>JAOCZM010000134.1:3039896-3647876 GCA_026122235.1 Vinca minor
TATTTCCATATCAAACTAAGCTTTTACTCTTCTTCTTTTTTTTTCCAGTTCTATTCTCATATCTCTATTTATTTTTTCTTTCTTTCTATTTATTCCTCTCCTTACTAGTGGTAAAGCCCGCGCGTTGCGCGGGGTAGTTTGAATATATTTTAACATCGAATAATGTGTATATATAATCAAATAGGTGATTTACATTTTTTTTTTTTTTTACTATTGTAAGTTAACATAAAAATATAATATATGAAAAGGGAAAAAATTGTATTAGAGTTGAATTTGAATTACATCAATAGTTGATTATTTTGGAGATCCAAGAATAACAACATTGTAAACGATTCCTCTTACTTTTTGAAAAACTACGTAGTCATCTTTCTTGATTTCCATGTCTTTGACAAATTCGGCCCATCCATCATTCAGAATGTTAGTCTCTTGTAATTTGGTAATGCGTACACTCCATAATGTGCCTTGTTGATTTGTTAGGAAGATTATTTCTGGATTATTGTCTTCGTTGTCAATGATGAAGCTACTTGGTATTTCCTAAATTAAAATATTGGTTAGTTTTGGAAAAATAGTTACATATGATAGATTTACAACGGGATTAAAATTGAAAGGAGTTGAAAATTTTACCATTGCGATCAAATCATTGGCATTTGTCATGCACTTGATGAAACCTCTTTCAAAAGATGCCATTTTTTTGTGTTTTGGAATTTAAAAAATCTAAAGTAGTGTTTAGTGGATTTTTTCTGACTTGTTGGCTGAATGAGAACTTATAGGTTTTTATAGGGGGGTTAAAAGTTAATGGCTATTATTCATTTAATGGGCTTTTTAAATTTGGGACTTTTGGTTAGCTGGAGAACACGTGTGTTCCCAGCAGTGCCGAAAGTTGCGGGGGTAAAGGAGGCTTCTAACACGTGTAGCCAATTTGTCCAAAAAGCAAAAAAATTTCCATCTTCCTCACAAGAGATTTCTCTGGCTTGTCTTGTGCTTTGAAGAAATAAATTCCATTGAAGGAGAAAATTTATGGCTTTTAGTTAGATTTTTGTGGGTTATTTTGTCCGTTTGAATTTCGTTCACAAAATCAAATAATTGTATATCCGTTTTGAATTTGGTTGTTTTGGGGATTTTTTCGGTTCGATGTATATGAAAATTGATTTGATAAATCAGTTATACAACTTCAGAATCGAAGAGGTTTTTTGATGATTATTAGCTTAAAGGCATGAATGTAAAGGTATGTCCATTGGGTTTGTGAAATTTATTTGAATGAATTAAACATTACGTTTTTTTGTGTATTTAGTTTTAATCAGTATGATTTGATGCATGCATGTATTTGTCGAGTTTTGTTTGGATAAATTCATGAACCGATGAATTTGGAGGGGTTTTCCTTCATGCTGATTATTTTAATTAAGTATTTACTTTAAATGGTTAAGTTTTAGTTTAAAAACTTACGGCTAATAAATGTATAATTCATTGTTTGTGTGTTTGATGATGAATTTGAAAGGTTTTGATATTAATTAAAAAAATTAATAAACATATTTCGGGGTAGATGGAAGATTGTAATTTCGAAATTTCGTCAACTCGAAAAAAATGTGACTCTTTATGTGGTGATCTGGTGGAATTTATTATTAAATTGGTGTTACATTTCTACAAATCTAATACATATAAGGTCTGGGTTTTCTATTGTAGATTGGAATCCTCATAATTTCTTACAAATTTGCACTTAATTTGATTTTCCTATCATGGTCTGGTTATAATGCAATAATACCTAAGTATACTATAATTGGTAAGCTCTGAGATTCACCCCTTTTACTCCGAAAGTGTCTTTATACACTCTTTCCGATTTACAAATGGAGAGAGTACACCATGTTATCCCCCCACAAAAATCTCACCGCCTTAGGATAATATTGAGCCCGGGTGATGTGAAATCCGGGGAATTCCTAGAATTTTTAAACCCTCCTTGTATGCCTTTAAATTTGAATAAGGAGTTAAACTTTAATTGGTGGACTGAAACTCGACCATGGGTGCGAGTTGCCGATTACATGGAATTCCCTTTATCTGTCATCATTATTAGTGAGGATTATTTAGCTGCGGGTGAGGCAGAAAGGAAACTGGAAACGGTTGTAAATTTTTACAACCCTTTTGTTGTTTGCGTCATTGAATCAAAATGCCACCACGGGCTTCACGCTGAGCTGTTCAAGCAATCTTTAGGAGCACATAGAATGAAATTACCTGGAGAGATTGGTAATACCTATTGGTTGTACTATGATCCAGATAAAGTTTTAGTTCAAACAACTCAAGGGGATGGCATATACAGTGTTGACATTGGGCGTAGAAATAATGGAGACGCCGAAAATATTGGAAAGAGGGCGCGTATGGAGCGCAAAGGAGATGCAAATGGATTTGACATATAATCAATATGTAGTTACTAATAAATATTTATATGAATAAATTATAGTTTAATATGTAATCGTTAGAAGACTTATTATTATTTGTTTTTTGAATTTATCTATATTGTATTGATAACCTTGAAATAAAAATGATACTTTATATGTTGATGCGTTGCATTGCTTAAGCTGCCTATTGTTTAATTACAAAAAACTAATAAATCTGTTAAATTACCATGATTTGTTTCCTCTTAAAAAAGGTTTCATTAATGTCATTATAAGTTAAAGAAATAATGCAAACTAAAATTGAATATATTATTTGTAAAACATAACAGTTTAAAATCCAAATGTGTCTATGTTTATATAAAAAGCAATCTGTTTATTTTGAAATGAAGACAATATAAATAGTATTTTAAGCGAACGTATGGAGATATTATTTTAAAAAGGTACATATAATAACAAATGCTCTTGAATTACTGTAGAGCTTAAATGGTAAAGTAAGAAACTCAAGGCAATTAGCCAGATTTTTTTTTTTTTTTATACTGTTAAAAATTTGAAGGAAAAAGCAAGCACAATCTGAAGTTTGATAACTTGGACTGTATTTGTAAACTTGGATTATTAATAAATCAATTAAATTTCGTAATGCAATTCTTATTTATTTACTTGTGAGGTTTATGGAAAAATATGTAATTTAAGTTGTGTAAGTTAAATTTTAGTTAACGTAATTAATGTAAGTGTTGTATTTTTTAACACCCTCAATGATTTCGAGTTATTTACATAGAGGTTACATTTCAGCTTTTTGGCTTTTTTCATAGGGGAGTATTCATTTTGATGTTTTTTTGTAGTAATTTCCTTTCGCAGATTGGTGACTTTATTTATTGATTAAGTTATTCCAAGAGTGATTAGGAAAATCTACTGAGTAATTCAAGGGAAACTGTAAACATTACTATCAAGGTCAGTGTACTCTTTTCACATTATTTGTGAGTTTTTATGATTAATTTTGTTATATGCAATTTTAGTATTATTTATCTTTCCGGTATTTTGTTTCAAACTATTGTTTATGGATTTTGAAGTATTTTCTGTGTGTTTTGAAGATACCTTTCATAAGGCCATTTTTCAACTTTTTATTTTGACCATTGTGTGAACATGTAGTATTTGTTTTGCATGTTTTGGTAAGCTCTATTTTCAGGTATCATAAAAGGTTCTCTTTAGGTTTTCTAGTTTTTTCTAAAAAATAGTCGTGTAGCACTGATTGTTTATTACAATTCCATATACATATTATACTTATTAATGTTATATAATAATGACAAAGGATTTGGGTTTCCTGAACCAATATGGGGGGGGGAATGTATGATCATGAACAAAGTTTGCACAACAGGTTAGTATTAACTTATTTGACATCATGAATATTAGTTGACATTTGTGACTTATGAATATACATATATGTATATAAAACTGCTGCCATGTTTAATGACATTTGTGACTTATGAATATACATATATGTATATAAAACTGCCATGTTTAATGGAAATTAATTAAAATGTGAAGTTAAAAGTGCGTATATATTTTTCCATTGAAATTTCCTTGTGGCAGAAGTTTAAATGAAACTGGATACCCATAGCGTTGTGTAGTTTTACATTTCAGTTGTGAATGTTCAAAGTACCCTAAGAAAAACATGCTCTTTTTTGTCACTTAGAATTTAGCTTATTTTCTAACTATGGTCATATATATTGAGAGAGTGACACCTTGATGGTTTTTTGTAATAGATTTAAATTCTTTAATATCATGTTTAGTGATTTTCCAAGGTTTCAGTTTAGTATTAAATTGTTTTCCACCATGAAACTCAATTGACAGTTGTTACTTATGAATATACATATATGTATTCATAAATTCCATGTTTAATGAACCTTGATTGAACTTGTAACTCATAATTTCGTATAGATATTTACTTGGAAATTTCCTTTTGTGCAGAATTCTAAATGATTATGTATAACAATAGCGTCGTCTAGGTTGAAATTTCAATGTTGAATGTTCAATGAATCCTCAGGCAATCTGCTCTCTTGTCAACTTATATTTATTTTTTTTCCAAATATGTTCATATATATTGAGAGAATGAAACATTAAGGAGTTATTTAAAATAGTTTTAAATCCTTTAATATCATGTTTACCTATTTTTTCATGTATTTGTTTTAAAAAATCTAGTGGAGAATTGCATTATAAATGCAAACAAAGGGTACAAATGCAGACTAAATTAAATGAAGCAGTTGAGGGGCATAGCTCAAAACAAAATCAGCATTCTTCCTATTGTATGTTGTTAATGGCTGAGTTTGTGTGTGAGGGTTGTGGCTGAAACAGATTAAATATACAATGTGATTTTTTCCAACAAATGCAAGGGAGAAAATTTTATTTCTCTTGGAAAGCTGCTGGAAATCAGGTTAGGCTTAAAAGTCTTTGCAAAATGGATCTATGCTCAAGTTGATAAGTTATATATATATATATATATATATATATATATATATATATATATATATATATATATATATAACACGATTCCATCTTCTCCTCCAACCTGTGGTTGTGTCACATTTCTGGAATCTTGAGCTGAGCCACTTGTTATGCTTATGCATGATTGTGGACTGCTGAAATCTGGTTTCCTGTTTGTGGATCTGGACACAGTAACCCTAGAGCAAACAGGTTGTGACACTTGTTTTTTATTCTCAGATAGTATCTTATATATCCGCTGAATGACTTCTGAAATTTGAAAAAAAAATAAACCTCAGTTCCAAAGTCCTAACTTTGTCTAGAATATATTTCTGTTTCTGGTGTTGATGGTTGTAGACTCAACTTGTTTATCATAAGTTTACATAGAGTTGTTATTTGTAAGCCCATTTTTAATAAACATTAGTTTAAACTGTGTAACGATTACATTATGTGAGTATAAATTTTACATTTGCATATTAAATGAATATTAATTCAACCTAATAACTTTTTCAATTTGAATTTATTTTGTTTTGGATTACAGTCGTATATGTTTCATAAGTGTAGCTGCAGGTTTTTTTACTTGATTTTGAAATTTATGTAAATTATGTAGGATGCATAGGAAAGTGACATATTTAAAACCTGCAATCACATAGTGTATTACAAATGAATATAAATTGAAAAAATAAAATGACTTTATTTGCAGTTTTGTAGCTTGTTTGGAATTTGGTCTGAGTAAACTCAATTTAAACATACCAACTTTATCATAAGTTTACACAGAGTTGTTATTTGTAAGATCATTTTGAATAAACTTTAGTTGAAACTGTATGACAATAACATTATGTGAGTATGCGTTTTACATTTGCATATTAAATGAATTTGAATTCAAAATAATACCTTTTCCACTTTGAATTTAAATTGTTTTGGATTACAGTCATGTATGTTTCACAAGTGTAGCTGCATGTGTTTTTTCCTTGATTTTGAAGTTTATGTAGATTATGTAGGATGCATTGGAAAGTGACATATTTAAAAAATGCAATCACATAGTGTATTACAAAGGAACATAAATTATAAAAGTAAAATGAATTTAATAGCAGTTTTGTAGCTCGTTTGGACTTTGGTTTTAGTAAATTCAATTTAAACATAGCAACAATGAAGTTATGTAGACAGCATTATAAAAGTTTCATTTTGAATAGATTTTAATTCAACCTGATAAAACTATATTTATATTTGGTTACCACTGTTTCAATTGCAAATAAATTTTACCAGATGAATAAACTCATATGGTCTGAAATTTTATATTTAGATTACATAGTAATAAAGTATGTAGGGTTGTATGTTATCTTGTTATGTAAGCTAGTTGACTTTATGTTAGCTTAACAAAAACTGGTCCGATGTGTTTGTTGAGTAAATTAATGTGAAAATCTTACAAAATATACAGGAATAGATATAAAATACAGAAAATACACCTTCCCACTTATGGTAAGGTGTATAAAACTTCTTCATAGACAATGTTTTTAGTATAGTCTTTGAATTCACTATCATCTACATTTAGAAGTATTTTTAATCCTTTCGGATCCTTCAATCTTGACAAAGCAACATATAATCGTCCATGCGTAAAGACGAGTTTAGGTAAATACAAACCGACTTTCGCAAGAGTCTCGCTCTCGACTTTTGTTTATGGTCATTGCATAACACACTTTGATCGGGAATTGTCTTCTAATGAATGTAAAAGGCAATTTTGGATCAATTGAACTCAAATCAATTCTAGGTATTTGTACCTTATCTCCAATGTGGGAACCTGAAATTATTTCTCCTTCGATAACCCGGTGACCTGTTTGGGTGACCATTAAACGTGTCCCATTGCACATACCTTTGATTGGATTGATATTTCTCAGTAGCATAATAGGAACTCCTTTTTTGATTTGTAGTTTATGATCTGGAATTCCTGGGAGATTAAGACTATTTAAGAATTCAATTGGGTATAGCATTTGATCTCCAAGGACATTTGCTGATGCCTTATCAATTCTATCTGCACTTGCATATTCAATAGTTTCTCCAGGAACTCTTGTAAGTGCATAAATATTTAATTTATCAACTGTCTCATTTCTAGGAGTCAGTATTGCGCGCTCTGTGATATAATCAGTGTTTAGCATATTGCTATTGAACTGATCATAGGTTGAATTAAAAATTTCTTCCAGATCATTTGTTGTTGACGCGATAATGTATTTTTCTGGAATTTTTATCCAACAGGGTTCTGAGTCATCTCCTCTAGCAATACACTCGGCTTTTCCATTGCCTATATCAAGTAGCCACTGTGAGAATTCTTCAATTTCCATTTTTTGGGTCAAGCTTTGAACTCCAACTTCATTAAGCCTCATATTTTGTCTAAGTTTAAACACTTCACAACCCTTCCATAATGCGGATTGATTCAATGAGGAATGCACAATGTCTGCTCGACGTCCTTTAGGTACAACAGGTAAAATTTGCCTGAAATCTCCACCTAATAGAATTGGTTTCCCTCCAAATGGTTTGTTCTCAATGCCACCTGATGAATCCCTCAATATATCTCTAAATGTTTTATCTACTGTTTCGAAAACATATCTTGAATTCATTGGTGCCTCATCCCAAATAATTAAAGCTGCTTTCTTTATTAGATCTGCAATTTGTGAATTCGGTTTGATAGCACATGTAGTATCATCAGTGCAGAATAGTGGAATCTTGAATCTACTATGGGCTGTTCTTCCTCCTGGCAAAAGTAAAGCTGCAATTCCTATTGTGAGGAGTAGTGTTAGTTATAATAAAATTAACAAAACTTTAGACACTTGATATGAATATAAATTTATAAATTTAAGCAAATTTTTTTATAGTTTAAATAAAGTACCCGAAGATGCCACCGCTAGAACAATTTTTCCCCTCGGATCTAAGCTTATTAATAATGGTCCTATAAAGAAAAGTTTTCCCAGTTCCTCCATGACCATATACAAAGAAGAAGTTATTGCCTATGCCATCAATTGCTTCCAAAATCCGCTCGTACACATGTCTTTGTTCATCATTCAATTTCACAATCATTGAACAATGTTCCCTTGCTAATTCTTCAGTATCATGAAGACTCTCTTCAAGGATGCATCTATTTTTAAGATCATCTAAGATACCCCCAGTGCAGTGGTGGCATCCCTTCGATGTCTTCTAAAGACATGCCGTGACTAAGCAAAAGGCTTTGGATTTCAATAAGCGTGAAATTCTGCAATTGTTCCATTGATAAAGATAACTTTGGAAACTTGAGGATTTTTCTTTGTCTATAGAGTATATCATCAGATAATTTTTCCCAATTTGATTCCCAAAAAGTTGCAACCTCCGATACGTTGCAAAAAAGCAAAATTGTAACAAATAACTCTCTCAATTGATAACCTGAAGCCCATTGATTCGCTTCCTCCATTGTATCAATCCATTCTTTATCTTCCTGAAGAAGCCCTCTTGCATAACATGCTGCTTTAAAGGTAGAATACAAATGGCCATTATAAATACGTATATCTTTGTATGATGTTGGACCATGGACGTAGTTTAAAAGCATTCTCATATAATACCTTTCTCCTGAAACAGGGTGGGCAAAAGTCATTCTACCGATACTTCGCCCATTTTTTCCTTCTAGACCATTTTTTTCCCCTTCTCGGTTCCGTACATAAAATTGTGGGAATTCTCCGTATGTCAATTTTTCTCGCTTCGAATCGTGTTGATTGATTAGGAACCATTCTCGTAAACATGGTTTTTTTGTACCATTTCATTCAAGTAAGATGAGGTAAATTCGCATTGTCATCAAAAAACAATACATTGTTCATATTCCAAATGGTATCCTAATCGCTCAACAATATGGGGTTCGAAATGCACATCAAATTCATAGATTCTCCAACATGCCTCACAAGCAGATATATATCTGCAATCTAAGAAACATTTGATCTCATTAATGTCCGCATTACCTTCCGAATTACCTCCCTGGGACTCTTTTATTTTTCTTTTCCATAATTGCCGTAATCCGATCAGTGCCCTTTGTTTATATATTTGAATAAATATTTGATGGCGCGCGATTTATTACATGCCTCAACATTGATATGGCTTTGAAATTTGACCAACAAATATCGATTGTAAGGAACGACAAATCGATTATCGAGCTTAATACCCTGTTTCTCAATTAGAGCTCCATTTTTCCTCCCCGCGATATATTACAAAACCATTCTCGTCCCATAGATGTCATTTCTTGTTGAGCTTTTGGAAAATGTTTAGAGCAATTCCCTAAAAAATCGATTTTAAACACATTTAAGATGAATCTATTTATTTAGTGGAAAACAAATTTAATATGTATTATTTATATATTCCTTTTATAAATTATAATAAAAAATATATATATACCTTCTACCATGCAGTAGCGATTTAGTGTAACCAATTCCACATGGTCCATGGATCATGAATCGATACTCGCTTCGTATGCAATTGTATCAATTTCCTTGCATGGAATTTCTGCTGATATAATTTGATTTATATCTTCAGGAGACTTGAATTTACACGCATCTTCCAACCATATGATAATATGAGAATGAGGTAATCCACGTTTTTGAAATTCAATTGTATATACAACCGAAAATAGAAATGCAAATTGTAGGGAAAATTACTAAGGTTATTAGCTGGGCAAATTAAGGAATAAATATGTATGAGTTCATGTAGTTCTAAACTCAAACTAATGTATAAATAAATCCGATTACCTGCAAGAATTTTCCCGAAGATTTTATGTTTAATAATATCCTCAATCATTTCATCAAGCTTCAATTTGAAGACGCGCGTAGTAATATCGTGACGATTTTTCTCGATCGTTGGCCCGGTAACTCGCTAAGGGTTTCTTCAATTTCGCGCCAATTCGGATTTGCAAGAAATGTCAAAAATAAATCGGGATTACCAAAGAATCTACATAATGCCATAGCATCTTGATAATTTTGAACCATATATCTAGGGACCGCCCAAAGGAAAGCATGATGGCGTAATAGTTCTTTTCCCAATTTGAGTTGAGTCTCAGTATCGCCCTCGCGATCGCATCCGTTAAATTTCTATAAAGATCAAGCACGTAAATTCCCTTGATGGTCTCGCTATCCATTTCAACCTTGCTTGTTCAATTGTTGTATAGCAATCCACAATGAATTGCCGCAACAATCTTCCCCCTAGAAAAGAGTAAGACCTTCCCTCGCTTCGTATTGAATAAGGTATGCGTAATATTCCCTCATTGTAACATATTTTCTCTTGGTTTGCCTTGTTCCACTGTTCCTTTTATAAGGAATTTGTAAATGAAACCCATCCTCTCCATACTGAAAACAATAAGGGATATTGTAGCGCCATGAATGAAGCGATGGAGATAACTCGATTCTCTCGAAACTTCCCGGACTTCATCTCAAGTATAATATCTCTATCTTGATTGTTTTGGTTTATGTCTCCAACAATTAACGCAGCAATCTCATTCCCTTTTGGTTGTATATACTGTCTTGCAGAGATTTTCTATTGTGAAATAGTCGTATTTGAAAATTTGGAATCTCCCCAAAGATCATATTTGTCCCGCGCCATTCTAAAAACCTTGACTAACTCATTGTTTTCATTAAGCATTGACATCGGAGACTCAATAACCTTTGGGCTTAAATTTTTATTTGCTTCTTTTTTGATTTACAAAGCATCAATTCGATGTTGAACTTCATTAGTTGTATCATAAAAATACAACTCGAATGAAATGCGCACTTTCATCAACCCTAGGCAATAACGATCCTATTTGGTGGTAATTCTCACCATTGATTCTGTATATATAAGGTCCTGATCGATTATTAACGCTATGATCTACCTTTGCCCCCCATAGAGGTCATTGCAAACATTGCATTGTATGCTCGTACATTGTCTATAAATTTTATAGACTCATTGGACCCATTTGGATTTAGAAGTGTATTCAAGTGGTTCAGAGTATTTCTTTGTTTAGGCAAAGTGAAACTTTCCCTTGCTTTGCAACATAGTTTATATTTGGGATATAAACTTTTCACACCTTTCTTAAGTTTTTCTTCTTCCCAAAAGGTCGCACTACAATATTTGCACTCGAATTTAGCAATGCCATAATAGGACATCACGTTGACAAGTGGAATCGGGAAGTGAATAAGTAAATACACATGGTATAATTTTAAATGGCATGTAGTATAGTTTAAAATGTACCTGTAGCAATTGATTTTGGATGGTCTTGTGCAGTTTCATTTGACAAAAGTATGTTACTTGAACCCCCAACATAATTCCTAGAGATCTTGCTGCCTAAATGGAAATAAAACTGTTAATCCGTGTAATATTCCTTCTAATGATTGTAGAAAAAATGGAATTACTTTTTAAATTCAACTGGTAGGGTATGAGAGGGGATACATAGAATATAAATCTAACATTTGACAATAAATGTAAAAAGTGACTCGCTCCGAGAATACTATTGAAACACATAGATTGGAGACTCGACTTAACTTTTAGCAATAAATACACACAGTAGCTACTCACAGAATACCACTGACACAATAGTCCCCTAAACAATCACATTTGCTACGGAATCATACCCTCGAATCAAAGGCAGGCAAAAGGAATCAGAGAAAACATATGCAATAACCATTTTGATTTATATGCACATTAACATGCTTATTTCATTCAACATTACAGAGCATTTATGTGCATTGTATTTGTGGAAAAAAACATATATTTTACATTCATTCAGGAGTGAAAACGATGCTTATTGGTCAACACCTTTATTGTGATTATGTTTCTTGGAATGTCAGGTGTTGAACCCTGCTACAGGTGAAGTTGTTGCTAATGTCCCATACATGGGTAGAAAGGAGACTGACGATGCAATCGCTTCGGCATCCGATGCATTCAAGTGTAAGTGTCCTTTTTTTAGGACTATCTTTTTTCATATTGGTACTCTCATACTTTAGTGATCATTTGATTTTTTTCTTTTCCATTTTTAAAATTAGTCTTTGGGATATGTTGGATGTATGGCATTAGAAAACTTATTATCAGAATTATTTAGATGTGTAATAGTAGAACACTGGAGCCTTGATGAACTGTCTTCCCATTGAACCACTTTTAGCTTGGTACGTAATAGTGTGCTTTGCTAGTGAACAAATCTACATTTGACGATGTTTTGAAATTGTGGTGTATGTATTTGAAGTTTAAAGGGATTTATGAGTTGGTATCGAAAAAGTTTGTGTTTGGCTACTATTTACAACCTCGCTTCCACAAATATGATGAAATAATGACTCATGTCTAAATAGTCATGGTTTAAATGGTATTTGGTGGTAGTTGGTGCACATGATACCAGAGTGGAAAGACTGGCTAGAACTACAACCAAAGCTTTTACGATTGTACTTACAGTATACTGTTCATACTACTTATCTGATCCGAGATTCAGAAGAAGTTGGAAAGTTATAAGATTGACTTTTCATACTCCGTGAGCTGGGGGAATGGATCAATAAGGACTTTCATAGATTCCTTTTTCCCCGGGACATACACATTGTAATGCATATTTCAACAATATCGTTTAGAGGGCTTCCACATATTTCAATCACATTTATTATTACAGCTTACAATTCCATTTTCCTAGGGAATATAATATAAAATTGATAAGTAAGGTCGTAAAATAGAAGTTGTAGTGAAAGAAAAAAAAATTAAAACATGAATTACCTTGTGGAAATGAAGATAACTTTTGTTTCTTCTTTGAGTCGAGTATTTGTTTTCGAGTTTTCCTCTTTTCTCTTGCTACAGCTATATTGAAACTGAATTTTCTCAATATATGAAGATAAAGGGCATTTCTGAAATGTATATTTTTAAAAATTGTTTAAGCAAAATAGCAAACATACCTTGTTCTATCTTTTTTATTTCATAACCTTGGAATACACTAACTATTCCTTTGCTACTTGAGGTGTTATCCATATAGTTAAGAGTATTATAAATTTGATCTGCAAATTAAAATGATGAAACAGTTATGTATTTATAGTAGAAAGAATTGTTTATTGATTTGTTTTGAAAGAATATGTGGCCATTAAGATTCATTTGGAATTTCATAAGACTATGCATGTTTACATGAGTGTATTTATATAAATTAATTTCTTAATGCATGATGAATATATCATTAATAATCATGTGTGGCAAAACATTTAAATTCCAAGATTTCAATGGCTAAAATATTGTTATGTAAATAAATGCTAGCATTCGGCATGTATTTATGGCTTTGTATGAATTCTAAAGTCCAATCTGAATATAAAGTGATTTCTTTATCCATCACATGGTGTTGATGCATAAGAATTGTCAGCTTTGCATGAGTAAGTGCATATTCATAGCCATTAATTAAGCCTTTGCTGTTTAGATTTATAAGCATCTTTTGTATAAAAAGAAAAATTCAACAGATTAGTATACTAAATATTGTAAGGTAAATTAATATCATGACTATGGCATGCTATATATCTTTGTGGGTCTTAAGAGGCTCTAAAAAACATGTTGAATATAAAGTGATTTATTTATCCATTACATGTTATTGACTTTGCATAAACTTGTAATACGCTGACTATTCCTTTGTTACTTGAGGAGTTATCCATGGACATAATAGTATGCTAAGTTTAATTTGTAAAGTAAAATGCGGAAGCAATTATGTAATTTAAGTCTAAATAATTTTGTATTAATTTGTTTTTAAGAATTTATGAGTATTTAGATTCATTTGGAATCTGATAAGACCATGCATGTTTATGTGAGTGTATTTATAAAAGTTCAATGCTTAATGCATTATGAATACACCTTTAATATTCATGTTTGGGGGAGAAAAAAAAATTCAAGCTTTTAGTATCTTAAATATTATTATGTAAATAAATACTATGACTCTAGTATCTTATATATTGTAATGGCTCTGAAGAAATTGTAAAATCCATGTTGAATATAAAGTTATTTATTTATCTATCACATGCTGTTAGTGCATAAGGATGATCAACTTTGCATGAGCCAATCCATATTTATAATCAATAATCCTTGTCTGTTTTGATTAAGAATCATGTTTGTCAAAAAAAAAAAAAAACCTGAATATCTCAAATATTATCATGTAGATAAATACCATGAATCTTGCATGTTATATATCGCTATGGCTTTGAAGAAATGCTAAATTCCATGTTGAATATAAAGTGATTTCTTTATCAATCACATGTTTTAAATGCATAAGTATGTCTGGCTTTGCAGGAGCAAGTGTATATTTATAGTCAACTATGTTTTTTTTTTCTTATAACAAATTATTAAAAGACCAATGGTAATTGTATAGATTACTCAGTAAATGCAAATATCTCTGATTAAAGTAAATCTAATGTTTAGCTTGGTTACAATGTATGAAATTATAATGGACAATAGGTTTATACAATAGGTTTTGTTTCTCAATGGATTAAACCTATTCTGACTGCCTAAAGTTGTCATTGAAAAATGATTGACATGTTTTTCCTTTCAAAGTAATATGCAGGAGGATATAATTTAAGGTTCTGAGGTTATCTATGCTAGTTTGGTATCACATTACTATATTTTCGAAAGGAATAAGCATGAAAACTACAGAAAACTGGAAAAAGACTATGTAAATATATCGTCTAAAAATGATTTCATTTTCCAATTGAATTGGCTCTTGATTTCTTTGAAGATGAAACATTTCTAGACTTAGATTCTTCACTATTTGATATCCTTTTCTTCTCAGCGGAAAGTGGGGGTGTAGAAATTGGCTTTGCCGTTGCCGATTCAGGCAGATTTAGTTGATCCCCAACAACCCCCTTACTTAATCTCGGCTAAAAAAAAATTAAAGGCCGTGATAATCAATAATCCTTTACTATGAATCGGTCTTTTATATTATCTCCATGGCTTTGGAAAAATTCTAAATTCCATGTTGAATATAAAGTGATTTTGTTATCTATCACATGTTGTCAATGCATAAGTATAGTCGACTTTGCATGAGAAACAGCTTAGTCATCTTTCTTGTTCGTTATTTATGGAGATTTATTTTATTTTTATTGATCCTACTTTTTGTTCACCAAAGACAATAGAAAATGAGAAGGAAAGAAAAGAAGAGGGGAATCGTGTACATTGATGATGATTGTATTAGACATCGTGATAATTTATATTGATGCTTTTTCCCTGTCCCTGTTCTAATACAAGGATATATGGAAGATCCGAGTTCGACTTACAAAGCCTCGTTACTTGGCCTCCTCTCATATGGGCGTGGTCTCGTGGAGCAGCAGACTTTTAGAGTACACTCATACATCCCTATTTCGTTAGCATTCTGGAAAACTTATTAAGAAATTAGGATGAAAACATAAAATCATGAGGCAAGGCCCTCCTCCTATTAAAGGTGTCAAGAGATGTCAGAAATGTCCACTCCTTTGATGGAATTTTCTTGAATAGGATGCTCATCTTTAAAACGCTTTTCAAAGCAATTTTAATACATTTTCTCCAAAGATATTCTCGCATATGCCGCTTTTGATTCTCGAATAGAACTTGCTCCTAGGGAACTTTAATTGGACACCTGGAGGATGTAGCCAAATCGGGCTTGTGTGCATGTTGATGTCTCGGTCCATGTCTAACTCGGCTATACTCGAGTACTTCTCTTATCAATTCCAAATTGATGTTTGGGAAACTCCAGCTTATAGCTGCAAGCTTAGAAATATAACTCTGTTTACTGTTACCTCTAGACAATTAATGATTGGTATGATAGAGATAGGTTAGGTTTCTCAATTGATTAACCTGGTCTTAATACCTAAAGTTGTCATTTAAAAACTATACACAGTGGTTTTTCATCCAAAGTAATATAAATTAGGATAAAACTTAAGATGATCGAAAGTTATGTGTGCTAGTTTGTCATCACATTATTAGACATTCGAAAGGAATTAGCATGAAAATTATATAACACCGAAAAGCAAAATGTATTTATATCTTCTAAAATTGTTCAACATTGAAAACAAAATAAAATTAGTTTATATCAAATAGATCAATTGAATGATTTCATTTTCCAATTGAATTGGATCTTAATTTCTTTGAAACTGAAACATTGCTGGACTTATCTTCTTCAATACTTGATATCCTTTTCTTCTCGTACGAAAGTGGGGGTGTAGAAATCGGGCTTTGGCGTTGTAGTTTTCGCATGCATTTAGGGGATCCCCAACAACACCCTTCATTGATCCAAAGCTAAAAAATTGAAAAAAAAAAAACAAAGTTTATTTTAGGAGGACAATATATACCATAAAAAAATGCACAATGTAAGGCCATATGTTACCTGAGGTGTACCCTTCCCTTGGTCAACAATTTCAGTTAGTTCATAAGCACGGTTGACTGTGAAACTTTCACTGGGATGTGCCTCGCTTTGTAAATTAAATTTAACTCGGCAGTACTATGCTTTTCCCAATCAGCTTCATCAATGCAGGGAGGAACAAAGATCATCTATATTCTCCTATGGGGAAGAAGTTTGTATTTTTTAAGTACTTGTTATCAGTATAGATGAATGGTTAACTTATTAAACTTTTTTTATATACTAACCTCGACTATGACTTTTGCAAGTTGTTTTGTCTGGGATTCCAATCAGCCTTCTCGATATCCCTACTGAAAAAAACAAATTTTCCTTGCCCTCGTATGATCCCCCAACAACGACTTTCAATACGATACCTGCAAATTTGAATATAACAGGTTTTTCCTACTTAAAAAGTTGTTTCTATCTCTTGTAATATGAAAATTGGCTTATTAAAAGCATCCACCATTTTACCGTGTGCCAGGGTATTCCTCATTGCGTAAACAAACATCACACACAAACGTATCTTCGTGGGTCCGCAATTTACGGCGACATTTGTTGCACGAATTATATCTCCAACCATTGTAAGTATCAATCTCAAGTATAGTGACAAAGCTGTAATGTATATCCTCCTGCATTGAGATTTAATTTCAAATGAATCGGGATATTTAAATTGGGAATGATCTTTCATGCAATTGTTTGTCTTGTAATAAAATCTAAAAGCATAAATATCAAATTACCATTTCTTCACCAGTATCAACCATTGTATTTAACTCTTCCAATGTTTGCTTCTTTGCTTCATACTCATTCTTGGATAAAACAACTGACGGTACATTGATTTCTATGGTCTTTTCACAGGTTGCATTTGTTTGAAACCTATCAGTTATATTTCATTTCAACAAAAATACAATCAAACAGTGGTAAGTATGCATCTATTTTCAAACAAAAAAAACTTACATGTGTCTGAAATTTGACACGTCAATAGTATCAATGTTCAAGAGAACTTTGGTAGCGCTACTGCTTGATATTGTTGCCTCATTGTTGTCCCCCTTGATAATCATAGATGTTAAAATTATAACTGCATTATTTTCATTGTTCAACATCTTTGTCGCACTTATAATTCTTGCCAAGTTGCCCCATAGAGTTACACGTAGAGACGCATTCCTACATTGTTAACAATATTACTTCTTAGACACAAATAAAGCAGTCCGTCCCATATTCATTTCAAGTCAATTTGTATGTTGTTGTACCTGTAATCTCTAATAGTTAGAGTTTGTAAACTAACTAAGTTACCCCTGCTTATTCGATCTTGGACTTGGGAAATTGCAGCCACCATTCCAATTACATCTATATTAATAGAAACCATAAGAAAGAAATTTAAAAACAGTAACATGTATTATACAGGTACTATTAGGGATATTGACCTGCCAAAACAGAAACATCCCCAGAACGGCTTTGTATTTCTTCAAAAGACATTAAGCGGAACTTATGCCGAGGAATTTCAGGGGTGTCTGCAATAATTTCCTCAATATGTGTGCTTGCATCAATTAAAATCTGCAAAGATTCATCTAAAACCTTGTATAGAGGCTTTGGAGGTTGAGCTAAGAAATTCTTGATAGTATAAAACTTTCCTTCTTCAATTTGATCGGAGAATTCAGGGAATGAATTTGCTCCTAATAGTGCAAAGTGTCTCATGTTGTCCTCGTGTGATGGTTTTGAAACAAAGTTAATTCAAAACAAATACAATATAGAGTATTTCAATACAATGGACCAAACAATTTCATATAATTTTCATGTGGCAAATGCAAAAGTCATGTAATTCTCTTACAATATATGTGATGAAGTGGGTGCATCTCGTAAGGAAGTAGGATTTAATCGCTTGTGTAATTTAGATTATTGTACATTTGTAAGCAATAGAGATCATCATTTAAACTCTTACTTTTTCATCTAAGACAATGAAATCCATGCTCATTAGCTCGTCAGTTTTATAGCATTGTATGTATTCCGTAAAACGAATAACACTGGCACGTGAATTCGTGTCTGTTGCTTTCCTTTCACCAATTGGTCTAAACATACATATGACATTCTTGGTTTTTTCATCCTGACAATGTAACACCAAATTTTTTTTAATACATTTGTGTATAAATAATTTGTATGCATAGAATGGTGTACAAATAAACATAATTCAATATCAAATAAATGTTTCAAAAAATGAATTCAATATTAATATGTTGTGTGGTTTGTACAGGTTTAATGTTGTTGTGGAAATAATTTTGAAGAGACTGCAAGGAAAATATGATACAAATGGGAGGTTATGTTTGCTTAACCTTTAAGATTATTGAATACAAACTCCGTAAGCGAACTTATAACTTCATATATAGCGGGATTAAAATTAAAATGTTGGATGAATTTAGTACAATATGGGTAATGGAGTAACAATTGGTACATGTTGACAGGAATTCTTAACTGGACCGAAAGTAACAATTGGTACATGTTTATAGGAATTCGTAACTGGACCGAAAGTAACTTTAGTATTCCATACAGATTAGTCGAGTCAGTAATGAATAGATATCAGTATGAAAAAATAAAGAAATGCTAACAATCCAAACACCAACTGTCAAGAAAATTTTCGTTTTAGATGTTTAAGGGCATCCACATGGAAAAACAGAATTTGTAGTCCTTGTTGTTTCATTGCAAATGTGACATTTTTCTAATGTGATTTGTTTCTGCATATATATCACCATTATCTCTTTAAGAACATTTCATTCCCTAACAATTATACTTAGAATTTCCAAAGATTAAGCTCATGTGACTCCTCTGATCATATCCCACCTAACACAATTTTTTGGTACTATTATATGTTTGCTTTTAAAATTAAAATGTTGGATGAATTTAGTACAATATGGGTAGCGGAGTTTTTTTAACTTTTAATTGGAAACCTTTTATCTTGGATGAATCTAACATGTATACTGTGATTGCTATTTTGAACATTTGGAGAAACCACATTTGAGTAATACCTAGGTTACATTCTACAATTGTTATTGTAAATAGTCTCACTAATCTAAACAAAAATTACCTCAAAAGATAAAAGATCCACAACAAATAATGGATTGATATATATTATTTTTTTGTTTAAGCAAAATAGCAAACATACCTTGTTTTATCTTTTTTATTTCATAACCTTAGAATACACTAACTGTTCCTTTGTTGCTTGAGGTGTTATACTTGAGGTGTTATCCAATATTTAGTATACTAATCTGCTGAATACACTAAATATTGGCCGGCTTCATTGTTTCAGATGACAGTGGACTAAGATCAGTGGACAAAGACAAAATTGGATTCCAGTAGAGCCAAATGGGTTATCTTGAAATCGAGTTTGATAACCATTCTTGATTTCCATTGCCAATTTTGTTTTGCTTAGTGTATAAGTCTGAAAGTGTGGTATGCTATATAATCATGGGCCGAAGTGCTAACTTCACGCTCAGACATTCATTTTGGCATAGGGAGGACATTTGCCAAAAGGTGGTGGTGACTTTAAAGTACATGTGAATTCGAATTGATATATAATTGTTAATGTTTTAGATAATTGAATTAGATTTGATATATATTAAGGAAACCAAATATATATATATATATATATATATAGCTAATCTGTAGAGGGCATAATTTAAATAGGTAATAATCGGAAACAATTCGAATCTGTTAAAATTTAGAAATTTTGAATGAATACAATAATAAGGATACTATACCTTGGGAGAGTTAAATCTTTGGTTGGCTGCATAGTATTGATACTGCAAGCACTATCAATGGGAAGGAAACATGATTATCATAAATAACATATCTAGATCTATACTTTTACTGTACAATGGCTCTAGGATAATTAGATTTTTTATTTGAAAATCCTACCTAACAATTGGACCTTTTCTGTAAACAATTAAAAATTCTAATCTGGAAAACATACCTTTGAACAATTGTAAACTTATATTTCCTGGGACACAAATGGCGAGGGGAAAAGGGGAAAAGTTAGGGGGGGAAAAAAAATACCTTGATGAGGTTTCCTCCAGGAAGCCGGATAGAGTGAATCAAACCAAGGGGGATAATATGCCAAGGCTATTTAATAAACAAATTGATTGCCTTGAATACTAAAATGTGGAAAAATGACCATATTCATCTAATGTTCATTAATAGGATGAAACTATTGAGTTGCTGGATTTATTATACAAACAATGTATCAATAGTAAGGTGTATTTACCAATATAACATCAATCACTCTATGAGTTATAGAGATTGTTTGAAGGTTTATTGTAAATTGGTTTACATTATAACTTCCTAAATGAATAGATAAAAGCAATATAATGAGTTTAGCTAAATATATAGATAAAAGATATCTAATGAGTTTAACTAAATATATTTTATAAAGATGTAGAAGATAGCTAATGAGTTTTATAAGATCTTTTTATAAAGCTTTTTCGAAGCTATTTAACTTCTTTGTATTAAATAGGTATTATCATTGCATTTAAAAGATACATTGAATTCATTAGTTCAACAATAGATTCAAAGATTATATTATCTACTAATAACTTGAGTTAATTATTTAAGCTGAATTCAGCTTATCATTATACAGAAGAGATTAAGAATTGATTCAACTTCTTATTATTTAATAATCATTATCATTGCATTTAAAATATACATTGAATTTATCATTTATAAATTAGGTTCAAAGATTATGTTATGTACTAATAACATAAGCTAATGCAGGTACAACTTCATAAATGGAAAACCACCAAATGTCGCTTTCTGGTTCGCCAGTTGCCATGGACACGCCACATGGCAAATTTTCAGGAGTCTACCCTGACTTTTATATATATATGTCGATTTATTAAGAGAATAAAAGATATTTTATTACAAATATTCATTGTTTTTATGGTGAATTTCATTTTCGACCCTGAAAATGGCTCGCAATGTCAAATTTGTCCCTGAAAAATCAGAAATGCCAACCTTGTCCCTGAAAATGGCCCCCAGTTTCAAAATCGTCCTTTTTGTCATTTACTAACTCTCCACTAATAGAGACAAAATAAATCGGGACCGAATTAAAGTAAATTAAACTTGTGGGAAGAGTGTGTGAAATTAAGAAAAGTTTGTTCCATCTTCCCCAAAATTTGTTCCTTGCAACTAGGTCCGATAAAACTTGACTCAATGTTACTATTTGATAATAAAAAAAAGTAGAAGAAGAACTCCTTGTGTTATTTTCGTGTCTCTTAATTGGTATACAGTGCCCGCAATCTGGAAAAAAAATTTGTCTGCTTTCAGCACTTGATAAGTATGATCCAATCTACTACTAAGTAAATTTCTTCTGTTTGCAGGTGCCAAAAGACTGTGTTCATTGTGCCATAAGAAATTGGCCGCGTCTTTTTGGTTGTTCAGTCAACAAGTTGAAGTTGATGATAGACGAACTTGGAGAAATTGGGCATCAAGGATGCTTGTTTTACCAGTTGATTGATTAAGATTATGATGGAACAAATTTTTCTTAATTTTACACACTCTCCTCAAAAGTTTAATTTGTTTTTAATTCGGTCCTGATTCCCTTTGTTTCTGTTAGTGGAGAGTTAGTTAATGACGGAAAGACGATTTTGAAACTGAGAGCCATTTTCAGGAACGAGGTTGACATTTTTAATTTTTCAAGGACGAACTTGACATTGCGAGTCATTTCCATGGAAGAAAATGAAATTCACCCTTGTTTTTATAACCCTTAATTCTTGTGCAAAAATCTAAAATGACTTATATTTTGAACGAAAGAAGTAAAAGGTTATTAGAGAATACAACATTTACTCTAATAGCCAATTATTAATTTGAATATTTTACCTCTCGGGCGTATATTTTGCCTTTTCAATTCACTTGGAAAAAAAATTCAAAAAAACAAATTATGATATTATGGAGACTGCAGGATCATCCCCTTGAATTGAGGTCGGACTGGACAACGTTATAAATATGTCATTATATATAAATAAATATATTTTATATACAAAATATCCTATTAAATTGAACATCATGCTACATCACAAACTGAACCCTAAGAAACATCATTACCAATAGAGAAAAGGCATATTGCGACGAAATCCAACGAATCTCACCATGTGCAATGTATATGCTCAATTTACTTAAGTGCTTTACATGGTTTCTAATTTGTTCATGTAAATAAACAATTTATTTTGGACCATAATGTTTGAGAGAAGCCATAATCTGAATCGTGGTGTTTTTTTCTTCGCATCAATAACATGAATTAAGATTCAAGATTACTTTTTTCAAGACAACAGTTTAGTCGATAAAATACATGAGTCATAAGATGCTCAGTGTCATAAGATGCTCAGTCTTACATGCTCATTCCCTTTTCTTTCTTATACCCAACACCCAAAAAAAAGAAAAAGAAAGGAGAAAAGATTCACAATTTAGGAATAGCATTCCCAACAAGAGACGTAAATGACAATTCGTGTTATTTCTGGCTAGGGGCAAGTAGACGAATATATTCGATTCTTACAAGTGCATACTGTGCATTTGAGAGTTATACTTCAAATTTATTCAAATCATATAAATATTTATCAAGAAGCATGTCCGTGGTCATTCTCTTAATTTCTTGTAGCTGAACTTCTGACTCGTGGTATAAGAGACACAAAATTAAATATTGTCAACGTCCAAAAAAAAGCATGGTCAGTGGTGGAGCAAGGGATAGGGGTTACGGCTGCCCCACAATTTTCTAGAAAGTTTGATTTAGAACCGCCATGTCAACTTGTCAAGAAGTGAAGCTTCAAAGAAGGAGATTTAGTATTGAAAACCATTCTCCCAACATTGAAGGCCCATTTTTTATTACTCAGGTAATCATAGAAGGAGCATATCGAATCGCACATCTTGAAAAGGAAAAACTCGGTGGAATATCAACGGAAAGTACCTGAAGTATTATTATAAGATGGAAGTGAATGAAAACTTAAGCATAAGGGTCACGAAAGACTTAGCCAAACTCCTTAAATGTTCTTTAAAGAAACAAAATTGAGTCGATTAGTCCAAATGGATTTTTTGCCCATGTAAACCTCGTGACGCTTGTCGAAAAGCAAAAAAGCAGGGCAAGTGTAGGCTATACGAGACAAATGGACCAGCTGAATTTTAGAACGAGTGTAAAAGAAGGATAACCGACATGTACAAAGAATTGGTCGAAGCAAGCTGTTTGGGAATAGAAAGTGAAAGACAAGAATTAGGGAACCGATCAGCCGAAAAGGCTGACCAAGATGGTCAAACAGAAGTTCCGCACATCAGGGAATCAATCTCAGAACTCCTTTGATCCAGTCACATGCCTTAGTGTCACACCTCATCTCCGAAATGGTGACATGGCAGTGTCTAATTTGTTAATGAAACACCAAAGTCGACAAACAGAGTTACTAAAAAAGAATTCATTTATGATATAATCCAAAAATAATAGTTAAACAGCGGAATTACTATGCGTGAAACAATACTAAGTATTATAAATGAAATTGTTCAGCATTGCCATAAATGCAATAATCTAAATTCTTTAATTGAAGCCGGTTATGAGTCACTCTTCATTGTTCCCTTCCCAAGCTTCAACAACATCATCAAAATGCTCATCATCACCTTCACAGTAAAAGCAGATGGACTGAGCTCCGGTACTCAGTAGGGACCGATAATCACAAGTATAAACACAATTTAACACCTAAACACGTTCCCGTTTCCCAAACCAAAATACAAGTTATATGACTCAAAACCAAGTCTCAAATATGACCAAAACAATGAATAAACAAGTTAAAACGATAAGTAAGCGAGATAGCCATACTCTTCATGTCCAAGAACTTACACAACCGAATGTACGACAATCACCATGCTCTGCCCATACGGTTCACACGAGTACACAATTGCTTAGACACTACGAGCACAACTACTGCTTTGACACGACTTCCCACCATTCGAGCTCTGGTATCTAATCACGACTCTAAAACAATAAATGCAACGGTACTAGTTATAGTCCAAACTAGGAGGGGCTCAAATAGCTCATCACATGGATTTAGTTTCACTGCCTGAACGACGGATGCACACTTTAAGGACTCATTCTACATTGTATCATCATCCAAACACATTGGACTCCACAAAACCGTTGCAGTCTCAATGATAGTCCACATCAGGTTAAGGCTCACATAAAAAGACCCTCGGGATCAAGTTCTGCCATTAAGTAGATCCTAGACATCATTCAACGGCTAGAATTGTTCCGTACGGTACGGAACAATCCCTGTTCTGCATAGGAGCCGGGAGCGAATTATACACGTTTCACTTTCTTCTTTTGCTTTCTGGTTTTCACGCTTCCCGATGTAAGTGACCTAGCAATATACTTTTTCTTTTTCTCCTTTTCAAAGTCTCTCCATTTGCTTTTCAACGAAAACGCCAAAGACTTTGATACTTTATTTCCATTTCAAACTAAGCTTTTACTTTATTTTTTTTCTTGTTTGCCTTTTATTTGGACGTAAATTTCGCTTTTTCAATTCACTTGGAAAAATTGCTATTACGGAGACTGCATGGCCATCCCCTTGAATGATTACACAGAACCCATTTGAATTGGTCAGAAATTGGGGGGTAGAGAGAATTAATTCAGAAAAGGACTATATAAATATTCTTCTTTCTTAATCACCAATTGTAAAATTACAACTCAAGAACCGGCGTTTCTTGACCAGTAGTCTTCGAAATAATCACAAGGTCCATAGCGCATGGGGCTATGGCCTGTCGTGGATTCGATACACTCTTCATGCATAAGACAAGTTTTAATTGTCTCCCTTTCTAACTTTCTCCTCCTCTTGTGAGGATGTTCTCTCTCCCCTTATGGGCAATCGCCCAGCCGGGCTTCAAAAGTAGTCATCGAAATACCAAGTACTACCTCCATTCCTTTTCATTACATGTTGCGAAAATTAAAAAAGCAAAATTACGATGTTTTTGTTATCAAAATGTCAATATTACTATCTTAAATAATATTTGTATATCACTAATTTTATTTAAGAGAATAGTATTGATATTTTGATTAAAAAAATATTATAATTTTTTTTCTCTTAATTTTCGCAACATGTAATGAAAGTTTTATATTTAGGAATGGAGGTAGTACAATAATTTAAATAATATTGTTGAAATATGTAGTCTCACAACAAGTGCCTAATGTTGATCCAAATAATATTGTGAAAATAATAGGCATATTTTTTTAATATTTTTAGCAGCTAAGAAATTATATAAATAATTTTTTGTCTTATTTTTATTTTATAATTATTATATTTTTTTTCTCATCAAAATCGAAAATCAAACCAAACCGATACAAACCAAATGCATCGATTTAAGATTTTGAATGGTTTGGACTGAGTTTCAAAAAATTTAAATAGAATAATATTGATATTTTGATTACAAAAACATTATAATTTTTGCTTCCTCAATTTTCGCAACATATAATGAAAGTCTTATATTTAAAAATAGAGGTAGTACAATATTTTAAATAATATTATTGAAATATGTAGTCCCCACATCGAGTGCGTAAGGTTGATACAAATAAGTTATAAGTTCATAAGTTAACACATCTCCTTTCACAAATATCAACTCTATAAATTAAGCGGTGATGATTGAAAATCTTGCTCAAACATTATATAATTTCTCTATCTAAGTTATGTGTTCCAAACTGACGGATCAATTTCGGAACTCCTCTCCTTAGTCGAAGGCCTAGGTCCGAGCCTATACGTCAACTTAACTATTTCTTGGATCTAAATCAGGTACTTCTTTCTAAATCTATACCATTCAACTCAAACTATTACAATATGCTTAATCCCATTACTAACCATCCCTATTGATAGGGGTGTTAAAAAAACCGAAGCCAAGACATGAAAAAATGTAGATTTTATAAAATCACGACTGTAATGGGCAAAATTAAGGCGGGAAAATATTTCAAGAAGCTTATACAAATAGAAGGCAAAGAAGGAATTCAAAGACATCACGATCAACATTTAACAAGCATTTTTAAAATAGTCTAGATCTGTGAAGATCTGAGACAAATCCAACTTCTGTTTCTTGAATCTTGAAGAAAAATACTTTGAAAAAGATTTCATATGATTTGTGGTACAAAATAGAGGAATAAAACTAAACAAAAGGACTAAGATTCGACCATTGGTTGGAGCCAATGGCCAAATCTGGCCGGGATCAGTGGGAAAAAGACGAAAAGCAGAAAGAGCCGAGGGGGAGAGAGAAGAGAGAGAAAATAGGGGGTTGATACTCTTTCTAGCTCCCGGCTCCTATGCGGGACAGCTTTTTATTCCGCATGTATGTGACAAGCTACCAACCGTCGGATGAGATTTTTTAACGATACGGATCTGGAGAGAGAATTTTTTTTTTTTTTAATATTTTAAATCCAACCACAACTTTTCTCTTTCCATATCTGATCCGTTCAAAATCCCATTTGACGGTTGGAATTATTTCGCAGTGCGGAACAATCGCGTGCGGAACAATCCCTGTTCCGCATAGGAGCCGGACTGCTCTTTCTATTCTTGTTCCAATTTTGCACGTTCCCCCAGGTTGTCACCCCATTATCCCACGATGTGCTTTTGTTTTTCCTTTTTTCTTTTATTCCTTATTTTCCCTTTTTTATTCCCAGTGAAGTCCTTTTCTTATTAATATAAACATTATTTAATTCCTATATTAATTCTCTTATCTAAATTCAATTCCTATTCCAAATAAATTCCCAATCAATTACTCATCCAATTAAATTACTAATCTAGGTGAATCACAATTTAAGTCCCTTAATTACGACGCGTGTGCGAAATTACGGTTTCACAATTACTAGCCTCATCCCTACTGAAAAGACGTTTTTGTGAATGGAAGTCACCTTGCAAGTTCTTATCAATCCAAACATCAATTCTATTGATCCCAAAGCACTATATAAATGCTTTTCACTCTTCAAGGTTCAGGATCACATATCCTTTTTTTATCATTAAAGCAAAATGGCTCAGCTTATGAACACAACCTTTTTCTTTTCAACAATACTTTGCTACCTTTTGTTACATAGTATTTCTTGTGCACATAATTTGTGTCGCCCCAAAGACAGCCTTTCATTACTTCAGTTCAAGGAAGAAATGCTTGATGTAAACACATCTACTACTCATTTTAGTAGTTCAGATGATTGTAGTAGTATCCCTTACCCGAAGATGATATCGTGGAACAAGAGCAACACTAGTAGTTCAGATTGCTGCACCTGGGAAGGAGTTACGTGCCATGGAATCACAGGCCGCGTAATTGGTTTAGATCTAAGTTGTAGCAAACTCACGGGAGTTGTTCATGAGAATAGCAGCCTTTTTCGACTTTCATATCTTCAAAAGTTGAATCTTGCCTTTAATACTTTTGATGGATCGAATATATCACCTAATCTTGTTGGAGGATTATCAAGACTAACTCACCTCAATCTTTCATCTTCCAATTTTCAAGGTATTATCCCATCAAAACTATCTCATTTGTTCAAACTTGTGTTGCTTGATCTTAGTCGTTCGCCTTGGTATAATTCCACTCATCTTAGGTTCGATACTCCTCGTGACTTTAAAAACCTTATCCACAACCTCACCCATTTACGCGTGCTTTCTCTTCAAGGAGTGAATATTTCATCTACTTTACCTACAAATTGGTCTTCATCTCTAACTAATTTGAATCTTGGAGAAACGCGAGTATATGGTTCTCTTCCTAATTCCATGTTTCATCTTTCAAAATTAGTGGGGTTGCGCCTCAGTTTTAACGACTTGACTGGACATATTCCAGCCGAAATCTCAAATCTCCCAAACTTGAGAGAATTACTACTTAATGGTAATTCTTTCACTGGCGAATTCCCGTCTCAAATTGGGAACCTCTCAGAGCTCAGCATATTATATTTGGGTGGTAACTCATTAAGCGGTCCCCTACCATACAAAATGAGTAGCCGGCTTCAAAAGTTGCGGGTTTTAAGGTTGGGAAGTAATGAGCTTAAAGGCACAATTCCTTCTTGGTTGTTTTCTATGTCGTCACTAGAAGTTTTGCACCTAAATAATAACCACTTCACAGGACGAATTAAGGAGTTCATCACAACAAAGTCATTTTTAGATATTGATTTTAGTGGTAATCAGTTAGATGGTCCTATTCCCGATTCAGTTTCGCAACTCGTAAATCTATCCGGTTTTGATGTTTCATCGAACAATTTGAGTGGTTCGATTAGTTTTAGCATGTTTGCTAAACTCAATCAGCTTAGCCTTCTTGGTCTCTCTAACAATAAGCTATCATTTGATCAAGCTGAAAAAGAAGGAATCAATATATCCTTACCTTACCTTTCTGTTTTGGAATTGTCTTCTTGTGAAATAACAGAATTTCCCTATTTTCTTAGCAACTCCAAGAATCTGCGACACGTACAACTCTCCAACAACAAAATTCATGGCCAAATTCCCAACTGGATTCCTTGGACTTCCCTTAGATGTTTGAATCTTTCTCGCAATTCTCTTTCGGGATTGAGCATTTCTTTTAACAATATTCTACCTTGGGAAAATATTAGTATGCAGGTTTTAGATCTAACATCCAACAAGTTTCAAGAACCATTACCATTGTCTCTATGTAGTTTCAAAGAGCTTATTATTCTCGATTTATCTTTTAACAGTTTCACCGGCTCAATCCCTGAGTGCTTTGGAAACATTAGCAATGTACTAAAAGTGTTGAACTTGGCCAAGAACCGCCTTAAAGGTGACATTTCAATGACATTTCCCAAGGATAACGAATTAATGAATCTGAATTTGAACGGGAATTTTTTAAAAGGGCCATTACCAAGGTCTTTAGCATATTGCAAGTCCTTGCAAGTTCTCGACATTGGGAATAACGAGATAAGTGATACATTTCCCACATTCTTGGAAAATCTCACAGAGCTGCAGGTTTTTATCTTGAAATCCAATAGATTTTCTGGAAGTATAAGAAATTTCAAGAATGAAAATGTACGAGTTTTCGACCTTTCCTTGAATGAGTTTATTGGAGCATTGACAGTTGAGCTTTTCAAAAGTTTCAAAGCTATGGCAACTATAAAGATAGATCCGAATGCTAGCTACTTTGGGAGATATTTCTTGTACATTGGACCACAAGGATCTCTGTATCAATATTCCGCGAGCTTGGTAATAAAGGGACAAACACTTCATTTTCAGAGAATATTGACAACCTTTGTCGCCATTGATTTATCAAGTAACAATTTCACAGGAGAAATTCCGGAAATTATTGGAAATCTTCACTCCCTTATTGTACTAAACTTGTCTCGCAACAAATTTTCGGGAAATATTCCATCAGCTTTTGGAGAGTTGTCCCATCTTGAATCCTTAGACCTCTCATGGAACCAAATTGAAGGACAGATTCCACAACAACTCACAGATCTTACATTTCTTGGATTTCTTAATTTGTCTCAAAATCATCTTGTAGGCAGAATTCCTCAAGGCAAACAGTTTAATACATTTCTTAACAATTCATACTATGGAAACTCAGGATTGTGTGGAATTCCAGTAAACGTGAGCTGCGGTCAAACAGATCAGCCTTTGCCTCCCTATCAAGATTCAGATCAAGGTGATGTTGAGGATTCTAGTTTCTTGCTTGGATTTACTTGGAAATCAGTGCTCATTGGATATAGCTTCGGAGTTGCGATTGGTTGTGTATTACACTTCCTTGGCAAGCCAAAATGGCTAGTAAGGAGTATTGAAGAAATGTGTTGGTATGGCTTGTTTTTGTTAGGGGTTGTTGCCAAAAAGAAGAAGGAAATAAAATTCGTACGAGCGTCGGGCAAAAGAGCTCAACTGGCTAGACCTTGTGTTAGCACATGATTGTGTCTCGACCAAGTATGCGTTATCTAAAAAGTACTCACGCAAGAAGTATATCCGCAGCCAATCGGACCACCTTAAAGCTAAGTATGTGTTATTGAGAAATCCTCTCACTCAGGAAGCCTAGTCTAAGGTTGTATTTTAATTTAAGTATGTGGTATTAGACTCATATCCTCACTCAAGAAGCCTAGTATATTCCAAATAACTATGTTGAACTACGTGTATTTAAATTAGGAAATATGTAAGGAAAACATTTTAAAAGCTATATAAATAAAGATAAAATTACATTTTGATTGTTGATTGATAGTCCTTTGCTCCTCAGAGAGAGAGAGAGTAATTTGGAATCCATCTGTGCTGCCACAGTCGTCTATTCCCATGAGAAGCCACCACCACCTCCACACCCTTACTCCCATCAGAGATGTAAGTTGTCTTAACAGGCCCTATCGATCTTGGCGTCCAACCGGATCGCCTTAGATTGCTTGAACCCACCACAAAGTTTTAAAACACCATTCCAATGTTTATAAGCTGGTTTATATCAGTATAGCAACTTGAAACTAATCCCAGCTTGAACTGTTACCACATAATGGATATGATAACAGCCATTATGCGGTAATAGTTCAAGCAGGAATTAGTTTTAAGTTGCAAACTAACAACACAACAAAAATGCGAGCCGAATCTTCTGTTTATAGTTTAATACACCAAAGAAATTACTCTACATATACCAACGTCATTTATACTAAGCAAAATTCGTGAGCAATGTACGATTTCATTTTTAAACTAGACAACATACTAGAGCATGTACTAAAAGATTCAAAGTCTAAAAATACTAATCATTGGATGGTAAGATGAGAAAAGGAGATAAAGTGTTATACAGCAGAGAAAGGGATCTTCCAGAACCTAAGAACATACTATACAGATAAACAAATTACGCGTTTTCGCTGTTCAATCTACCATATCCTAGTAAGTGAACCACCAGTAAAAAGTATCTGCATTAAGCACACAAATTTGCACCAACATTACACCAAAACATCATCAGTATCGTTCAATCAAGCAAGTCTGATACATCTGTTTTTTTAAATGCATTTACTTGAGCCATTTGCGAGGCCATTGCTTTATTAGGGAATATATTATCCGCCTTCATTCTCTCCACGATCCCATAAGCAGGAGTCTTGGCATTAATATAAGCCTGAATAAGCGATTGGAAAGGACGGAACCGGGCAACATATCCCGCCTGTCTCATCCTATGGAACAGTTTCTCGGTATTATGTACGTCGCATATTGATCCATGATAGCCAAATAAGAATTAAACATTGGCTTCATCCAATTCTGTTCTGCAGCCTTTTGCAATATGGAGTCGGCTTTTTCAACTTCTCCTGCTTCAATATAAAGCTTAACGAGGGCATCCCAAGTAACCGGCCCAATGTTGCAGCCACTATCAGCCATCTGCTTCACAAGATCTTTTCCTTTTGTTAACATTTTATGATCCGTATATACTTTCAATAGAACGCTATAGTACTTCGCGGGCATCTTATCAAATTTCTCCAACATTTTATGAAAGACTTTTTCTGCTTCCTCGACTTTATTTACTTTCCCCCAAGCTACAATAGCAGAAACACATTCTGTCAGCCGAGGATTGGACTCACAAACTTGCCAGATTCTTCCCACTTCATCGGCTTTTCCAAGGGCAGCATAAAGAGGAAGTAACGACTGGCAAGCCCAACGATTATCCCTCCCACCAACTCCTTCCAAATCTTTCAAGACCGCCTCGGCTTTCTCCTTCAGCCCAGCAGAAGCATAGTGCCTGACTAATATGCATTTTGTTCCAAAATCAGGTTCTATACCGTCAGCCTTCATTGTCTCAACAATTTTCTCCATTGCAGGTATGTCGTTAGATTGGCCTTTGACATCAATTAAGATTCTATACGTGAAGAGTGATGGCTTTATATCTTCCTTTTCCATCAATAACAGAACATCAGCAATTTTTTTCCTGTCGCACCTCTTGTACAAGAGAATCAACTGGTTGTAAGCAAAGGATGTCATTGGAAATCCCAAATCTTTCATCTTATTGAAGATCTCCTCGGATTCTTCAAATTGCATATAGAAACACAATTAGCCAAGAGTGTTCTGTAAACAACTTCGCCTCTAAAAGATACCGGGATCTTCTCGATGTAATTTTCCGCCTTATGAAGCCCATGTACTTTCGCAATCAAATCGACACGAGAAGCATAATCTCTCTCAGAAAGTTCATGATTGTTCGACTCCAACCACTCTGAAAGCTGCCAAATATGAACAAGAGGTGGAAAAGATATCCGGAGAGTGGAAACAAGTCCATATATTAAATCAGATGACACTAGGAAAAATCAAGCTCGTGAAGAGTATTAACAGCATATAAATGCATCATAAATTACTAATTGAGATCACAAATGTAAAGTTTACCAGTAAGGCCCTTCCAAACATACGCCTTTTACGAAGATTGATCATAGCTACTGATATTTCTGACCGAGAAACCTCCTTTCCGTCTTGAACCCATTTATCCATAACTTTACCTACAGCTAAAGCTGGAGCAGCTAGAATGGCCTTGAATAATTTTGAAGATATTCTTTTTCTCCCAGTTTTCTTGACAGCATCAGATTCAGTATCCAAGACATCCAACTCCGCTTCAGGCCCTTCCAAATCACCACCATCATTATCCTCTTCCGAGAGCTCAGTCTCAGAGATCAAGTCATCATCATTCGCATGAAGAGCACTATTTTTTTGTACTGCATCAGAACTTGTTGAAGTTTCCAGCTCAGAAAATCCATCCTCCAAGTCCTCATCTTCCTCTCCACTGCTCTTCGTACCAGCCTGTGAAGAGAAACAGCGGGTTCCGATGAATAACTTTTGAGAATTACACTTTGTGTTGAATAACCCCGTTGAAGATTCAGATCTATCAGACAGTGTCTATAGAGGCCCAGCAGACCCAGGATTGCATTTCTCCATAACACAAGTTTCGACTTTCAGTTCGGCGGAGAAAGATCTGGAAGTTACCAACCAGGATCCTTGTCTCTTTCATGCAAAAACCAGACATTAGTGCTGCCTGAAGTTAGAAAAAAGTAAAGGACCAATACTTTATGCTGCAATCTCAAAATGAAGTCTCATATAGAGTTTTCTTCAATTAAACGAAAGTCTGGAACAATATGATACGGGAATCACCAAAACTAAAGACACCTCAATATAGGATAGGACCCAATATACCAGCTGGCTTTAACATTCAAAAAGACTAAAATTACAGTACTAGCAGCGTATGGCTCATGAGTTGGTATATCAAATTCAAAGGAATAAGTTCCTAAAAAACAGACGAAACAGATGCGAAAAGATTTTCACACAACTTAAAATATTAAAAGAAACTTGTCTTGGTAAAAAAAACACAACCAGCATATTTGTAAAAGTATTCGTTTTAGGCCTTACAAACTAACTAATTTTTTTGTTTTCGGGAATATCATATAAATTTCACTTATTCGCCTTTATAATGCCGATAGTAAATACTCAAAACATTACTGTTTCCTTTCCCAAGGATCTGTGCAACAGAAACAGGGTTTGTCTTAACTCTTAACATAAGTGAATTTTTTAAAGGTTAATCGGCTGAAAAGAAAATCCAGATATTTCTTTCAACAAAACACGCAAAGTCCCATGTCTTTACAACATATAGAGTACCTCAACGTGCAATTCCCTACATGCTTAAATTGTATATAGCCATTCCAATACTAGGAAGACATGGGAAGCAATTAGCTAGCTTCCCTTTAAGGTAGCATTCTTATATTTTGAATTCAAATCTTTTTTCTAACGAGGTGAAGCCCTTAATGTCCTTGTACAAAAACTTCAATAAAAGAGAAATTTGTGGTTTCAAGAGTCTCATTTCTTGCTGAACTAAACAAACACCCATATTAAAAAACAAAATTTAGAAAAGGTTAATTGCCGAATAGTTTCCAACTCGGCAAAACTCGGAACGCGAATTTGAGCCATGAGCATAAGTCCCAAAGTTCCACTTTTACCATTATTAGCACTGGTGGCCTCCGAGTCGTCGACTATAACGAGACTTTGAACCATGAGCATAACTCCCAAAGTTCCACTTTTGCCATTATTAGCAACAGAACAGAGACAATAAGCCTATTTGCTACAGTACATACACAAAAATCCTTGTTAAGTAAGGCTCAAGTAGTCGGAACCGCACTTCTGACTCGTGACAACAGATCAAGGGTTCTACAACCTTACCAGATATTAATAAAACAAATTAAATACTAAAAAAACATACTCAAAATCCTTCATATTTTCATATAGAGCTTTCCCCAGGCATCAACACGATAAACCAGAAACTCAACGGAAATTAGAACACCGCATTGTGATTTTAAAAAAAAATTCAAAATTCACAACAAAAATACTCAATGACAAATTCCCTCGCACAAAGACGGAACTCCATCCCCAAATTTTAAAAAAAAAATGCAATATTTTTCACTTATAAGTATCAAACTTTTGAAAATGTCAATTAAAAAATGATAGCTTTGGCCCAAACATGAAGTTTCTGGTTCCGTATATACCAACGGAGAATCACATAATCTGATAAAGAAGAAACAACTACCTGAGAGGATTAATGGCCCGACGAATTGACCACATGATGAATTGATTAAGTGAGAAATGGGGCAGATTGAGCTGAGTGAAGAAGAGTGATTGCTTAAACCCTAACCCAAAGCCCTATTTGGTTTTCTATATAGCATTCTGGCACTCACATCCCTATATTTGACATATCCTTATTATTATTGTAAAAGAATTATGAGGTCGAGTGGGTCTAACTTAGTCTTCTAGTTGGAGTCAAAAGGGATTCTAGCCAATGCACTTAGTCTTCTTTATAATTCTTATATCGATAAGATTCATTTGAACCATGCAGATGCAGAACTAGCAACATAACTACATAATGAGAAGAGAGACAACTTTGTGACGATGTGCTCAGTTTTGGACCATAAAATTCACATAAACCTGATCCATATCAGAATTTTACTTTGTTACATCAAAAACTATGATTCAAATTCTCTTAATGGTATTGGTCTCTTATTTTTAAGAATAATTGAAGTCAGGATTAATTGCCATTTGGGTCACCAACATATTTTCGTTCAGCCATTTTTATCCTTTTCAACTTTTTTTAACTTTTGACATCCCACAGCATATTTACTGAAACCGCCAAAAATCATCCTTCAGATTACAAAAAGCGCCGAAAAATGGATGACTTTCTATGAATAGTGCTTCATCTTACTTCATTGTTAAAGAGCGAAAATTGGAAAAAGCAAAAAGCAAGAACACCATCTTCAAAAATCAAGAACACCATCTTCATCTCCGGCACCACCACCCCCACCTCCGGCTCCACCACCACTACCGCCGCCGCCCCGCCGCCGCCGCCAACCTTCCCCATCACAAATTCAAGAACACTAAGCCATCTTCAAAAAAAAATTCCGAAATTTTTTCAAAAAAAAGCCCAATCACTACGGACCATTTCACCAAAATCAAATCATATACACTTGTTCACAATTAAAAGACGAAGCTATTGGTAAAGTTTGAGCTTCAAACTCATCACGAATCATCCAGAAATCGCAAAGAAAAAATGAAAAAAAATTCTGCCAGAAAATTTTGCCCAGAAACCGAAATTTTTCAAAAAAAAAGCACAATCACTACGGACCATTTCACCAAAATCAAATCATATACACTTGTTCACAATTAAAATACGAAGCTATTGGTAAAGTTTGAGCTTCAAAATCATCACGAATCATCCAGAAATCGCAAAAGAGTAACGAACAAATTTTCTGCCAGAAAATTTTCGCGAAAAATTTTCATTACTCTTTTGCGATTTCTGGATGATTCGTAAAGAGTTTGAAGCTCAAACTTTAGCAATAGATTCGTCTTTTAATTGTGAACAAGTGTATATAATTTAATTTTGGTGAAATGGTCCGTAGTGATTGGGCTTTTTTTTGAAAAATTTCGGTTTCTGTGCAAAAATTTTCTGGCAGAAATTTTTTTTCATTTTTTCTTTTGCGATTTCTGGATGATTCGTGATGAGTTTGAAGCTCAAACTTTACCAATAGCTTCGTCTTTTAATTGTGAACAAGTGTATATAATTTGATTTTGGTGAAATGGTCCGTAGTGATTGGGCTTTTTTTTGAAAAATTTCGGTTTCTAGGGCAAAATTTTCTGGCAGAATTTTTTTCATTTTTTCTTTTGCGATTTCTGGATGATTCGTGATGAGTTTGAAGCTCAAACTTTACCAATAGCTTCGTCTTTTAATTGTGAACAAGTGTATATGATTTGATTTTGGTGAAATGGTCCGTAGTGATTGGGCTTTTTTTTTTGAAAAATTTCGGTTTCTAGGCAATTTTCTGGCAGAAATTTTTTTGAAGATGGCTTAGTGTTCTTGAATTTGTGATGGGGAAGTTGGCGGCGGCGGCGGTAGTGATGGAGCCGGATGTGGTGGTGGTGGAGCCGGAGGTGGGGTGGTGGTGCCGGAGATGAAGATTTGGGACTTAGGGTTTGATTTTTGAAAATGGTGTTCTTGATTTTTGAAAATTTTGAAGATGGTGTTCTTGATTTTTGAAGATGGTGTTCTTGTTTTTGGGTTTTTCCAATTTTGCCCTTTAACAATGAAGAAGATGAAGCACTATTCATAGAAAGTCATCCATTTTTGACAGTTTTTGTAACGGAAGGATGATTTTGGCGGTTTGTAAATATGTTGGGGATGTCAAAAGTTAAAAAAAGTTGAAAAGGATAAAAATGGCTGAACGAAAATATGTTGGTGACCCAAATGGCAATTAATTCTTCTTTTTGGATTCAACAATCAAACATGATATATATTTTAATTTCCATTGTAAATATTTATTTTTTCTTCTCGAGAGTCCTTCTCACCAAATTTTTTTTTGGCTCCGCTAATGTTTATATGCTTTTATGAATTTATTTTGTCAATGTTGATTGTGCCCCCCCAAAGAAAATTTTGGGGAACTCACCTTAGCCTCTTATCGTTCGTACTTTCTTCTAGGTTTGTACCTATTTTGCAAATATCAAATCTTTAGGAATTACTTATGAAACTTAGTGAAATGCAAGACTTAATATGTCTAAAACTCTTCAAACAAAGTTTCTGGGCTTCTGGGTCTTTTGTGTAAATTCCTAAAGTTTAGGGACTAAACTACAAATATTTATTCTATGACATTTCTATGCTTTTGAAGACATAAATAGCCTATATATATTATCACTAATCTTATAAATTCTCCGGAAATAGTTTATAAGCTTTAACGGGTCTTAAAAGTAAAATATAAAATTACAGGGGCTGAAATGTAACTTCTAAAAGTTATTCCGGACTCAATAAAGTTATTTCAGATATATTTTATTTTAATTATTTTCAGAAAGGATTTCTTTTATCTTTCTGGTCCAATTTGAATATTAAAATATAGAGTAGACCATTTAAGACTTGTTCATTAGTTTATAGGACTTATTTGATAATATTTTAATTGCCATTTTAGTCCTAGGTATATAAAGTCTCTTAAGTAAACCCTAAACCTAAAATTTCATTTCTCTACTACCTTTTCTCTCTCCTCACAGCCGCTTCCCCCTTTTCTCCCCACCTTCTGCCGCGACTCCTCTCTCTCTTCTCCTTCTCCGGCGCTCAGTGTGATGTCCCAAGGGAATCACAGAGACACCAACTCAATTCTAACTCAACTAGCAGCTAAGAGACCAATGTCTCAACCAACACAAACACACAAGCAGTAATAATATGAAGAAATCACTTGCTATAAATATATATTAATGTAACTGAGAACTGATTCAATACATGATATCCATCACCATCTATCAAGCTATGAATTGAAATAACATGGATCACTGTCCCCAGGTTCTCTAACTAACACTACTACTGAAAGTAATTAATAGAGAAGGAAGACAAACTCAAATGCAATCCAAGCTGCGATGCACACCAAGGCTTCCTGGAAGTCCAATGTAACTAGAATTAGGGGGAGAATATAGAAGAAATGGGGGAAACAGATAGATTGAGGGTGAATATGGATTAAGGAGAAGACGTGTTAAGAATGAAGGAAAGCTTACAGAGAGAAGTAATGGCAGCAGCCACTTGGGTATATTTTTACTGAATGCCTTCCCCTTTGCTGCAAACTCCTTTAAATAGCTAGGGTTCACTTCCCCATACTGCATCTCCTCCATCCAGCTCAGCCCTTGCGCAGAACTCAGGGAATCAACAGTGTATAATGAATATCCCTCCTTAGCCAATCACACTTCAGCTGCAAAAGTGGTGTAAAGCTCCACTTCTCTGATGCTTTTTGGCAGACAGAAGACAAAGATGAAGAGGACAGCGTGGACGACGTCGTAATGTTTAATTAAGCTGAAATGTTCTTTTAAATAGAGTGACATCGTTTTGCCATCAAACAAGCTAAACGATGTAGTTTAATTAAGTGTAACTTTTCCCCCAACTTCAATTCAGCGCTAAGTCCAATTTTCCCTCCTTCTTGCATTCAAACTCCACTATAACAGAATTAACTTCCTTCTTCTTATTCCCATTCCTAACATCAGCCACCGCCACCCCCTCTCTTCTTCTTCTTTCCTTCTTCTCTTCCTCCCCTTCTTCTTTCTCTGTCTCTTTTCTTTCTTCCTTCACTTCTCCTTTCCTCTCTTCTTCTTTGTGCCTCAACTGTTACGAGCCGCTTCCTCAACCGCGAACCGTCTCCTCTGCCGCCACCTATCTGCTGGTAAGTATCTCTCTCTCTCTCTCTTTTCCCAAAATTCCCTAATTAAATTCCCAAATTTATCTTTTTTATTTTTTTAACTTTTTCTTCTTCTTTCTTCCCCCTTTTCCTTTTCTCTCTTTTCTTCTCAGATTTGTCTCTGGGCGCCGCCCTACTGCAACTGCCGCTGATCCGCCGGACCTCCCTCTGTTTTTCTTTTCTTCTCTATTTTCTTATTTCTGGTGAAGCCCGTCACCGCTGCTCCGTCTCCCTATTTTTTTTTTCCTGTTGCGGCTCCTCCATTTCCGCCGCGAAGTATCCCTGGTCTTCCTCCTCTCTCGTTCGGCCTCCTCAGCTCCGATGAAGGTATACCTCTCTCTCTCTCAAACTCTAATTCTAATCCCATCTCTGATCTCCCAATTTTATCTCTTATTTAATTTTCCCTTAATTCTTATTATCCTAAATTCCTAAATTTAATTTTTATTATCTTTTGATTTTATTTTATCTTTGACTATTTCCTTCTCAGAACCGTCGTTGCCGCCGCCGCTGACTTTCCGCCGCTGACCACCACTATCACAGGCTGCCCTTCATTTTCTTCTTTGTATTTTCTCAGTTTTCCTTTTCTTTATTTTCTATTTCTGTTTTTCTTTTGATTTACTATTTTCTATTTTCTAATTTCTAAATGTTTATTTCTCTCCTCAGGTTGAGATTTTCCCCCTTTTCCGGCGGGCTCTCTCTTTCCGGTGCTGCCTCCCAGCTCCTTCTCCAGCGGCTCCTCGACTTTCCGGCAAAAGAGTAAAGACTATTCTTTTTCTATATAATTATTTTCTGTTTTTCTGAGATTTTAATTACTAATAAATTGTTTATTATTATTGATATATGTATATATTAATTCTCCTGCTGATGCTATTTTTTTTAGGTATATCTAATTTTTGATTAAATTCTTGTCTTCTTAAGAAAGGTGAATCTAACTAGGTGTAAAAATTAGAATTTTAATTTTTTGAAGAATCTTTCTGGGTTCCTGATTTGGAGTTTTCATTGGCTGCTAGAATGATTGAATCATCAGAATAATAGGATGCTAATAAATTTACTAGTTAAAATTTGAGTTATCCAAAAGAATACATAAATGAAAGAGGAAAACAGTGATCAGGCTTTGTATAGTTGAGATCAGTAATTGAGGGGAAAATTAAAGGAGTTTGATCATAACATTCTTTTCCTGTTTTGGGTCCAATTTCTTTGAAAGACAGTAATGAATTTAAAATTCTTTTATTTCTTCCTAGTTTCAAATTGTAAATAAAGTTGGAAATTATGAAAATACTACTTAAAAAAAATGATAAAAGATTCAAGGAATTTAAACGTTCAGTCTCTAAATATTCAAGGAAACTTAACAGATAAATTCCTTAAATCAATTTTCCTCTAGTCTAGGTTCAAGGAAGAATGTAGATTTATGTTCTTCTGGTCACCCGTCTTAATCCGAGAAACGTCCGATTAGATACGTCTCCACCAGTGGGGGTGGGTCACGGGTGCTCCCGGGATTGCGTTTCCACAATCCTCGGGCTCAGACGGTCTCAGAGAATATAATCTAATTCTTTCATGAACCCGATTAACCTAAATTCATTTATTGTGCAGGATCAAAATAACAGATTGGAAGTAGAGGTACATGCTTGATAGTAGGCAAAGTGATGGTAACACTTTAGGAAAACACTTAGTCAATTGTCTTAGTTTTCTGATGAAAGTATTCACAGAAGATCCGATCAAGGCAACTGTGATATAATTTAGAGCATACTAACCAAAGACTATTGACCGGGAAAGAGTTTTGTATATGGTGAGGGAGAGTTTCCCTTTTAGGGAAGTTTTAGGCAGAGCCTTTTTAGAGAGAAAGAAGGAATTCCTAAAAAGGAATTGGTGCAAGTGAAAGTTGAGGCCAAGGGCCTCTATTTATAGTTGTATGGAGGCCCTTGGTGGCAATTTCTTGATTTGTAAGGACCTCTTGTGTAAATAAATCTCTTATGTAAATAATATGTAATTTAAGGACTTTTGATGCAATTATTTCTGATTGGATAAACATCACTTTTATTTCTTAATTTTAAGATTACTATTATGCCCTTGTCTTTTATAAAAAATTACCAACTTATTGCTTTTACTATTTTACCCTTGCTAATTAGTTAAAATGACATTTTTATCCTTAAGTGAAAAATAATATAATATTAACCCTTTAAATTGATACCCGAAATTACGGGTCGTCACAAAACCAGTCCCCGCCTTATCGCAAAATAATAGTTAAGGGCTTTAACCGTCGGTATAGAATTATGATCAGACAAATGAGCTCGATTGTTTGAATTTGTGTTGCGTCATCTGTTAGAATAGTACGCGTAATATCTGACTAAGTATGTTCGTATGTATTGCATGATTAGTTCACGGTGCTCATAACACGATTTCCAATGTATAAGTGTAAGCTATGAAAGAGTATAGTTTTGGCATGTTGTGGTTATGTTTTGGTATATGTAATTTCAAAATATGTCATTTTGGATTGGGATATTTGAAAATGCATAAAATATCATTTCCTTTGTTAATTTGTACACAAAATGGCATGTTCTTAATCGCGGCGACCTATCCGGTCGACCGCAAAACCTTTGGATAATCCGGAGCAAACTACTGGAGCTTTGGACTTTTCATGGACGACCAATTCTGTCAACCGAGAGGGATTTCAGATCGACCGGTTGGTTTGGATGACCTCGTCGACCGGAACGATCTCTGGATCGTCCGGACTTTTTGACATGGATACTGCCTCGGATTCGGACGACCTCTGGTCGACCTGAATCCAATATAAATAGCATCGTTCGGGGCCATCATCTAAGGCATGTTTGGACTACTTTTGAACTGTTTTCCGTTTCGATCTCGATGTTATGTCTCTACAAGTTATCATAAAGTATTTTAAGTGTTTTATTGATGTTTAAAGCCCAGTCTCCGTCAGTTTACACTTCAAATGATTTGAGATTGGGAAATGTGTTCGATTCTTATTTGATGCTTCATCTCAATGATGTTTGAACATTAATGAGCTAGTTTAGCTCACTTCTTATTTCTATTTTGCAGATGAGTTTGTTGAGGGTGCTATTGATGAGGACTTAATATGACTTATGTAACATCTTTGATAGTTTAACACTTGTTGGATATTTAGTTATTTCCCTTTTATTATGTAAGTACTTGATGGATTATGTATTTCCTTTTTTCAGTCTTTGATATAAGATGAACGAGTTTTCTTTCAGTATTGGTAGGTGAGGTACTACCAGGTCATCACTCGGTTACAGAGTGTGACTATATTTCATATATTCATAGGACTTGTTATCTTCTAATTGATGTATTGACAAAACATGCAAGACGATTAGAACTTCGTCTCAATAATTTGGGGATATTCTGAATGTTCTCCTACCCCATGTTCTTTAAGATTTTAATACATACTTTTTTTTCAACTAAAAAAACCACTACTCTTAATTCTAAACATCATTCTTCGTCCCGTGTAGAAGTGGACAGAGATGGTTGGAAAGGAGAGCAAGATTAAGAAATTTTTTCTATAGATTATATTGTCTCTAAAATGAGCAACCTTAAGAAAACTTTTTGTTCAAACAAATTGTATCTAAAATGAATGTAGAGTTGGGGGCAAAGTGATAAATACTGCTAAATATTGATGCTAGGGACTAATTTTAATCTATTTGATAGGATTAGTCTCTCATTTTCATCCCGAATAGTTGTGTCATATTAAAAAAAATTAAAAACAAATTTACTTTCGAGTAAGAGTCCGATTCTACAAATACCTTGCATGCCAAATTTTAAATTACAGGTGAAAATATCGGACAGACATAACTAAAAACAATTCTCTCAAAAATTCACATACTCATAATGATGTAAATTAGTGACTTTATTTTGATCCGACCTCATCAACTCTTTTCATTTTCATTATTCTAACTATTCTCTCCTTCCCTCTTTTCATTTTCCTCTAATACTCTATTTCCTCTCAATCCAAACGTAAGATTTGAAAACTAGCAAAACAAGAAAAAAGTATGAGGAAAAAATGAAAAAATCGTATGTTCCCTATGTGTATTTTGTTTCTTATCTCATTAATAAAAAATTCTGTCATGTGTTAATTTTTCTCTGAAATTTTTACTATTTTTTTAGGTTATAATTTTTAATTAAAAAATTAAAATAAGTCAATTTTTTATTGATGGAATACATAATAGAGACAACGATTCTGATCGGAACAAAATCCATTCTGCCCAAATAAATAATCGCAAAATCGAATCAAGAAAAGTTTGTGTCACCATGAATCTTTACTTGTTAATCATTTTTTTACTTTTCAATGCATTTTCAATACTTTTATGACCTAATTGTCCACAAAACTTCCCAAGGAGTAGCAATATTTGGGGCCCTGCCCTTCTAGTTTTTTCCCTCCATCTTTTTGGTGGATTCCATGCCACAATATTGATTGGCATTTTTTTTCCATTATTAATGTGTGTTAATAATAGAGTTGTTGAACCTGGCTCCTAGTGCCCTCTACCTATGTTACTCAGACTCGGATACAAATGTCGTGTACGGATATTTATTTAAATATTGGGTACATAAATATTTAAAACAAAGTGTGATGTAAACCTTCACCAACGATGTGAACGAAGCCCTCTTCGATTCGGCAACAACTCCAGAAATTCGCCCAAGTATAGGTTTGGATGGAGACCTTCGACCTCTAATCAACCAATAAAAAGGATCCTACTTCGTGACTAGCAACCTAGGTATAATCGACTTATGATGGGTGGAAAACTCGACCTCTAATCAACCTGTGATTAGCAAGTAGCAACCTCGGTATAAGGAAGACGCCACAAACGAAGGTGAATAATTCGTTCGATAAGTCAAATAGAGCGCCACAAGGAAATCCTTGATAAGTTCGAATAAGTCCTTTCAAGAACTCAAGATGAAAGCAAAAGCTCATGTTTTATATAAATGAATTGGTAAATAACAAAGGATGCCGAATGCTCCTTTTATAGGGAGATTTCGCCCTAAGTTTCCTAGTCCTAGTTGAATTGAAATACGACACAGTTTAAAGTTCAAGATAAGGTCTAATCTTGCTTGAACTGAAATACGACATAGTTTTCGAGTCCAAGTCAAAGTATAATCCTTCTTGGACTGAAATACAAAATAATAAAACTACTAAATAACTACTTTATTAAACTGCCTAAAATAAAGCAACTAAACATAATGCGGGAAATAATGGTCTAGATCGTGGTTGGACGTTTAGACCACATTTTAACCCACGTTCTCTATTTCGCCAAGTCGGTCCATGTGTGTGTCCACTTTGATGAGTGTAAACAGCTTCGACTCACTCTCTTTAAGGAACACGTGCTTTTCTTGTTCTTTGACTCTTTGGACAAAACTATCAAGTTCTTCTCGGAATCGTTTTGTCTGGGCCCTCGTCGCTGGTCCGACTGGTACTTGGGCGGAATCTTGAATAGCCTTGATGTTTACATCAAAGTGTTTGATCAGTATTAATCAAATCCGATAAGTATGTCATACCCATATACATATCGTGTCGTGCCGACACGAGTACGACAAATATAAACAAAGGGTTCGAGGAACATAACTCTCTACTAGGGTCTCCTCATGCATGGAAACCGTGGAAAAAGCATCAATATATATATATAATCGAAATCCCTCAACCAAAAGGAGGATGGGGGGGGGGGTGTCCTCCATCTAGCTTCATATTCATTCAAAAAGGAACCAACACTTGGTGAATGATGTCATGCTTTGGTTAGAGTGGACACTAAAGATGTACACTATCTGAGGCAATATATTTTTAATTTTTTAATACCTTCAACATAAAATTATTTAATCTCGCAATTTATATTCTCATTCTTAATTAAATTACAACTAAAATCAGCTGAAAATTTAAAAGAAAAAAAAACACCAAAAAAAATTAAACTTTTGAGTTTTTGATATTTTTTCTTCAGATTTTCAATTGATTTTTTTGTTGTAAATTAGATAGAGATGAGAATAGAATAGAAGTTACAGAATTGAATAATTTTATGTAAAAGTATAAAAATTTGAAAGTGTTCCAAAAGATGTAGCGGGAAAGTATACTTCATAAACCATAGGAAAACAATTAAAGACTAATAAAGGGCTTGGTGAACGGAAAAGATCCCATACGCCAGATAATAACATATCATGAACATGACCAATGTAGATGATTTGTATATTTTTCATTGTTGGAGTGTATTCCAAGTGGTTTAACAATTTTTTATTTACTTTATTTTTTGGTAAGTACAATTTTTAAATTTAAATAATATAAAATTTAACTGCCCAAGTTAAAAAGATTTTGAATTAATTAATCAATCAAACAAATTATATTAATCTACTATTTGTTTCCTAATCTAACCCGATAAAGGACTCGATGATCATTTATCCGTGAATTCTAATTGAATTCTAAAAGCGTTCGAACGTGTCACCATATTTTATGGAGAAAGAGAGAAACCATTTAATATAACTTAATCATTTCCCTGTTTTGTGGAAAAATAGCGAAACCTTAAGAGATTTAGAGAATGGATAGAAGGTTGCAAATTCTTTTATCCGCCATAATGAACATTAAGAACTTTAAAATAAACAGTGAAGGGAATAAAAAATATATAGATATATGAGATATGAGAAGTTATGTCTCGTGATGAAAAGTAAGCATACTAACTCTAGCGGAGATGATGATCCTATGAATTGGAATAACGAACTAATTAAAAAGGTAGTTGGAACGCAGTACAAAATTCAAACCCTAAACTATTGAGACAGTGCCTTTCAGCTTGGTATGATTTGTTGAAGAGAAAATTAATTTGTTGTGTTTGTGAGTTGTCTTTCAACCGATGACACCAAAATTAGTCGTCAAAATTTTGTCTACTACCTGTGGACTAGCATATTCTTTTAAGGCAGATTGGTGAATTTCATCTATAAACATAACACGTTTAGTCCCTATTCTTTTTTTGGAACTTCAACATTGTTCATTTGGTGGAAACGGTCATTCTGTCATACTATCTGATAGTCAATCGCCAGTTAACGAAAATTTAATTTAAAAAAACACCAAATTGAAATGGAATTTTTGAAAGAAAAAAAAATTAGAAACCATTACTTCTCCTCTTCTAAAAAATCATTTTCGGAAAATCCATTTCTTCTTCCTCTATTTCTTCTCCTCTTCACAACAAATCCAAACTGTTGTTGACATATGTGAACCTTAAAACTTAATTTTAGTGGGTTTTCTTTTGTGGAAATTTGTGGAAGTGAGTTTAATTTTCATTTTAAATGTCAATTAAGTAGAGGACTATGAGTTTTTTTTTTAAAAACCAAATGAGTGCGATATTCTTTAAGGATGGATAATGCGATCAAATGAAATCGCAGCCATTACATCAGTCGGAATGACAGTTCCACAATATAGAAAAGAAACTGTGGCCAAGACGAGATAGAGAATGTGCGACATTATTTCCCTCTCGCTTAACAAATAAAAAAAAAAAACTGATTCGAAAGAAGCTATAAGGGACTTCGCATGGTCAATGAAAGGGCCCAAGGCAGAAAAATCATCTTTCAGGGCAATTCAGAAATTTTGAAGTTCTTGAAGCCCAATTATAAAGTCTTCTCCCATTCTTCTGATATATCTCGGGTTGGACCTGAAATTGAGAGCTCCAACATCTAACATAAATGTTTACACTAATAAATACTCCCTCAAATTCAAAATATAAGTCTTTTTTGAGTTATTTTTTGTTGCAAAATATATTTCTTTTTACAAGAATTGTGTGTTAATTAGCTAATTTACCCCTACATAATTTGCTCTATATATTCATTTTTGATAAAAATTTGTAGTTCACATTCAACTCTTCATTAATTTCTTTATTCTTTAGAGTATTAATTAGGGACTCCAAGAGACTTGAACAATTCTCTTAGCCAAACTAGCTCACTTGTTGCGTTTGCCATAGCTCTGTATTCGGCTTCTGCTGAAGATCGAGAGACAACTTGTTGCTTCTTAGATCGCCAAGAAATAGGAGCATTTCCTAATTTAACAAAGTACCCTGTAACAGACCTCCTAGTTGTTTGGCAAACAGCCCAATCAACAAATACAAGTGTCCTTATGTGGATAAAAAAAGTTTGTTCGCATAATAGGTATAACTAAAGGGAAATACTTCTTGTATCAACACATTTTGACTAAACTTTTTAGCCAAAACAGCATTGACCATTACTAAAGATGATAATACGACACTCTCACGTTTTATAATAAACGTCTTTTTAAATTTTCGCTCTCATTCTAAAATAAATATAACTTTATAATTTTTAAGGATGTTTTTTAAATTACTTTTACTCATATTATAGAATAAAATGAGAGAAATAATTTGAGTACTTAAGATTTAAAGGCAGAATAGTAAAAAATTATATTGTCTCGACCTTTTTAATTTATATTAAACTATCTAAAAAAACTTCTATTATGAAATTGAGGGAGTTTAAGAGAAAATATGGTGAATTATCTCATGTATCATATAATCTTGTGTGCAACTTCAGATAGGGAATGGTTAAAAAATAACTAAAAGGAAATTGCAAAACCATGATCTCCCTAGCGCCAGAGGTAGATTTAATGTACAAATTAGGGATGACAAATTTTGATATGACCTATCCCGTCCTGATTTGGCTTGTGCTATTTGGGGAAGATTTGACCCACCCCGTAATTGAGGCCGACCAGAGTTGTATCTCATGTAATATTTGATCTGTCTGCCCCGTCCATATCATAATATTATTAATTGTTTTTATATGAATGTTATTCATGCAAAATTCTTCTATTTAAATTATAATTTTCTTAATCTTTTTTTTTTTTACCCAAGAAGAATGGTTGTTGCTAGATTGAGTTTTAAAAAAAACGTTGTAGGTTCCATCTCAATTTTTGTAAGTTATTTATGTGATTCTTTTTTTAACAAAAAAGTGAGACATGCGGGACGCGGGCAAAAATTCTTAACCCGCGGCAAATAACTGGTTAGGACGAGGCGATTGGTCAATTCCGCGAAGCAACCCGCGGCAAATAACTGGTTAGGACGAGGCGATTGGTCAATTCCGCGAAGCAAGATTAGTTATTGAGATATTCGTCCCGATCTGCCTCATTATCATCCCTACAACAAACTATGTTTTCGCCTTGAGTGCACAACATTTTTTTTTTTTTTTGGTTTACTTTTATTATTTAGATAATAAGTTGGGCGAGGGACGGTGACTTCTATTGATAGAGAGTATTCGTTCTATCTAGGATACTTGTAAATTGCATGCGTGATTCAAGTTTGCACTAATGCGCCCTTACCCGATGTGAAAATTTTAGTGGTCAGTTCATACTCAGATCGAATAAAATTATATAAAATAAATTTCTTGAGCTTTTTTTATTTTTTTTTCTGAATTATGAACTTAGATTTTCTTCATATTTTTTTATTAATGTTTTATTAATTATATATAGTATTTATAAATTATAACTTGTAGGTATTAAACATCTTGTAGGTCATTCTTTGATATATTAATAGCAAGGAAATAAAAAAATAAAATACTTAAATTTAAAATAAAATACATAAAACAAAACAAAATAAATATATCTTACATGGACGGTGCTAGTTACCACAAAACAAATAAAAAGTTAAAATGTTTAATAAAAAAAGATACTTATATAGAGGCTCATTGAAACTATCATTTGGAACTAAGCAAAGAAGTGAAGCAAAACATAAGAAATATCTCAAGCATATTTTAGTCTACCTAGTTAATACTCACTCCATTCCTAAATATAACACTTTCATTATATGTTGCTTGATAAATAAAAAATTAAAATATTTTTATAATTAAAATATCAATATCATTCTCTTAAATATGACTTGTATACTATTAATTCTATTTAAGAGAGTAATATTGATAATTTAATTATAAAATCATCTTAATTTTTGGTTATTTAATTTTCACAACATGTAATAAAAGTCTTATATTTAGAAATGAAAATAGTACTTAATAATTATTGTTATAAGAGCTTCCAGGAAGAAAAAAAAAAGTTATTGTTATCAAGAGTAAGAAATCCTTGTTATCTATTCTTTATTTTTGTTTGCATTTTTCAATTTTCAATTTTCAGTCACTACTACTTGAAGGTGCATGTTTTAAAAGTAATTTTACCCTAATTAAAAGTATGCGTTTACACGCATCTTACTAATTACACCAGCTCAATTAATCAATTCTTTGTTTATTCATTGTTTTATTATCCCTAAATCCTACATTTATTTATAGTGGGCATGTTGCATCTCTGTCTAGGGTGAAGGCAATTGATTACACATGGTGCAAGTGTGGTCCTCACAAGTATTTGAAATCACGTAGAGATACGACTGATTTATTATCTGAAGTTAGGAGCTTTTCGCCAAGAGAAATCATTAACCTAGTTGAGACTTAAATTGAGAAATCATTTATTTTACATGAAAGGAGTAGATTGGATTAGAGGTGTCTTAGTCCATTCGTTACGTATATTTTTATCTCTTTTAATTGCATGTTTAATTTATTGTTTTTCATAATTAGTTTTAATTAATTAATTCATCATTATTTTGGTTTAAGTTAGGTTATAAGTAATATAATTTTCCAGTTAGATAACCAATCCTCGTTGGGAACGATCTTGTACTTACTACTTTATTACTTGTTTGATATTTGTGCACTTACAAATTTCGCATCAAGTCGCACCTAGAAGCTTAACGTAATCCTGTACCAAGAGAAGATGGCTAGCACTGTCCATAATTGAAAATTGTTCCTTCAAGATGGAAGTTACTTTAGATACAACTGTTTCCCACATTGTCTGAACTTGATCTGCTAACAGCAATCCACCGGAAGTCCTCACGACCTTATCCTCGACAATGAGATAACCAGCAATTTGAGCCAAAAATGTCTGATGAGATTCCAGGAATGGTTGTGATGAGGATATCTATAGGTCAGAACTCAATTGCAAGAATCGATTTTTATAGTAGTACTCTCGTAACTGCTCTTGAATTCCAATACAAGTATGAATGTGATATGCTCGATAAAGAGGCGTAAGATCGAACTTCAGAAGTGAATTCTCATCAATTTCTTCAACATTTAGAGTATAACTGAAGTCATTTAGCCCCAAACAACTCTTCTCCTCGGTTTTCCTTTGACGAGCTAGCATGTCCCCATCCCGCTGACGCGATGATGCAGCATGTCCTATTGCAGTTTGACCGATATCCTTCGCGCTGCTCCTTATATGGACTAGCCACTCATTAACTTCACTGCACACCTTCTTCTCAATATGAAAGTTTATAACAGGTATTCTCTTCTCGATCAATGCTTTTAGTGCCTTAAGAGGAATATGCAGTAAATAACTTTTTTCAATCAGATCAACAGCTTTAAGAGCGGGGTAAAATCGACCTTCAGAAATGTGCTCATTACACTTCACACAAAGCTCCAACACTTAAACACAAAATTTGGACATCTAAATTGCTCCCGTAACATTTTTCTTAATCGAATAAGATTCAAGAAGCTCTTCGAGCCTCAAAAGTAGGGCACTCCCTACCTCTTGTAACCTAAAATTATCACTCGCTAACTCACTCTTCAACTCCTACGCATCAACCAAGATACCGCGGAGTTCATCAACTGCACTAATGAATTCCTCATAATGAATCTTGCATAGTTCCTCAATTTCAACTTCTTTCTTTTTTACCGCATTCTTAAGCTGTTGAAGAAGGGCATCCGTCTTCCCCGTCTCAAAAGAAATCCTAACCATAGGACCCAAATCCTCCTCATTACTAATCATAGTAGCAAGAACAGAGTCCTCGCCAGTGTCCCCATTCTCAGCCACAGTCCTCCTCTTCGCTTTCGCGTTCATTTTTTCCTCTCAAGAACCCTGCAAAAACCAGAATCAAGAAAGTTTGCCTACAAATCAAACCCTTTATTTCTACAAATCATTAAACCTACTAATTAAAAGATTAAGAAAAAAAGCATACAATTGAAGTTAATTTCAATTAAACAAGTATATGCCAAAACCATAAAGAACCACACTTTTTAAGCCTACAAACTAAAACCAATAAAGGGTTTCCCCAAATGGCAGTAACAAATTAAAAATTACAGATCCAGAATATTCTAGGACGAAAAATTAATATCAAGAACAGAGTGAACAATGATTCTATCAAATGGGTTTTCATTTAAATCATCCAAAAATACTCCTAACATTACAAAAATGTAAAAATTTCCCAAATGGGTATAACCAAAAATATTCAAGAAAAAGCACAAATTGATCAAAAGAGGGTTAAAAATAGCTCAGTTGTGGCTTACCTCAAAGAGAAAGTTTCCAAATTTTTCCCCTTTTTTTCCAAGAGAAATGTTGGTCAGGTTTTCCCTCCTTGGCCTTGAAATCTTGGAGGGGTTCGATGGTAACAAGGATTTAATCGGAGAAAAATATGTAAAACAGATATTATGGATACTATAAAATCATAAATCATAGTACCTTAATGTTATAATGGAAGTATGAATGTTGTTACAATAAGAAAGCAGGAGGACGACACCAACATTCTGTTGAACTTTATATCTCACAAAGCTAGTTTTTCGTATTATTTTTTCCGCACATAATTTTAATGTCATTTCTATCACAAAGAATTTTGTGTATTATTTCTGTCACAATTTTTTTTTTGGTGTATTTTTTGCCACACAAAAAAAATATGTGTTATAAATGTCATTTCGCGACATATTCGACCCGACCTGATAGCCTATTCTCCGCTTATTTCTAATTCATAGGTAAAATTGTCAAACAATCTAATTCTAACTCATTCCCTCCAACTCGGCCTGATCATTAACTCGACATACAAATATCAAAAAATGTTGACCTCAGCATTATTTCTCCCCGTTTCGGACTCACTACAAACTCAAGTATGAAATCCAAATTCCTAAATTTCATACCAAAATCTCTCTGAATACCCGGTAAATCAGACTAGGGTTTGTGTATTCAGTAGGAATGGCAATTTGACTCGTGATTCGTTGGCCCGCCCTGCCCCGACGTTTTTTGGGGCAGCCCCGCCCCGCCCCGTAGAGAAAACGGGGCAGATCGGGGCATGGTATTTTTGCTCGCCCCGCCCCGCCCCGCCCCGCCCCGCATAGCATATCATATATATTATTATTATTACTAAATAAATACTACTTAATCCTAATTCCCTCAATATTACCACCCACCCAGCCCGCCCCCACCCAGCCCAGTCCATCTCACCCCAGCCCATCCCACCCCATCCCACCCCAGCCCATCCTATCCTATCATATTACTACCCACCCAGCCCCAGCCCCAGCCCCAGCCCCCGCAACCAAAACCCTTCATTCTCTCATTTCTCATACTTCTCTCTCAGCCGTTCTCTCTCACTTCCGGAGCCAATCCTCCGTTCTCTCTCCTTCCGGCGCCGATTCCCTCTCACTCTCAGCAAGAGTGGCTAATTTTTTTTTGGTAATTGAAAGATTTGTTATTTCTGCTTGACTAAGTTAAAAGATCCAAAAAAAAAAATGCATGGGGCGGGGCGGGTCAGATCCGCCCCGCACGGGCGGATCACGGGCGAAAATACCGACCCTGGGACGGATCACTGGGGCGGGGCGGGGCGGGTCAGGCTTGAATATGCGCGGGGCAGGTATGGTATTTGAGATACCCGCCCTGATCTGCCCCATTGCCATTCCTAGTATTCAGGGAGATTTTGGTATGAAATTTAGGAATTTGGATTTCATACTTGGGTTTGTAAGGAGTTCGAAACGGGGAGAAATAATTAGGGGTGTCAATCGAGGTATGTGAGTCGAGCTTTGGCTTAGCTTTACGCTCAACTCATATAAAAATTTGAAAAGCTCACTCACATCTTAATGTGAGCTCACGAGCTAAATTTATATTAGCAAAAAAACAAAAATTTCAGTAATAAGAATAAGTATAATACAAATGAGCATTTGAAACTAAATTCTGACAAGAATACAAATATACATAATATAATGATACTTAATTCTTGAAGAAAAAATAAACTAATAAAAAGATAACAAAAGATAAATATATAGTAAGGTCAAAGGTTAAAGAATTTACATACAACGGTAGACAATAATTCTATTTACTTTTAAATTAGTGTATCCCATTCATTTTTTTTTACTTGCAGTGTAATGCTTTTAAAAGTCGATAGATAAACGAGAACCGGGATTAAGTTGTCTATATTTTTTATGCCTCGTTTTGACCACTTTTAAACATGATGAATGGAGCTTTATAGTTTTGACCTTTATGATCGTTTTGAGTTTTGTATGGCTGAAAGAAAAAAAAAATCGTAACGACGCTTAGCTTTGGATACTCTCTTTTTTGTTGTTTCGGTTTAAAATAAAAATTTAAAAAGATAGATTTTCGTTTATCAGTTGACATGTTATTGAACTAGCAAAAACAATTTAAACCCTTTATTCAAAATGCATGTCCATGTCTATTTCCTTTTGATTTCAATATTACATTATAGAGATATCGAAATACAATAGAAATTTCTTAGTCAAAGGCAACAACAACGACGTTGATGAGGAGTGCCAACACATATGCCAGCAACTCCACAAATTGCTATGCAATCGCCTCTCGTTATGCAGGTACCTCTGAATGTACAATCGCTTCCTTCGCCTGCTTGAATTTCTGCATCTAATTAAAAAAAAGAACGTTCAAACTCACAAATTTATTTTTTTGTCTGATTAAACTCACAATTTATTATTGCAAAAAAAATAAATAAAAAAAAAAAGAGTGTAAAACCCTTTAGTAATCTAATTATAAGTATCTGCTCAAATGGGGACAATAAAGGTTGTTTGCTTTGATTTTTTTTTTATTTTTTTTATTTTTTTTTGTGAAATCAGTAGTAAATGGAATAATAAGTGCCAAAAATCATGGTATTAATATAATTCCGTCATTTATAAAGTTTAAAAAGATACTCTCTCCGTTCCAAATTAATCATCCCACATTTCTTTCATTGTTTGTTCATATTAACTGTTCATTTTCTAAATAAAGTATGTATTCTGACATTTTTTACTCTTTTACCCTTACTTAATTAAAATTATCACTTTCCAACACATATGTAAGAGGTGGTTGGATGTTGTGTGAGATGAAGGAGAGAAAAAAAAACCAAATTTTAAATGAGATTAATAAAATTAAGGAGGGATATATTAGACTTTTGCTTATATTTTACCATTAAAATTACCAAAATATTAATACACATATATTTGTTAAAGTGAACAGATAATTTGGTTAATACATATGCATTTGACTCTATAGAGTCTGTATGCACATATATACTTAAATTACAGATACAGGAGGGAGAAAGTACCAGTAGAGCATGAGAGAAGGACAACAAAGAGAACAAAGATAGCCTTGAAGAGAAACTTTGGTGATGCCATTCTTTTAGAGAATTAAGAGAGATGAAAGAAGTTGGAGGATGCTACTTAAACCATCATTAAATTAACCAACGTATATTTATAGTACTCAAGAATCCCAATGCAATTGTTATAATTTTAATGGAATAATGGGGTGGACCCAAATTTACTGTTAAAATTTAATGGGGTGGACCCAAATTTAATGGTCCAAACAAACAAACTTAATGGTCATGGTCAGGAATGGATCTGAGATCAGTGGGAAGCCATGAATTAAAATTAGGGGCGAAATAAAATTCATTTACGACAATAAATTTTTATTAGAAATCTGAATTTAAATGATATTTATCATCGAAATGAAACAAAATTAAGAAAGAAAATTAACAATAAATATTCGATCCACCCCGTAATTGAGGCCGACCAGAGTTGTATCTCATGTAATATTCGATCTGTCTGCCCCGTCCATATCATAATATTATTAATTGTTTTTATATGAATGTTGTTCATACAAAATTCTTCTATTTAAATTATAATTTTTTTAATCTTTTTTTTTTACCCAAGAAGAATGGTTGTTGCTAGATTGAGTTTTAAAAAAAACGTTGTAGGTTCCATCTCAATTTTTGTAAGTTATTTATGTGATTCTTTTTTTAACAAAAAAGTGAGACATGCGGGACGCGGGCAAAAATTCTTAACCCTCAGCGAAAAATTGGTTAGGACGAGGCGATTGGTCAATTCCGCGAAGCAATATTGGTTATTGAGATATTCGTCCCGATCTGCCTCATTATCATCCTTACAACAAACTATGTTTTCGCCTTGAGTGCACAACATTTTATTTTTTTTTGGTTTACTTTTATTATTTAGATAATAAGTTGGTGAAATAAGGAATGCCAATAACTTTTCCTATCATTCTCATATGTTCTTCCATTTATATCGTTGGTAAACAAATTACGCAGAAGTACTATTAGTCCTCATGGACAAAACTTTTGGTGAAATAAACACAACCCACTTTTCCTATCATTCTCATATGTGCTTCCATTTATATCGTTGTTGCGTAACGTTCAAAATTTATTAAATATTGAACATATTTTGTGTTTCTGTGTTATCAAATAAAAAAAATTAACAATCCACGATATTTTTACGGGAAACATTTGTTGTGATTTTTAGTTACCTATTATGTAAGACATATGTTACATGCCCAAGAACAAATGTTCATCAGAATAAAAAAAAAAAACATGTTGCAGCCTTATGACATGTGTTCATAAAGAGAGAACACGTGTTGATTGCAATATTTGATACATGCCCAAAAAAATGCAACATCTGTCTAAAAAATATTTCATATTTACTGAATTTAACGTGTTCAGTACTATAGTCGTGAGGCAGTTATATATATATATACTAATTAAAATATTAAATTAAGTGTTGCTTTTACAACTTTTTGGGCACTCACTACGGGTTCTCAGAAATGGTTTGTTTTTTTATTGAGATATATTTTGTTTTCCGAGTCACAAAGATTAGCACAGTTGGTTAATTCCAAGACTTGGATTTATTACACAATACCAATCCATGGTTAACATTTGTGACTTTGTAAAATTTTAAATGTCTCAATTGTAAAATTTACATTGTGTTGTAAATGAATGACCAGCCAATCCCAACCTGGCCCAACCCATAAGACGCTTCATTTTCAATCGGTAGATAAGGAGTTCGAGTCATGTCGAAGAAAAAGTGGAGAACGCTATTGATCCTCCTTTAAAAAGAAAAAAAAAATGTAAATAGAATATGTTAGGAATGCAAAAATCACTTCTTAGTATAATGATAATTTTACGCCTAACACCAGCCAGAGTAGATGACATTGATAACAGCATTCCGCCCCGCATTCGAGACTGTAAACCCCCTCTCCCCAAACACAAAAAAAAAAAAGATGTGATAATTTTAAGCTTCAATTTTATTTTTGCTTTGGTGAAGAGGCCTTTGACTAGCTATACTCAACTCCTGATTAATAATGAAAAGTAGCATTTCTCAAAGTTGAAATATTGAAGTTAATAGAGTGTGATATTCCTTCAATTTCATGATTTAGAAAATGTAACGAAAATTCAATTCCATGATATAAGTAAGAAAATTAAGGACGTAAAAAATAAAGTGTTTTTGAAAATTAAAATATCAATATATTATGTTAAATAAAATTAGTGGTATACAAGTTTTATTAATAATATATGAGTCAAAAACTAAAACCGAATTTTTTTTTAGAGGAGTGAACACTTTTTAATCCTATAAAGGTTGGAGTTAGATAGGACATCTAGTTTCAGACCAAAAAAACATTTCAATATTTGATGAGCCGACTTGGTGTTAACAAGATTAGTCTCTTAAATGTTAGAGCCAAATAGGTGTGAACGGGATTGGTATAACATAGTTTCTTGAAGGACAGGATAGCTAGAACACCCAGTGACCATACCTAAAAAACAGGAAGAAGAGAGAGAAACGGAGGTGAAGAAACAATCGAAGAAAAGAAACAAATTATCAGTAACAACATCTCTATCATATAATTTGTAGGGGAAGAATAATGATATTAAAGACTTTGAATATGTAGCCAAAAAGAGAAAAGGAAAATGGGTTCTGTATAAAAAATTGGAAATTTTTTTCGTGGTTGAAATGGTAAAAAAACTTGGGAGACCAAAGACCCAAGAAATAGCAAGGAAGAAGAGTATATGGGTGGTGGTAGAGATTTGGAGGGTAATGTAAAATGTCTAGTTTAATGCATGTGATCTCATTGAGCTTTTTCATTGGATTCGTTGCATTGGCATTTACTTTAGGAAAAAGAAAAAAATCAATTTATGTATTTATAGATTGGGGGAGGGTTGTTGCAACTTGCAAATGCTTTATGTATTTATAATAGAAGGAGAAAACATATTTCATGCGACTTGCCAATGAAATTATGTATTTATAAATCAATTTATTCATTTTTAGGTTCGGGGAAGGGTTCGCACAATAGGTATAACTAAAGGGAAATACTTATCATCAGGTGCCGTGGCCCGGTGGGCAGGTGCCTGGCCCGTGACCGAGAGGTCCCGGGTTCGATACCCTCCGCCAGCGTGCGGTGGTTAGGTTTATTCTTCCTTATCTAGAGTGCTCTCTCCCCGTTCTTGGGGCTGTTCTCTCCCCGCTCATGGGGTTGTTCTATCTCCCTGTTCATTCATGGGGTTCCGCCCTCGGGCATTCAAAAAAAAGAAAAAAAAAGAAATACTTTTTGTATCAACACATTTTGACTAAACTTTTTAGCCAAAACAGCATTGACCATTACTAAAGATGATAATACGACACTCTCACGTACAAATGTCTTTTTAGATTTTCTTTCTTATTCTAAAATAAATATAATTTTTAAGGATGTTTTTTAAATTACTCTTACTCATATTGTAGAATAAAATGAGAGAAATAATTTGGATACTTAGGATTTAAAGGCAGAATAGTAAAAATTCATATTGTCTCGACCTTTTTAATCTATACTAAACTATCTAAAAGAACTTCTATTATAAAATTGAGGAAGTTTAAGAGAAAATATGGCGAATTATCTCACGTATCATATAAATCATGTGCACAACTTCAGATAGCGACGGGTTAAAAAATAACTAAAAGGAAATTGCAAAACCAATGATCTCCCTAGCGCTAGAGGTAGATTTAATGTACAAATTAGGGATGACAATTTTGATATGACCTATCCCATCCTGATTTGACTTGTGCTATTTGGGGAAGATTTGACCCACCCCATAATTGAGGCCGACAAGTGTTGTATCTCATTTAATATTCGATCTGTCTGCCCCGTCCATATCATAATATTATTAATTGTTTTTATATGAATGTTGTTCATACAAAATTCTTCTATTTAAATTATAATTTTCTTAATCTTTTTTTTTTTACCCAAGAAGAATGGTTGTTGCTAGATTGAGTTTTAAAAAAAACGTTGTAAGTTCCATCTCAATTTTTGTAAGTTATTTATGTGATTCTGTTTTTAACAAAAAAGTGAGACATGCGGGACGCGGGCGAAAATTCTTAACCCTCATCGAATAATTGGTTAGGACGAGGCGATTGGTCAATTCCGCGAAGCAATATTGGTTATTGAGATATTCGTTCCGATCTGCCTCATTATCATCCTTACAACAAACTATGTTTTCGCCTTGAGTGCAAAACATTTTTTTTTGGTTTACTTTTATTATTTAGATAATAAGTTGGGCGAGGGACGGTGACTTCTATTGATAGAGAGTATTCGTCCTATCTAGGATACTTGTAAATTTCATGCGTGATTCAAGTTTGCACTAATTCGCCCTTACCCGATGTGAAAATTTTAGTGGTCAGTTCATACTCAGATCGAATAAAATTATATAAAATAAATTTACGCTTAATTCACATTTTAATGTGAACTCAAGTTAATCTAATAAACTTCTTGAGTTTTTTTATTTTTTTTCTGAATTGTGAATTTAGATTTTCTTCATATTTTTTTATTATTGTTTTATTAATTATATATAGTATTTATAAATTATAACTTGTAGGTATTAAACATCTTGTAGGTCATTCTTTGATATATTAATAGCAAGGAAATAAAAAAATATAATACTTAAATTTAAAATAAAATACATAAAACAAAACAAAATAAATATATCTTACATGGACGGTGCTAGTTACCACACAACAAATGAAAAGTTAAAATGTTTATTAAAAAAAGATACTTATATGGAGGCTCATTGAAACTATCATTTGGAACTAAGCAAAGAAGTGAAGCAAAACATAAAAAATATCTCACTCCATTCCTAAATATAACAATTTCATTACATGTTGCTTGATAAATAAAAAATTAAGATATTTTAATAATTAAAATATCAATATCATTCTCTTAAATATTACTTGTAAACTATTAATTCTATTTAAGAGAGTAATATTGATATTTTAATTATAAAAACATCTTAATTTTTGGTTACTTAATTTTCACAACATAATAATTATTGAAATGAAAATAGTACTTAATAATTATTGTTATAAGAACTTTCAGGGGGGAAAAAAAAGTTATTGTTATTAGCTTTCACTTATCTTAGTTCAAAGGTTTTCAATCTGAAGAGTAAACTTAAACAAATTACGCAGAAGTACTATTAGTCTTCATGGACAAAACTTTTGGTGAAATAAACACAGCCCACTTTTCCTATCATTCTCATATGTGCTTCAATTTATATCGTTGTTGCGTAACGTTCAAAATTTATTAAATATTGGACATATTTTGTGTTTCTGTGTTATCAAATAAAAAAAATTAACAATCCACGATATTTTTACGGGAAACATTTGTTGTGATTTTTAGTTACCTATTATGTAAGACATATGTTACATGCCCAAGAACAAATGTTCATCAGAATAAATAAAAAAAACATGTTGCAGCCTTATGACATGTGTTCATAAAGAGAAAACACGTGTTGATTGCAATATTTGATACATGCCCAAAAAAATGCAACATCTGTCTAAAAAATATTTCATATTTACTGAATTTAACATGTTCAGTACTATAGTCATAAGGCAATTATTTATATATTTATTATTTATTATTTATTTTTTTAAAATTAAGTGTTGCTTTTACAACTTTTTGGGCACTCACTATGGGTTCTCAGAAATGGTTTGTTTTTTTATTGAGATATATTTTGTTTTCCGAGTCACAAAGATTAGCACAGTTGGTTAATTCCAAGACTTGGATTTATTACACAATACAAATCCATGGTTAACATCTGTGACTTTGTAAAATTTTAAATGTCTCAATTGTAAAATTTACATTGCATTAAAAATTGTAAACTTTTATAAGGATTAAATATAAATTATTAAGTTTCAAGTAAATATAAATTTAAATGATGTACCTTTACATTAATTGAATCAATCAAAATTTCAAGGGAAAGAGTTAAAGGTAGTTGTTAAAGCAACCTTGAAACGGAATTACTACTATTCGAGGCAACTAGAAGTGGACTGAGAGAGTCTTACTCTACTCTCTCATTTCCATCCTAAGTTACTTGTCAAAAAAATCATCTTTATATTAAAATTACTTGTCATTTTATAAATTTTAGATAATATTTATTTATTTATTCTAACTTTGTCCCCACATTGAATATTTGTATTTTATTACAAATATTCATTGTTTTTACAACCCTTACTTCTTGTGCAAAAGTCGAAAATAATTTATACTTTGAAATGAAAAAAGTAAACGGTTATTGGAGAATACAACATTTACTCTAATATAAAATTATTAATTTGAATATTTTATCTCTCGGACGCAAATTTCACCTTTTCAATTCACTTGGAAGAAAAATCAAAATAAAAAACCCACTAGAAATACATGCTAAGAATGGTTTGTACAATTGACAAATCTCAAAAGGGAAGTGCTTTTTGGCTAGAATTAATTCATTATAATTATCTAAAAACAAAATTTCTCTGAATTTTTAATTGATTTGACGAATAAATTACAAAAATATCACGAATTATTTATCAAAATTTCAAAATTTATACAATTTATCCAATTAATTTTAGCCACCTATCATCATCCTTCTAAAAAAAAATGAATCCTCCAAGGAAAAATAAAGAAGTTTGGCTCCCCATTTGCATGCTTAGCTCGGAAAAGAATTAGACAAAGTGACAGTAAAACGAATTTGTCTTTCTTAGACAAAGTGACTGAAAACACGTTTGCGTAGCTGGAAGTCATTTCTTATCAATCCAAACATCACTATATAAATGCTTCACTCTTCAAGGTTCCTTATATATTTGCACACACACAATTACAATTTGAACTGTGAAAGAAAGTAAGAAACAAGTCTGAGATTACAGATATATATTTGCATACACACAATTACAAGCATCCCAAAGGATAAGGATCACATTTTCTTTTTTATCATTCAAGCAAAATGGCTCAGCTTATGAACCCATCCTTGCTCTTTTCAACAATACTTTGCTACCTTTTGTTAAATAGTATTTCTTGTGCACATAATTTGTGTCACCCAAAGACAGCATTTCATTACTTCAGTTCAAGGAAGAAATGCTTGATGTAAACGCATCTACTACTGGTTTTAGTATTTCCACGGAATGTAGTGATACATCGCAAGACCCTTACCCGAAGATGATATCGTGGAACAAGAGCAGCACTAGTAGTTCAGATTGCTGCACCTGGGAAGGAGTTACGTGCCATGGAATCACAGGCCGCGTAATTGGTTTAGATCTAAGTTGTAGCAAACTCACGGGAGTTGTTCATGAGAATAGCAGCCTTTTTCGACTTTCATATCTTCAAAAGTTGAATCTTGCCTTTAATACTTTTGACGGATCGAAGATATCACCTAATCTTGTTGGAGGATTATCAAGACTAACTCACCTCAATCTTTCATCGTCCAATTTTGAAGGTATTATCCCATCAAAACTATCTCATTTGTCCAAACTTGTGTTGCTTGATCTCTGTCCTTCATTTGGGTATAATTGTCCAAACTTGTGTTGCTTGATCTTTGTCCTTCATTTGGGTATAATTCCACCACTCTTCTTATAAAGGTGAAATGAGATAGTTTTGATGGGGTAATACCTTGAAAATTGGTGAAATGAAAGGCTGTCTTTGGGGTGACACAAATGATGTGCACAAGAAATACTATATAACAAAAGGTAGCAAAGTATTGTTGAAAAGAACAATGATGTGTTCATAAGATGAGCCATTTTGCTTTAATGATAAAAAAGAAAATGTGATCCTGAACTATCATTCGCATGAAGAGCACTATTTTTTTGTACTGCATCAGAAGTTGTTGAAGTTTCCAGCTCAGAAAATCCATCCTCCAAGTCCTCATCTTCCTCTCCACTGCTCTTTGTACCAGCGTGTGAAGAGAAACAGCGGGTTTCGATGAATAACCTTTGAGAATTACACTTTGTGTTCAATAACCTCGTTGAAGATTCAGATCTATCAGACAGTGTCTGTAGAGGCCCAGCAGACCCAGGATTGCATTTCTCCACAACACAAGTTTCTACTTTCAGTTCGACAGAGAAAGATCTGGAAGTTACCAACCAGGATCCTTGACCCTTTCCTTTGCCAAGGATCTGTGCAACAGAAACAGGGTTGATCTTTGAAAGGCTTTTCTGCCATATAAATATTAAAGCAAAAAAGGACTTCTAAAATTGTTTTCAATGCATGAAAGACATTAATAAACCATGACCTGGGCTTTGGGATTTTCCGGCGAGATCAAAGGCTTTTCCGAAAGCTCAAAATGTTTGTCCTTCAATTTTTATCACTACATAAATCACAAAGCCCCTCCACCCCTTCATTTATATCTCTTTCTTTCTTTTCCCAGTTTTAGACCATACGTGATGTTGTAGGCATGGCTCTTATTAGGAGCTTTGCAGGCCAAATATGGCAAAGTTGAAACTTGACTAATCTACCCCTTTGTATACATGCATCGCCATGGGATAATAATGTATCAACATATATGTTGTCATATATAGTTATAGCGCGTCAAAATTGAATAATATCATGCATGACTAGCAGACACGTGACATTGCAAGTTGTCATATTAGCATATGCATATCGTCATATGTTCTTTATGTATCTTTTTAAAGGGATCACTAATGTTGTAATACAGCTAGAGCGTCAAATTTGAAAAGTATCATGTATCACATAAATGCATGTATTATTGTAAGTTGTCATATCAGCATATACATATCGTTAATTATTATTTTTACCATAATAGCATTGCGTATTTTTAAAGATACCACTAATATATTATCTTTTTTACTGTACCCAATTACCTAAATGATAACGAAACATAATTCTGGTGGCATAATTCGAGAACATAGACAAAAAAATAAAAATAAAAGGAAGACCTAAAACTCGGCCTGACTCGGCAAAACTCGGAACGCGACTTTGAACCATGAGCATAAGTCCCAAAGTTTCACTTTTACCATGATTAGCACCGGTGGCCTCCGAGCCGTCGACGTATACCGCGACTTTGGGCCATGAGCATAAGACCCAAAGTTCCACTTTTGCCATTATTAGCAACAGAACAGAGAGACAATAAGCCTATTTGCTAAACAGTACATACTCAAAATCCTTGTTAGGTAAGGCTCAAGTAGTTGGCACCGCACTTCTGACTCGTGACAACACATCAAGGGCTCGACAACCCTACCCGATATTAATAAAACAAATTAAATACTAAAAAACATACTCAAAATCCTTCAGATTTTCATATAGAGCTTTCCCCAGGCATCAACACGAAAAACCAGAAACTCAATGGAAATTAGAACACCGCATTGTGATTTTAAAACAAAAAAAATCAAAATTCACAACAAAAATACTCAATGAAAATTTCCCTCACACAAAGACGGAACTCCGTCCCCAATTTTTTTTTAAAAAAATGCAATATTTTTCGCTTATAAGTATCAAATATTTGAAAATATGTCAATTAAAAAATGATAGCTTTGGCGCCCAAACATGAAGTTTCTGGTTCCGTATATACTAACAGAGAATCACATAATCTGATAAAGAAGAAACAATTACCTGAGAGGATTAATGGCCCGACGAATTGACCACTTTATCAATTGTTCATTGTCAATTTTTTCATCAGTATAAATTTCAAAATTCAAAAGAAATCCTTTTAAAATTATAAACAAATGGAATAAAAAAACTCACCCCACAATTTTTCTGCTTAATTCTCTATTTTAACAGTGAAATTCACCACAATCTTTTATTAATTTCCAGCCCCCGTTACTGATTTTGCAATGGATTAAAGGAGGTGGTGGTGATAGCTTGACATGAAAGATTGTCCAAAATGGTGGGTGACAGCGTTGATAGTCGAATTTGGGAAAGAAATAATGGGTAAGTGTTGGTGTAAAATTTGACCCGTGGTGCAACGGCGACCTGAGCCAAGTAAGATGGTAAATTGAAGAAGATGATGTTGGAACCATCTACAGACGGAGATTTTTCTGATTTTACCCATGAATAATGGATACGTGACTGGGGTGTGCCAAAGATTTTGTCGGAAATCACTGTAGGGGGTGGTGCTGTGACCGATCTAGAAGCGCAAAATTTCATCCAAAACCATTATGGAAGTAAACAATGAGTACCACTCCATTATTTGAGAAATATTTTGAGAACCAAACATGCTAATTTCCCTAGTGTAATTTGTCTATTTTATTATGATTTTGTTGGTGCATTTGTTTTTCTTATATTTACCAGTATTTTTCTAATGTTTAATTTTTTTCGAGAGCATGTTTAATTTGAGCTACCAACCACTACTCTTAATTTGCTAGGGAGCATTTTTGTCAATATTTGTGATACACTGAACTTTTTTACTATGTATTTTGCATTTTTTGTATTTAATTTTGCGTGATTAATTGTTATTACATATAATTTTATGTTGTTTGTTAGTATTTAAGTGTTTAAGGGGCGCTTTGATGTGTTTGATTAGTTGATGGACTTACGTATCGATGTTAGAAAGTTTTGGGGCTGCTTTGTAAGTTTTTGAAAAATGTTTAGTGAGAGTTAATGGTTGGAGGGAAGAGTGGTATCAGTTACACTTTAAAGAAAAGAAAAGAGAGAAAATAAAATGCTAGAAAAATATAGTGATGTGAGGAGATTTCTAAATTGAAGTTCAAACAAAGTCTGATCAAAGCGATTTCTGTTGCGTTATTCCAACGGCTGAGCTAGGATAATTGGCATCGGGAAGTAGGCTGGAAATTTTGGGTTTTGAGAACCATTAAGCTTTTTGAAGAATTTGATTAAGTTTCTAAGGTAATGTTCTTACACACTTACTTTTCAGTCTAAAAAAAGAATGAACTGTTGTTTTACTAAAGTTATAGAATTGTGTTGAATTGGTTTTATTGCATTTGAAAATGGATGATGTGTTGACGTTATTTGCATTGAAATGTGTGTTCGATGTTGGAAATATGCGTTTGGTACTTGTTATGTGGTTGATCGTCGTTAATTGAGTCTATGTGGCTATTTCCGATAGGAGCTCTTGTCTATTTATGACCCTATTTCGGGACATCATCCCAAGTTTTGAGTGTCCGGGAACACTATATTCAGTAATTCAAACCCGGTCCCTAGCGGGGGTAACAAGATAGAGTTGTTAACATTTGTTGTAGAGTTCACAATGGTGAACGATGACATAACGGTGTGTGTCCTTAAATTTAGACCTTGTCGTTCGGGGGGTATATACCCGAATCCAGGTTAAGTTAGGCCTGCCTTAACGCAAAAATAATAGTTAATGGATTTTAACCGTCGGTATATAATCATGACCAAAAAAATGAGCTCGATTGTGTGAATTGTGTGTTGCGCCATCTATTAGAACGGTACACGTAATATTTGACTAAGTATGTCCGTCTGTATTGCATGAGTAGTTCACGGTGCTCATAACACGATTTTCGATGTATAAGTGTAAGATATAAAAGAGTATAGTTTTGGCATGTTGTGGTTATGTTTTGGTATATGTAATTTCAAAATATGTCATTTTTGTTTGGGATATTTGAAAATGCAGAAAATGTCATTTCCTTGGTTAATTTGTACACAAAATGGCCTGTTCTTAATCGCGGCAACCTATATGGTCGACCGCAAGGCCTCTGGATCATCCGGAGCAAACTACTAGGAGCTCTGGACTTTTCACAGACGACCATTTATGTCGACCGAGAGGGATTTTAGATAGATCGGACTGGTTTGGACGACCTCTGGTCGACCGAAACCATCTCCAGATTGTCCGGACTTTTTGACATAGTTATTGCCTCGTATTCGGACGACCTCTGGTCGACCTGAATCCAATTTAAATAGCATTGTCCGGGGCCATCATCTAAGGCCTGTTTGGACTACTTTTGATCTGTTTCCGTTCCGATTTCGATGTTATGTCTCTACAAGTTATTGTAAAGTATTTCGAGTGTTTTATTGATGTTTAAAGCCCAGTCTCCGCCAGTTTACACTTCAAATGATTTGAGATCGGGAAATGTGATCGAGTCTCATTTGATGTTTCATCTCAATGATGTTTGAACTTTAATGAGCTAGTTTAGCTCATTCCTTATTTCTATTTTGCAGATGAGTTTGTCGAGGGTGATATTGATGAGACTTTTGATGGGGACTTTGTTGAGGACTTAATGTGACTTATGTAATAGCTTTAATAGTTTAACACTTGTTGGATATTACTATTATTTTCACTATTCTCTCCTTCCCTCTTTTCATTTTCCTCTAACTACTCTATTTCCTCTCAATCCAAACGTAAGATTTGAAAACTAGCAAAAGAAGAAGAAAAATATGACAACAAAATGGAAAAATTGTCTGTCCCCTATAAGTGTTTCGTTTATTATCCCATTAATACAAAAATTTACTATGTGTTAATTTTTTTCTCTTCCGAAATTTTACTATTTCTTTTAAATTATAATTTTTAATTAAAAAATTAACATAAGTCAATTTTTTATTGATGGAATACATAATAGTGACAACGATTCTTATCGGAACAAAATCCATTCTGCCCAAATAAATATTCGCAAAATCGAATCAAGAAAAGTTTGTGTCACCATGAATCTTTATTTACTAATTATCTTTTACTTTTCAATACTTTTATGACCTAATTGTCCACAAAACTTCCCAAAGAGTAGCAACATTTGGGGGCCTCCCCTTCTAGTTTTTTTTCCCCATCTTTTTGGTGGATTCCATGCCACAATATTGATTGGCATTTTTTTTTCATTTTTAACGGTACTAATAATAGAGTTGTTGAACCTCGCTCCTAGTGCTCTCTATGTAGGTTACTCGGACTCGGATACAAGTGTCGTGTACGGATATATTTAGATGTCGAGTATTTAAATATTTAAAATAAAGTATTTGATCGGTGTTAACCAAATCCGTTTTCTTTATAACACCCCCCCCCCTCTCTCCCTTTAAAAAAAAATTTCTCTCTCCTCTCAAATTATCTAAATTCTCTCTACCCAAAAATTGCCACCACCGAAAATTCTCTCCCCAGCCATCGGAAATCGTCGCCGCCGTCCGGCCAAATTTTATTTTTTATTTTTACATTTTTTGAAGTAACCGGACTAGATCCACCACAAAATATCAATTTAAAAAAATTCGAAGCAAAAAAACAATTCCGACAAGATTCCGGCTAAATGGACTCTGATGATTGTGGTTATTTGGAAGACATTAATTTTGAGGTAAATAATTATCTTTACTTTTCTTATTGTTTTAATAATATTTATTTTTTTCCGGTTAAAAAAATATATTTAAACTGGAAAAAAAATATGGGAAAAAAATCACTAGACAAGTAAAAAAAATGGACTGAAAATGGACCTGGGCAAAAACCACCGTTTGTTGATGCGCCTGCGATGACGTCATCCACGTCAGCATGCGGTTTTTTTTTAATCTGGAAAACAAAATTCTTTTGGACTGCGTGCGTGCCAGGTCAAAAAATATATATTTTCCAGTGGTTAATTTTTACTAATATTAGTAATTTGTGTAGTTTTTAATGTTTAAAAAATTTATTGTTTTGTATTTATTGTAGGTTTAAAGTTCAGACGGACCCGATAGCGATTTAGAAGATTTTCATGATAATAAGGAAAATTGGCCTGATACGGGGAATTTTTTAGTCCTTCTACAGAATTTGATTTTCAAACCAAGAAAGGGTTAGTGCATTGGGTAAAGACACGGGGATAGAAAATAAAGTTTATATTGTGATTGGTCGGTCCAGAGAAGGACAAAATTATAGTGCACCCAAAGTGTATTTACGGTGTGAGCGTTCTGGTACGTACGTTGGGGCAGCGGTTGTCAAGGGCGGTAAAGGGAGGAAAGGTAACCGGACAAGGAGGACTAAAAAGATAGATTGCCCATTCAAGATAGTAGGGAAAAAGACTAAAATTGGCTCATGGAGATTTCAGGTTAGGCAAGGCAAACATAACCACTTCTTGGGAACTTATCAATTTGGTCATGCAATTACATCGACGAACTGTAAAACCAACAAATAAAAAGTTAACACTTCAAAAAGTATACTGTATTCTATATTGTTAGAAAAATAATAATTTAATACCTGTTGGTTCCTTATTCTTTTAGGAACCCCATAAACTGGGGGTGGCTGAATTCTCAAGTGAGTACGTGGCCGGTACCATTCCAGATAACCAAATTCCACTTCTGAAGGAGTATTCGTTGTACGTCCCAATAAGTCTGCTGTATAACAATGAGTTTCCGCCTCTAGCCAAAATGCATCGACAAAAGTATACACTGCCTTATACTTAAGAGTCTGCTTAGGACGATAATGCTCATGTGGCAAAATCCTATTAATGGGCTTCTTTTGGACATACCCAAACTGCCTCAAACAATGATTTGGCATGTACGGTTTTCCAGTATGGGTAAACCGAATGGTTCCATGAAATGTAGAAATCCAGCAACTAGGATTTTGCAATGGGAATCTCGCAAACGGTGTGAAATTAACCTGCAAAATTAAGTCAGTTACCTTAAAACGACAAGAAAATAATTAAATTTATTGAATAAAGTTAAAATACTTCTCTAATACCTGCGGCGTGACTCCGGTGGCAGCGTTTCCGGTGGTGGCGTAAATCCCGGCAGTGGTTCCGGTGGTGGGAGATTTTGAAGTTTGAGAGGAATTTTAGAGGAGAGAGAATTTTTTTTAAAAAAAAATAGAGAGAGGGTGGTGTGAACAAAATCATATAGGGGTGCCTCTATAGTGGCCATATATATATATATATATATATATATATATATATATATATATATATATATGAGAGGGTGGTGTGAACAAAATCATATAGGGGTGCCTCTATAGTGGCCATATATATATATATATATATATATATATATATACCTCAACCAAAGGAGAGGGGTGGGGGAGTCCTCCGCTTAGCTTCATATTCATTCAAAAAGGAACCAACACTTGGTGAATGATGTTATGCTTTGGTTAGAGGGGACACTAAAGATGTACACTATTTGATGTAATATACTTTTAATTTTTTAATACCTTCAGCATAAAATTATTTAATCTTACAATTTATATTCTCCTTCTTAATTAAATTACAACTAAAATCAGCTGGAAATTTGAAAGAAAAAAACACCAAAAAAACTTAAACTTTTGAGTTTTTTATATTTCTTTTTCAAATTTTTAGTTGATTTTGAATGTAAATTAGATAGAGAAGAGAATATAAATTATAGAATTGAATAATTTTATACAAAAATATAACAAAATTAAAAGTGTTCCAAAAGATATAGAGGAAAAATATATTAGCAGATTTTGACACCACAACTGGTATTCATGTATATTTTATTATCATGTCTAATTTGATCCGTTTTTACAGTACAGAATTTACCACACGAGGTTCAAACTAGAATTCTTTACTAAGTACATCATCATTTTTTTTTTATTTCATTAGTGGATCTCACATCATAAACCATAGGGAAAAAAATTAAAGATTAGTCGGAAAAGATCCCATGCGCCAGATAATAACATATCATTTATATGAACAATGTAGATGATTTGTTTATTTTTCATTGTTGGGGTATATTCCAATTGGTTTAACAATTTTTTATTTACTTTATTTTTTTGGTGAGTACAATTTTTAATTTTAAATAATATAGAATTTAACTCCCCAATTTAAAAAGATTTTCAATCAATCAAATTATATTAATCCACTGTTTGTCTCTAATCTAACTCGGCAAAGGAGATTATTTATCTGTGGATTCTAATTGAATGCTAAAAGCGTTCGAACGTGCCGCCATCTTTTGTGGAGAAAGATTGAAACAATTTAATATAACTTAATCATTTTCCTGTTTTGTGGAAAAATAGCCAAACCTTAAGAGATTTAGAGAATGGATAGAAGGTTGCAAGTTCTTTTATCCGCCTTAATGAACATTAAGAACTTTAAAATAAACACTGAAGGGAATAAAAAACATATAGAGATATGCAATATGAGAAGTTATGCCTCGTACTGAAAAGTAAACATTAGTTAGTTGGAGCCCAATACAAAATTCGAACCCTAAACTACTGAGACAGTGCCTTTCAGTCTGGTATGAGTTGTTAAAGAGAAAATTAATTTGTTGTGTTTGTGAGTTGTCTTTTCAACCGATGACACCAAAATTAGTCGTCATAATTTTGTCTACTACCCGTGGACTAGCATATTCTTTTAAGGCATATTGGTGAATTTCATCTTTAAACATAACACGTTTGGTAATTTTAGTCCCTATTCTTTTTTTGGACCTTCAACATTGTTCATTTGGTGGAAACGGTCGTCCTGTCATACTATATGATAGTCAATCGTCAGTTAACAAAAAATTAATTTAAAAAAAACACCAAACTGAAATGGTATTTTTGGAAAAAAATATATTAGAAACCATTACTTCTCCTCTTCTAAAAAATCATTTACGGAAAATCCATTTCTTCTTCCTCTATTTCTTCTCCTCTTCACAACAAATCCAAACTATTGTTGACATGTGTGAACCTTGAAACTTAATTTTAGTGGGGGTGTGGAAATTTGTGAAAGTGAGTAGTTCCACAATATAGAAGAGAAACTATGGCCAAGACGAGATAGAGAATGTGCGACATTATTTCCCTCTCGCTTAACAAATAATAATAAAAAAACAGATTCGAAAGAAGTTATAAGGGACTTCGCATGGTCAATGAAAGGGCCTTAAGGCAGAAAAATCATCTTCAGGGCAATTCAGAAATTTTGAAGTTCTTGAGTTTTAATTTATTTTAATTTATTTTTTTTGGATTTTGATGGTTGCAAGATGGTAATGGGTCATTTGTCATTTGGGGGGGGTGTTGATTGTAGCAGCTGAGGGGCTGGTCCTTCTGGCACTTTAGAGAAGCTCAAAGCATTCAATTTTCCGGCTTCAAAATTTTGTACCAATTACTAATTGTAATATATTTTGAGAGTTTTAGCGCCAATTTGTAAATAGGTATTGAGTGAATTTTCTAAATTAGTCTCGGTATCTTGCAGGATTTAAAAAAAATCAAAATTATCCCCGTACCAGTTGTAGACGGAAAGACCATTTCCACGAAACACAAAATGTTTATGGTCCTAAAAATAGGGATCAAAATCACCAAACGTGTTATATTTAAGAACACTTCTGATATGGACCGGGTCCACTGGACCATGCGGTCCAGATTTAACCACATCACTGCATTTCCTTCTCTCTCCTCATTCTGCAGGGATGTAGCCAAATCTGAACTACATGCTCCACATGGACCCGGTCCATATCAGAATTTTTCCTATATTTAAATACAACCTCACACATTTCAAAATCCAAACATTGTTTATGAAGCCCAATAAAGTCTTCTCCCATTCTCCTGATCTATCTTGGATTGGACCTGAAATTGAGAGCTCCAACATCTAACCTAAATGTTTACACTAATAAACACTCCCTCAAATTCAAAATATAAATTTTTTAGGAGTAATACTCAGACTGACCCTTTTTTTGCATAAAGAACAAAACATGACAGTGAAAATTTGAGGGACACATTTCTGTCCAGGACGGAAGTCCCAAGACGGAAGTGGGGACTTCCGTCTTGGGCTGACTTGGCACTTCCCAGACGCGCCTGGCCACGTCAGTCCAGGATGGAAGTCCCAATTCCGTCCTGAGATGAGGACGGAAGTTCAAGTCCCCAAGAAGTTTTTTTTGCTTTTGCAATTGTGGAATTGTAGTAGTGCAATTTTTCCCTTTTGTATGGTTTTTTTTTCTCATTTAAGTAATTAAGTAATTAACAAATTGTAGAATTAAGTAATTAATTTATGATAAATAAATATGAACTTATTTTTCATGGTTTGGAAAATTGAAACTTCATACGTACATAATTTGTTGAGTGACAACGTGGTTGCTCATTTAATTAAAAATGTTCTTTATAGATGAGTTCGATTCAAATTCTTTTGAATTCATGACAACTTAAAAGAGTAAAGTATATATGTAAAATATAATTGTTACGATAAATCTATAAAAGTAAACCATTTCATAATTATTAATTAGGGTTTTGTTTGAAATAATTTACGTGATTTACAACTACACCCGATTACGATACGCGAGTGAAACGCCCCTCAAAAAAACGTTAATCAAATATAGCATGTAATATGTGATGAAAAAATAAATTGTTCATAATCACATATCGAGCAAAATAAATTCAAGTCAATGTAACAAGTCGTGAAAAAAACAAATGGTTTAGGTGATGTAATCCTTGGATCTAATAACTAGTACATGGCCTCAATATTGCTCCAGATGGCTCTGCAAAATACACTTAAAAAGATCACAAAAAAAAATGCAAATTAAAGCTTATTTTTGTTAATCCACGTAAAATTTGTTTTCTATTATAAAAAACACTTTTCTCCATTTGACGTATTAAAAAAGAAACACCCAATGTTTTGAAAAAAAAGATTAAACACATAATAAAATAAATGTTCGGGACACATAATAGATATTTGCCAAGTGTACATTTTTACACCTGTGGGCTCCACTATTTTTTTAAGTTTTCTTAGGATTTTGCGCGTGCATATAGTCTAAGTCTATATCACACAGATATTCAGTCTAATTTCTTGTTTTGTTATAACACTTTTGCAATTGTTTGGGTTGATTTAGGGTTAATGGGATTTTAGGGGTATGAAAGGGTTTTAGGATACAATAGTGTTATTAGGGTTTGTTAGGGTTAGTTGGGGTTGTTAGTGTTAATATTGTTTGTTAGGGTTAATAGAGGTTTAAAAGTTGTTTATGGTTAATAGGGGTTAATATGGTTTGTTAGGGTTTTTTATACTAAAACTAATAAAACCACCTTATTTTTATCAATGTTATAACTATTACATAGAGGGTACACATTACAAGTCATGGGGACTAAAAGAAGATAAGGCTCACTTTGTATGGATAATTACTATTGCGGGGTGCATTAGGGTTTAGGTGAATAGATGATGATGCCCCCTTCAATTTTTAGAATATATTACCACTAGGAACGGTTCATTAGGGACCATAGTTTGTATTTACTTATTGAATTTTAAAAGTGGTTTGTGTTTGTCCTTAGTATTTTTCTCATTTGGTTCCCCTTAAAGGATATGATAAACATTTATATATTTTTCCTAAAGTAAATTTTTTGTATGTATTAGGAAAATACAAATCTAGAGGTATGAAAGGGTTTTAGGGTTAGTAGGGGTTGTTAGTGTTATTAGGGTTTGTTAGGGTTATCAGGGTTAGAATTTATACTCTTAAGTAGTTAATTTAGAGTCAATGGGAACATATTTTAATGACAGTGTACTCTCTCTTGCGAGTTTGACATCAACACTAGTAGGCACCTCCTGTAATTTCTCCACCCTCTACTAAAAAAATAATAAAATAAATAAACAATTTAGAGAATGTTCCGTGACAAGCTAGACTCTGTGCCTCGAAAAATATGGGGTTTTTTGCCTTTTGTAAGCTAAACCCTAAACCCTAATTCATCCCCACAATAGTATTTGCAGAGCCGTCTAAAACAATATTGAGGCCATGTACTAGTTTTGCTCTGCAAATGTTTCATCTAATATACTCATTTCAAACCAATAAATAAATAAATTTTTCATTTCATATTTTTATACTTTTTCTGTTAAAAAACATCTCTTTTTATAAATAATCAACTTTTACATGTTTCAAAATAAATTATTTCAAACAAAACCCTAATTAATAATTATGATATGGTTTACTTTTATAGATTTATCGTAACAATTATATTTTACATATATACTTTACTCTTTTAAGTTGTCATGAATTGAAAAGAATTTGAATCGAACTCATCTATAAAGAACATTTTTAATTAAATGAGCAACCACGTCATCACTCAACAAATTATGTACGTATGGAGTTCCAATTTTCCAAACCATGAAAAATAAGTTCATATTTATTTATCATAAATTAATTACTTAATTCTACAATTTGTTAATTACTTAATTACTTAAATGAGAAAAGAAAAAAAAAAAAAAACCATACAAAAGGGAAAAGTTGCACTACTACAATTCCACAATTGCAAAAGCAAAAAAAACTTCTCGGGGACTTGAACTTCCGTCCTCATCTCAGGACGGAATTGGGACTTTCGTCCTGGACTGACGTGGCCAGGCGCGTCTGGGAAGTGCCAGGTCATCCCAGGACGGGACTTCCGTCCTGGACAGAAATGTTGTCCCTCAAATTTTTACTGCCATGTTTTGTCCTTTATGCAAAAAAAATGGTCAGTCTGAGTATTACCCCTATTTTTTATTGTAAAATATAAGTCTTTTTATAAGAATTATGTGTTTATTAGCTAATTTACCCCTACATAATTTGCTCTATAAATTCATTTTGATAAAAAATGTGTAGTTCTCATTCAACTCTTTATTAATTTATTTTTTATTTTTTAGAGTATTAATTATGAGTACTTTAGTCATCTTAATTAATATCTTAGTTTGTGTGAACACTTTTAAAATGAGTTATATTTTGATTTGAATCGTAGGGAGTAAAATTAGGAGTCTCTCTCTATTTCTTATATGGGACGAAAGCAAGGGGACGGGGTGGCAGACGCCCCCCGATATTTCTAAAAATACTATTAGATATAGTAAATTTTATGTGTAGTTCAGAATATTTTATCAATTTCACCCCCAACATTTTTTGAGCAAATTTTATATATAATTCGGCATACTGTTGCAGCTTTCGCCCCCTCAATGCCAAATTCTTTGCTTCGTCTCTACATATAACCGACGTTAGTTTGTACGCGGCTCAAATATTATCTCTCCTCTCATATATCCAAGGTTAGTTTGTACGGGAGAAAATCCTCTGTCCTCATTCCTGTCTCCATCCTTGTCCCCAACCAATCAGAATTTACTATATAAATATTTTTTTCGATTATATATACAAGGGTGAATTGTGATTGGTTGGGGATAGGGATAGGGAAAGGAACGGGACAGAGAAATTTTTGCCAATTTGTACGCGGCTTAAATATTATAGTCTAGTGTTCCATTCGCTGTCCAGTTATCAACTATTTACCATGTGTCTATTTTTATTTTTTCAAAAATTTATAAGCTGAAAGAAATTGGTTATCCAAATGGGAAAGTGAAGAGAAAATTTTAAAAGTTAGAGAAATGTTAATTTCTTAAATTTTATTTATTAGTATAAACATTTATGGATGATTAATTGATTTTGATTACTTCTGATTTGTATCATGGTTGACTAGATCATAGGGTTCAAATTTGTCCATATCAGGAAAGATATTTTTTTGTTCTGACGTGGACAAATTTGGACTGTTTGGTCCATATAAAAAATTTCATTGATATTAGATCGGAGTTGGATTTTACACTATTTGAAATAATTTTAATTTATATAAATACCTTAGTTGATCCAAATTAACGCATGCTTCAGACACACATAGAAAAAATCCTTAATATAATTGGTCTAATCGTCGCATAATTAGTTGAACCAATTTATTTATACGTGTATAATGGAAGGAGAAAACCTTTTCACGTGAACTTGCCAATGAAATTATGTATTTATAAATCTATTTATTTATTTTTAGGTTTGGGAGGGTTGCAACTTGCAAATGCTTTAAAGAAATTGATGTGATTTAGGACACACATAATAAATAAGTGTTTTGTCTTGGACTATAAAAATGGAACACATGATTGGTAGTACTGTCAAAGTGGGCTGAGGTCCGCGGGCGGGTTCGTACCGCAAATGAATGGATTGGGTATGGACTTAGGAATTGCAAATTCGCAAAAATGCGGGATTTTTAAGCCCGGCCCCGCAAGGCCCGCAGCCCCTGCGGGGCCGATCAAGCGATCCGCGGGCCGCCCGCGAGTATTTTAAAAAAAAATATTAATTATAATATTGGCTGAGTTGAGGGGCTAAGAATGTAAATATATACAAATATATTACTCTTTCTTTGGTTTAGGCGTTTAGCCCTAATTTTACATTCCAACATATCGCAGCAACATCCGACTTCCAGTTCCAGCCCTAATTCTCATTTCGATTTCTCCAGTCCGGTGACGGAGACTTCTCCAGTCTGGTGTCCGGTGATTATCTCCATTTTTTTTTTGTTCTTGATTTTTTAATACTTATAAAATGCATGACAGATTTTTTTATGTAACTCATATTTATGGGTGTCTTAATAGGACTTTTTAATGTTTGCTAGCCAAGTTGATACCAATACTGGAAAATCTCAATTGGATATATACTTAGAAGAGTTGACACTTCAATGGAATCACTTTGTGAATTTGGATGTCTTACAGTTTTGGAACAAAAATACATATAGGTTTCCCGAATTAGCTTTGATGACTTCTGATATATTGAGCATTCCCATTACTACAGTGGCTTCAGAATCTGCATTTAGTATTGGTAGTAGAATTCTAACCAAGTATAGGAGTTGTCTTCTCCCTAAAAATGTACAAGCTGCAATATGTTTACGTAACTGGAACCACGGCTTTATCGTTGAAGGTAATTCATAACTCATAATATTTTTGTTGAAATTTAATGTTCCAAAACTGTTTGCTTCACTTTGTAACTTGCACTTTGTTTCATGTATGAAGATGATTGTGACGCCCCGTCCCTCTCGGGTCGGTTACGCCGAGTGCCTATCGGCATTGGGTTCTATCTTTTACAATATAAATTACAAGTGGATAAATTTTTTCTAAAATATTCTATATTCTATTATATGGCTTCTAAGTTGATTCCGGTCTTATCCCAATGTACAGATTTCTAATCCCAAGCTTTCGCTGCGCACTCTGATACCAAAATCTTCTAATCTGGATATGTGTCTAGTGTTGACTCAATTCTTTGTCTTGGTTCAATTCTACACCTCAGAATGTCCTTGTTTTATCTGCTCAATCCTGCAAGAACTAAAACAGAAAACAGAGAAAGGGTGAGCTATAAATAGCCCAGTGAGTCCCCAGTGAAGTGTGTGACAGTGATTTTGAAACTCATTTTATTTTGCAAACATTTTATTTTGAAGACACGGAGAAACTTCCTTTATTTAGAAATACATTTCCTTTTCCAAAATCATTTTCTTTCCGAAAACATTCTTTTTATCTTCTTCCAAAACCAATTAGAAATGATTTAATTTTAGAAAAAACATTTGCTTTAACTGGAATATTCTTTCTTTTCAATTTCAGAAATATCTTTCCGGAATAAGAAGACCATTCCGTATATCAGATCCAGAAATAAAAAGAGTGCATGACCGGCCAAGTCAGTAACTCTTTAGTCAATACCAGCCTTACACCAGACATACGTATGATTTTCAACCTTATCCCCATTTTCAGAATTATAAAGCCAATAGCCGAGGTACCGCGGCTTGGCGTCAGAAATACCAACAGCTCCTGAGTTAAACCTTTTAAGCCCGGCGACATGTTAGCTGTCAGAATTAAGAACCATATGTGGTGCACGTAGGGAATACAGTCAGCCCGTTGCTTTCCCGGTCCCTATGATTTCCACACAGGCCTTGGGATCCCAAGAGTTAAATAGATTGTCCAAAACCAAAGGTGCGAGATGCCCTTGTACGGGTGACTAGCCTCGTACCAGTGCAGACCCCCAATGGTCGGACGAGGGGCTACCAAATGTGTGCAATGTAAGCGCCCTCTTCAGAATTTTCAGAGTTTGTCGTTCATATATTTTTCAGAAATGCTTTTCAGAAATATTTTTCCAAGAAATACTTTTCAGAAACATTTTCCAGCATTTTATTTCAGAAATATCGTAACTTTTTATTTATAAACAATTTTCATAAAACACATTTATAAAACTAGTTCTCCGGTTTTAGAAGGGAACTTACATTAGCCTCTTATCGTGCGTACCTTCTTTCAGATCTTGTACCTATTTCGAAAATACCAACTCTTTAGGAAATACTTATAAAACTAATGACATGCAAGCCTTAATATGCCTAGACTAAGTTTCTAGGCTTCTGGGGTCTTTTGGATAAATTCCTAAAGTTTAGGGACTAAATTGAAAATATTTATCCTACGACATTTCTACGCTTTTGAAATGTTTTCTTTTATCTTTCTGGTCCAATTTGAATATTAAAAATATAAAGTAGACCATATAGAAACTTATAGGACTTATGTGCTAATTTTTGTATTTGCCTTTTAAGTCCTTACTAGATATTTCCTAAACTTCCCTTTTCAAAATAACCTACCACACTGGATCCCTCCCCTCTTTCTTCTTTCACGATGTTCAGCCCCAAACTCCTTCCCCTTTCTTCTTCTTCTTCCTCCCGTCACTACCCTCCATCGTTCTCCATTTTTTTTTCTCTCTTCTCCCTTTGCCTTCTTCCTCTTCCTCTCTTCTCCCTCTATTTTAATTTTTCTCCAAAATCCCTAAATCCCCAATTTCATCTTTATTTCTAAAAATTTCTTCTTCTTCTCTCATTCTCTTCTTTCTCCTTTCTTTTCTCCGTTGCTCGGCCGCCGCGACTCCATCACCACTGCCGCCGCCTCTCCTCCGTCACCGTCTCACCTTCTCAGGTTTGTCTCTCTTTCCCTCTCTACTCTAATTTCCCTTCTTCCTTTGTTCTATTTTTGTTCTTCCTTTTTTCCCCAAATCCCTTAAATCTAATTTTCATCTCCCTCTTTTTTATTTACTTTTGATTTTTCTTTCTCTTCTTTTCCTCTCAGCTCCCGGCTTCCTTTCTTCATCTTTGCCGGCGGCTCCGGCGTCTTCTCCGGCGAAGGTAAGCATTTTAACTTTTGTTTTTCCTATTTATTTTTCTGTTTTAATTTTTATTAGTAACTTATCATTTTTGTTATTTATTTTCAGATCTGCCACCTCCTTGCCTCTGCCTCGCCGCTGCTGCTTCCTGTCCGCCGAGACGCCGCCGCTGACCACCTGCATCCTCCGCCGTCATCAGCCACTCCCTCAAAGTAATACTACCACTGCTCCACCCTTGCTACTGTTTCTTTTTCCCTTTTATTTCCTATTTTTCTCTTTCTTTCTATTTATTTTCTGTTTTTCCTTTCTAATTTATAATTTATTATTATAACTATGATTATTATTTCCTATTATTATTGCTGTAATTTTTGTATCTTTAATTATTGCTCTCAGATCTGCCGCTCTGCTGCCGCCACCAGTCCGCCGCCGACTCGCCGCCGCTTGGCCATCATCATCACAGGCTGCCTCCTTTTATTTTTTTATCCTCTATTCTTATTACTGTTATTACTACAGTCCGGTTCCTGTGCGGAACGCCCAAAAATCCGCACGTGCGGGACACGCTGGGAGTCATTGATTTCATTTTTTAAATAGATTAATGGCTATTATTTAAAAGAGGGTTAAAAGGGTACATATGTAATTTTATTAGAGGAGAGAGAGAAAAGTTGCGTCTGAAAAGTAAAAAAGGTGGGTTACTGAGGTGAGAGAAAAATTGTGGCTGCTTGTTCACGTTCAGTGAACACCTGTTCGTGTTCTGTGAACAGATGTTCTTGTTCGGTGAACACCTGTTCATCTGTTCATGTTCGGTGAACACATATTCATGTTCGATGAACAAATGTTCTTGATGAGTGAACACATATTCTTGTTTATGTGAACGCATGTTTTTGATGAGTGAACACACGTATTGTCGATTAGTGAGCACACGTATTGCTTGATGAGAGAGAAAAGTTGCGGCTGGAAAAAAAGAGTCCTTAAATACCCTTACTTTGAAACAACCGTTGGATGAATCCAACGGCCCTCAACTTGGCTCGCATATACGGACCATTCCACTTTCCGCATAGGAGCCAAGACGTTATTACTATGGTTATTATTGATAACAACTGAAATTATTATTGTCCCTATAATTCTTTGTCTATTACTCTGTTATTATTACTATTATAATTGCTATACCTTTCTGTTTTATTATTATTATTTATCATTATTATTACCTCTAATGTTGGTGATAAAGTAGACTTAGGGATTTAATATAATTATTTTACAAAACTTACATTCAAACTCTTAGAAGTAGTAGAAATCCTAACTTACTCAATTTCTATTCAAGGTAATTAATCAAGTTTGAAAGTTTCATAAACTAAACTAATCTAACTTTGACAGAAAATAAGCTAGTTCAAATTCTATTATTTCTTCCAAATTTCAAATATAAAATTATGAAAATACTATGATAAAATATCGAGGATAGTATTTATGAATTTCAATGTTAATAATAATAATTGGTTCCAATTCTAATATTGAAACGCTTTTGTTCGCTTTTCAATATTAGGCTTGGATATTCCTATTTGTCTATTTAATTTTTAATATACTGCAAAATATATGTTTCTCTTTTCTAGTCTAGGATCAATTAAGAATTTATAATTATATTCTTCTGGTTCACCCGTCTTAATCGGCACAAAGTCCGATTAGAAAAAGTCTCCACCAGTGGGGTGGGTCACGGAGTGTAGGACAGTCTCAGAGAATATAATCTAATTCTTTCATGAGCCCGATTAACCTAAATTCGTTTATTGTGCAGGATCAAAATAACAGATTGAAGAAGTACCTGTTTGGACTTGATTCTTTGCTTGTAATACTTGTAATGAAAGTAGTTGGTAATAGTATATGTAGGGTAGTATAGCTTTGGTTTTCTGATGAAAGTATTCACAGAAAATCCAATAGTAGGCTACTGTGAATAATTCAGAGCATATTAACCAAAGACTATAGACTGTGAGAGAATTTTGGTGTAGGGAGTTTAGAGAGAATTTCCCTTTGCAGGGAGGAAAGGTGCAAGTAAAATGAGAGGCCAAAGGCCTCTATTTATAGTAGTAGGGAGGTCCTTGGTGGCAATTTCTTATTTTGTAAGAACCTCTTTGTGTAAATATAATTTTTGATGTAAATAACATATAATACAGGGAACTTTGAATGCAATTATTTTTTTGTGGATAAGTGTGAACTTATTTCATTTTCTTTTATTTCTTAATTTTAAAATTACTATTTTACCCTTATCTTTCATAAAAATTACCAACTTGTTATTTTTACTATTATGCCCTTGTCTTTCAATAAAATTACCAATTTATTGTTTGGACCATTTTAACCCTTGTTAATTAATCTAAAATACATTTTTAACCCTATCAAAGTGAAAAAAATAATATAATACTAACTTTTTAAATCGATACCCAAAATTATGTGTCGTTACAATGATGATGAGGATTGCACACCAAATGCAACCGTGTCTAGTAGGGATGGCAATGGAGCAGATCGAAGCGGATACTTGAAATATCTGATCTGCTCCGCGACTGCAAAGCACCGATCCGATCCACGATCCGTGATCTGCTCCGTCCGGAGCGGATCCGATCCGATCCGGCTGATATTTTTTTTTGATTTTTTTTTCTGCTGTAATGTGAACTTTGTAGGTTGCCTGCTGAAATAAATTGGAAGCCAAAATCTTGTATTTCCTCACTTCCTTCTCTAATAATGAGAACTATCTATTTTTTCTAGTGCAAATTATAAACCTTATCACCTTTGCAAAAAATCCAAGTAAATAAATACCAAATAAAACCAAAAAAAATTACAATAGTAAATGCCAAATAAAATCCACAAGTTAAGGTTGTTGAACAAAATCAAATTAGTCTAATACAAAATATGATTACACAATGGCTAATTGAGAAATCCTCCCAAATCAACAACAAAAGTCGGAATGAGCTTCTTCTAGGTCCAAGTAGTTTTGAGAATTCATCAAATTTGAGATAAACTTCTTGAGTCTTGTTTGGCACAAACTAAACCTATAGCAACAAGGAAAATTTCAACAACACTTATTACATTTTAAATAGTATACGAAAGGGAATTAAACATAATGAAAGATAACATACCACAAGCATATTGTTATCATTATCTTCTGAATCATAAAGGATTGTTGAGTGTGCAATTTCCTTGGATGGATTACCTGAAATAGTAAAGATTAGTCATCATGTTACAAGTATAAGCAACGAATATATTTTAAAGTGGATACGTAATACCTTTTAACAACCAACTTTGTGCACACATTAAGACCTCGATAGTTTTTGGGTGTAGTCGACTGCGATGCGGGCTAATCAATCTACCACTTGCACTAAAAGCGGACTCCGAATCAACTGTTGAAACTGGAATAGATAAAATATCCATTGCAATCTTATGGAGAATAGGATATTTACCCCTATTCGACTTCCACCATGCTAAAACATCAAAGTCAGGAGTATGTGGTAAATTATCATCCTCTAAATATTGATCCAATTCTGACCTTGAAGGATATTTTCTCTTCTTTTTAGAAGCAAATGTTTCAAACTCAGTAAAATCACTCTCTTCAACACTATCAACATTATTCTCAGTTGCAAACCAGTGGAATACTGTCTCCTTTTACTTGCTCTATACTCTCATATTCTTCTACCAACTCACGACATAGAAGAATTACTTGATGAACTTCAATGTCAACAACAATTTGTTCAATATAAATTTTTTTCAAATAAAATTCCAACAAAGTAGCTTTATATCGAGGATCTAGAATAGCTGCAACACTCATAATTCCATGCACACCGGTCCAATACTTATCGAATTTTTCCATCATAATCTCAGCCATGGACTCAACAACCTTAACACCACAAGATAACCACTGCTTTAAAGCAACTTTAATCACACAAATTTTAGGGAAGAACATATTTTCCGTAGGATATTTGGTACCAGAGAACACCTCAGTCGCATTATAATCATTCTTGCAAGTTCAACACGTGAGGTATCTTGATCAAATTGGAAAGGCGAAGAAAGCTGACATTGGTTATCCTTTTTGTACTTGCCTTTCAATTGTGTTTGCCTTATGTCATAATTTTTTTCTTTTACGACAGCTATTGTAATGATTCTTTAAAGCACTAGTTCCGTCCTTTGGGACACCACCCATAAAAAAATTGCAATATTTGCATCGGGCTTTTTTTAACCCATTTACAACCTCTTGCGTATAATACGACCACCACTTAGAGTAGATTCTTCCAGATTTTCCAGCCTTTTTAATTTCTTCTTTACTTTCATTATTAGCAACAGTAGTTGTAGTAGGACAGTCAGGTGATGATGCTTCAAATTCATCTACTTCTAGTGGAAATGAAAATTCAAAATCGGGACCTGAGTTTTGAGATTTATGTTCGCTTGCGGGTTGACATTGTAATTCGCTTGGGGCGTTGATTGTGCTTCGCATTCCAAATGGTCCATAATACCCAAAACCAACACTACACAACAAATTAAGACAGTAAAGATATTAAATCAGTAGTATTGCAACTATAAACATATTAAACAGTATAAAGATATCAGCGCCCACCTAAATATATGGAGCAAGAAATTACATCAAATCAATAATTTGCACATTAGTCCAAAATCAAAATCAATTTTTCTTCAATTTTTTTTATACTTGGAATATTGTCGGTTATGTTTGTACAGCAAACATTCAAGAGTATTGAAATGGAAATTGATCAAGAATACTTTACTAAGATACTTTGAAAGAAAGGAAGGTAGGGCCACTTACCACCGGTGGAGCCGCGGTGGAGATTGAGGACAGGGGAGCCGCGCTTGACAAGGAAAATGGGAGATGAGCAACGGAGAAGACGATGCTGAGGAGAGGCAAAGAGAGAAGGCGAAGAAGAGAAGGAAAGAAAAGAGGTGGCGCTGGTTGAGCGCCGGAGAAGGAGAAGGAGTCGAGGGAGGGAGGGAATTCACCGCCCGCCGCTAGAGGAGGAACAAACGGGAGGGAAAGGTGAAATTATTTGGGGATTTTTGTTTTAGGGTTCTTAAGAGAGTATATATAATATGGACTAAAAGTGCAATTAAATTATTAGCACATAGAATCCTCTTATTATTATATATGTGCGGAGCGGATCGGATCATGGGTGAGAACCGAATTTGATGCTCTTTCCGTTCGCGGGAGCGGATCCGATCTGCCCCATTTTATATACGGATCAGATCTGATTTGCCCCAAAAGCTATCGGAGCGGATCGGATCAACGGATCACGGATCAAATTGCCATCCCTAGTGTCTAGGGCAGATTCAAATTCACACGAGGATGGTCTACAAGAAGCTGATTAACGTTGAAGTGGAATAGTTGATGTCTTTGATATGTTGTCTTTTTATTTAAATTTGGATGTTGGTTGTTTAAATTTGATTTTTTGTTATTTTGGATGCTAGAAGCCTAGAAGATGTTGGATGTCTTTGATTTGGATGTCTTTTTATTTATTTGTATGTTGGCAGTTGCATTATACTTGGTAGTGAAATAGTTTGGAAAGGGGCAGAAGCAACTTTTGGAAAAAAGAGTCTGGGCTCGCAAGCCCGCGGGCCTTCTGCGGTGCGGATCTGGGCTTGTTATTCATGGATTCGCAAAAATTGAGCCCGTCCCCGCCCCGCCCCGTTTTTCCTTGAACCCGCACGGCCCGACCCGTTTTACAGTACTAATGATTGGACCAACGTCTCATATGAACAAAGCAATTTTTTTTATTATTATAATGCATAATTTATTTATTTATTTTTTGTTTTGCTAAGTGCATAATTCATTTCATATATTGGTAATTTTACGCTTTAATTTTCCTCTTAAATTTTCCCTTTCCATTGTCACATGAAAGAAATTTGAGATATTCTTTTTCAAAGTTTGTCAATGAATAATATTAAACAAATAAGTTGCTTGCATAAGAATATATCGATGGATTAATTGATTCATGGTTAAAAAAATATCAATGTCCAATCTTAAAAGAACAATATTAAATGAATGGTTATCTAATTATAGTGCAGAACAATTTTTTTTGCACGTAAAATTATAATTTCCTCATTTTTTTTTAACCCAAGAAGAATGGTTGTTGTTAGATTGAGTTTAAAAAAAAAAAATGTTGTAGGTTCCATCTCAATTTTTGTAAGTTATTTATGTGATTCTTTTTTTAACAAAAAAGTGAGACAAGCAGTTGGTTAGGACGAGGCAAATTGGTCAATTCCGCAAAGCAAGATTGGTTATTGAGATACCCGTCCCGATCTGCCTCATTATCATCCCTGCAACAAACCATGTTTTCACCTTGAGTGCACAACTTTTTTTTTTGGTTTACTTTTATTATTTAGATAATAAGTTGGGCGAGGGACGGTGACTTCTATTGATAGAGAGTATTCGTTCTATCTAGGATACTTGTAAATTGCATGCGTGATTCAAGTTTGCACTAATTCACCCTTACCCGATGTGAAAATTTTAGTGGTCAGTTCATACTCAGGTCGAATAAAATTATATAAAATAAGTTTACGCTTAATTCACATTTTAATGTAAATTCAAGTTAATCTAATAAACTTCTTGAGCTTTTTTATTTTTTTCTGAATTATGAATTTAGATTTTCTTCATATTTTTTTATTATTGTTTTATTAATTATATATAGTATTATAAATTATAACTTGTAGGTATTAAACATCTTGTAGGTCATTCTTTGATATATTAATAGTAAGGAATTAAAAAAATATATAATACTTAAATTTAAAATAAAATACATAAAACAAAATAAAATAAATATATCTTACATGGACGGTGCTAGTTACCACAAAACAAATAAAAAGTTAAAATGTTTAATAAAAAAAAGATACTTATATAGAGGCTCATTGAAACTATCATTTGAAACTAAGCAAAGAAGTGAAGCAAAACATAAAAAATATCTCAAGCATGTTTTAGTCTTCCTAGTTAATACTCACTCCATTCTTAAATATAACACTTTCACTATATGTTGTTTGATAAATAAAAAATTAAGATGTTTTAATAATTAAAATATCAATATCATTCTCTTAAATATAATTTGTATACTACTAATTCTATTTAAGAGAGTAATATTGATATTTTAATTATAAAAACATCTTAATTTTTGCTACATGTAATGAAAGTTTCATATTTAGAAATGAAAGTAGTACTTAATAATTATTGTTATAGGAACTTTCAGGAAAAAAAAAATATTATTGTTATCAAGAGTAAGAAACCCTTGTTTTTTTTTATAGTCTCACCAGAGGAGGAGAATTATTGCCCCATTAAGGGGAGAAGAAACCCTTGTTATCTATTCTTTATTTTTGTTTGTATTTTTCAATTTTCAGTCACTACTTGAAGGTGCATGTTTTAAAAGTGATCTTAACCTAATTAAAAGTATACGATTAAACGCATCTTACTAATTACACCAGCTCAATTAATCAATTCTTTGTTTATTCATTGTTTTATTATCCCTAAATCCTACATTTATTAATAGAGGGCATGTTACATCTCTGTCTAGGCTGAATGCAATTGATTACATATGGTGCAAGTGTGGTCCTCAATTAAGTGTTTGTAGCCATTGAATTCCACATGGTGCAAGTTTGGTCCACACAAGTATTTGAAAACCTTTTGTCCCTCAATAAATAAATAAATAAATAAATACACCTACAGGTAGAAGATGGCAGAAGAGGATTGTAAAGCGACGCGAGTTCAATTTTCGTTGCATTAATTAAATTTTATCTGGAATTAAACCTGGATTCACATATACTCCTGTATGCGAGGGTAGCTCGAGTGCCCCAGAATTAAACATGGGTTATCAAAAATAAAAATAAATTTGTTTTTAAACCATAGAGTTTGGTGGAATTTAGGCAAATATCAAAATCATATGGCCTTCTTTGTTCCTTTGTGACTTCATTTGGTTGAGCTGTGACACCAACTTTTTATTGCACCACAAATAGAAAGTATCTTCCTATGTTGACATTCTTGATAACCTAATAATCAAATAAAAAATAAATACAAAACTCTTCTCTTTTGTTACGTGTCAGGTTGTATTTAAATAATTATAGTACTTATTTTCGTTAAACTATTTAAAATCGCGTTCCTAAATGATTAAAATACGCAATTTGTAAGATAATAATTTATTTGTACATATTGTAAAAAAGATTATCCATAGATTGATCTCATCATTATTTCTCTAAAATGGTAAACAAATTACACACCCCAAAAGAAGTAAAGAGTACTTAAAAGAATAAGAAGTATTGCTTTATCTGTTGACAAGGAAACAACTCCAGTTTCATCCAAAGGGCGAGGATAGCGGAGCAAGAGTTCATATGATGGGAAGTAGCACTAACAGCGATCGCTATTGGAAGCGACAGAAAATCAATGTAACAATTCCTGTTGACGCTATTGATTTGGACCCTTCGATATTTTTTTAAATTCCATGTGTTTCTGTCTCGAACATTCATCTTTCACAACTCGTAAGCATTTTCTCAATCAACTCGCTATTTGTGCTTTTCTCAATTACTTATTTATGTTTCTTATCATTGACTTGACAGTTTAATGATGAAGAATTAATAGATCTAGAGAATGATTACAATAGCGTGGGCTCCGTGGATGGTCCAGATGCTTACGATTTTTTGGCAGAGCAATTTACACCTCAGCACGTTCACAAGAGGCAAAAGATAGCGGAATGAATTTGAAAAGAAATCTAGAGGAGATTCTCCCAAAGCATTTTAAGCCACCATCTTTTCCAGCAGAATGAACAGTTTCGGAATTCCACTCAGAGAATGTAATAAAAAGTGCTCACCACTCTTACACTTCCATGCTGTGGGCCAACTTGATAGGAAAGGTATCCCAAATCAAACTGGAGAAAATGCATGCTTTTGAGGCTGAAGCTACCAAAATCCTCGTCAAGATGCGATATGGAAACCTTCCATTTGTTCCCCATTTGGAAATCTTTTTCCGCACATTCTTTGAGAATGTTGCTCGATTTACCTCAGCGAAGTCCCAAGCTTCTAATAGAATTTTGCAGAAACAATGGACATCATGCGTTCTACTTTGGCAAAGAAACTAGGCGAAGTGGAGTCCCAAGAACATGAACAAAATTAGAAAATCAAAAGAGATGAAGCCGAGCTTGCAGAAATGCACCTAGAAAAAGTAGATCTGGAGAAGCGACTTGAGGCCCTGGATGCTATAATTAAGAAGAAAACTTCGTCAATTGAGGAAGGTAAAGGAAAGCTGCCAACACTTCAAGCATCAAACGCATCTATAAAAGAGGAAGTCAACAAGCTTGAAAGTTCTACTCCCTTATCAAAGGAAGAAGAAACTCTGCAAAATGCAGGAGTTGCTCGAAGTCAGCCACACTGAGTTGATGAACTTTAAACTTTTCCCCTAGTCTTTCCAATTTTTTTTCTTGGGTTGTAGCTACCTCAACGTTTTGCTCATTCTGTACTGCAAGACTTATAGAATGATAACTTTATTAATGAAATTATTGAAAATAGAAAGATTGACATTTTGACGTATAGTCCCGGCAGCTTTCTTTTTCAACCTTTCCCATTCTTCTTTCGACATCTTCTCCGGCTTGGCTTCATCACCTTCAATTGGTTCATATTGATCTTTGCAATTGAGGTAATCTTCCATCATCGTCCTCCATATAGAGTAATTTGATGAATTTAATTTCAACATGGTTCCAGCACTGGTTTCCACCATCCTTCAGAAGCAGTCCACCCTACCAAGGTCAGTGCAACTTTGCTCTGATACCAGTTGTTGGGTTCTTATCAGAGTCTAAAATGCGCGCAGTGGAATAACAATAACAATATAAAAAATAAATACTGAACAGAAAGAAGAATAATGACACCGGAAATTTTTAACGTGGGGACCCTCTTTGAATTAAAGGGGAAAACCACGGGACAGACTCCGAAATTTTTTTCATTATGTGGTAAGTTGAATACAGAAAATATTGAGTAATTCACACTCACTCAATTTTTCTCTCTCTCGGATATAGTTCTGATACCTCACAATTTTACCACTCCAGTATCCTCAAAAGGAATACTGATTTTCCCACACTCAGAACAGGTGTTCCTGCACTCAAAATAGATGTTCCTCGCAGAGAATTCTCTCAACTCTCTCTCAGAGCATACAACTCCTTGTTGCTCTCTTTCTAGTGTGTTTTCAGTGTGTCTTAGTGTGCCTTTCTTCCTCAGCAAATGCCTCCATTTATAGGAGAAGAATGGGAGACAAAAAGGGCAGCCAACCTTGGAATCAAATTGCCAACTTGATCCACCAAACTTGACTTTGAAGGAGAATGTAGCTGTATATTTTTGACAGAACTTTCTACAGTTCATAACTTACTCTAAGAAGTCGTTAAAATACAATCAACTCATAGAACAGCTATTCCCTATTTGGGGTCCCCGTCGGAGATTCTCACTGTCGTTGGCCGGCAAAAAAATTTCAAACTTAGGAGCCAAAAGCAACCCAATTACAAATAAAGATCGTTGTGAAATTAGGATGAAAGTATTGTTGTGAAATTAGGAGGCTTCTATATCAGTTGTTTTACCATAGGGACCATCAAGTTTCCAACAACAATTGCAGATCAAACTCCACCATTCTTCCTCTTCTCTTCACGAAAATTAAAGCTAGGATTAGATTGAAATGTCATTGAAGTTTTCACTTGACTTTTTTAGATTCAGGTAGGATTATATATTGAATTACAATTGCAGTGTGTGTTTAGAAGAAGAAGAGATGAGTTTCATACTTTTGTTTTCCATTTTATCCCTGGAAGAGAGAAGGTTTATTTTGACAAGTTAGCCACGTCATTTCAGTTAACTGGCTGCCAGTCTTGTTCTTCTGTCAAAAACTTGACATAAATTCGTTAACTGAAATGACGTGGCTAACTTTTCAAAATAAACCTCTCTCCCAAAGGTAAAATAGGAAACAAAAATATGAAACTCATCTCTTCCCCAAATCTTGAAGAATTCATCATAGATTCACATTCAGAGAGTGAAGAAGTGGATATCTCTGGAAGTCATATCAATTTTGATGAACTTGAAGGTTCTCGTAAGCCTTCTCTGACTTTACCAAATGGTGTTCTTGAGGGTATAAACCAGCCAATATTTGAACCTTTTAATAAGGATGCTAATGAACAATTTAGGTTCAATTGCATGGATTATCAAGGGTGGTTATGAGGGTGTTCGAGATGATCGACCGCACAAAACCCCAAAAAATTGAGGGCCTTCAAAATTTTATGTTAGTTTATATATATATATATATATATATATATATATATATATATATATAATAATAATAATAATAATAATTTTTTTGGTAAAGCTAGGGATTTTTTTGGGATAATACAACGTATTTATACAATATTTGTAAATTCTACTAAGAGATGACATATTTTGAAAGATAACTTGAAAAGATTAACTCTTAAATCATTGTCAACTACTCGTTGGGAAAGTCGTGTTGATAGTGTTAAGGCTATAAGATTTCAAATTATGAAAATTTGTGAAGCTTTACTTCAAGTTGCCGAATCTGATAATGATTCTAAAATAAGGAGTGAAGCTAAATCATTACCGAGAAATGAGCTTGGCGACTTTGAGTTTTTACTTGCAGTGATCATTTGGTATGAAATATTATATGCAATTAATTTAGTGAGCAAGCATTTACAAGCAAAGGATATGCTTATCGATGTTGTTATTCAAGAAGTGAAGGGGTTGATTTCCTTTTTGAGAAATACAGAGAAAGTGGTTTTCCTGAAACTATGAGTATTGCTAAGGAGATTGCCATTGAAATGAATATTGATCATGTGTTTACTATAAAGCGTGAAATTAGAAGAAAGAAGCATTTTTTTATGAGAATCCAAATGATATGTCATTATTATCTCAAGAGGATTCATTTAGAGTGCATTATTTGTTATTGATTAGGCAATTGCTTCACTCAATAAGAGATTTAAACAATATCAAGAATATCAAAATATTTTTGGTTTCTTGTTTACATCAGATAAATTGCATTTTTTGGATGATTTGAGCCTGAAGTCTTGTTGTACTCATCTTGAAAACACCCTTAAGAATTGTGGGCAATCTGATATCGATGGAAATGATTTGAATGTGGATGTTAAGTTGCTTAGAGAATTCTTTCCTAAAGAAAAGATGGGACCTATTGATATTTTGATGTTCTTGAAGCGTATAGATTGTTTTCCTAACACATTAATTGCATACAGAATTTTGTTGCCTATTCCGGTTACTGTTGCATTTGCGGAAATGAATTTTTCAAAATTAAAATTGTTGAAGTAATACATGCGTTCTTCAACGTCCCAAGAAAGACTCAATGGATTAGCGATGATAGCAATTGAAAATGATATTTTGGAGCAAATCAAATATGAAGATTTAGCTGATGATTTTGCTACAAAGAAAAATAGAAAGATCGCTATTTTTAAATGAAGAAAGTGTCTGTATTTATATTTTGAAAATTTTGTTTAAAATGCTTTAGTACATTTTGGAGAAAAAAAATTATAATACAATTGTAATGATTTTTTTTTTTGTTGTATTTACATGAAAGTCATTTTTCTCCGGTTATATAGGGCCTCATTCTTTAATTTTGCACAGGACCTCCAAAATGTTTGAGCCGCCCCTGTGAATGATGCAACAAACTTGGAACCTACGATTTGTAGGCTCCAATTTGAAGGAGTGTTGATTAATTAATTGATTATGATTTATTATATATTGATTGTACAAATTAATTAGTAGATAACTTAATTAGTGATATTTAACAATTACGAATATTCTCATTGTTTTTTGGATTAATTGTAATTGATTCTGTAAATATGGTATATTTTACCCTATAACTTCTGTCCACGACAATGTTCAGTAATTCACTTCTAAGGTTACAATACAAGTAGAACCAAGTATATTGGAAACACAGTCACATCCTAAAACATAATAGGGGTACGACCAAGAATAAGTACAAAGTTATTATAATTCTTTTAATTCAAGCTCCTTTAAATTTAAACTTCGTTCAAACCTTCTTCAGCCTCCCCTACATTTTATAACCTCAAAATTCCATTCTTCAAGTTTTCGAACCGGAACGTCACCTAACCTTGTTTTTTGTTATGTGCCCAAACCACCGCAATCGATTTTTTCTCATCTTATTTTCAACAGGTGTCACTCCTTTCTTTCTCTCTGCTGATTTTATTTCTCACTATATTCTCAAAGTTCAAGTTAAGGCACTTCAAACTATCAACATGATAAAGACATCGCCACCAACGTAATCAACTTTATCACTGCAGTAAAATAAAGTAATTTAAAAAGCATGCAAATATAACAAAAATCCACCTTCCAAATCTTTAACAATAAACTTTTCTGTAAGGAAGAGGAATCTTCAAGATTATAACAGCCTAGAAACCTAGACTAAGAGCGATTAACTACACAATCTGCATGTTCATCCTTTTGAAAGAAACCGGGCTGAAGTTCCTTTAGAACTACTGGAAATTCGACCCAGTTACTTTCAAGAGGATGAACATGCAATCAGGACAAAGCCGGGAATTTGATATTGGGGGCGAAAATTGCAACAGTATGCCAAATTACATATAAAACCTGCAAAAAAATGTTGGGGGGCAAATTTGATAAAATCTTCCGAACTACGTATAAAATTTACCATATCTAATAGTATTTTTTAAAATCTCGGGGGTGGGAATATTCCGAACTACGTATAAAATTTACCATATCTATTAGTATTTTTATAAATCTCGGGGGCGACTGCCACCCCACCCCGCCCCCCTGGCCCTCTGTCTTCATCCCTGCATGCAGTCCTTATCAATCAAACTTCCTCAGTTAAAATCCCTAAGTCTTCTCTTTAGCATGTCCATGGATTTTTTTCGAGCACTTTGCTTGTTGGTTCCCCTAGATAAACTTCCGAAGAGTCCATCGGGCGAATCCTTGAATTTTTCACAGATACTAGCCACCTTCTTATAGTCCAAAGCATTGTAGGTTTTCTGCCTTATCACAGGATTCATGAAGTTCTTAGGCTGACTACTTAATAGAAGATTTATCAATTGCCGAGCTTCTATCAAGCAACCTCGAAAACTACCTTCTCTGTATATTTCACTTAATCCCGTACTGAGAAAACTCTCCTCCGCAAAAGCTTCCAAAGCCTCCAGATCAAAAGTGATGCTTATAACCGCATTAGCATTGAACCTCTTCACGGTATCACTAAGAAAAGCTGCCCCGATAGAGTTGGAAATATGGTCAAGTGCACCACTTCCTATTTTGTATAAAGCGTCCATAGGTAAGATTTGCTAAGCAGTAGACATAAGAGTATTGAGATATTTAAGCACTTCGTTTACGTATTCATTCCCCTGTTCCGGTGCCTCTTCTGAAGTCCACTTCACGTTTTCCGTAAGAGCCATAAACTCGTCCAACTTGTTATTTACCAAAGTCAGTAGAGCAAGATATGCAGCGTCTCTAGAAGTTTTCAGAACAATCTTAGCAGTTAAAGTATCTTGAGGCCTTTCCAACAGATCGGACCGAAATGCCACATTGCTGGGCTGCATGCTGAAGAAAATAATCACAAGCCCTTTCTAGAACTGCAATGTTAGCCGCAATATGCATTGTCTGTGAAACACCGGTTGCGCCACTATGTATTGTGTTAAGCATATCCTCGTTCAAGACATCAATCAAAAGCTTATCCAGATATTTCTTCACAAAATCAAAGAAATTCATTTGGCCCCCATAAGACAAGTAATTGACTGAATCTTTGATAAATGATCTGACAATGCGACAACAATCGGGTACCATTGAAGAGAAAGGAGCAATGTATGGAAAATCTGGCATTATATCAGAGGTCTGGAGATGAAATAGTAGAACATTTGATTGGTAGTCTGACTCTTTCTTCATTATTATCTGCTCATATGTATCATTGGCAAGGACATCTGTGATTTGTTGCCTACACTCTGCTAAAATAAGTTCATGATATTTTTCACGACTGTTGTTGAGAGTCTGGAGAATTGGCCCCACTTCATAACCATACTGTCTGAGAGTCGCACCTAGAAGCGTAACGTAATCCTTTACCAAGAGAAAATGGCTAGCACTGTCCATAATTGAAAATTGTTCCTTCAAGATGGAAGTTACTTTAGATACAACTGTTTCCCACATTGTCTGAACTTGATCTGCTAACAGCAATCCACCGGAAGTCCTCACAACCTTATCCTCGACAATGAGATAACCAGGAATTTGAGCCAAAAATGTCTGATGAGATTCCAGGAATGGTTGTGATGAGGATATCTGTAGGTCAGAACTCAATTGCAAGAATCGATTTTTATAGTAGTACTCTTGAAACTGCTCTTGAATTCCAATACAAATATGAATGTGATATGCCCGATAAAGAGGCGTAAGATCGAACTTCAGAAGTGAATTCTCATCAATTTCTTCAACATTTAAAGTATAACTGAAGTCACTTAGCCCCAAACAACTCTTCTCCTCGGTTTTCCTTTGACGAGCTAGCATGTCCCCATCCCGCTGACGCGATGATGCAGCATGTCCTATTGCAGTTTGACCAATATCCTTCGCGCTGCTCCTTATATGGACTAGCCACTCATTAACTTCACTGCACAGCTTCTTCTCAATATGAAAGTTTATAACAGGTATTCTCCTCTCGATCAATGCTTTTAGTGCCTTAAGAGGAATATGCAGTAAATAACTTTTTTCAATCAGATCAACAGCTTTAAGAGCGGGGTAAAATCGACCTTCAGAAATGTGCTCATTACACTTCACACAGAGCTCCAACACTTAAACACAAACTTTGGACATCTAAATTGCTCCCGTAACATTTTTCTTAATCGAATAAGATTCAAGAAGCTCTTCGAGCCTCAAAAGTAGGGCACTCCCTACCTCTTGTAACCTAAAATTATCACTCGCTAACTCACTCTTCAACTCCTACGCATCAACCAAGATGTTGCGGAGTTCATCAACTGCACTAATGAATTCCTCATAATGAATCTTGCATAGTTCCTCAATTTCAACTTCTTTCTTTTTTACCGCATTCTTAAGCTGTTGAAGAAGGGCATCCGCCTTCCCCGTCTCAAAAGAAATCCTAACCATAGGACCCAAATCCTCCCCATTACTAATCATAGTAGCAAGAACAGAGTCCTCGCCAGTGTCCCCATTCTCAGCAACAATCCTCCTCTTCGCTTTGGCGTTCATTTTTTCCTCTCAAGAACCCTGCAAAAACCAGAATCAAGAAAGTTTACCTACAAATCAAACCCTTCATTTCTACAAATCATTAAACCTACTAATTAAAAGACTAAGAAAAAAAGCATACAATTGAAGTTAATTTCAATTAAACAAGTATATACCAAAACCATAAAGAACCACACTTTTTAAGCCTACAAACTAAAACCAATAAAGGGTTTTACCAAATGGCAGTAAAAAATTATAAATTACAGATCCAGAATATTCTAGGCCAAGAAATTAATATCAAGAACAGAGTGAACAATGATTCTATCAAATGGGTTTTCATTCAAATCATCCAAAAATACTCCTAAAATTACAAAAATGTAAAATTTCCCAAATGGGTATAACCGAAAATATTCAAGAAAATGCACAAATTCATCAAACAAAAGAGAGTAAAAATAGCTCAGTTGTCACTTACCTCAAAGAGAAAGTTTCCAAATTTTCCCCTTTTTTCCAAGAGAAATGTTGGTCAGGTTTTCCCTCCTTGGCCTTGAAATCTTGGAGGGGTTCGATGGTAACAAGGATTTAATCAGAGAAAAATATGTAAAACATAGATTATGAATACTATGAAATCATAAATCATAGTACGTTAATGTTCTAATGGAAGTATGAATGTCGTTACAATAAGACGACACCAACCTTCTGTTAAACTGTGAACCTAGAGCAAATAGTTATTTATATCTCACAAAACTAGTTTTGCGTGTTAGTTTTTTTACAAATAGTTTTAATGTCTTTTCTATCACAAAGTATTTTATGTATTATTTTTGCCACAATTATTTTTTCGGTGTATTTTTTGCCAAAAACAAAAGTGTTATAAGTGTCACATTGGGACATATTTGACCTGATCTGATGGACTATTCTCCACTTCTTCCTAATTCAGAGGTAAATTTGTCAAACCGTCTAATTCTAACTCATTCCCTCCAACTCGACCTGATTAATAACTCAACATACAAATATAAAAAAAAATGTTGAAATCGGCATTATTTCTCCCGTGTTTCGGACTATCTACAAACTCAAAAATGAAATTTAAATCCTTGAATTTCATACCAAAATCTCTAAATACCTGGTAAATCATATTAGAATTCAGGTATTTAGAGAGATTTTGGTACGAAATGTAGGAATTTGGATTTCATACTTGGATTTGTAGAGTATCCCAAACAGGGAGAAATAATGTTCAAGTTGACATTTCCTGATATTTGCATGTTGTGTTGGAGAAAATTAGTTAGATGATTTATTAAGTTTATTCCTGAATTAGACTAAAGTAAAAGAAAGTCTGTCAAATTAATGATCGAGTCTAGTTGAGTCTCGCTAAAAAGTGTAACAAATTGCATAAAATGTATTGTCATTTTCATTTTTTCCCATTTTCCTTTTGCCAAGTCATAAGTAGTTTATTGTTGCTAAAAAGAAAAAAGAAAAACTTTTTTTTTGGGTAATAGATAAAATTTAAAAAAAAAAAAAACATTGTTTTTCAATTGTGAAGGGGATAGATTATAATACCAAACCTCATCCATAACAGATAAAAGCATATATCTCAACCATCTCTCTCCCCCAAAAAATGGCAGCTTCTTCAACAACTCTACTCTCTTCCATTTTCACAACCTCAAGAACTTCAAGAAAACTCCAGTGTCACCCTTCACTTACTTCTTCTTCTTGTATTAAAATAACCCATCAAATTTCCGACCAATTGAATAATAATAATATTAATATATCAAGAAGGGATTGTTTTTTCTAATGGAGGACTTGCTTTGATATTGCCATTAGTAGTATTATCTCCTATTGCTTCTCCTCCTTCAATTGCTCGTGAAGTTGAAGTGGGTTCTTATCTCCCTCCTTCTCCTACTAATCCTTCTTTCGTTCTCTTTCAAGCTACTCCTAAAGATACCCCTGCTCTCCGTGCAGGTAATTTTGATTATGGGGTTGTATTGGTCTTTTTAGTTGCTAATCATTACTTGCTGTTTTCTTGAATTTTTTTTTTTGTGAATTTTATGGCTTTTCTGCTGTGGAGTGGATATTCAATTTGGAATTGGATATATATATTTGTTAAAATGCTCAATCATGTAGTATCCGTCACTGAGGTCACGTGCCATCTAAAAAATGAAAAATTGTAGTAAATATGGTGTATTTTTGCTCCATTTAGATGATAGGTTTATAAGTGGGCCCATTAATGTTCACACTCCAGACATGAGGGGTGTGTTGAGAATCTCACATCGGCTAGCTTGTAAGCATATTTGTAATATATAAGGTTTGGGCAAAATATATAAGGATTGAGTTAGACGCAAATCCATTTTTTAAAAAAAGAGAGTATGGTTACTTAGGGATTTGGATGGGTAGTTAGTCTTTTGGTGATATCAATTCACCAGAAGAAGATTTATCATTGCTTATTTACCATATCAATACTATGCTAGGTGATTTAGTTAATGTATTGCATCAACTTTGGGAAAAGGTGCATTTGCTTTTGCCAAATTGTTCTATTTTGGTTCTTCAAGGGTTGTTATATCAAAAGCTGTGGATAACCCTCTTCTACTTATATTTCTGATTATTAATCAAGAAGTCTCTATAAAAAGGAAAAGGAAAAAAAAAAAAAAAGTCATTTCATTGAACAAATCTTTTTTCTTCTGTATACACTTTTTAGTAGGTTTGCTATTTATTGCATTAACAAATAACAACTGCCCAAAAGTCGGGAAGTCATCCAAGAATTGCAGTTAATGGAACTTATTCCTTTGGTCATGTCCGGGGGCAGAAATGTGGAAACCTCTTTGTTATCTAATAGACCAAATGTATCCAAAGAATTTTCTGCCTTTGTCAATTTTACATAAAATGGAGAGAATGTATCCATGTTAACGACCATACATTTGGGATTAAGGCTTTGTTGTTGTTTGTTTTGTTTTGTATCAATTTTACTTATATAGCCTGAAGGGAATTCTATATTGTCCAATGATGATAGTGCATTGTCCTGGATGCTAATTGTTCAAGATGCTAGAAAGAAGAAAAAATTTGAAGTTCGTAAATTCTGTTGTAAAGAGTCCTTCTGGAAGTAATAGAACGGATGCGGAACTTGAAAGTAATGTCGAAAGTCTAAAGAAGAGAACTGGATCCCGAAGAGTTGAGTCGCATAATTGTCGAATTTTCAATAGAAAATAATATTGTAAAGCATAATGGTTTTTCAAAATTCTCGGGTCATCTCATCGATATACACAAGTTTGATTCCCTATTTATGTATTCTCGTCATGTTTATTCTATGTAAGCTTATGAGACTCTGAATCTAGTTCGTTGCAGGAAACGTGCAACCTTACAAGTTTCTCCTTCCACCAACTTGGAAACAGACTCGCATAGCCAACATTTTATCTGGCGACTACTGCCAACCCAAGTGTGCGGAACCGTGGATAGAGGTGAAATTTCAAGGAAAGATTCAGGTGGTGGCTTCTCCTTTAATTCGTCTGACCAACAAACCCAATGCAAAAATTGAAGACATTGGTAGCCCAGAGAAACTCATTGCTTCACTTGGCCCTTTTGTCACCGGAAACACACTTGACCCCTGATCAACTCCTTGAAAGCTCTGTTGAGAAGCGTGGTGATCAAACGGTATTACTACTCAGCTCTTCCAGTTCTTTATGTGCTGTCTTTGTGTGCTGTCAATTTTCTTTGTCCAAGGGAAATAAGATTCCTTTTGTTTTAATAAAAATGACATATAAAATGTATACCATGGTTACCTCACTTAAGTTTTCAGTGAGGAAAAATCTTTAAAATATTAAGGAAAAAAAATCAGTTCATTTGTACAAATCACTAGCTATGGAAGAACTAGTCATTTTAAACATCAAATCTTGATATTTAAGTCAAATTCGGGACTGGGCTGTCCTCATTCATTCACATTGTGGTATAATATGATGAAAACTAGATAGGTTTCTAGACGTAAACCAGATACTTTTGGGTATGTTATTCGTTTACTTGATAAGTTACACACATGCTTTGGCCCGAGGCATTTAAAGAACCGGAACCCCGGGAAGAGCTTGTTAGGGTGGAATAAGTTAGTGTTTAAATTTTGTACGAGTACAAGATCTCCATCATCACAAACATCAAAGGCAAAAAGGGTTTGATCATTTGACTACTCATCAAAAGAGAATAGAGTTTTGACATCTTCTATATCAGGAATAGAAATACATGTGGAGTCTTCAATCACACGATTTTGAAATCGCCTTTATGCGTGTTGGGGCAGCAGTTGTTGAACTCCCAAAACACACTGCTTCTACAAAACTTCATTATAATATATATAATAGGAACAATAAGTAACAAATGACCAACGTAGCTCAGTGGTTAAGTGCATGACATACAAGTTGAAGGTCTTGAGTTCGATTCCCACTTCTATAAAAAATGTGGAGACTTTATTCAACATTATTGTAGAGGGGCTCCTGCTCGGCTCGGCTCCATGGCTTTAAATTTTGAATTTTTTTGTAAAACTTTTAGTAACAAATATTTCGTCACGAAATGTCACCTTTCCTAACGAAACACTTTTGTTACTAAAGACCTTTAGTAACGAGTATACTTATTTGTTAGGAAAGACCTTTAGCGACGGGGCTCTCTGGACGAACTTGGTGACAAACGATTTTCGTTACTAAAGGTCTTTAGAAACGAATTTTTGACCTTTCCTAACGAAATTTTTCGTTACTAAAGGTCTTTTTTTTGTAGTGACAAAAGACACAAAAAGCAGCAGTATAACTAGCAAACAAGTGAGCACAATCAGCAATACACAAACAAGAGAAGCAGTAAAAGAAAACAAGTCCACATCACCAGAAGCTTTTAGAGATAAAGAAGTAACAACTTGCAGCCCAAGAAACCATATGGAAAGCAGTTGTAACTGCTTTTCCCGCTCAAACTGCAACTTGCCACATGAGCCTTTTATCAAATTGTTGTGGTGCACTTTAGGAGTGCACAATAGCTTTGTACATAGCTTAAATTACTTGTACTTTCCACACTTGTACATAGGATGTAGAAATCTATAAATAGCTTGTACATACCTCAGAAAAGATCAATGAAAATTGAGAAGCTTTTCTCTCCACACTCGAGTTGTTCTTCTTCCTTATATTCTTGCAAGTTAATCTACATTTGTTTTATGCTTCAAGGTTTTAATTTGGGATATGGTATCAGAGCTTAGGTTCTGAAACTATCATCTTGCTATTTCTCTTTTGATTACATTTGCTTCTTCTCCTTTTGATTTCAGTCACAGAAATTCTGAAACATGACTGACAATTTTGAGAACTCCTTTGGCAATCCTTTCTTCCTCCATCCGAGTGAGAATCCTTTTGCTGTCCTTGTGCCAAAGGTGCTCACAGGAAACAATTATAACTCTTGGTGTAGAGCTATGAGGATAGCTCTTATCTCTAAGAACAAGCTTGGTTTTGTGGATGGAACTTTACCTAAACCAGAGGCAGAACATAGAAACTCAACTGCATGGGAACAACGTAACAATATGACTATGAGCTGGATCTTTAATTAAGTATCATCATCCATAGCACATAGTGTCCTATGGATTGATGCAACTACTGAAGTATGGGATGACTTACATGATAGATTTTCAAGTGGAGATCAGTTCAGGCTTTCTGATCTTCTGGAAGAACTACAAATCATAAAGCAAGGAAAACAATCAGTAAGTGAGTATTTTACACAATTAAGGATTGTGTGGGATGAGCTTGTGATTCTAAGGCCTTTGTCTAATTGCACATGTGGTGCATTACATGAGATACAAAAATACATGGAGACTGATTATGTCATTAGGCTCCTCAAAGGACTTAATGATTCATACGCTTCCATTAAGTCACAGATCTTACTAATAAGTCATTTGCGTACAATCAACAAAGTATTTGCAATGATAGTGCAAGCATAAAGGTCTATGACCTACACTACTGAGCATCTTAATGCTGCTGATGTGATAAGTACAACGATTGCAAATAATGAAGGATCTGCTAGCATAGCAATTTTCAGTGCAGCCAATTCAAATTACAAAAGGAATTCTGGAGGAAGATATAGAGGATAAGGAGGACAGAAAACCTTGATGTTTTCCTACTGTAGCAAAAGTGGTCATACCATAGATTGATGTTACAAGAAATATGGATTTCCTCCTAACTTCAAAGGACCTGTTGTAGGTCAACTGAATTCCTACAAATGGAAGATCAAGACCAGGAAACTACACAGGTACAAATGCTATAAGCAGTCTTAATGTTGTTACTAATCTTGTAAATTCTGTTTTTACCAAGGAACAGTACCAGGAATTAGTGAAATTGATGCAAGGACAGCAGCTCAATGGTGATGCTGGAGGATCAGGACTTAATAAAAACCAGAATGAAGATAACACTGAAAGCAGAACATCTTATGCTTTGTCTGCAAACTTTGCAGAACAACTAAAAGATCCAGGTACATATTCTCATTTAAATTCACTAGTATGGATAGTTGATTCAGGAGCAACAGACCATATCATTTGCTTTATAAGTTATTTTACCTTTTTTTCATCTGTTAACTCATCTTATTACAAAGGCACTGTTAAGTTGTGTCATTCTCTTATTCTTCATAATGTTCTTTTTGTGCCAAATTTTGGCTTTAATTTTATTTTTGTTAGTTAGCTTATAACCTATTATGATTGTCTTGTGGCTTTCATTCTTGAGGGATGTATTCTTCAAGTCATGAAGACCTTGAGGAAGATTGGTACAACTAAGCTGATTAATGGATTGTACTATCTTCAGCTTCATTCTTTGTATAAACCAAAAATCGTTGCTTTTTCAAGCATCTAGTTCTTTACATCCAAATAAATGTAACAAGTCTTTACTATGGCACTATAGGCTTGGTCATGCTTCTATTCCTAGGTTAAAAGTTGTTAAGACACATCATAATGATGTTGCCATTCCTACTACTTCTTTTTTTCCTTTGTGTCATCTTGCTAAGCAAAAGAAGAATTCCTTTGTTGATAGAACTGAAGTTTCTATTGTTGTATTTCAAAATGTGCATATTGACATTTGGGGGCCTCTAAAGGTTGGCTCAATCTATGGTCATCATTACTTTCTAACCATAGTAGATGAGTATAGCAGATACTGCTGGATCTTCCTAATGAAAAATAAATCTGAGGTAAGAAATCTTGTTCAATCTTTTTGTCAGCATGTCAAAACTCAGAGTGATGTCACTATTAAAACCATAAGAACTGACAATGGTCAAGAGTTTATTATGCCTGACTTCTATTCTTCTAAAGGTATAATCCATCAACCTACATGTGTTGAAACTCCTGAACAAAATGGTTTAGTATAAAGGAAGCATCATATACTCAATGTGGCTAGAAGTCGAAAGTTCCAGTCTTTTTTACCTTTTATATACTGGAATTTCTTTGTCTTAGATGTTGTCATACTCATAAACAGAACACCTACTCCTATTCTTGATGACAAAACACCTTATAAGATGCTATATAAAAGGAGGTATGACTACCATCCCTTTAAAGTCTTAGGATGTCTTACTTTTGCTAGAACTTTGATGCAAGGTATGACTAAATTTGATCAAATGAGTGTCAAGTGTGTATATCTAGGTTCTCCTAGTTCCAACAAAGGTCATCTGTTGTTAGACATGAATTCTAAGAGAATTTTTGTATCTAGAAATGTCCAATTCTATGAAGATCTTTTTCCTTATTCTGACAAAGTACATCATCCAACTGTTACTACTCTAGATCATCCATTGCATTCTACTGTTACTGGCATTGATCTTTTATATGATTTTCCTATTTCTTTTGACTCTAGTAATCATACTACTGATGAAACTAATATTCCTTCAAATGTCAGTAATAATAGTACTTCTACTTCACCTAAGAGATCAAGTAGACAAAAAAGCACTACTGCTTATTTACAAGATTTTGTCTACAAGCCTATATCTCATAGTTCACCACATTTTGTCAATCAAGCCACTTCATATTCCAAGCTCTCTGAATCTTACTTGAAATATGTATTGAATTTAAATGTTACAAATGAACCTAAATCTTTTCTTGAAGCTGCACAGTTTAAAGAATGGCAAGATGCTATGAAAGCGGAAATTCTGGCTTTGGAATTGACCAAAACTTGGGTCATTGTTCCTCTACCACCAGGCAAGAAAGTTATAGGTTGCAAATGTGTGTATAAGGTGAAAGTATAGAACCAGTGGTGTCATAAAAAGACTTAAGGCCATGCTGGTAGCTAAGGGATATACTCAACATGCTGAAATTGACTATACAGATACATTTTCCCTTGTGGCAAAAATATCTATAACCAGACTTTTACTAGCTTTGGTAGCCATAAATGGATGGCATTTACAGCAACTTGACATCAATAATGCCTTTCTACATGGGGGATTTAGAGGAAGAAATGTACATGGAGTTGCCTCTTGGTTATGAGGTTTCTGATTGTCCATCTAGAACAACCATGGTTTGCAAACTGCAAAAGTCTTTTTATGGACTTAAACAAGCAAGCAGACAATGGAATTTAAAGTTAACTATTGCCTTACTTAGTCAAGGTTTTGTTCAGTCCAAATCAGAGTATAGTTTGTTCACTAAAACCATCTCAAAAAGGAAATGACATTGAATCTCTCAAAAGCATCAAAGCATTCTTAGACCAGACCATCAAAATCAAGGACTTGGGTAAACCTCAACTATTTCCTAGGCTTAGAAGTTTCAAGAACTTCTCAGGGCATCAATCTGCCCTAGAGAAAATATATTATTGTACACAAAAGGCGATACCCACGCCCCCAGGGCCCCTACCACCCGATCCGACAGGCATTGTGGAGGATGTAAGAGAAAATATATTCTAGATCTCTTAAAAGATGAAGGTTTTTTGGACTGCAAACCAATTTCTACGCCTATGGATTCAAGATAGAAGCTCAGTATTGGTGATTCATCTTTGCTTCCTGATAATTCTCCTTACAGAAGTTAGTTGGTAAACTTCTTTATCTTTCCATTACAAGGTCTAGCATTCAATTTGCAGGACAGCAATTGAGTCAGTTCATTGATGTCCCTATTGACTTTCACTACAAGGCTGCACACAGATTACTAAGGTATATAAAAAAAGGCTCCAAGACAAGGACTTTTCTATGCAGCAGATTCATCTTCACAACTTGAGGCATTTTCATATTCAGACTGGACTGGGTGTACTGATACAAGGAAGTCTATAACAGGATACTGTGTGTTTCTTGGCAGTTCTTTGATCAGTTGAAAATCTAAGAAGCAGCCTACACTTTTTAGGAGCTCAGCAGAAGCTGAGTATAGAGTTGTGAAATCCAATGACTAACCTATTTGCTTAAGGACTTTCACATTCCTATTCAGCTTCATATTCCTTTGTATTGTGATAATACTAGTGCTATTTACATAGTGGAGAACCCAGTCTTTCTTGAAAGAACAAAACATATTGAATTAGACTGTCATTTGTTTAGAGAAAAGTATCAAGATGGACTTCTCAAACCACTTCCTATTCCTAGCAAACTTTAGCTAACAGACATCTTCACTAAGGCTCTTGATCCTTCATTGTTCTATCCTTTACTTTATTCTCTTAATATTCAGGACATTTTCCCTGGTCCAGATTGTTGGGAGTGTCAAAATATAAAGACAAACATCAGCAACAGCAGCATTCAGAGCTCAACTTAAAGAGCTCAACAGACAAAGCTGGAGCAGCCAAAAGAAGCTCCATAGACCGTTGTACAGAAGACACAAAAAAAAGCAACATAACTAGCAAACAAGTGAGCACAATCAATACACAAACAAGAGAAGCAGTACAAGAAAACAAGTCCACATCATCAGAAGCTTCTAAAGATAAAGAAGTAACAACTTGCAGCCCAAGAAACCATATGGAAAGCAGTTGTAACTGCTTTTCCTGTTCAAACTGCAACTTGCCACATGAGCATTTTATCAAATAGTTGTTGTGCACTTTAGCAGTGCACAATAGCTTAAATTACTTGTACTTTCCACAATTGTACATAGGATGTAGAAATCTATAAATAGCTTGTACATACCGCAGAAAAGATCAATGAAAATTGAGAAGCTTTTCTCTCCAAACTCGAATTTTTTTACTTCCTTCTATTCTTGCAAGTTAATCTACATTTGTTTTATGCTTCAAGGTTTTAATTTGTGATACACTTCACAAATACAAATAAACTCTAATTGCGATTCATAGTTAATTCATAATTTATAAGAAATCTTCTTCTAACTGTAACAAATGAACTAAAATTTCTTCCAGACGTGATTCACAGTTCACAATTTTCTTAAGTAATATTTGCTCCATTTGGTGCAAAGTTGTGATGTAAATTCGCTATAAATACAAAGAAACTTTTTTTTTTTGAATTAGAGTGCATTCTCAAATTCAATTTTAGAATGTTTTGTTTTTTGTGTGTTCAGATCTCTCTCAGCTCTTTGAGTATCTAATCCTTTTAAAAATAGGTTTGTAACTCTAATTTTTGGATATGATCTCCTATCTTAACCCTTCATCGTTTCTTTACATGAACAATCTTAACTAGTTTGTACATTCATGTTTCTTCACCATGAATTACTTTCATATGGTCATACATTTTCAATTGTTCACACATTTTCAATTGAAAATTCTATTCACGACCACCGTCATTTTCAATTGATAAGTTAGTCGTCCCAAACACAATAAATGGGAATCAATAGCTTAAATTCATAACTACTAATCCGAAGCGAAATGGTGGATAAAGCCTTTAATCATTCATTCAGTTGATAAGGACTACAAATAATCACACAATTAAGTTCCTACTACAAACATCTTTTAAACTTACACATACATGATCGTGTGTCATGTATCTCTCGTAAATATATCAGGGGCAAGCCCTTCAACACCTTGAAGCAGTATCACTTCACATTTACATAGGTAGACCTATCTAGAACACTTTCTCATTTTGTGCTCGACGAAATTGTCTATGCATCTATTAAGAGCGCAAGTTCAACCTTACTTTATCTATGTGAAAATTTCAAACATATTTCTATCCGGGATGATTATATAATTTGGTGTTTACCTTCATAAATTGATAAATTTGAAATCATTGAACTCAAGACTAAGCATTGTACTTAGCGTTGGGTTGAGTACCCACAATATATAACTATAATTTGGGATTAAGTCTCATCCCATATAATCAGTTAAAAGATAAGAGCTCTTTTAAGATCATTTAGTCAACAAATCCGTCAAATTTTGACTTAATTTTATAAAATAAACCATGATCACTCTATATTTAGTTTTGATATATACATAGCTATGAACGATAGCTATACACATTCTTGTATTTTTACCAGTAATATAAAGAAGAAGTTTCAATATAATGGGGGTGTATTCAATCCAGATTTTAAAAGATTTTAACTGATTTTCAAAAGTATATGGATTCTGCTATGCAGAGTCTGCGCAGAGTCTATCGGATTTTATTAGATTGATTTATCTGGATTTCTTTTGATTTATAAAGTCTATAGATTATTTGAATAGCAACAAAAAATAAAGAAAAGATTGATCCAGTAGTGTATTATATAGATCCAACGGTGTTGAATTTCCAAAGTAAACATATGTTTATCAATCTTTTTTTTTGGGGAATTAAATCATTTTGTTAAAAATTTAAAAAGTTTGGCGATAGTCTTTGATTTTTTTTTAGATCACGTAACTGAGGCTTTTTTTTTATTTGTTCAAGGTTTGCATAATTTACTTTCTAGTATTTTTTTCTTTGGCTTAATTAATATATGTTTTGCGATAAGTTTTGTTTGAACTTTTTTTCTCTTTCAGAAAAATGAAATTCATGTTTGAAAATAGAAATTTTGTGGTTAAATAGAGAAGAAATTGTTTGCTTTCTTTAATTCCTATTTGAAGATGATCAAGAAGAAAATTGTTTGGATATTATGACTTCTTTTTTGGAAATAAACATTTCATATTGAGTTTTCTAACGATGTTAAAAAAAAATCTCATTTTTTTGTTGTTTGAAATATTTCTTTGTTTTTTTTTTTATAATTTTATAGAAATGAGATTACTAAAAAAATTGTAATCTAAGATAAAATTATCAAAGACATTTTAATTTTAATATTAATGAGAGAAAATCAAAATCTTGAGAAAAAATAAGAGATTTCACCATACACATTTAAACATATGAAATCCATCAAAATCCTACCTTTAATGAAATCTATGAGAATCTATAGAGTTTTGAATACCTCTAGATTTTAATGGACTTTTTAAAATCTAAATTGAATACCTCTAGATTTTAATGTACTCTTTAAAATCTAAATTGAATACAGATTTCATTGGACTTTTAAAAATTCAAATTGAATACCTATGGACTTTAAAACCCCTTAATTGATCGGTCAAGTAGAAATAAAAAAATTTGGGTTAGTTATATAACGTTGACTTCAACTGGTCAACTCTAACTTGCGGATAAGCTAATAAAAAATAACGGAAACAAAAGAGAATAGTTTGTTAATGTAAAATATATATTTTTAATGAAGAAGATAATTTAAGGAAACTCAGAGTTGGTGACTTATGAGGAAGGCATAATACCATCCCTTCTTAAAAGTTTCATTATCTTTACAACCACATTTATAAAAAATAATGCTAAAGATAAAACACCAATTCTCTCATTTTCTTCTTAAAAAATCCAAAAATTTGAAAAGGAAAAGGAAATTGATGATATAATAAAAAGAAGAAAATCACAAGTTGGGGTGTGGTGGTTGCTCATGTTGTCCCTATGAGGTCCAAGTTTTTTATTCCGATCCATTGTAATAAAGCATATTTTATAGGTAGTTCGATTTTGCATACTTTTTAATCCAAATCGATATTTTCGGTTTTTTGAAACCAACCTAAACCAATTAAAATCTCAAACAGTTACATTTTGTTTGCATCGGTTTGATTTGGATTCATCATTTTTTTGTGAAATAAAAATATTTTTACTACAATAATATTTACTAGAAATATGACTAATGTATAGTAGATCAATTAAATTATAAAAAAAGAAAAACATTCCACCTATAGTTAGTTAGCTATTAGGAATCCTAATGTAATACAAAATATTACCATTTATGGTACATAGGAAAAAAACAATATCATAGTTTATTTACTTCCTCAATGAGGAGGAAAATTTGCTTATAAAACAGAAGGACAAAAAAGTCTATAACTCTAAATCTGAAGTTAGAGATAGGGGTGAGCAAATTCGGTAAAAACCGATTTACCGACCGAATTCGATTTGAATTTGGTAAATCAAATTCGGTAATTCGGACCAATTCGGTAATTCGGTACATACCGAATTCGAAAACTTCGAATCCGGTTCGAATTCGGTATATGATTTTAGTGAATTCGGTAATTCAATTTTGTATTATAATATTATTTATATATATATTACATATATTTATATATTATACATATATATTTATATATTTATTTATATTAGCTAATTATATATATATATATATATATAAAATAATATTCAATAGCCAATAATATTAAATAACAAAAAAAAATCTCCAAATCGGTAGAAACCGAATTCCGAATTCGCCAATTCGGTGAATTCGAATTCGGTAAATCGGTAATTCGGTTCGAAATAGTTCGGTATTTTCAAAAAAAATACCGAAAAAACCGATTTCAAACTACCGAATTACCGATTTCGAAATCGATGCTCACCCCTAGTTAGAGATGTGGTGTTTGAGAAGAAATTTTATATATAAGATAATAAAGTTAGAGAAGAGGCATGATGTGTGATGTGTGATGTGACCCAATCATAAATATACACGTGACAACTTTTGACATTAATTTCCTCTTTAATATATGATGCCTTTACCTATATACTACCTCCGTCCCATATTATTTGCAACGTTTCACCTTTTGAAACATCTCAAATTATTTGCCACGTTTCGGAATTTGATAAACATTTGGTATGTTCTTTTCAAAACTACCCTTCATCTAACTAGTCAACACTTATTTAATTGCTTTAGTCATTCCAACAATTCACACACTTATCTATAGTTTTGAGTTTTGTGATTGGTGTGATTAGTTTTGGGTTTATAACTTGACTTGGAATTTACATTCATTAATCAGAGGTTTTTTTTTTTTCAAATACTTATCATCATTTACTAGTAGTATTAAATTAGGGGTATTTTGGACTTTCATATTCATTATTAATGTATTTGAATGATTACCTTGGTCTGTGTAAAAAGGTGAAATGTTGCAAATAATATTGGACGGAGGTAGTATCATTTAGTTACAATATATGTTTAGTTACTATGGAGATAAAATATTTGTCTCATAATTAATGTCATAACTTACTACAACAATAAATAGGTTTTATGATGAAAGTTACAAGTATTCTACTACTTCATTATCTATTATGGAAGAAAACTTCAGCTGATCATATCGGTCATAATTTATTCCATAACTTAATTCAACAATAAATAGTAATAATTACCTATAGAAAACTACTACAATAAACTATTGAAAAATTTGAAAAGTTATAGCTCTAGGCGAAGATTTGGGGGCAAGGATTAGACTGACACTGATTAGGGAGAAAGGCCAAAACATGGCACTGAAAAAATTTGGGGGAACATTTTTGTCCAAAACGGAAGTCCCACGTGGCATCAAAACGGGAGAAAACGGAAGTGAGACTTCCGTTTTGGACACGTGGCATCAGGAGCGTGGGGTAACGTGGCGTCGATCGAAAACGGAAGTGAGACTTCCGTTCCCGGGTATAATACAACTTTTTCTTCCCCAGCCCGTTTAATCTTCTCTCTTCCGTTTTTGGCCGACAGTGTATAATACTAACTTTGCTTATAGTGAGGTACAATTTTAAAAATTGTAATTTTACCTTGAAAAATTGTGAAATTGTAATTTGTTGATTGATATGAAAGTAATTCATATGAAATGAAAGTAATTTGTTGTTTGATATGAAATGAAAGTAATTTGATTGTGTATTTTGAATTTAGGGTTTAATTGGGGAAATTTAGGGTTTTTTTTTATTGAGTAATTTTTGAATTTGGTAATTTGTTAAATTCGGTAATTAGGGTAATTTTTGAATTGTGCATTGTGAATTGTGAAATTGGAATTGAGATTAGAAAATTGTGAATTGTGATTTGTTTGAATTGTTAATTATTTTCGTCATTATTTTGAAATCATTGTAAATTATTTTTCCAAATTCTTTTGTGTAGATGGCCAATCCCGCTCATCTTCATCCAGGACCTATTGATCCCAGTTTGTTGAACAAACAACGGTCACATTGGTCACTAGGTATATGGTTAGGGGAACCGAGCCTGAACGTACCTCTTAAGGTTATAAGTAGTTCGGGAAATTTTTACCAAGCATATAACAAGGAGAAGAACCCTAGAGTTCTAGAACTTATCGACTTCTTAGGCTTAGGCGCTTGTTGTAGATTAGGTGCAATGAATGTAGATCACACACTCGTGACTGCATTAGTAGAGAGATGGTGCCCGGAGACCCACACGTTTCACCTACCGTGCGGGGAGGCGACCATCACCCTAGAGGACGTAGGGTGCCTTTTGGGACTGCCCACTAGGGGCCACGTGGTGTCCTTTGGCGACAAATACGATTATACCCCCGATGAATGGATGAACATCGTGTTCGAAGTACTGGGATTCCGACCCACGCCGGGTGGATTTTCCGGCAATACTTTGCTCCTTAGCGAGGTTTTTGCCCACATTGACGTGCCACTATGGGATGATGCCGGTGCCATCGAGGTAGAGCAGAGGGCTAAGGCCCTGGTATTTTTGCTGATGGCTACATTTTTATTCCCCGATAAGTCGGGGAATAAAACGAGCATGCGACTACTGCTCCTCCTGCGTGGTGACCCCCTGGAGCTTGACCAGCACTCTTAGGCCAGCAGTGTCCTTGCACATTTGTACCACCAGATGTGCGTCTCGTGCATGGCTGTCCAATATTTATTAAATTTACTTAAATATCCTTATTAATTTGTGACTTAAATATTTATTAATCGTTTGTTACGTTTTGAGCATTTGTGGGCGTGGGAGCGTATTTCATCGCTCCGTCCTACCAACCGTGGCCAGATTCCGGACGTAATCGACGACGGTATGCCCCACGGGGCTAGGTGGAACGTCCTCCGGAGCTTCCGCAACGCCCCCAGAGGGCAACTGTTGGTGTTTCACGAGCAGCTGGATTTGATTACCGAGACACAGGGGGTGAGTTGATTTCCTTGCATTTTAATCATATCTGTATGTGTTATGTTTAGGTTTAATGAGAATTTTGTTGCGTATTTTGCAGTTCTGTTGGAGGCCCTACCCTGATTCTGTCTACGCAGCGAGGGTGATGGCTGATCAGGATTTCATGATGACGTGTCGGGCCCGCACCCCTCTTATCTATTTCCAGCTGGTAGAGTACCACCTGCCCGACAGGGTGATGCGGCAATTTGGCTTCCATCAGGTGGTTCCGATCCTGCCTGGTACAGAGGGCATTGTGGCGGGCAAGGACGTCCACAGGGTTAGGGCTAACGCGACCAAGAATTGGGAGAAAGAGCACGCTCCCTACATTGAAATGTGGGAAGAACGGTTTGATACCCTAGAGGGCGCTGCTCCCGCGATCGGTAGTGTTATTGCACCAACCCGCGAGTACATGGATTGGTACAATACCGTTACTGTTCGGCACCTAACGAACCCCCAAAATCGGGATCCTAGGCCACTCCCCGAGGGTATTCAGACCGTCGCTACGGTAGACTCGTTTCTTGTAATGTTTGTTCTTTTTTATTTGATCGTGAATATTTTTCCCCTGAACGTACTAACTTATATATTTTATTGTAGGAGGACACGGGCAATTTACTGATTGAAGAGTTCGACAAGCCAGGAAACCGCACCGTTGCCCAGTACAAGTCAATGGTCGCCTGGGCCTCAAAGACTCTCAAGGATGCCTTCGCAGCGGCCGGGAATGCTGTTTCTTGCAGATCGCGGGCCCCCGACATGGTGGCAGCCGCCGTCCAGCAGCCTTCCTTACGTCCTAGGGAACGTGTTCAGGGGAGGGCGGCGGTTGGGCGGCAGGGCACCCGCAGGACCCGCCAGGCCACTCAGGAGCTTAATATCAGCTAGGCGCCTGAGACAGCGCGGCGCTGGAGAGGGAACCTCGCAGGAGGCGTCGTAGGCCGAGTACGAGCAACCCTCATCTGTGTTCGAGACGCCGGGTGCGAGACCCTCTTCGTCGGCACAACGGGAAGTTTACTTCGGTGCGCCCTTCTTTAGCCTTGGCCTTGACCCGACTCAGCAGCAGACGCCACAGATGCGGGCTCATTCCCTAGAGGAGGAGTTACGGGTCGACACCGAAGGGGCGGAATTCTACCAGGCCCCGGAGGGTAGTGCAGTGCGGACAAGGGACGGCCGCACATACTATCTTCGGGTTAACCCGAGACAAACACATAGATACACCCCCTCGGGACCCCCTTAGATATGATTTGTTTTTTATCCATGTAAACATTTTTCATACCTATTTATGTCTTACGATTACTTTGTTATTTCCATTGTTCTTATTTTATTTATAAATTGCGTTTTCACGTGTACATTTGAATACACATTCTCTAGCAAAAAAATGATTCCGGCAAAAATTACGAGCACCAAGGTCAACAAAAAATGTGTTACTATGCTTTTCCCTTTGGAAGGCAAAAAATTAAAAAAAAAAAACACACACTGCCGAGTGAAAACGGAAGTGGGCCTGAGAACGGAAGTCCCACTTCCGTTTTCACTTGAGCCACGTCACCCTACTCGCGCTGTGCCGCGTCAGCCGTTTTGGACAAAAATGTTCCCCCAAATTTTTTCAGTGCCATGTTTTGGCCTTTCTCCATAATCAGTGTCAGTCTAAGCCTTGCCCCGAAGATTTGAAAATACACATATAGAAGGCTAAACAAATAACAAATGACCAGTTAGCTCAATGACCAATTGCACGACACATCTCTTTGAGTAAGAGATAGTCGCGAGTTCAATTCATATCTCTTTGAGTAAAAGATACTCTATTCTACATTATTAAAGATGGCTAGACTCAACGACTCGGCTTGTCTAGGCTCCAGCTCCTACTTGGTTCGGCCTGCCTAGTTTCAAAATTTACAAATGTCAGAATACAATGACGGATCCAGGACTTGAGATCAGTGGGGTCAGAAACGATTTTAGGGGTGCCCGAAAATTTTAAAAATACTACAAGATATGGTAAATTTTATATGTAATTTGGAGTATTTTATCATGTCCGCACCCCCTCCCCAAGTTGAGAGCAACTTGTTAAATATCCCGCGACACGGGAAGGAATTGAGACTTGAGAGCTGAGAGACAATACTATTTTTTTATTGAGAGCAACTTGGAATTGAGACTTGAGAGCTGAGAGACAGGACTATTTTTTATTTAGAGCAACTCGTTAAATATCCCTCGAAGCGGGAAGGAATTGAGACTTGAGAGCTGAGAGACAAGACAATTTTTTAATGAGAGCAACTTGTTAAATATCCCGCGGAGCGGGAAGGAATTGAGACTTGAGAGCTAAGAGACAATACTATTTTTTTTATTTAGAGCAATTCGTTAAATATCCCGCAAAGAGGAAAGGAATTGAGATTTGAGAGCTGAGAGACGAGAGACGAGAGCTGAGAGACGAGAGACAAGACTGCTCCAGTGCGGAATGGGAATTGTTCCGTACATGCGGAACGGATTATTATCTGTTTAATCAAAATTTTGAGAATTAGTGGGGTCATTACATTTTTTGTGTGGGGTCATTTATTATTTAAATTGAGTAAAATATACCATATATACTTTAAAAAAAAATTCACTGGGGTCTGCATCCGTCCCTGTCAGAATAGATATCTTGTTGCGACTATTTAAAAAATGCAGCGAAAAAATCTTTTGATACACTTTAAAATGACGTAACAAATGTCAGAATAACTATTTATTCACGGTATTTACAAACGTCAGAATAGGGAACTTGTTGCAATTATTTACAAATTTCGGCAAAAATACCTTTTGATAACTTCAAAAGAACGCAGCAAACGTCGTAATAGATAGATACCAGCGCTTGTAACAAATGTCGTAAAAAACTATAATGACATAGACAAATGCGACATTTAAACGAATTTGTAATAAATGTTGGTATATATTTTATATCGACCTTTTTTTGCCTTATTGCGACATATGACAAATATTTTAATAGACCTCTTTTGTTGTAATGATTTGATGTCAGAGATGTATTGTTTGAGAAGAAATGGTAAATAGAATAAAGAAGGGATTTATTTGGGCTAGAATCATAATATCATTCAGTAAAAAGAATATAAAATGTTAAATTTATTTTTATCGCAAAAGATTAATTCAATTAAGTTTTTCTTATTTACTCATAATAAATAATGTATAAGTATCTCGAGCCGGAAATTCGAGGAAAGGATTAGACTAACATTGATTAGGGAGAAAGGCCAAAACATGGCACAGGAAATTTTCGGAGTGACTTTTTTGTCCAAAACGGAAGTCTTGGACACGGGGCATGTGTGCGTCGGGTGAAAACGGGACTTCCGTTTTCAAGTGACAATTTTTTTTTTTTAAACGGCTTTGCTTCCTTTGCACATTTGATATCTTTGATATCAAAGGTATCAAAGGATTCATTTTAATATATATATATATATATATATATATATATATATATATATATATATATATTATTTCTTAATTCAATTTGTTTCTTGTCACGAACATTTCTAATATTATACATTTGAACATTTTGCCTTTTATTTACCCAGATTTCTGTTAAAATTGCATCGAGACCTGGCCTATTAATTGTCAACTTTTATTATGCTAATTGTTCTATTTTATTTTTTAGTTTTTTATTACTTTCGTAATCTCAACTTATCTGTTCACTATTTTATAAGATTTATTTAGAAAGTTGACAATTAATTCGAAATAAATTGTCAATTAATTAAAAAACATTTATTTAGAAAGTTGACCATTTATTTCGAATTAATTAAATTTTAAATAAACATTTCCTGTTAGGATGGTCATGTGCACAAGTCATGAATTTTTCCTGAAGGTAAAAAATGTATTTAAAATTATTTAAAAAAGGTAAAAAAACATTTATTTAGAAAGTTGACCATTTATTTCGAATTAATTAAATTTTAAATAAACATTTCCTGTTAGGATGGTCATGTGCACAAGTCATGAATTTTTATCTAAAATACCTTTTTTACCTTCAGGAAAAATTCATGACTTGTGCACATGACCATCCTAAGAGGAAATGTTTATTTAAAATTTAATTAATTCGAAATAAATTGTCAACTTTCTAAATAAATATTTTTTAATTAATTGACAATTTATTTCGAATTAATTGTCAACTTTCTAAATAAATCTTATAACATAGTGAACAGACAAGTTGAGATTACGAAAGTAATAAAAAACTAAAAAATAAAATAGAACAATTAGCATAATAAAAGTTGACAATTAATAGGTCAGGTCTCGATGCAATTTTAACAGAAATCTGAGTAAATAAAAGGCAAAATGTTCAAATGTATAATATTAGAAATGTTCGTGACAAGAAACAAATTGAATTAAGATATATATATATATATATATATATATATATATATATATATATATATATATATATTAAAATAAATCCTTTGATACCTTTGATATCAAAAGAAAAGATATCTTTGATATCAAAGATATCAAATGTGCAAAGGAAGCAAAGCCGTTTAAAAAAATTGTCACTTGAAAACGGAAGTTTGACTTCGTTTTCACCCCAACTTCCGTTTTCGATCCTTGCCATGTCACCCCCACGCTGCCGCATGCTACGTGTCCAAAACGGAAGTGGGACTTCCGTTTTGGACAAAAAAGTCACGCCGAAAATTTTCAGTGCCATGTTTTGGCCTTTCTCCCTAATCAGTGTTAGTCTAATCCTTTCCCCCGGAAATTCGGTTTGAATGGATTTCAAAAACCTTACTATTAGAAAACCCCAAGAGTATTACATGAAGAAGTCTTATATATGATGCACTCCCTTCATTCCTAAATATAAGACTCTTTAAATAATATTAAAAATTAAGAAATTGGTCATTTTCATTAAAAGTTTCAATATTACCCTCTCTCACTTCTAAAAAGGAATGGCAGAGGCGGCAAATAAAAGAAATATCGAGAATATAATTGAAATAAATTGTTGACAACTAATAAAATAACCTACTAATGACAATTAATTTGGATACCTATAAATCTCCATAATGACAATTAAATGAAAATGGAGGAGTTCTCTTATTTGTAAAACCCTACTATTGTCCGAAATCCTTATTTTTATTGTATTATCGAATCTGAATATTAAGATGCATATCATTTGGAAATCATCCACGTGGGGCAAAAATAATTTTGCGTGGTCAACTTGAATTTGCAAAAATAATTTTGTATGTACAACGTGGTTTTGTGGTTCCATACTATTTAACACACATTTTTTATACCATGAGTTTTATAGTGTATTATTGAATCGTAATACTCTCTTCGTCCTAAATTATCTACCCACTTTGATAAATACATATCTATTAAGATTTTTGTAATTTTAATTGTAAATTATAACTAAAAGTATAAGATACCCCTCATTAATTTTATTAATCTCATTTAAAATTTATATATTTCTCTCTCTTTCCTCTCACACAATATTCAACAACCTCTTAAATATGTATTGGAAAGTGATAATTTTAACTAACTAAGAGTATTTAATGATGAGTTGAAATAAGGGTAAAATTGGAAAAAATGTCATTAATGCATATTTTATTTAGAAAGTTGACAGTTAATTTGGGATAAATAATACAAAAATGTAAACAGTTAATTTGGAACGGAAGGTAGTTGAGTAGAGTTTTTTTTTTCTTTCCTTTTTTCGATGTAGTAGTTGAGTAGTTCTTTCTCTCTATTTTTTTGTCTTTTTAATTAAGCTGAGCAGAAAAGTTTCAATGATTGTTTAAATTTTTTAATAGTTATTTGGAATTAACTAATCAACTTATTTGAATGATTAAAGAAATTTATTTAAACTTAGTTGTTGAATCAAACTGCACAATAATTTAGACGGTAACATGTATAGTTAAAAATTACTGACCGTCTCAGTTTGAGTTTTATTGTAAAATATGTGTTTTTTTGCATGTATAATCTACCCATTTGATCGTTAGTTTTTTATTTGACGATTGAGAAAAAAACTATTATTTATTACAATTATAAACCGTACAAGATTATCCAATTCAAAAAATTTAGCCTTCATATTAATTCCACGACTGAAAAGTGTTCCTCACTAATGTTAGACGGAACTGTAAGATAATATGGAATCAAAAATATATTGAATTGATTAATTGAATAAGGGAAATTCCCATATAAATACAAAAAGAATCTTAAACTTAGAAGGAAGTTACTTAACAATGTAACTCTAAATAAATAAGGAAATCTAACTCTAAGATATTGTAATATACTAGAATAGATAATTATTAGAATCCTACAATAATTCTATTATTCTTAACACTCCCCCTCAAGTTGGAGTGTGTAAATCGAGAACACCCAACTTGGAAACTAGATAATCGAACTGCTTCTGAGTCAAGGCTTTCTTGAGAATATCTGTTAATTGCTCATGTGTACCAATATGACAAGTCACAATATCTCCTTTGTCAATCTTCTCACGAACAAAGTGACAATCGATTTCTATATGTTTGGTATGTTCGTGAAAAACTGGATCTGTGGAAATATGAATGGCCGATTGATTATCACAAAGGAGTGTGGCTGGGCCAAGTGATATACCAAGGAATCTAAATAATTCACGAAGCCAAGTTATTTCACTAATTGTATTTGCCATAATTCGATATTCTGACTCCTCAGAAGAACGTGATACAACTTGTTGTTTCTTGGACTTCCAAGAGATAGGAGTATTACCAAGTTTGATAAAATAACCTATAATCAGACCTCCTTGTCATTGGACATATTGCCCAATCAGAGTCACAATAGGTAATTAAATTCAAATCAGGATTATTCTTTTAAAATAAAATTCCTCTACCTGGAGTACCTTTGATAAATCAAACGACTCTGATTGCTGCTTCCCAATGTCTATCTCTAGGCTTCTGCATGAATTGACGTAGAATGTTTACAACATATGTGATATCAGGCCTTGTGATAGTCAAATAAAGTAGTCTTCCAACTGGTCTTCTATAACGCCCTGGGCCAAAACTTCACCATTTTCATCAGATAATTTATGTTGTAACTCAATTGGTGTGTTGTTGGGCTTTGCTCTAGATAAACCACATTCTGTCAGAATATCTAGTGCATACTTTCGCTAGCTAAGAAACAATCCCTCGTGAAGAATGAGCAACTTCAATTCCCAAAAAAAATTTAAGAATTCCCAGATCCTTAATCTTAAAAATAGCATTGAGAATTTTTTTTAACTTATTACATTTTTGTAGATTATTGCCAGCAATGATTATATCAACAACATAGACCAAGACAACCAAAGTAGTATTTCCTTGCCTGTAGATAAAAAGAGAGTGCTCAACTGGTGATTGCTTAAAACCAAACTTTCTCAAAGTATTCATTAATTTGGAAAACCAATTTATTCGCGCTTGTTTCAAACCATAAATAGATTTCTAAAACATACAATCTAAATTTGGTTGAGGCAAAATAAAGACCTAAAGGTGGATCCATATAAATTTCTTCATTTAAATCACCATGAAAGAATGCGTTATTGATATCCATCTGATAAAAAACCAACCTTGAGAAACAGCTAAAGTTAAAAGACACCGAACAGTGGTCATCTTTGCAACAAGGACAAATGTTTAGGAAAAATCCTCCTCCTCAACTTGAGAGTAACCTTTAGAAACAAATCTAGATTTTGGTGGTTCAATGGACCCATCAGATCGGTACTTGAGACGATAAACCCAACGACTACAAACAGATTTTTTTACCAGGGGAAGAGGAGCAAGTACCCAAGTATTGTTACTCTCTAAGGGCGGCTAATTCCTGTCTCATTGATTCATGCCATCCGAATATTTTATGGCTTCAAAATAATTTTTGGATTCGAAACCAGAAGCAATGGAGGCTAAAAAAAATTTATGAGAACAGGAATAATTATCATAAGTTAAAAAATGACAGAGAGGATAAGAAATACTTGAAGAATTTTTTGGTAATGGTGTTTTCTGTGATAGATCAGCAACGGCGTATCACTCAAAATCTTTTAAATGGCTAAGTGTCTTGGTTTGGCGTTCGGATCGACGAGGTGGTATTGGTGGCACCGGGTCTGCAAGGGATTAGATCGGGTGGCAACAGGTTTGTTTCTGTGAATGGTGTTGGGCTGGGTGGGAGAGGACTGGGAGTTGGGTTGGGTGGCAGCGGATTTGGTTTAGAAGCATGGTTTTGAAACCCGGACCGGACCGGCCGATCGGACCTCCGAGCGGTCCGGTTAGGTGCCAAAAACCGGATGCATCAAAAAACCGCTTTAAATTCATCGAACCGGTTGACCCGACCGGTCCGACCGTTCGACTCGGAAACCGGACCGGTTTTGTGAAAACCGGCCGGGTCACAACATTACGTTTTTCTTCTTCACGATTTCTATTGGTCCTTTTTATTTTATTTTTCTCTTTTTTTTTCTCTCCCACGAAACTGTTCCTTCCTTTTTCTTTATTTTCTATTTTATTTCTTATCTATTTTATTCCTTTTATATTTAATGTGATTCTATATATTTTATTTATATTATGTTAACCTTCCTAATACAAATAAAATTATTAATTAATCTCAATTCCAATTTCCCATCTAATTAAATTACTCATTTACGTGAATTACAATTACATCCCCAATTACGATACGAAAGCGAAATGACATTCAACAAAACGTAACAAAAATAAAACGTAACATATTATAACATATGAAGAGTTACGAATATCACAAGAACGGAGAATATTTTTTTAATCATACGTTCAATTTATCACTCAACTAACTAATAATAATAATTTTTTAGTCATTAATTGAAGCCCTTGGGAACTGTAGAAGTGTATAAAAAAAAATTATTACATTAGTCCTTAAATTTTACTATATATACTTACATTAACTTTATTTTTTATTAATAAGTATATATTATATATTTTTTAATATTTATGACGTCACCGGGTTGATGAACTGGTCGATGACGGTCCGACCAGTGACCCGTGACCCAGTAACTTTTCCGGGTCGATGTCCGGTCCGGGTTTCAAAACCTTGTTTAGAAGAATCTAGAAAGATGGCCTGGATTTCAAGCGATTGGGCTGATAAGGGTTGTAGGGAGCTAGCCCGTGACTTAGGAGATGGGCTGGCCCATGACCGCGACTCAGGAGATGGAGAAGGCGGATGGATGACCCGCGACGGATGAACCGGGCTGCTGCGCGAGTCTTTAGGGACATAATGGGCGACCCGCGAGGAAGGAATTAGGCTGGTCCGCGGGCTTGTGGGACTGGGCTGACTCGTGGGCTAGCCCAAGATTGAGGGGAAGAATTTTCTGGATCTGGGCTGCAGGATAATAAGGGGTATGAAGTTGGGCTGCTCTGTAAAGCTTCTGGACTCGTGAGATTATATTCATCAAAATTGAAATCAATTTCAGTCAAATTGCGATCTTTTAAGGGGAAAATATGTTCGTAAAAATGAACATCTCTAGCTATAATAATTTTTTTGAATGCAAATCATAGACTTTCCACCATTTTTGCCCCATGGGATAACCCAAGAAAATACATTTAGCAGACCGCTCACTAAATTTATCTTTGGTGGGAATACAAACATAACAAAGACATCCATAAATACGAGGTGATTATATAAAGGTGATTTTCCAAAAAGTACTCCGTAAAGTTTCCCTTTATGTAAGGCACTATGAGTCCTATTTATAAGATAAGTGGCGGTAAGAACACATTCCCCCAAAATTGAATTGATAATCTTGACTCAAATTTTAAGGCACGAGCCACGTTTAAAATGTGACCATTTTTTCTTTCTACTCTACCATTTTTTTGGAGAGTGCCAGCACATGATGTTTCGTGAATAATCATACCACTATCTACAAAATAATCTCGTAAACCAACAAACTCTAAGCCATTGTCACTCTGAACTATTTTTATAACCCCATTAAATTGTGTTTGAACCATTTTATAAAAATCAATAAAGGCTTGCCTAGTATCGGTTTTGTCATAAAGCATATAAATCAAATAGCACGTGAGAAATTGTCTACTAAGCATAGAAAATAATGTGCTCCTGTGAGTGAACGAGTAGCATATTTTCCCCAAAGGTCACAACGAATGAGTTCAAAAGGCTTAGATGCTTTATTAATACTATTTTGAAAAGAAGAACGAATATGCTTGGCTTTATGACAAATATCACATTGATTAATTAGTTGGCAAGAACTAATTTTATTTTCTAATGGTAAATTAACAAGAGTAGAAAAAGAAGGATGACCGAGTATCCGATGCCATAGTTGAGAAGTGTCGTGGTCACGAACATCCTCTGCCATTATATTTTGAGGTGCTACGTCAGTCAACATAAACTCCATCACAGACAATACCCTTAGCCAAAATCTTTCCTCTGGATTGGGTACTGTACAAAGCAAAAACCATCAAAACATACAAAATAGCATTGTAATTGGTTTGTCAATTCTGAGACGGATATAAGGTTACAAGTGAAAGATGGAGTATAAAGGACTTTGTAAAGCACTATATCCGGGCTAAATTTGACTGTGTCACATCGATTCACTATAAAAATTGTTCTGTTAAGTAAACAAATATTTATAGGTGGATAAAATACATGTAAATTTTCAATGATAGATATATCAGAAATCATATAATGACTAGCGCCACTATCCAAAATCCATGAAAGCGTAATTTTCTTACCAAACATTGCAAAGTCCCTTTTACCTCCCTTTAATAAATTGTCTACCTCAAATGCTATTTGTGATATTTGGGCCTGATCCAAAGATAAACCCGTCGGGCCAGATTGACTGGCCCAAAAAGCTGACCAGCACAACTTGGCGCCGCCGCCAATACATTAACTCTGCCCGCCGCCATTTGAGAAATCAACCGCTGCTACTTGATTTATATTGGCCACATCAAATTGATCTTCAAACTCATCAAAAAATATGTTCTTTGACATGATTGGAATTCAAATTGATTGAATTGGAAGCACCACCCTGGCAACCATCTTTACTCTGTTCGCCTCCGCATCCTCTTCTCTTCCCATTTAACTTAAGTGGTTTACCATAAATTTGCCAATAACTCTCCTTTTTGTGACCAATTTTTTCTGCAATAATCACAAATTGATTGTGAATTTGAGGGCTGGTTTTGAGAATCTTGTACGGCAAAGGTGATTTCGGCCATATGTAAGAATATATATGGAATCAACGAATTGATTCAAAAACAAGAAATTGGTCAGAGGAATATCTTGATCGGTTAGAGTTTGGAACCATGCTCTGATACCATGTGAAAATTAGGTCATGGCCTCCATATCCTCTCAAAACCAATTGGCAAGAAGATGTGGTAACCCATGAGTTTATATGTTATTTGGATATTCCTTAAGCACTCGATGTGAGACTTCATATTTCAACACTCCCCTCACATCGGGATGTGAGTCAATTTTAAGGCCCACTGCCCTTCTGGGTCATACGGGGACAATTATAGCCCACTTGGGCATTATGAGCCCACACATCCTGCATAAGAGCCGGCTTTGATACCATGTAAGATAATATGAAATAAAAAATATATTTAATTGATTAATTAAACAAGGGAAATTCCCCATATAAATACAAAATAATCCTAAACTTAGAAGGAAGTTACTTAACAATGTAACTATAACTCTAAGATATTGTAATAGACTAGAATATGTAATTATTAGAATCCTATAATAATTCTATTATTCTTAACAACATTTATTAAATGAGTAGTGATTATTGGATCAAAAAGTTGGGATCAAATAAGGATTAAGAAGGCATAAAGTTATATCAAATTCTAACTATCAATCTCATTTTATACTCTTTGAACCTTATTTGATCCCAACTTTTTGATCCAACAATCATTATTGTTATTAAATTTTCCGTGTTAGATCCAAAATAGCTATATTATGCACCATTCATTTGATAATGTTGAAAGTCAATGAGAGCAGACAACGAATTAGAATTGCTGTGCGGTTTACTGTTCTTGTTGACCTCAAATAATCGAAAAATAAAGTAAAAGTAACAGATTATTCCTTTGGTTAATTTCTTAATTGTTTATTCCTTTCTTTAAGAATATATGAAATCAATAATCTTGAATTGATTAATTGAACAAGGGAAATTTCCCATATAAATATAAAGAGAATCCTAAATAAAGTAGAAAGTTATTTAACTATGTAACTCTAAATAAATAAGAAAAACAAATCATAATTTAATTCTAAGATACATATATGGACTAGAACAGGTAATCCTATTAACATAACAATTCTATTATCCTCAACAGTCAACACTCCCCTCAAGTTGGAGTGTGTAAATAAAAAACACCCAACTTGAAACCATATAATCGAATTGCTTATGAGTTAAGGCTTTAGTAAGCATATCGGCCAATTGCTCATTTGTACCAATGTGACAAGTCATAAGATCCCCTTTTTCAATCTTCTCACGAATAAAGTGACAGTCGATTTCTATATGTTTGGTACGTTCGTGAAAAATTGGGTTGGTAGCAATGTAAATGGCTGATTGATTATCAAGAAAAAGCTTAGTTGGACCGAGTGACACTCCAAGGAATCTGAACAATTCACGAAGCGAAGTTAATTCACTAGTTGTATTTGCCATGGATCGATACTCCGCTTCTGCAGAAGAACGTGATACAACTTGTTGTTTCTTGGACTTCCAAGATATGAGGGGTATTACCAAGTTTGATAAAATATCCTGTAATGGACCTTCTCGTCATCGGGCATACTGCCCAATCAGAGTCATAATAGGCAATTAAATTCAAATTAGGATTATTCTTGGACAATAAAATTCCTCTGCCTGGATTGCCCTTGATGAATTGAACAACTCTAAATGTAGCTTCCCAATGTTTGTCTTTAGGCTTTTACATAAATAGACTTAAAATGTTGACAGCATATGTGATGTCAGGCCTTGTAATAGTGAAATAAAGAAGTCTGCCAACTACTCTTCTATAACGTCCTGGGTTGAAGCAAGAGGTGACTGGGCTCCAGATGGTGTGGGCCTTGGCTGAGTGGAGCTTGGCGAGCTGGCCCGCGGTAAAGGAACGGGTGGATCTGAAAGTGGTCTTGGTTGTGGGCAAGCTTCTCGAATGAAGAAGGCTTTCTATTGGGCTAAAGTCCGACTAGCCAGACTGAAAATCTGGGCTAGGAAATATAGGCTCAGCTAAAACATTTGAAAATTCATCATTCTTTAAGGGAAAAATATTGTCGTAAAAATGAATGTCTCTTGATATAATAATATTTTTTGATTGCAAATCAAAAACTTTCCATCCTTTTTGCCCCATTGGATATCCCAAAAAAATACACTTGAGGGATCGTTCACTAAATTTATCTTTTGTTGGAATATGACATCAAAAAATATGAAGGTGTTTTTCCAAAAAGGACTTAAAAGGGTGAATTACATTTGTGTAACATACTAGGAGTCCTATTTATAAGGTAGGTAGTAGTAAAGATGCATTCCCCCAAAATTGAAGTGACATACCTGACTCAAATTTTAAGGCACGAGCTACATTTAAAATATGACGGTTCTTGCTTTCAACTCTCTCGTTTTGCTGAGGTGTGGCAGCACAAGATGTTTCATGAATTATTCCTTTATGCGAAAAATAGTCTCTTAGCCCAATAAATTCTAAACCACTATCAGTCCGAACCCGTTGGATAAGACCATTAAATTGGGTTTTGAACCATGTTATGGAAGTCTATGAAGGCTTTCCTAGTATCCGTTTCATCATGGAGTAAATATACCCATATAGCACGTGAAAAATCATCTACTATACATAAAAAATAATGGGCTCCTGTGATAGAGCGAGTAGCATATTTTCCCTAAGGATCACAATGAATTAATTCAAAAGGCTTGGAAGCTTTATTAGTACTGTTTGGAAAAGAGGAACGAATATGCTTTAGCTTTATGACAAATATCGCATGGATCAATGGGCTGATGAGAAGTAATTTTATTTTCTAAAGGCAAATTTATTAAGGTAGAGAAAGAGGGATGACCGAGTCTCCGATGCCACAATTGCGAAGCGTCTTGGTTACGAACTGCTCCTGCCATGGTATTTTGAGGTGCTACGTCAGTCAACCGACACTACAAGAAAACTGTGTTACAAGGACGGACATTTCCATCTCTAAACTCAGTTTAGCGACCGATTAACGACCGAATGACGTGATCGTGTATTTTTTGTCGCTAAGTAAATTACCGACCGTAAGGCTAGCGACCGAATATTCGGTCTCTATTTACCAACCGAATACCGACCGAATGGTCAACATTATTAACTTTTGACTTTGACTATTTAACGACCGATTACCGATGAAAAAGCTAGCGACCGAACATTCGGTCGCGATTTACCGACTGAATGGTCAACATTATTGACTTTTGACTTTGACTGTTAACGACCGAATACCGACGGCTAATATAGCACCCGATATTTCGGTCGCTATTTCGTCGCTAAATTGTTTTTAATTTTAAAAAAATAAATCTGAAATTTAATTAAACCCTTATAAATAAAAAACAACAATACGCACAGAAATACAAACCAGAAACAGTATTAATAAGATCCCAAATAGAAAAAATAATCAATAAACCCAAAAATAACATTACATAACCAATTATCTTACTAAAAAACACAAGTTTACACTTCTCATTTACATTACAACACTCACAATCAAAGTGTGCACTTCTCATTACATTACAATACTCACAATCAAAGTCCACACTTTGAATTACAACACTCACAATCAAAGTGTGCACTTCTTATTTACATTACAACACTCACAATCAAAGTTTGCACTTCTCATAAACTCCTTGATGTCATTTATATGTATATCTTTGGAAATGCATGAGTTGCAATCTGAAAATTGAAGAATCAAATTATTTTATGGCAATGAAATTACCAATTTGAATTATATTAAAAAGTTATACAATTGGAATGAATGCCTCACCATGACATGTCCAATTAAAATAGTTAGACACAAATCCATTCATAACAAGATGATACTTCACAGTATCATGCATATTAAAATACTTATTGTTAGGAATCCCATCAATTTGTACATTAGCAGACATACTAATAGCGAAATCCACAAACCGTTTCAATCCCGCTATAAATTCTTGACTATGACGACGTCCACCATTTGTTGTCGAATCCATATACATCCAACTACGGTCCTCCATTATAAACACAATATCTGCATATATCAAGTCTTAATAATTAAATGCATATTAACTTTGAATCTTATGTTTGATGATTTTCAACCTTATTTTTCAAGTACTTATTAGTGTGTGATAATGTCATATTGTAAACTATGTTATTAATGGCATCTTGTCTATATATATTGTTTGCTGCGAATTTTTTTGTGCAATATAACTAATATGAATATTCTTGTTTTGTTCGATTATCAATTATTTACTTATTGGAACTAAAATGATATAATTAGCATACATTTCAATAATACACCAAGAAAACTACACACTGGATGTTAAAAAACTCCAATAATCTTAAATCATCCAAATCTTTGGCTTGAACCCATGTACATTATCACAAAAAACACTATATAAACAGTAGAATTACATACATTTTGAGTATAAAAAAGCCAGCAAATCTCTTGAAAAAGTTGAGATTTTTTTTTTTTAATTTGCTACTAATTATCACTCAAGCTTATCCCATTCTTTCACTGAAAAACAAAGAAATTATGAGAATTGGCAAAAACATTGCAAGAAATTATGAGAATTGAAAGAAATTATAGAAAACCCATATATTAAAATGCAAGTAGAAATCAGTACTACCTCCCCTCCATTTTTGTTTAAATCTTCTCAAAATAGATGCACTTATTCCAATTTTTAAAAGAAAAAAAAGCTAGAAAAGACAAGATTCTCACCTAACCCTAAAAAACCCAACTGAAATCGAAGGTGGTGGCGAGGCCTTGGAGGTGCCGGAGGTGGTGGAGATGGAAGGAGGGTGGGGTTTCGCGGTGGATTTGTTGGGAAATCGCTCGGAAGATGTGGTGGTGAATGTGGAGGTCGCGACTGGGCAGAGGCTCCTTATCTTAGGCATTTAATAATAGAGACGAAATTAGGGTTAGGGTTGGGCGACCGAATAGCGACCGCCTTGGCAAATTCTGTCACTATTTACCGACCGAATAGTCAACAATATTGACTTTTGACTTTGACTAGTTAATGACCGAATACCGACGGAAAGTCTAGCGACCGAATATTCGATTGCTATTTACCGACCGAATGGTCAACATTGTTGACTTTTGACTTTGACTGGTTAACGACCAAATATTTTCCCGGATTCTGTTTTTCATAAAATAGTTGGTTTTTTTTAGGATATATAGAAACATTTTTCCTAATAGTAACTAAAATAGGAAAAATGTTTCTATATATCCTTAAAAACCCCGCTATTTTATAACAAACGGAATCCGGAAGCCGTTGCTATTCTGTCGCTATTATTTTCCAGTATTCCGTTTTTTATAAAACAGCGGGGTTTTTAAGGATATATAGAAACATTTTGCCTATTTTAGTTACTATTAGGCAAAATGTTTCTATACATCCTTAAAAACCCAGCTATTTTATAAAAAACGAAATTCGAGAAAATAATAACGACCGAATAGCGGCGGAATTTGCCACTAAACGTTGCTAATCGGTCGCCCAACCATAACCCTAATTCCGTCGCTATTCGGTCGTTATTCCGTCGGTAAACCGTCGGTAGTCGATCGTTAACGTACGTTAAACGACGTCGTTTTGTGTCATTCATTTATTACTGTTATGTATTCCGTCAATATTCGGTTGGTATTCAGTCGTTATATATTCCGTCGGTAAAAGGTCGTTAATATCCGTCGGCAGTCAGCCGTTAAGGGTGAACAAAACGACGGCGTTTCAATTTGGTCAACGGGACCGATGTGGCCGACAAAGGGGCGACGGAATAACGACCGTTTCTTTTTTGGTTTCTTGTCAGTCGGTTTTCGGTCGTTAAATTTGTGACCTAAAATTTTGGTCGCTAAATTTGGCCGCTATTTAACTGTTTTCTTGTAGTGCGATATACTCCGTCACAGACAACACCTTTAACAAAATCTTTCTCTGGATTGGGTCCTGTGCAAAGCAAAAACCATCAAAACACAAAATAGCCTTGTAACTGTTTTATCAATTTGGAAACGAATATAAGGTTACAAGTGAAGGATGAAGTATAAAGGACTCTGTAGAGCACCAAATCCGGGCTAAATTTGACAGTTTCATGTTGGTTTACCTTAAACATTGTTCCGTTAGGCAAATAAATATTGATATGAGGATAAAATATTTGCAAATTTTCAATAATAGATATATCGAAAGTAGTTGCATATAATCTCAAGGAAAATAAACCAAGAAAACCCTAAAAATCTCTTATAATCTTATCACATATTTTTTTTTGGTAATAAAATTTTTGGGTGAGTTCGTCTCCGGTCACCACCACGGTTCAGGGCAGGTCCTAGGGACCAAAGGTCACTTATAAGGGTACTTACAAATCACCCACCAACACAGCCATCACGTCGGCAGCGGGAATTGAACATTTGACCTTTGTAAGGATGTGTCAAATATTTACCAACTGAGCCAACTTGTGTTGGTATAATCTTATCACATTATGAAGGTGGAAGAGTCATTGATTTATATCAAGCTTCTTTGCCCAAAACAGTTCAAACATTGATTTGTGAAGGAGATTGGCTTCTAGTCACTTATTGCATTAAGAAGAAACCAATGTACATTATTACTTGTCTTTTATTACTAATGATCATCACTTACTAGTCTACAAAATATTCTTTTGTGACAATAATATATCTCCATATTTTCAAGTGGAAAAACATGCCATATAAATTAAATTGCTTATATAAGAAGGCGTTAGAGACTTTTACTATTTATTAATAAGAAATGAAATTATTGGTAGCTAAACTTTTGTTGGTTTACATTAGTTTAATATTATATTTTGTTAAGTTTTTTTCTTTCGGAGTCTCCACATATTATAATTAGTAGAGAGATATTAAACTTCTATTATGACATTGTGCTAAGAAAATCTCTTGATTTATTTTGTATCAATTGGATATTAAACTCATATTATAAGTCATCATATTTTTTTTTCTAAAGTGTTTGTAGATAAATGAGTTGAGCTGAGCTGCTCGTAGGGTTACTGATGAGCTGAACTTGAGGTGAGAAAATTAGTTTACATCAAATATGAGCTGAGCAAAATTAGTGTGAGTTGAGCCTAGCTCAGCTCATTTCCACCCTTAGAAATAAAGTAGGAGACTTTAACTGTCCCAACCAAGGCAGTCAAACTCGCGATCCTATGTAGGATCGGAAGAGCATATGAGGATCGTAGGATCGTAACTTGGATCGTAGATCCTACTTAATTTAAAAAATTATTTGAAAATATATATACACTCTTAGAAAAACATTTCAATCACAAATGTAAAGTGTCTTAAAGAAAAAAAGATAATCAACTACTCAAAGCAAATCATTCAAGTTATTAGCATGTTTATTAATTATAAAGATAAAAGTACAAATATCATGTACTAAAATTAAACAAGTTCATTAAATTTAATTTGCAGTTAACAAAATTAAATAAAGGAAATGTAAAAGATTCTGTAAAATTAGTTGAAATTATTGTGAAACAGATAAATTTTTCAAAGAAAATGTGAGAATTGAAACAGTCAATCACCAAATACTTTTCATATCAATTCATAGAATGAAAGAAAAGAAGGAATGATATATTGGAAGTAGGGATATCAATATACCCAAGGTTGTCAAAATCGCGAGTTGGAAGGCTATGAATCTAGTCGAATCGCATTAAAAATCATTGGAATATTGGATCGTAAAGGATCGTCGATCTAAATCGTAAGATCGTACGATCGTACGATCCTTTACGATTCAATATTTTCTCTTTTCAAAAGCAGCAAAATCGAGAACCCCAACCAGAAGGGAAACAAATTAAAAACATTCCACTTCAAGATTCTAAAACACTAATTGGAAATTGAAATCAAAGACTAGAAAATGCTAAGAAAGGAAAAGATAGAACCTTACTTCAATTTACTTGATTGGTTTTCTTTTCTTGCTTCAACTTTCTTCCTAATTCCAGACATCCGCTTCAAAATTCCAGTGATTGGAGACTGATAAAAAAAGGTGGGGAAAAGGAGAAGAAAGGGAAAAAAAACCCTAATTCTGATGGAATGGCGGCACTGGCTGAGCTGAGGAGCAGATTTGGGTGGTTTTGGTCGTCCGTCTCCGTCAAACTTCTACAGAGAAATGATAAAGAAAAGGAGAATTGGGGGAAGAGTCATAAGAATTTTGAATTTGGTGGGTTTTGGGGCCCACTTTGAAATGAAGTGAATTGAATAAGTTGTAATATATGTTTCTCTTTGTTGTTTTGCATTCCATAATGATTTCGATTTAAGCGAAGATTATTATGATATCTTGAATGGTTTGCTAGATTAGAAAATTAAAAATATATAATTGTTGTTATGAAACTTGTTATATTAAAAGACCTTATCAATTGTGTTTTATCACTTGTTAGTTTGTGTTTTAATTTCAACTTTTTAGTTCTATTGGTTTAAATTTATCATGAAATATTATTTTAATAATATTTTCGGATCTTCCGATCCGTGCTACGATCCTCGTGTTTACGATTTTTGAGACCTCTTCCGTTCTGAGTTAAAATTGCGATCTTGACAACCTTGATTATGATATCTTGAATGGTTTGCTAGATTAGAAAATTAAAAAATATAATTGTTGTTATGAAACTTGTTATATTAAAAGACCTTATCAATTGTGTTTTATCACTTGTTAGTTTGTGTTATAATTTCAACTTTTTAGTTCTATTGGTTTAAATTTATCATGAAGTATTATTTTAATAATTTTTTCGGATCTTCCGATCCGTGCTACGATCCTCGTGTTTACGATTTTTGAGACCTCTTCCGTTACCAATTGAAACTAGTGTTCCCAATCTAGCAAAATAATAATAATATAATTAATTAAAAAAATAATCTAGCAATAACAAGAAGCGAGATATAATTTGAAAGCAAAGAATTTACTTGTTGCTGAAACATGATTCAAATGGCGAAACTTCATTTTTAATGACTAAGTATTCAGCAAAAAAGTCAACCAGGGTTAGTTTAATTGGTAAAATTTGCGTAATTTCTATTTTTAATTAAGATCCAAATATCTCTTGAGATATATAAATTTGTATACATCTTCAAGTATCAGTTCTGAGTATAAGAAATGATAATAAAAAATAGAAAATAAATAAAGTGTTTCAGAAAAAATAAACATTATAGTTTTGAGTGGACTCGTAGTATCGGATTACCGATTCTATGTAGGATCTAACTCGGAAGACCCCTTACAACTCGTAGGATCGTACGATTTTACAAGTCAACTCACGAGTTTGACTGCTATGGTCCCAACTGTCAATATTTATAGGTGCATTAGCTGTCTCACTTGAAGGAAACTACAGAGAAGCTTCATTTTTTCCTAAATTACGCTGATCATACTAAATGTCAAGCTTAAAGAAATATATATATATATATATATATATATATATATATATATATATATATATATATATATATATATATATATATATATATATATATATATATATATATATATATATCATTATCTCCATTAAAGAAATAGCTAGCATGAGCAGAATGGAACCCTTGGTTGAGAGAGTTTCAAAAATGGTCATCAAGCCTTCTTATCCTACCCCTAAATCACTCAGTTGCTACACTCTCTCCTCAACCGATCAAATAATGCCTTTAGCCAATGTATCCATGGCATTCCTTTACCCTAATAATACCGGCGACGAAGGTTCAACAATGGGCCAGCAGCTCCAAAATTCCCTATCGAAAACTCTAGTTTCTTACTATCCCTTTGCTGGTCGATTAGTTGAAAATGACTACATCAATTGTAATGACCAAGGTGTTGATTTTGTCGAAGTCAAAATCCACTGTCCAATCCACGACATTATGCAGAACACGCAATCCTATGTTGAATTAATCCTTCCTCGTGAGACAGCTGCTCGTAAAGAAGATAGTTTAGTAGCAGTTCAGGTCAGTCATTTTGACTGCGGTGGAGTTTCTATTACTCTGTCTATATCTCATAAAATTGCCGATGCCTCTACCTTTATTTCGTTTATGAATGACTGGGCTTCTTCAACATGTCCATCATATCTTGTACCGGATCCGTTATTGGTTGCTGACTCTCTCTTTCCACATCGACACGATATATTACTTGTTGCATTTGAAAATTTCAAAGACAATTGTGTTCAAAGGAGATTCTTTTTCCCAGCAGAAGAGATAGGAAGGCTCAAAACAAAGGCCGTCGAATAGGGCACTCTGAACCCTACTAGGGTTGAAGTTGTGACTGCACTTCTCTATCGATGTCTAATGGTTTCAAAAAGATGTACCAATCGCCACGACTCGTCGTCCCAACCAACTGCGTTACTCCAAGCTGTTAATTTGCGTCCTTTTTTGGGACTACCAGAAAATTCTGTCAGGAATATCGTTTCAATTTTTTTCTGTATTAATAAAGATGATGATGTTCCTGATTTTTTGGAATTAGTTGGTCAGCTAAGGAAGGCAAAACTGGAACTGAAGAATCATTCAAAAGAGAATCTTTCTTATGATTTTCAAATGGTAGAGTTTGCAAAGAGACTAAAGCAGGATGACAAATTAACGACGTTAACAACTAACGTTTGCATAGGGGTGTCAACGGTCACATAGCTCGAAAAAATGTGAGCGTGAGCTGAGGTAACGTGAGCGTGAGCTTAATATTCAAGCTCGCTTCTTATGTGAGCTGAGCGTGAGCTTGACCCCGCTCAGCCCGAAAAAAGCTCGAACCCGAATAAGATTAATATAATTAAAATATTATATATATATATATATATATAAAATAATAATAATAATAATACTAATACTAATTTTAAAAAAACTTATATACATTATAATTATAATTATAATGTGTGGATTAATTCAATAGTCTTCTTTTTTTTGTAGAAAGGAGATTATATTAAAGAATGAGTCTTACAACAGGAGAGAGACAGGTACAAAAGTTAAAGGAAGAGAGAAAACATGAAAAGACAGCGTAGGAAAACACGGTACAAAATACATTGGGATGAATCACAACAAAAAGTGAGATGGTGTAGAAGAATTCAATGGGATTGTCAAAATTGGAATTACCACCGACAATGGAATTAAATCAATCTTTTGAAATTTGCAAATTTATCATTTGTTAAAATTTTAAGTGCATGGATTCTCTTTTTTTTTTGTTTTTTTTTATATAAGATTCCTTTTATTAGCATATCAAACAATTCTGAAACTTTTGCTTCTTTTTGTGTATTCTTATCCAAATTTAGTTTTAAAGCTCATTGTATTATGCTATTCTTGAGACAGGATTTTCGTTTTCTTCGCTAATATAAGTGAGATTGGGAAGCTCGTGAGCTAAGCTCGAGCTCGTGTTAAAATGTGAGCTGAGCGTGAGCTCAAGGTTTGTGAGCTTTTCCGGGTTGAGCGTGAGCGTGAGCTTTTCAATTTTTATGTGAGCTGAGCGTGAGCTATGCCAAGCTCAGCTCACATAGCTCGATTGACACCCCTACGTTTGCATCAGTTGGTGTGGATTTCCAGTTTACGATGTTGATTTTGGATTCGGAAAGCCGACATTGGTGTCTCAATTCACAGCCCATGTAAAAGACATAACAATCTTGATCGATTCTGTCGGAAGTGGAATCGAAGCTTTAGTCAGTCTTGAAGAAGAACAAATGTCTGCATTTGAGAACAATGAAGACCTTCTTTCATTTGCTACTTTATGCTCTGCCAAATGAAGGAAAACAATGGGGTTTGGTTAAATAAAGAGTTCTCATTTATTCATCTTCTTGTAATCGAAAAAAAAGTCTCACTATCTGTCCTAATCACTCACACTTCTCCACGTACGAGGGAAATTAGAAGAGGACAGAATATGACGAATTATGAATGGTCGGAAAATTTTATATATACCAATAATGAATTGTTTAAGAATTTTATTATTCAGATTTATTATTTTGAGATCTTACGTTCAAGTTATAAATTATTTAAAGACTTATCAATTTGCCATTAGAAATTCAAGTGAAACCAACTAATATATCGAAATTTTTTAAAAATACTATTACACATAATAAATTTTATATGTAATTCGAAATATTTTATCAAATTCACCTTCCTCCTCAACAATTTTTGCAATTTTTATGTGTAATTCGACATACTGATTTTAATTATTACCCCAATGTCAAATTTCTAACTTCGTCCCGATTGAGTTGCGTCTTGATTTGCTGTCTTTGTTCTTAAAGTTGTAGGACTTTGAGATGATTGATAAAAATATATTTCAGATAAATAATAACTCTTCATCGCGTGAATACTTCTTAATTTGATAACTTCTGCTTGAAAAATACACTCTTCAAAATTAATAAGTTATTAATTTGGCTGCTAATGTTGCTGATTTTGGGGGAGTGGTTGAAGAATTTGGTTCAGTCAAAATTGCCTGCGGGTCAAGCTAACACCTTTTCTTGATTTATGTTCTGACTTAGATCTGGTGCACCAATTGTCGGTGCAGTGTGTCACTCCAACTTCGATTTTGTTAACAGTAACTGAGGATTTTTCTCCCTCAACGGACCCCGTGAAGATAGGTGGGGGTTGTTCACAAAGGCCGGATGTAGAGCGAGCACAAAATTCTATCTCGGTCAGAACTACAATCAATCATAAGGATCCAAATTATTTGGAAACTCCTTTCGAAGATAGATACAAATTATTTGCAAGCTTTCGGGAACTAAATAAAAGACTCAAAGGGCCAACCGTTAGGGGGCATGTTAATACAACTGCGCAAAAGGAGAGTTAGTCTCTTCCTAAAAATACCGAGGTTTCGGACACGGAATCTTTCGAAGGATTGGTAGATTTTCAGCTGGAAGATGATTACGAAGATTTTAATCTTATGTCAAATTACTTCCCTTTTTAACATCATTGGACCAATGCATATAGATCTTCAAGATCAACTTTTCAAAATTTCAATTAGTTATATCTTAGTGAATAAATGTTCAATCACACATCAGGTGTGCCTCGAACTTGTAATCTATAAAATATTTTTGTAATCTATAAAATATTTCCTTTTGAAAAATAAGATAATCTATATTATTAACATTTAATTTGCAACTCTTCTGGAGTTAGCAAAATTTTAACTAGTTAATTTGCAACTTCTCTCTATTTTTATACAAGTTCGTTAAATCCACATCATTCATTGCTCTCTCCCCCGGATGTGGATAATTCATTTTATTATGCATGAAATATGTTATCTTTCCATAATGCTTTCAATCACTAAGTCTTGATGTTTATATATTCTTTGGGAAGAATTACTTATACGCTTCTGTTATATCAAGTGTTTGTGCGCTATTCAAATACACTTTCATCCACCCTCAAAGTAATTTATTTTTTCGTTATTGTAAACGAATATCTTTCTAAGATTACACTTCAGGTTTATAATATCTGCAACAAATGCATTTACACTTCTCAAGTGTATTAAAATTTTTGTACATGTTTTCACAATTTGAGGTGAACTTAATGGTCTATTTTGACCAATCATCTCTACACTTTCAATTTTTCAGTCTTTCAGTCTGCAGACTTTATATTAAAGATCTTCATTCTAATGTGCGCATAAATAATGTCGACTTTTGCACAATTTTATGTATATGGTTCCATCAATTCCGAAACATTTGAGATCTCATAATTCTCACAAATTTTTAGGTACTTGAATTTCTTCTAGAAATGATATAATATTTATGTTTGGAAAAATTCTTCTAGAATTTTAATCTTCTCGACTTGACCATCTATAAATATTTACTCCATTTGCGAGAATTTTTTTTTATTGGAACTCATAATGCTACCACATTTCAATGTCTCAAATATTATGGATAGCTTGTCCTTCAGGAAAATTAAATATCATGGAGTTTTTTTTTCCTTGCCGAATTTTGGTTATAAAATATTTCTAAATATTTGTTTTTTGAACGTATGGTTCAAAACTTATTTATTTGATGATCAACAAGAGACACGAATAGAAATAGTTTGTTCGGCTATATATTCCCCCTTGTTTATGTTTCAACAACACATATATACCAATCAGCAGGATTGAACACAACATATAATTTATCCTCTTTTGAGGACCAATCTCAACACCTTGTGGTGGAGAATGAGCGCACATTTTATTTTGAGGTGGAAATCTTGTTGTTTGCAACAATAAAAACCAATTAAAAAGAGGAGATATAAGAAAATAATAGTTGGAAAAATAAAAAGAAATATCTAATAAATTCAAAACAATATATGATTCTACAAAACCATTTATTATATGAACATATTTTTTAGGATATGCAACTTTTAATCTAGATGTCATATAATATCACTAGTACATTTGACACAAATTATATTTATGGGAGAATGAGCTCATTAATTTATCAATAAAAACGCAAACTTCAAGTTGCAGATTATATATATTTTGATGCATCGAATAAAATATTCATCCCAAAATATATTCAATCACAATATATTACTAAGACAAAATATAATTGCTTTGAAATATGTAGCTAAATACAAATAATATTTTAGAAACTTCTGGTTCCATGACAAAAAAATGTTTTCAGGAATTTCTTATGATTTCATACTTTTAATGATCTGATATGGTCTAATCAGTCATGTCAACTAATATATTTCTTTAACCAAGTAAGCTTCAGGCTTAATCTATCATGCATTTCAATGTAAACATTTTTATGAGAGATAAATAGTAATCTCTTCAATGCAATTTATTTGCTAATAACAATAGCAATGATTGAAAATACATTTGTCCACTATCTAAATTAATATTTATAATAAAATTATAGATAATAATCGATTACATAGATCTCTTCAAGAGTTTTTAATCAACTAGCTCTTCAGGAGCTTTTAATCGACTATTTCTGCTAGAATTGTACAATATTATTGATATTGTGGACATTTATACTTTCAACTAAAAGTATTGAAACTGATTTTAATCCTTTAGCTTTTCAAAACTTTTCATCTATCAATTTGACAAGTTATAGTTCTTCAGGAACTTTTATAAAAGAAGAGTTGTTTCAAAATTTTCTTGATGAACTAACTAGTCTGGAGTTATTAATAAAATAGTTCTACTGGAACCCTTCGATATGCAAACTCTTCTGAATTATTAATTAATTTGTTCTGCTGGAACTTTACAACATGCAAACTCTTCTGGAGCTTCTAAAAGAATATAATTCTTTAAGAACTACATATATCTCGATTCATCTATAAAAATATAATAAAGTGAATTAATTATTTTGTTTCTAAAAACTCAAACTTTATAGAATAACATTGAGATAATAAATATAATAATGAAAAAAAATCAGAAAAGTCCGAATTACAAAATAAAATTTAAACAAACTTAAACAAAAACAATCTATGAAAATAAATAAATAAATAAATTATTCTTTCTCTTCTAATACGCCACCACCAATTAAATGGTCAATGTTTCCTTTTGGATCTGCAAAAAAATCGGAGGTCTCTATATTTGTCATGTCAACTGGACCATCAAAATCATGGAAATTCACTTTCAAATTCCCTTTTTCCTAGATTGATTTTTGATATAGGTCTACAAGATGTTTTGTCGTATGACAGGTACGAGACCAATGCCCTTCATGCAACATCTATAACAACTTTCTTCATGCTCCCTTTTATATGGGGCATAATCTCTGCTTGCTTTTTGCCTTTTGTTGTTGTGACTTTGCTCATGGGTATATCCACGTCTACGCCCACATCCGCGTTTTATCCCACATACGTGCGCACGTCCACGTCCACGTCCACATCCACGATATAATGTTGCATTTGCTTCAGGAAATGTAGTACCATTTGCTTTAGGCAACGGTGTGGAACCAATTGGATGTATTCCATGATTTTTCATAAGCAATTCATTATTTTGTTCAACAACTAATAAACAAGATATAACTTCTGAGTACTTTTTAAAACCTCTCTTACGATATTCCTGCTGCAGGAGCACATTAGAGGCGTGGAAAGTGGAGAATGTTTTTTCCATTATATCTCCATCAGTTATTTTCTCTCCACAAAGTGTTAATTTAGAATAAATCCTAAATAATTCAGAATTATAATCAGAAACAGACTTAAAATCTTGTATACGTAAATGTTGCCATTCAAACCGGGCTCTAGGAAGGACTACAGTCCTTTGGTGTCCAAAACCTCTCTTTTAGGTTTTTTTTCATAGTAATTGTGGTTCCTAGACAGTGAGATACTCGACTTTCAGGTCGTCATGGAGATGGTGACGAAGGAAGATCAGTGCCTTTGCACGATTTTGTTGACTTTCCATATTTTCTTCGTTCAGGGTCTCCCCCAAACCTTTTGATATACGGTGAATTTCTGCATCAAGGATCCAAGACAAGTAGGTTTTTCTTGATATGTCGAGTGCAACGAAATCCAATTTGGTGATATTTTCCATTTGTAAATCTATCAAAACAATGTCAGCTGGACATATATTATCTTTCTGGGATTATACTAGCATAACCAATTATTTTCAAGACAAAAATGCTACCTCATGAGCATAATAAAAATTTATAAATATATAATATTATTTTAAATAATTGTTACTTCAAGAAAAATATTTCAATATTTTTCAAGTAATTTTAAATTACAATGTACTCTCCAGGAGTAAATAATTAATGGATAATAATATTCTTTAGGAATAATTAATTAATTTATAGTGATAATATTCTTCGGGAATGAATAATATCTTCAGGAATATTAGATGATGTTCTTCAAGAACATTTAATATTATTAATTTATACAATTACTACTTCAGGAGTAATCGTTTAATATTCTTCAGGAATATTAATATTTTAAAATTTTGATAATATTAAATAAAAATATATGAATCGGTGAAGCACATTACTATATCATTCATCAAAACAAAAATATATATACATATCAAGTTTATCAATACATATCATAACAAATCATTAATAATAATCATAATAATATAAATAGACATTAATAATATTAATAACAAAAGTCAACAAAACAATCAGACGAATCAATCATTGTCAATTATTAATATTAATATGTAATCAATTAAACGAGATTTTGATTAGGCAAGTAGATTTAATATTTTTTTAATAATAAAAAAAATGTTGTTATCTCATATAATGGAAAATGGATGGATCAGAAGTAATGATCTGATTAAAACATGCTGATTCGATTTGATGATATTATGAAATGTATTAACAAAAATATGCTGATTCTTTTTTTTTTTTTATATTAAAACAAAATATAAATATAGACAGAAAGATAATATAAATAGATCAAAGAAGAGAAATTAGATCTAAATACGATAAACCAAAAAAAAATGATAGACATGAAACTGAGAATAAGAGATTCAGAATAGAAATGTCTACTCTATTGCGTACTCCAATTAATTTGAAGCCACAATATAAAAGCGATCTATAAAAAAAATTATATAATAAACCATGTAACTTGCGTACAATTCAAATTGGCAGAGCTTCGTGCTGATAACGTGTTATAAAAATAGTAAATGAAGAAGAAAATTGAGAGAGGAGAAGAGAATTAGGCGTGTATAAAATGAACTAAATGTCTCTATTTATAGAGATAAAATCATTTGGTTCATGAGCCTATGGGCCTCCCACTCTATGAGTTGGGCCTGGTTGGTCATTCAATTACAACACTCCCCTTGAATGACTAATCTATACAACAATTACCTCACAAAATATTATTTGGAAAAAACCCAATGGAAAAAATTAAATCAAACTAACAATGGGACAAAATCTTGTCAGGAAAAACTCAATGGGACAAATCCTAAACGAAGGAAAAAAGAGTACGACCACTCCCCTTATTATTAAATGAATACAATTGATATTGAAGTATTTAATTGCCTCCTCGTTTCTTGAGAACCTACCATTTTTTCTTCAGAACCTTGAAAAGCAAAATGATTTATTTTTCTGATTTTCTATATTCAAAATACTTCTTCTTACTACCCTTTCCCTCAGCCATCTCTAAGACGTTAAAAGTCTAACACAAATTATCATTGGATCAACACTACAAACAGCAGGAACTCGAATTTAAAACCAGACATAGCAAATTAATTTACTCGCAAATTATGAAAGTTTAACAAAAGTGAATCAATACAGTAATTTAGTTTATAAAATATTTATAAAATAATTTTCTTGCAAGTTATGAAGGTGTTAGAGGAGAATCAAGAAAGTAGATAAATTGATAAAACGCCCTTTGATTATACTACCTCCGTCCCAAATTATTTGCAACATTTATAATTTTACACATATTAAGAAAATGATTGAAAGAGTATTATTATGAAGAAAAAAAAAGTCTAAAATGACCCCTTTTAATGATTAAAAAGTTATTATTATTGGTTAGTTGAGTAATTAATGAAGGATATTACTAGAAAATTAACAATAAATATTTATTAATTTCTGAAACTTGGCAAATAATTTAAGATGTCTAAAAAATTGAAACGTTGCAAATAATTTAGGATGGAAGTAGTATTATAAATTAAGATTCTTGCATACTACCACAACATCTTTAAGCCCTTTTAAATGCCTGTCTACTTTTTGTTTAAAGAAAAGTTACTAGTTATGGTGTACGTTTGGCACACAATCCTATTAGTTGGAAATATCTTATATGGATCGGGTCCATGTGGAGCATATGGTGCACATTTGGCCACATCCCTACAGAATGAGGAGAGAGAAGGAAATGCAGTGATGTAGTCAAATTTGGACCGCATGGTCCAGTGGACCCGGTCCATATCAGAATAGTCCCTATTAGTTTATTAATAAAAATAAACTCTCTTTCTGGGCCTGTAAATAGGCCGAGTTTAGACCCGTGTCTGATTCGAATTCGAAAAAATTATTTGAATTCGGTAAAAACTACATACTCATATACCTGAATCCGAATTCGAATTCGTATAAGAGTAATAAAACGGTTAAGATTCTGATATGTATGTTTCTTAAATATGTATGTTTTTAATCAGTCAAAATAGAAAAACAAAAAAAAAGATTTGACTTTTTGAAACGGATTTTACTAGATCCGTATCTGAATCTGAATGGACGGATCTAGTAACCACATATTCTGCATCGGTTCAAATTCTATATAAAAAATTAAAAATTATATGAATTCGAAATATTACAATATAGAGAAATGAAATCAAAACACATCATTAATTTCTTATTCATAAAGTATCCAAAATTGTACTTTCTTGTAAAATACTACATTATTTTAAAACATGTTGGCACACAAAACATGTCCAAGCAATAAGAAATTTCCTTTATTTCTACGTAATAAGATATAGTCTAGGAAAAACTTGATTAATGAAAGAGGTCCGTTGTATCAAGACAACAGCATCGATATTGAGGGGTGAAAACGCTAGGCACACATATGCCTGCCAGCCCCTCCACAAATATTTTGGCAATCGGCTCTCGTATTGCAACTACCTTTGAAGGTACAATCACTTCCTCCATCAGCTTGCATTTCTACATCAAATTTGAAAAAAATAAATTTTAAATCACAATTGTTATTGCAAAAATACTTATAAAACCCTTTACACGTCTAAATAGAACTATCCTGCCAAATGGGAATTATAAAGTTTGCTTGCCCTAAATTTTTTGTGAAGTGAGTAACAAATGGAATATTAATTTGGGGGCCGTGCTAAATTATTTCTTGAAAATACTACATTATTTCTTGAAAGATTGGGTTAAATTATATATTTTTCCTTTTTGTTTTTGTCATAATTTTAAGAAATACGTGTCGTGTCTCATTTTCTTCTTTAAGTTATACCATTTTCTAATAACAATGGGCCTTTTTGATAGATGCCTGTTACCATTGGCGGACCTAGGATGCCCCACCAGCCTTTCCCCCAATTTTTTTTTATTAATATTTTTTTTAGTTTTAGTTTTATTTCTGTAACACTCCATATCGTAAACATTGTTTAATATACTCATTTTGAGACATTTTTCGATTTGAAATTAGATTTTATCTTTCGTAAATTATAGAAATAACACCACTTATATCCGACTTTGATTAAAATTTTAACAAGCTTAAATGTGTAATGGGACTATGATGTTTATTAAAAAACAATTAACAAACTTAAGTATGAAAATTTGAAATCTTGTTAAATTTTTACTATTATCAAAGATATTGGTGATGGCTGATTTTCTATTCTTGTTGATGAATCTCGTGATATATCAATAAAGTAGCAAATGTCGTCAGTATTTTGCTATGTGAAGAATGAGTAGATATTAGAGCATTTTGTTGGTGTCAATCATGTTTTAAGTACTATTGAGAATGATGTAATTATATAATATTATCAAAGTATGAAAATGTGTACGTGTTTTAATAAATATATTTTATCAATATTAATTATGTCCCTCCTACTTTTAAAATCTGCATCGGCCACTAATTATTACCTTTTCAGACTCCCTAGTGGACCAAGTTCAAGTTTTTTGATTTTTTTTCCCTCCTTTTTTGAAAGAGAATTAGGTACAGGTTGCAATCATATTAAACTTTCAAATTTATTAGCGTTAAGTATCGAATAAAATCTTCTGCGTTATTTTTGTATTTTATCTCGAGTTTTACTAATAGTTCCAAAACATTAATAAATCTAAAATCTAAAAATAATGATGAAACTCTGGGGAGAAATTGTGGCACTTAAAAGTTATCTACAATTAAGATAGAGAATGTAACAAAAAAATATTTTAAAAAATCCTAAGTAGTTAAATATACAAGGAAAATGTTAAATTTGATGGGGGAAATAGTAAATTTGAGGTATAAATGGTAATATTAGAAACTTCCACGGCGGTTGAAGGTCCCGACAAGTAGTGTTTCTTCTTTGGCAAATTGGTGAATTTTGTTCTCTAACAATTTGCGATTATTAGTTTTAGTCTCTGGTCTATATTGTTTTATTTTAGAAACGTAAACAATTTGCATTTGGTGATAACGGTCCTTCCATGCACAACAATTATAGTTAACCGTCAGTTAACAAATATTTAAATGAAAAACATAAAAATTGAAGGGTATTTTGGGAAAAAAATATGACAAATTGGTGAATTTCGTCCTTTAACAATTTGTAATTGGTAGTTTTTGTCCCTGGTCTATAATTTTTGTTTTAAACCTTAAACAATTTGCATCTAATGATAACGGTCCTTTCGTCTACAACTGTTATAGTCACCTTGTTGTTTGTGATCATGTGTTGCTGTTTCTTTGGTACAACCTGTTTAGCAGCCAATTGCACTTGTTGGAGCAAAACACTGGATTGGGCCTCAAAACACTGCAGGAACACTTCTATTGGCCACAAATGAAACGAGATGTTGAGAGAATTTGTGGTAGATGTATTACTTGTAAAGAAGCTAAATCTAGGGTACAACCACATGGTCTTTACACGCCTTTACCTATTCCTAGTTCACCTTGGATTGATATTTCTATGGACTTTGTTTTGGATTTACCTAGGAGTAAGCGAGGAAGTGATTCTATTTCCGTTGTGGTTGATCGTTTTTCTAAAATGGCTCATTTTATTCTTTGTCATAAAACTGATGTTGCATCTAATGTGGCAGATTTGTTCTTTAGGGAAATTGTAAGATTACGTTGAATGCCGAGGAGAATCGTGTCAGATAGGGATGTTAAGTTCTTGAGCTATTTTTGGAAGACGTTATGGGGTAAACTAGGCACAAAGTTGTTGTTTTCTACTACTTGTCATCCTCAAACTGATGGGCAAACCGAAGTGGTTAATCGAACCCTATCTACCTTATTGAGGGTTGTCATTAGCAAGAATATTAAGATTTGGGAGGTGTGTTTACCACATGTTGAGTTTTCTTATAATCGTTCTATTCATTCTGCTACTAAGTTTTCGCCTTTGAAATTGTTTATGGTTTTAATGCTTTAACTCCTTTGGATTTGTCACCTTTACCTATTTCTAAGCATGTTAACTTAGATGGCAAAATGAAGGCTAAATTAGTTCAGCAACTTCATGAGAAGACATGAATCAACATAGAGAAAATGAGTGAACGGTATCTCAAACAATCTAACAATGGACGGCGCAAGCAAATTTTTGAACCTGATGATTGGGTATGGTTACACATCCGCAAAGAAAGATTTCCAGCGCAACGACGTTCCAAGTTACTACCTCGGGGAGATGGACCTTTGCAAGTTCTAGAACGAATCAATGACAATACTTACCGACTTGAGTTGCCAGGTGAGTATAATGTTAGTGCTACATTTAGTGTTACTGACTTGAGTCCTTTTGATGTAGGTGACGATTTGAGGGCAAATCCTTCTCAAGATGGAGGGAATGATGTAAACATTAAGGCATTTGAAGATCCCGCCCAAGTACCAGTTGGACCAACGACGAGGGCCCAAACAAAATGATTCAGAGAAGAACTTAATAGTTTTGTTCAAAGAGTCCAAGAACAAGAAAATCACGTGTTCCTTAAAGAGAGGGAGTCGAAGTTGATTACACTCATCATAGTGGACACAGACATGAACCGACTTGGCGGAATGGAAAACGTGGGTTAAAGCGTGGTCTAAACGTCCAACCACAATCTAGACCATTATTTCCCGCATAGTGTTTATTTGCTTTATTTTAGGCAGTTTAATAAAGTAGTTTTCTTATTTTGTATTTCAGTCCAAGAAGAATTAGACTTTGACTTGGACTTGAATTAGACTAGGAAACTTAGGCCGAAATCTCCCTATAAAAGGAGCATTCGGCATCCTTTGTTATTCACCAATTTATTTATATAAAACGTGAGCTCTTGCTTTCATCTTGAGTTCTTGAAAGGATTTACTCGAACTTATCAAGGATTTCCTTGTGGCATTGTATTTGACTTATCAAACGAATTATTCACCTTCGTGTGTGGCGTCTTCCTTATACAGAGGTTGCTAATCACAGGTTGATTAGAGGTTGAAGGTCCCCATCCAAACCTATACTTGGGCGAATTTCTGAAGTTGTTGCCGAATCGAAGAGGGTCTCGTTCACATCGTTGGCGAAGGTTCACATCATACTATTCATCACCATTTCAGTTTTTCAATTCGTGATAGCAACGCTTTCTCTCAGTTTCATCATGTCCCTGCATAATGTTCATTTCAGTAGCATTGTTAAAAAGTGGTCGGAAATTACTATTCATAATATTTTGTGTGTTACTCTTAAAAGAGACGAATGCTTTATCTTAGTTTTACCATTAACAACTTAGTGTTCATTTCAGTAGTGGACGGAAATTGCTGTTCAAAACTGTAAAAGAAAGCTCAAGAATTCTAAAATAACCAAGAACTACACCACATTGCACTCTGGGGGAAAGGGTCTTCTTCTACAAATCTTTCTCAAAACTCACAAAACCCACCAGAAAACAACCCTTGATTAGCTGAATTTAAACCTTAAATACCCACATTTCAATTCCTAAAACCCCAAACCTCAGGAAATCCAAAAAAAAATTAAAAAAGATGCAAAAGTACCAGATTTCCCTAAACCCACTTGGGGTTCACTCAAAACATGAAAGTACTAGTAAAACACAAAATCTGACATTTTTCTTCGATATGCCTACTAGTAAATGATAGTAATGATCATATTAGAAAAATATTCTCTTTATCATTTTTTTACTCTTTCTTGGTAAATATTTACTGGGATAGGGAAAGGAAATGTGAGTTATGTGAAATACTAAGAGTGGATTTGATCTGAAAAGTTTCACTATTAATCCATGAGAGAGAGTATGAAAGAAGAAGAAAAATGGTAGCAAATTGTGACAATGAAGTGATTGAAAATTATAGCCTATAAATGTGCCTACCATATACATGTTTTAATGCTCCTATATGACTTTTTCAAGCAAAAGTTAATGCTTTCTAAAAAAAAGTACAGGTAACTTATGGTTCCCAGCTACATTTTCCAAACGTGTTTAAGCGCTGAACACCAAATATTTCGCACGGTGCGAAATATTTGGTGACCGTCAGATAAAATTTTCACCACTCTTTTCAGAATTCTTACATATTTATTCACTAATTGCACGTTAAATCCCTATGTCTTTTGTTAAATGCTTACCATAAGTCCATTTAGGGTTGTGAATTGATTACCCTAAAGTCCCTATAAAATATTATTTTGATCCCAAATTTATTTTTTTAACAAATTGACATAGGGATCAATTTTTATAATTTAGAAATTGAACCATTTATTCTGATGTATATTTTTTAATTTTACAAATTTACCTCAATTTTTTTTGTAGCCAAATTAAAATTAGTGTTTGTTAGAACACTAAGTATTATAACATTTGGTCTAAAATATTATGTGTTCTGAAATTAGTAACACTATATACTATAACAATGATTAGATTGCTTGTTAGTATAGAATTAGATTTTGCGTTTATTGTAACACAATGACTTATAAAACACCGGTTAAAATGAAAAACGAATATATGCAATAGAAACAATGATCCTCGTTATACTAAGTATTGTAGAGTTACTTAAACACATATTATGATTAGATTACTTGTCAATATATAACATTTTTGGAATGAAGAATGAATTGTAACACCATAAAAATGATTATCAATACTATAACTTTATGTAGCTTAGTGTTTGTTAGAACACGAAGTAACACATAGTCAATTCTAGAGTTAATTAAACAGTATATAGATTCAATTACTTGTTAACATATAACACGTGTTAAAGGAAGAACGAATCTAAATACTATACTAATTATTAGATTACTTATTAATATAAAATTAGAATTAGAGTGAGTAAGATTGAATGACTTATACTATTAATTAATTTTTTCTAATTTATTATCTAAGTTCATTAATAATATAAGTCATTCAAATCATTTAAAGACCGTTGGATAAAAAATTTGGTGTCTAAGATCATTTGGGTCTCAATAAATATTATAAAGAAGGTGTTCAATCAAATGATCTCAATTAGATTTTAGATCGGACGACCCGTACTGGTTTCGCCCAGTGCATAACAATTAATATTCTGCTCTGGATCTAATAACTCAAAAGTCCCAACGACACAAATTCAAGACAAGTGGAATTACTGTTCATCATTTTCTCAAAGACAAATGGAGTTACTTGTTCAACACAAATTCAACACAAATGACCTAAAATTTATAGGCTGAGAATGAATTATTCAAGGCCACATATTATAGTTATTTTTTAAAAAAAAATTGAAGTGGGTAAAAACCCAATATATTTGCAACGGTTTTTTTTTGAATAGGTGCAATGAAATTTTATAAAAGCAAGAGTTTTTTCACAAAAAAAAAAAAAAAAAATTATACTGTTCACCGTCTTCTCTAAAAAAAATCTGGGCAACTCTTTTAAAATTTGCAGAGATTGAAGTTGGAAGAAGGGAGTGATAAATGTTTTTTTGATATTGAATGATGTAGTATAATAGGTAGTATAGGTATAGGTAGAGTAGAGCCTTTAAAAATAAATGAAAACTAAATTTAATCTTCAAAAACCTCGAAAAGATATGATAGTCATTTTACACGCTCAATTTAGGAATTTAGGGTCTCTACCTGGTATTTTTGAGGAGTTAATCATTTTCCAAAAAATTATGGTTGGAGAAAAACATTAGAAATCATTAAATTCTACCATATTCAACAATTAATATGCTGTAAACATACTCTTGTTTTTTCAATTTTTTTTTTTTTTTGGGCTAACTTATGGTTAAAGTATTCATGACTATTTAATTTAGCTATGGCCTATGAAGAGGAGTTGAGATGAGTATACATTTATATTGCCAACGGAAATAATATAAAATAATAACAAGGGAAAAGATTAAAAAACGAAAAGGGTGGAAGAAAAATGTGTCTTTCTGTTTGTCTTTTAAGGATTACTGACAAAGTAGATTGGAATTGAGTTGGATAATTTTTTTTATTTAAAAATGAAAGTTCAAATTATATAGGTCCATTAGCTTTTATTATTTCCTCAAATCATTTTTAAAACTATTTAGGAGGTCAGGCCCTGTTATTCTACTTTGGGTCAAAGAAGCCCAAATCCTAATGAACTTTTCTTATTTTGAAAATAGTTTGTATTACATATATTTGGTCATTTAAGATGAGTTGGAGGGAGGGCCCAATGATTTAACAATAAAACGCAATTTAAGTAGTAAAATGATTTATTTCTAACTAATGGATTGGGAGTTCGTATTATTCTGTAGGAGAAGTAGAGAACACTATTAATCCTCTTAGTGAATGGTGGAAAAACAATTGAGTATATAATAAATAAATAATAATAATATGGGATCTAATAAACATAGCATCATAAGCCACTTACAATAATAAAAAATAAAAAAAAAATCTAAAAGGTAAGGTGAGGGATTTTCACTGTTCCTCATATTAGTCTATCTAAAACTTTATTAGTGTTTATCCTACAATAACAAATTTTTTTAAAACAATTCCACCTGACACGTCATTTTTCACTATTTATTCCATCTCATTTCATTATTTTATACTTTTTCTCACTTATATAGATTAATAATTTGTCTCACGGTTTATTTATATTAAAATAAAATACAGCTAACAAAAAAATTTAAAAATACTCTTTATTGAAAAAATAAATTCAGAAAATTACAATGAGAACTACAACGTTATTAAAGTACGAATTACGTTATTAAAAAATATAATTATATATGAAACTTCGATATTGATTGTGCTTTAAGTTTCCTATATTCTCGATCAATTATTTTTTTCATCATGCAGTCATTTAATTCCAAAAAAAAAATAAAAATCAAACGACTAGTTTCATGTGAAAAAAAAAAAAAAAACAACAGGAACTTAACAGATATGTCATTTATGTGGAAATATATTTGTCCGGTAATGTCTTTTAGAAGGCCGCTATATAGGGGTCATTTTGGCATGGATCCGGTTATGTTGGACTGGTCCACGCCCTCTCACATGAGTTTGAGTGAAACTTACCTGCAAAATAGATATCGCCACAATTAATTTGAAAGGGATGTGGGGCCAATCCCACTATGCCCAATCTTATATTAGAATTTTCCCGCTATATAGTAGCACAAAATCTTGATAAGTGTGATGAATTTTAGGAAAAATGTTCACTAAAAACCAAATTCTGATAATTTTTTAGAATTTCCCCCCAAAAGTCACTATTATGAGCTACAATTGAATTTGGCTCCAATTAACATTCCAATAGGCGGAGTTAGGCTTAACATCCATAAAACATTGCAATGTGTGAAGACTTGAAATTTTTGATTTTGTTACTTGATTTACTTAAAATTATTGTTATGTATTACATGATCCAACGACTCATAAGTTGAGCTGTAACAGGCGCTTCGAAACACACTTGCAGAGGAGCAATGCGGATTTATCGCAAGTCGCAACTATGGACGATGCCCTATACGCTATATTGTGAGTACGAGCTGAAAGCCCATACACAGGGAAAAAACGAATTTCTCACCCATGTGTAGTGAGTTTCAAAAGTGTCTTGAATAGTTTCTAAAGAGACAAGATAATTGCTAGAAGATTTAGTCTCATGGCTCATTGTACTTTTATCAGGATTTATTCTCATGAGCTAAATTTACATTAGTAAAAAAACAATTGTGACAAGAATAGTAGAATGCAATGAGCCATCAGATTGAATCCCGACTAAAATACAAATATATATCATAGAATGATACTATTCTTGTAGTAAGATAAACTAATAAAAACACAAGTAAAAATAAATATATAGTAAGATCAAATGTTAAAGAATCCACATACTATGAAAAAAAGAAAAAGGTTTTGCAGTCAGTTTATATGTGTTTTTTAAATTAGAATTTAGTATAATATATAATATTTAAAACTATATTATTTTTATTTGGGTGCAAATTTTGACCGTATTGAATGAGGTCAAACTCATGCTCAATTCACATAAACTCACTATCACGTTTTTTCGTGTTGTGTGAGCCGAGTTCAGATCTACTTGACCCCATTTGTACCTACGCCTTTTACTCAAAAATAGGTATCAAGGAGTATATTTCTTTCTCATTTTCATTTAGTGAACGTATTGTTTCTTCTTATTTTGTAAAGCTGAAGAAAACAATTCGATTTTCTCTCTTATTTAATACGACGATGAAGAATCAAATTATCACTATATTTATTCATTTTTCTACTTCTTCTTCTAAATGCAGAATAACCCTTGGTTGTTGAATTTCCTAAAAATATATAGGGAAATAAAATATTCTTTACCAACGAGAAATTAGTTCTCTCTATCACCTGGCAAGTATTTTATTAGAACTTTAATTTTCCTGTATGAAATACAGAAACAAAATAAAGAGATACATGTACTGCTTGGTATTTTTCAAGCACCAAGGTATAACGAAAATAAGTGAATTTCGGACAGCATTAATCATAGGAATTAAGGATTTTACCAAGGAAAGATAATCAATGTAACTTTTGGGGGACAAGCATTAGACTAAAACCCGTTTAGCAGAAAGCACAAAAAATGACACTGGAAAAAAAGGGGACAACATTTTTGTCCACTCCTGTCCCGAGCTCAAGACGGAAGTCCCACTTCCGTCCTGGGTCAAGTGGCGTTTCCCATACGCGCCTTGCCACGTGGCCCAGGACGGAAGTGGGACTTCCGTCTTGAGCTCGGGACGGAAGTCCCAGATTAAATCCCTCTTTTCTCCCCCAAAACCTGCGAACCAGCACCCCAAAAATCCCCTAAGGCAAAAAAAAAAAAAACCCCTCCCCTCCCTGCTGTCCGCCCTGCGCCACCGCCTCCTAGATATTTTGTTAGATATTAGATATTTTGTTTCAGTAAATTGACCTGCGACCGAGAGATTATAGGTTCGACACCCACCTCCTACGAGGGGCAAATAAAATCCGGTAGAATTAGGGTGCTGATTAAAAAAAAAATTGAAATATAATTTATGGACAGAAAATCTACACTGGAAAAATAATTCTGCATAGAAAAAATTAATTATGAACTGGAAAAATAATTTCTGCACTGGAAAAATTAATACTACACTGGAAAAAATAATTCAGATCTGGAAAAATAATTCTGCACAGAAAAAATTCTTTATGAACTGGAAAAATAATTTTTGCAATGAAATTCTGCACTGGAAAAATAATTTTTGGACAGAAATTCAGCACTGGAAAAATTATTCTTAACCGGAATTTGGATTGAATCCTGGACGAGACAGCAGTATTCCGCTTCCCCTTAAGTTCAATTTGTCCTGCCTTTATCAGCTTCATGTGTACTAGAACAATGAACTCCCAAGGTACAACGCCCAACCCAACTGTTTCTATGAAGCAGAAGAAACAATAACTTCGAATGAACCAACAGAAGAACTCCGAAGAAAATGTGCTATGCAAGTGCAGAAAAATCAGTATGCAGAGAGAGAGAAAATAATTTTTTTCGGATACCTTCTGGCAGTGCAAAGGCTGCCTTTTATAGGCTATCTCAAAGCCTTGTAACTGCTGAGGTATAACTCAGCAATAAACCCTTTGCAGTTACAGAATTAAGGGCAGCAATAATGCTGCATTACTCATGCCAGCAGTTACAGTCAAATGTATTAAAGGATGCCAATAATGATGCATTACTCCTGCCAACAAAATTCGAACTAGTAGCAAAACTGTGGCTGATCAGGCCTGCGAGTTTTGGTCCGACATTCGTGTACGCAGGTCACGCCCGCACACAAGTTCAAGCTAATTTGGTATCAACAGACCTTCCGTTTACACCTCATCCCCCTGCGCGGGTGCACGCGATGTTCTAACATAGGGTATAATAGTAGTAATACAATTTAAACTCAAATAAACCACTTTAACATTTAAAGTGTTTTTCTCTTTCATGGGTTTTCTATGTGGGATGTGTTTTAAAAACCCATTTCCCACATTTCATCCACCCTATTTTATACCATTTTATCATTCACACCAATAATTGGTTTTCTCACATATTATATATCTTCACGAAGCTTGCGCAACTCACTTCGGGATAAACTCAATAACATTCAAAACCGAGTGGTGTAAATTATATTTATATTAGCTCAAACATGTCCTCACGGCACTTTAATTTAATTGAGAAAATCCAATTTCTCCAACAATCCCCCACATGAATGAAAAATCATTTTAAAAAAACAAAATGCAAATGAAATGCAATGCAAGAGTTCAGCGAGAATTCGTTGCATTGGAATAGGTAGTTGTTAGCTTTGAACCTTCCCTAGTGAAATACCATCGGATACACTTGCCAACCAGTGGACGTGATGCCTTGAACTGTTCAGCGTTTTGTGTGTATCAAGACAACGAAACTCACACAACGATTTCTCTATACTGTTAATCGATTCTTTCATTGTTATTTATTTCGGCCCTGGACTGCCTTGGAAATTTTTCATCGAATGCTCTAGATATTTAGCCCTGAAATCATCTCATAGAAGTGGCCCCTTCACATTCGATATAGGTGATCTCTTATTAAGAAGTATCCTGTCATACTTCACGTAATACGTATAAGGATCATTGAAAACTTGCGTTTATCCTCCAATGGACTGGTCTATCCTCCAAGCGCTTTGTTCGACTCACCCCCCCCAAAATTCGGTTGTCCCTTTGAACCTGCAATTGGACTTTACAATTCAGGTAGGGTTGCCATCATGAGTGGTAATCAATTTTACGGGCTTCACTCCCATTCCCCTCGATGAAATATCAACAAGATCTCTCGTTAGACCTTTTGTTAATGGATCCGCTATATTTTCTTTGGATCTCACAAAATCCAAAACTATAACACCGGTTTTCAAAAATTTCTTTACGGATTTATGTCTACGTCATATATGTCTAGACTTCCCATTATACACATTATTCTTTGCCCTACCAATAGCTGACATGCTATCATAGTGTAAGCTAACTGGTGGCATTGGTTTCGAAAACATTGGAACATCTTCCAAAAACCCACGTATCCATTCGGCCTCTTCGCCTGCTAGATCCATAGCTATGAATTCTCAATTCCATAGTTGATCTCGCAATACAAGTTTGTTTGCATGATTTCCATGAAATCGCTGCACCTCCAATTACAAAAATGTATCCGCTTGTGGATTTTATATTTTTGGAATCTACTATCCAATTTGCATCAGTGTACCCTTAAAGTACAGTTGGATATCTAGTATAAAATAATCCATAGTTAGCAGTGTACCTTATATATCTAAGTACTCTAACTAACGCTTTCCAGTGTTCATAACTGGGATTACTTGTATATCTTGCCAGTCTGTTGACTGAGTTTGCAATATCTGGTCTAGTACAATCCATGAGATACATAAGACTGCCTATAATCCTAGAATATTCAAGTTGTCGCACACATTCTCCACGATTCTTGTGAAGATTAGCACCTACTTCCATAGGTGTTCTCGCAATTAAGTCACTTTCTTTATCAAATTTGTCTAATATTTTTTCAATATAATGACTTTGAGAAAGTGAATATCCATCTGATGTTTTGGAAATTTTCATTCCAAGTATTACATCAGCATGTCCCATATCCTTCATATCGAAGTTTTGCGACAACAATTTCTTGGTAACTTTAATATTTTCTTTGTTACCAATAATAATCATGTCATCTACGTAGAGACAGACTATTACATAATTGTCTTTGCTTCCTTTCACGTAGACACATTTATCACTCCGGTTTATTTGAAAACTAATTGATAGCTTTACACTATCAAATTTCTCATGCCATTGTTTAGGTGATTGTTTTAATCCATACAGTGATTTGACAAGTCTACACACCCTGTTTTCTTGGCCTGGAACAACATACCCTTCAGGTTGTTCCATATATATTTCTTCTTCCAGTTCTCCATTAAGGAAAGCTGTCTTCCTATCCATTTGATGGATCTCCAAATCAAACAAGGCTACAAAAGCAATAATTAGCTTGATTGATGCTTTTCTAGATACAGGGGCATAAGTGTCAAAATAATCAACACTCTCAGTTTGTCTGTATCCTTTAATTACAAGTCTTGTCTTGTACTTGTCAATTGTACAATCAGGTCTCATCTTTCTTTTAAATATCCATTTATGACCTAATGCTTTACAACCAGGTGGAAGTTCCACAAGTTCCCATGTATGGTTTTGTAGAATTGAATTTATTTCACTATCAATTGCTTCTTTCCATAAGTCAGAATCTGAAGAAGTAATTGCTTCTCTATAAGTCAAATGATCATTTTCTAACAAATAAGTTAGAAAATCTGAACCAAATGACTTTTCCCTTCTAGCTCTTTTGCTACGTCTGGGTTCTTCAGCTCCTTCTTGAAGTTCTTTTTCCCCCACAATCTTCTCAACATGATTGTTTTTAGGGTCTAAGCTCGAATGTTTAATGTAAGGAAAAACCCTTCAAAGAAGGAAGCATCCCTAACCTCAATAATTGTATTTACGTGCACTTCAGAGTTATCTGATTTATGCACTACAAATCTATAAGCACTACTATCTTTTGCATATCCTATAAACACACAATATACCGTTTTAGGTCCTATTCTCATCCGCTTAAGGGGCGGAATTGGAACCTTTGCTAGACATCCCCAAACTTTTATGAACTTATAAGAAGGTGCATGACCTTTCCATAATTCATAAGGGGTTTTATCTAGTCTTTTATCTGGTAGTCTGTTTAGGATGTGATTTGCGGAAAGCAAAGCTTTCCCACAAATTCTGGGGTGAGCCAGAACTTATTAGCATTGCATTCATCATCTCTTTAAGAGTTCTGTTTTTACGCTCTGCTATTCCATTTTGTTCTGGAGTATATGGTGCAGTTGTTTGATGAATTATCCCACTTTTGACACACAACTGTGCAAATGGATATTCATATTCTCCACCCCTATCACTTCTTAGCCTTTTAATTTTCTTGCAAAGTTAATTTTCAACTTCAGCTTTATAATGGCTAAACATAGTTATTGCTTTGTCTTTACTTCTCATTAAGTAAACATAGCAAAATCTTGTGCAATCGTCAATCAAAGTGATGAAGTAACTTTTACCGCCTCTTGATTGCACATATTGTAAATCACAAACATCAGTGTGAATTAAGTCTAACGGTTTTGAACTTCTTTCAATTGAATGGAAAGAGGATTTAGCTAGCTTTGCCTCAATACAAGTCTCGCACTTGTAATTTTTATAAATGTTAAATTTTGGAAGTAAGTTTAATGAAACTAACTTTTGTATACTTTTAATATTTACATGACCTAATCTATCATGCCATAAATTAAAAGACTCAACAAAATAAGCAAATTTAACATCTTTATTGGCCACTTGGGCAATTTTTCCAGCTGAGCTCGTGGAAGCCTCAGTTACATTAATGCCAATTGGCTCAGTACCTGGTAGTACCGTCATTACATTCATTTTAAATAAACTATCAGCTAAATAACCTTTTCCCACAAAGGCACCACTGTTGGTAAGTATAAACTTGTTTGCTTCAAAGACAAGTCTAAAACCTTTGTTGTTCAGCACTATTCCCGAAACGAGGTTCTTCCGGATCTCTGGCACATGGTACACATCAATCAGAGTCACCTCCTTTCCCGATGTCATTTTTAGGACCACAGTGCCATTTCCTTCTAATTTGGAGACCGCGGCGTTCCCCATATAGTCAGACTTCATCTTCAACAACTTGGTATGTCTTGAACATACACTTGTTCGTACAGATGTGACGAGTGGCCCCCGTATCAACAAACCACTCCTTTTGGTTGCCTCCAACCAAGTTAACCTCTGAAATGACAGCTACCAGATGCATGCCTTCTATTCCAGAACCCAACCTTCCATCTTCTGCCACATTAACTTGAGCAGCCCTCTGATTCCGGTTCTTGTTTCCAGCACCAGAATTCCTCTTGTTGTTAGTTACCGTAACTCGACTGCGGCAATCTTTTGCTTTGTGGTTAGATTTACCACACACATAGCAGGTTCCCGTAAACTTGGAGTTTGAACCTTTTGACTCATTTGGACGCTTTCTCTTAGCATTATTCCTTGAGTTGTGAATTTCAACCACATTAGCCTTAGCCACAAAGCTATGGGCTTCTTACTCATCTTTCATGAGCCTTGTCCAATCCTCAGTTTCAACATCAGATCTTCCAGAGTCATTTCCTTCTTCTTGTGTTTCAGGTAATGCTTGAAATCAGCCCAAGAAAGAGGAATCTTCTCAATCAATAACGCCACTTGTAAAGGGTCGTTAATTCCCATGCCCTCAGCGGCAAGATCATGATATATCTTTTGAAGCTCTTCACTCTGTTCAAGAACAAACTTTCCATCCACCATCCTGAAATCATGGAAACGAGCAGCTATAAACTTTTTGGACCCCGCATCATCCACTATATTTTTTTTCAATAGATATTCCTATAAATCTTTTGCTGTACTTTTTTCATAGTACAACTGATAAAGGGAATCATCTAAGTACATTAATATACTGTGCCGACAGAGGTAGTCCGCACTTAGCCACGCTCGTACCGTGATTTCTGATTGAGGATCATTACTGTCCTCCACCGGTTTATCCTCAGTGATAAACCGAATCAGATGTTGAGTGGTAACCACAACTTAAAATTACCGCCACCCTTAAACTTTTCGGGTTTGTCAAACTGGCCAAACTGAATTGGTCGGTTTGGCATGGCAGCCACAAACGGTGGAAAGACGGTTTCAATACCGCATGTCTGATTACCGAAATGAGGAATCCCGGTTGTTGGTACTCCAACCGGAACATTACCAGAACCAAAACCAATCTCTGTTGCAGCAGTTTGATTTTCAGTATTTGCCATTTTCTATAATAAAAAATAGAACACAAATTAGTAATTAAATAATAGAAATAACACCAAAATATTAGTATACAAAATTGAACTTAAGATTGTTAGATATTTTGATTCAGTAAATTGACATGCGACCGAGAGGTCACAGGTTCGACACCGGCCTCCTACGAGGGGCAAATAAAATTCGCTAGAATTAGGGTGCTGATTAAAAAAAATTGAAATATAATTTCTGGACAGAAAATCTACACTGGAAAAATATTTCTGCACTAGAAAAAATAATTCTGCAGAGAAAATATTAATTCTGAACTGGAAAAATAATTTATGCAATATAATTCTGCACTGGAAAAATTAATTCTGCACTAGAAAAATTAATTCTGATCTGGAAAAATAATTATGCACAGAAAAAATTAATTATGAACTGGAAAAATAATTTCTGCAATGAAATTCTGCACTGGAAAAATTATTTATGGACAGAAATTCTGCACTGGAAATATTATTCTTAATCGGAATTTAGATTGAATCCTGGACGAGACAGCAGTACTCCGATTCCTCTTAAGTTCAATTTGTCCTGCCTTTATCAGCTTCAGGTGTACTAGAACAATGAACTCCCAAGGTACAACGCCCAACCCAACTGTTTCTATGAAGCAAAAGAAACAGTAACTTCGAATGAACCAATAGAAGAACTCTGAAGAAAATGTGCTATGCAAGTGCAGAAAAATCAGTATGCAGAGGGAGAGAAAATGATTTTTTTCGGATACCTTCTGGCAGTGCAAAAGCTGCCTTTTATAGGATATCTCAAAGCCTTGTAACTGCTGAGGTATAACTCAACAATAAACCCTTTGCAGTTACAGAATTAAGGGCAGCAATAATGCTGTATTACTCCCTCCAGCGTTACAGTCAAATGTATTAAAGGATGCCAATAATGTGCATTACTCCACACGACAAAATTGAACTAGTAGCAAAAGCTGCAGTGATCGAGCTCGCGAGTTTTGGTCCGACATTCGTGTACGTAGGTCTCGCCCGCACACAAGTCCAAGCTAATTTGTCAAATGTATTAAAGGATGCCAATAATGTGCATTACTCCTGCCAGCAAAATTCGAACTAGTAGCAAAACTGTGGTTGATCAGGCCTGCGAGTTTTGGTCCGACATTCGTGTACGTAGGTCGCGCCCGCACACAAGTCCAAGCTAATTTGGTATCAACAGACCTTCCGTTTGCACCCCCTGCGCGGGTGCACGCGAGGTTCTAACATAGGGCATAATAGTAGTAATACAATTTAAACCCAAATAAACCACTTTAACATATAAAGTGTTTTCCTCTTTCATGGGTTTCCTATTTGGGATGTGTTTTAAAACCCGTTTCTCACATTTCATCCACCATACTTTATACCATTTTATCATTCACACCAAGAATTGGTTTTCTCACATGTTATATATCATCACGAAGCTTGCGCAACCCACTTCGTGATAAACTCAATAACATTCAAAATCGAGTGGTGTAAATTATATTTATATTAGCTCAAACATGTCCTCACGGTACTTTAATTTAATTGAGAAAATCCAATTTCTCCAACAATTATGTCGTAGTGCTTTTTTATGTTTTAAACAAACCACCTAAAGCAATTGTAACCCCCAAAAAAAAACACAAGTGTTTTAGGTCAGTTTCTCTACCAATTCAGACCGGAAGTCCCACTTCCGTTCTGAGTTTCAAGGGAAAAGTACAAATTTTATACAAGGGTAGGGACATTTAATTTGGGAGTTCAGGACGTAAGTGGGGCTTTCGTCCCGAGCTCAAGACGGAAGTCCCTCTTCCGTCCTGGGCCACGTAGCAAGGCGCGTCTGGGAAACGCCACGTGGCCCAAGACGGAAGTGGGACTTCCGTCTTGAGCTTTTCCGTCCTGGACAAAAATGTTGTCCCCTCTTTTTACAGTGTCATGTATTGTGCTTTCTGCTAAGCGGGTGTTAGTCTAATGCTTGTCCCCTAACTTTTGGATATTTAACTTTCTATAGTCAGAAGGTTTATTATTTTTTATTTTGTCTTAACGAATATGAAACCAACTCGCAATGATTTAACACTTTACCTCATTGATCAACGTTTTTTTCAAACATCGCTTAAAATTAAATTGGATAAGTTAAAGCAACACTTTTTGCAAACGTTGTTATGTCTGAATTTTATAGTATGTTTCATAATGAAGGTTATAAAAATTGTTGTTCATACTGATATTTTGAGGTTATTTAGCAACATTTAAATTAAATATTTTTATAAATTGTTACTGCGACTCATATAACGACATTTATTTGCTATATCGACGCTTTTCGTCTTATTACGACATATGTCAAACGTTGTGCAATAGACATTTTTTTTTATTGTAGTGCAAGTAGAAATAAACAATTTTGAGTTTGTTATAGAATGTTGACTTGAACTTGTCAACTCTCTTATTTGTAAAACCCTACTATTGTCCGAAAACCTTATTTTACTGTATTATCGGGTAAAAATTGACTGTACCCGTTTATATTTTTTATTTTGTGCCCAACTACTTAGAATTCATCATATAAATATTTTTTCTAATTATATATACAAATAGTGAATTGTAAATGATTGAACACATAAATAAAAACATATACGGGTAGATCAATGGCGGAGCATACAAGGGGCAAGGGGGGCAGAATTTTCAATTTTTTTATATACTAGGTATATATATCCAACGGTTTAGAATAAGAGATTTTTTTTTAATGGCCCCCCCCAAGAATTTTTAATTTTTTATATATATATATATATATATATATATATATATATATATATATATATATATATATCCAACGGTTCTAAATAAGATAGATTTAAAAAGATCGGATATTTTACAAAGTACATGAAAATATATTTTTTGATACCCATATCTAATTATATTTGGACTCATAGATTATTAAAGTAACCAATAATGGATTCAAAAGACCACTAAAACCTAATAGACCCACCAAGACCCATTATTACCCAAAAAAAAGTTTTGGCTCCGCCAATATTTATATACTTTTATGAATTTATTTTGTCAATTTTAATTGTGCCCCAGTAAAGTGAAAATGGTGAACAAAATGTGTATAACTCTAGTGTATAAGATTCCATCAAAAAAAAATTTTTTTTTGGCTCCGCCAATATTTATATGCTTTTATGAATTTATTTTGGCCCCCCCAAAGAAAAATTACTGGCTCCGCCACTGGGGTAGATACGATTATTTGCCTTATTATCGGATCTGAATATTAGGATGCATATCATATGGAAATCATCCGTGTGGAGAGTTTTTTAAAGAACAAAGATATTCAACGCAGAACCACGTAAGCAACTGGGCAAAAATAATTTTACGTGGCCAACAAGGGAGAAATTTTATAAAGGTAATTTCACGTCTTTATAATCCTGTTTCGGATTTACTTAATGATTAATGATTTACTTAGCAAAAAAAAGAATTCACGTCTTTTTGCGACCAACAAAAATAATTTTGTATGTGCAACGTGGTCGTGTTGTCTCTTACTCCTTAACACACATTTTTTTAAACCATGAGTTTTATAGTGTATTATTGAATTGTAATAGTTGAGTAGAGTTTCAATGATTTTTTAATAGTTTTTCGGAATTAATTATTAACTTATTTTCGTGATTAAAGAAATTTATTTAAACTTATTTATTGAATCAAACATTTCAATGATTGATATTGTAATAGCACGTATAGACAAAAATTACTGACAGTCTCAATTTAGATCTATTGTAAAATATGTGTTTTTTCTACACGTACAATATACTCATTTGATAACTAATTTTTTATTTAACGTTTGAAAAATAAATATTATTTATTACAATTATAAACCGTAAGGGATTATCTAATTTAAAAACTTTAGCCTTCATATTAATTCAACGTCTAAAAAGTATTCTTCACTTACCCGTAGACAGACCATTTATTAAATTCCCTATTAGATCCAAATTGGCTAAATGATGCACTATTCATTTGATAATGTTAAAAGTAAATGAGAGCAGACAACGAATTAAAAATAACAAATAATCGCAACATTCAAGTAAATATAAGAATATATGGAATCAAAATATATTTAATTCATTCAATAAATTCAGGAAAAATCCCCATATAAATACAAATAGAGTCCTACTCTAGTAAGGAAAAGGAAATTGACAAATAGAATCCTAAATAATAAGTAAGGAAATTACTTAACAATGTAACTCTAAATAAATAAAGAAATCGAATAATAAATTAACTCTAGAATATTGTAAAGAATAGAGCAGGTAATTACTACAGTCCTATTAACATAGGAATTCTATTCTTAACACTCCCCTCAAGTTGGAGGGTGTAGATCGAGAACACCCAAGTAAACCAGATAATCGAACTGCGTCTCCCATGACTTATTGAATTGATTAAAGAATCAATATCTTGTGTATTGATAAGAATCCTGTGATAAATATTTGCGAATGAGTACACATCAACAAGTAAGACCTGGTTTTCTACTGTTTGGAAAGGAGCTATGACTTCTTTGGATTGATTAATCTGATGAATTATCTAATAACAAGAAATCAGCCAGAGGAATATCTTGATCAATGTCAAGAGTGTTTGCCGAAAAATATTGAATCTGGTGAATTATCCAAGATCAAGAAATCGACCGGAGGAATATATTGATCAATGTCAAGAGTTTCGGCCGAAAAATATTGAATCAATGGAGTATCCAAGAATATGAAATTGGTCAGAGGAATTTCTGGATCATTGTCAAGAGTTTCTGCCGAAAAATAATAAATCAATGAATTATCCAAGAATAGGAAATCGACCAACGGATTGCCCAATCATTATAAAGAACCAACTTCTTCACTAACTAGTCGATGTGGGATTCTCAACACACCCACTCACGCTAGGGGTGCTAACATCAATGGGGCCCTACAACGAACTAGGTGGCTCTGATACCATTTAAGAATATATGGAATCAAAATATATTGAATTGATTCAATGAACTCGTGAAAATTCTCCATATAAATACAAATAGAGTCCTAACCTAGTAAAGAAAAAAAAATTGACAAATAGAATCCTAAATAAGTAAGGAAGTTACTTAATAATGTAACTCTAAATAAAAAAGAAAATTGAATAATAAACTAACTCTAGAATATTGTAAAGAATAAAATAGATAATTACTAGAATCCTATTAACATAGAAATTCTGTTCTTAACCGTAAAAATAACAGATAATTCCTTTGGTTAATTTCTTAATTCATTATTCCTTTCCACACCATATCTTCTTCCTCTTGATATATATATATATATATATATATATATATATATATATATATATATATATATATATATATATATATATATATATATATATATATATATATATCCATTCAAGAAATAGCTAGCATGATCAAAATGGAACCCTTGGTGGAGAGAGTTTCAAAAATGGTCATTAAGCCTTCTTCTACTACCCCTAAATCACTCAGTTGCTACACTATCTCCTCGGTCGATCGATTAATGACCTTAGTCAATATATTTCTTAATTGCATTCTTTTACCCAAATAATCCTAGGCGCGAAGGTTCAACAATGGGCCAACAACTCCAGAATTCCCTTTCGAAAATTCTAGTTTCTTACTATCCCTTTGCCGGTCGATTAGTTGAAAATGACTACATCAATTGTAATGACCAAGGTGTTGACTTTGCCGAAGTCAAAATTCACTGTTCAATTGATGACATTGTGCAGAGCACGCAATCCTATGTTGAATTAATACTTCCTCGCAAGATAGCTGCTCGTACAGAAGATAGCTTAGTAGCAGTTCAACTCATTCATTTTGACTGCGGTGGTGTAGCAGAATATCATTTCATTTTTTTCTGTATTAACAAAGATGATGATGTACCTGAGTTTTCGGAATTACTTGGTCAGCTAAGGCAGGCAAAACTGGAACTGAAGAATCATTCAAAAGAGAATCTTTCTTATGATTTACAAATGGGAGAGTTTGCTGAGAGTCTAAAGTAGGATGACCACGTTAACAACTAACGTTTGCAGCAGTTGGTGTGGATTTTTTTGAATATAACATCCAAGATGCAGCAAATGCAAATGCAGCAGCTCAAGAGTTCTAGCAAGCAAAAGAGTTCAAACAAGCAAGCAGCAGCTAAGTAAGCAGGCATAACAGAAGTTCAGTGCATCAGCATACATCAGATAAGCTAAGCAACAAAAGAAGTTATGCATCTCGAATTCACTTTCCACATCAGCAAAGCAAGTTGCAGATTCAGTTAGAACTGCATCCTTCAAGAAAGAAAATCAGTTAGAAATTAGACTAAAGATACAAGACATTGATTAGAAATTTAGTGCTACCTTCTTTAGACTTAATGCTCATTGTATTCAAGCAATATAAGTAGTATGCTAGCTGCAGTTATTTTTAGCAACAAGGCAGTTATAAATTTTCCTATAAATAGCAGCAATTTGTAAACTTTATTCATTAGAAAAAGAAGAAATAAAATACATTTTCTTCTCGAATATGTTCATCGTCTCTTCATCTCCTTTCTGCTTGATGATTCAACTTGGTTCTATTTTCATCATGGTATCAGAGCTCTAGGATTCTGATCCTAGAGTGATCCTTTTGTGTTTTTGAATACCTAATTGATTTTGCTCAAATTTTGTTTTGTTTTCTGTTGAAATCAGCTCTTGCATTTTTCCCGTGTTCTTGATCATCTTGTTATCTGATAAAATCCATGGCAAACAACAATCAAATTCATCCAGTCATTCCTGTTACTAGTCTTTTCTATCTAGTAGCAACATAGAATCTTTCACAAGGATTGATGTTGCCTTTGCTAGATGACTTTAACTATCCGAATTGGAAAAGAACTGTAAAGATGGCACTAATTAAAAAAAAACAAATTACAATTTGTTGATGGCTCCATACTACCTCAGAAAGCTGATTCCACCATGTATGAGTGTTGGAAACCATGTAACAACATGCTAATGTCTTGGATCCTAAATTCAAGCTCACCTACTATCAAGCAAAGTATACTATGTTACAATTTTTCTTTTGAGATATGGAATGACTTAGTAGAAAGGTTTAGTGATGGTGATGCATATATGTTAACTGAAGTTTTTGATGAAATTGGAATCCTGGGGCAAGGAACACAAACCATCACTATATATTTCACCAAAATGAAAATCCCGTGGGATGAGATGCAAATACTTAGACCTATACCTACTTGTTCATGTATTACACCTTGTGACTGTGGAGGATATGGTACTACGCAGAATTATTTTGATGAAGAGGATGTAATTAGGTTTGCAAAAGGAATTTTATTAATGAATGTCAATGGCTAAAGAGGTCCCTTGAGCTAAAGGCAACAACAACGAAGTTGAGGAGTGCTGGCGCCAGGCACACATATGCCAGCACCTCCACAAATTGCTGTGCAACCGTCTTTCGTTTTGCAGGTACCTTTGAATGTACAATCGCTTCCCTCGTCAGCTTGAATTTCTGCATTCAATTTAAATTCAATTAAAAAAAAACATTCAAACTCACAATTTGTTATTGAATTGTCCACACTTCCTTTTTTATTTGTTCCGTAATAACTGTCAATTTTCAAAATAAAATTTGTATTAATGAAATTTTTGACACTTTTACCATTCTTCCAACTCCTGATTGAATACTCTTATTTAATTAAAATTAACACTTTCCAACACATATGTAAGAGGTGGTTGGATTTTGTGTGAGATGAAGGAGAGAGGAAACATAAACTTCCTCTGCAACTACCAGCCATCCCCCTGTCCGCCACCATAACTGCCTCCATTAATTTTCCCCACCTCCGAGCCCAAGCCTTCTATGAACCGGTTTCCTAATCCATAATAATTCCATCACCAGAACTACAAATCTGATTGATTAATGGCGCCATCTATATATAGAAAGCACGGTAGATAATAGAGATCACCGTCCGGTTAGAGAAAACGCGCACGACAATAGCATAGGGGAACCTAGAACACTATGGAGTAAGCCCGACATTGTCGAACTCCTCACGGGAGGAGAGATATGCCCCTCTACCTATATATGAATAAATTATTTTATTATTTTTAAAATATGTAAATGTCTATTATACCCCAATCCCTATAGCCTATCTAACACCAAGCACCCTACACTCACATCATCACCATTGATGCCTTTAATTTGGATTTGTATTTTAAACTTCTACATTCTCTAGAATTAGCCCATCCATGAAGAAGATTACAACTTCATAACATTAGTCTGAAACAAAACCTATGAACACATCATCACCATTGTTGCTTTACTTTGGATTTGTATTTCAACTACTACGTTCTCTAGAATTATGACATCCATGAAGAAGATTACAACTTCATAACATTGGTCTGAAACAAAACCTATGAACACATCAAAAAACTCTTAAAGATTAGCAAGTCTTTAAATACCACCCAAAACACATTTACTGAGAGAGAATATCACCAAAAAACAACACATTTTTTCTGGAAATTTGTTTGCTGACAACGTTCATTATTATTTCTGGAAAAAATTTGCAGAATATGCTCAGTTGTTTAAGAATGTTTTGGAAAAAATTTGCAGATTAAGTTGATCATTATTTCTGGAAAAAATTTGCAGAATAAGTTAAGTATTCTTTCTGGAATTGTTTTTGCAGAATACGAGGGAGTATAACCATTATGATTTTTCTTTTAAAATATTGTAGATGAAATTCATTACTATTTTTGGAAAAAATTTGCAGAATAAGTTAAGTATTCTTTCTGAAAATATTTTCGCAGAATACGAGGGAGTATAAATATTAAGTTTTTTCTTAAAAACAATTGCAGGTGAAATTCATTATTATTTTTGGAAAAAATTTGCACAAATCCCGAGGGGAGACCTGTCTCCTTCTGCTCCCACGCGGGTGAGAGCAGTGAGAGGCTCCACACTCTCTCTCCTATATTTCTTCTGGCGCGGTTGATACTCTTTCTATTCTTGTTCCAATTTTGCACGGATTTTGCACGAATTTTGCACGTTCCCTCAGGTTGTCACCCAATATCTCACGATGTGCTTTTGTTTTTCCTTTTTTCTTTTATTCCTTATTTTCCTTTTTTTATTCCCATTGAAATTCTTTTCTTATTAATATAAACATTATTTAATTCCTATATTAATTCTCTTGTCTAAATTCAATTCCTGTTCCAAATAAATTCCTAATTAATTTCAATCAATTACTCATCCAATTAAATTACTAATCTTGGTAAATCACAATTTAAGTCCCTTAATTATGACGCGTGTGCGAAACGTCCACACAATAAAACGATCACGAAATAAAACACGTTACACGCAATAAAATTAAATAGATATGTAGTCACATAATCACACAAAAAAAATTACGCATACACAATTTGTTGCGAAAAATTAATTACACGTCAGAAATCACGTAAGCAAAAGTTACGGACCTCATCCCTACTGAAAAGACTTTTTTGTCAATGGAAGTCGCCTTGCAAGTTCTTATCAATCCAAACATCAATTCTATTGATCCCAAAGCACTATATAAATGCTTTTCACTCTTCAAGGTTCACGATCACATTTCCTTTTTTTTTTATCATTAAAGCAAAATGGCTCAGCTTATGAAAATATCTTTGTTCTTTTCATGATTGGGTTAAGTTGTTTTCGAGATGTAGCTAAGGAGAGTATTTCTAAAAAGAACCAACGGTTGATCACTCAGTTCGAGTAGTATTGGTATTTTTGGACCGTGCGAAGAGCTCGACATAGTTCTGAGCCCAACGTCAACGCAGCTATTTCGCGGGTCTAAACTAGATACTTTTTTTTTAATCTAGATCATTCAACTCAAACTAACTGGTCGTTTGAAGGTGTCTATAACAAATGCTTGAAAGTTGATGTTTCTTGTTTATTGAATTTTTCTTTTCCCTCGTCATATTGGACCTTTTTTAGGTACATTTCTATTACTTGTAATGGTTCTATTTTTTAATGAGAAAACCCGATTTTTTAGCACAAGTGACCCGTGTTATTTATCGCTTTCGTTTTTTAAGTGTTGCTCATCTTCTTGTCCCGATATTGTGAAGAAGTTAAGCAAGTCGGGAGCGACACAAGTGCTTTTGAGGTAAAGTTATGTCTCAAGAGTTAATACTGGCTACCTGTGACACTCGTATTTAATCCCATTACTATCACACCCCGTCTTCGGAATGAGGACATGGCAGTGCCCCTTTGGTAAATGAAGCACCAAAGCCACAGTCAGAAAATTACTATATAAAGGAGTTCATTATTCAAAGTCCATAAATAGCAATAACATCACTAGCGGAAACATTATCTAAAAAAATTTGCAGATTAAGTTGATCATTATTTCTGGAAAAAATTTGCAGAATAAGTTAAGTATTCTTTCTGGAATTGTTTTTGCAGAATATGAGGGAGTATAACCATTATGATTTTTATTTTAAACTATTGTAGATGAAATTCATTACTATTTTTGGAAAAAATTTGCAGAATAAGTTAAGTATTCTTTCTGAAAATATTTTTGCAGAATACAAGGGAGTATAAATATTAAGTTTTTTCTTAAAAACAATTGCAGGTGAAATTCATTATTATTTTTGGAAAAAAATTTGCAAAATAAGTTAAGTATTCTTTCCGAATTTTTTTTGCAGAATATGGAGTATAAACATTATGATTTTTCTTTAAAAAAAATTGCAAGTGTAATTCATTATTATTTATGGAAAAAAATTTGCCTTGTAATTACATCACCAAAAGCTATAGGAATAAAAAATAAAAAATAAGTAACATTTCAGTGATTTACATTCTCTATCTTAATTGTAAATAACTTTTAAGCGCCACAGTTTCTCCTCAGAGTTTCATTATTATTTTTAGATTTTGTATTTATTAATATTTTGGAAATTATTAGTAAAACACGAGATAAAATACGAAAATAACAGAAGATTTTATTCGATACTTAACGCTAATAAATTTGAAAGTTTAATATGATTGCAACCTGTACCTAATTCTCTTTCAAAAATGGAGGAAAAAAATAAAAAACTTGAACTTGGTCCTACAGGGTGTATGAAAAAGGTAACAATCCGTGGTAGACTCAAGTAGATGGGGCATAATTAACATTTACAAAATAAATTTATAAAAGCACATATATGTTTTCATACTTTAATAATATTCTATAATTACATCATTCTCGATAGTATTTGATACATGACTAACACTAACAAAATGCTCTAATATCTGCTCATTCTTCACATAACGAAATACTGACGACATTTACTCATTTATTGATATATTACGAGATTCATTAATAAGAATAGAAAACCAGCCATCACCAATATCTTTAATAATCAACATATAATAAAAATTTAACAAGATTTCAAATTTTCACATTTAAGTTTGTTAAATTTTTTTCAATAAACATCATAGTCCCATTACACATTTAAGCTTGTTAAAATTTTAACCAAATTCGTTAAGATATAAGTGGTGTTATTTTTATAATTCACGAAATATAAAATCTAATTTCAAATCGAAAACTGTTTCAAAATGAATACACTAAACTATATTCATGATACGGAGTGTTACAGAAATAAAATTAAAACTAAAAAATAATAGTAAAAACAAATTGGGGGAAATGCTGGTGGGGCATCCTAGGTCCGCCAGTGGTAACAACCATCTACCAAAAAGGGCCATTACCATTAGAAAATGGTATAACTTAAAGAAGAATATGACACACGACACGTATTTCTTAAAATTATGACAAAAAAAAAAGAGGAAAAATATATAATTTAAGCCGATCTTTCAAATTTGTGAAATTCGTTATATAAATATTTCACTATGGCAAAATTGGGTTTTGGTGGCACTTAACTTGTGGCACTTATAATATATGTCGTTTATTTACTGTGACTTATGTGAAAATGCTGTTTTTGTAGTGACTTTATGAAAGTCTTGCACAAAATTTAAGACATTTTTTTAATTGCCTCGTGAAGTGCCACAAAATTATGGCAATTTTGAGAAAATGTCGCATTTTCGTGACACTTTTTAACAAGTGTCACAAAACATTGTGGCATTTATTCAATTGCCACATAAAGTGCTACCAAATTTATGGCATTTTTTAAATTGCCTCATGAGTTGCCACAAAATTTTGACAATTTTGAGAAAATGTCACAATTTTCGTGGCACTCTTTAACATGTGCTACAAAAAAAAAAAATGTGACATTTGTTCAATTGCTATAACAAGTGCTACAAAATCTACGATAATATATCAAAATGTTAAATTTTAGTGGTATTTTTTCAAATAGTACCTTAAAATTTGTGGCAATTACAGTAAAATTATCAAATAATATTTCATTCGAGTTAATTTCATAAATGTAAATTAAACATTATAAATGAAATTTGTATTTAAAGTAATTTAAAGAAAAACATTGATATTACTATTTGAGTATTTCATTATTAAAAGTTACTAAGATATATGTTTATTAATGATAATAAATTATTATAATTAATTGAAAATGAAATTAATTAATTTTTTCCATTTAGAAATTATTAAAGATGAAATAAAAAAAAAACTCACATTCCACGAAATTCATATATTCTATATTCTACATTTCTTATATAAATTTTATAACATTTTCAAGCTTTACAAAAGAAATGACTACTTATTGGATTTCATTTATCAAATTTTTAAAAACATTATATTAACAATAATATATATAAATAGAAAATATAGTAAATAAACTTATCTATAATTCGTATGATATTAAAATTAAAATTTGTATCTAGTTTTCATTTAAATTATTTCTACTCAGTTTTTGTTTTAAAGAAGTTTTATTTCTAGTTGGTTGTTGTTAATAAACAATAATAAATATAAATATTATACTTAAAAGTACTTAAATAAAGTTTATTATTATGTTATATAAATAAATTTGGTTAGAATAAAAACAAAAGTCTTTGTGGTACATTGGTTAGAGCGTTAGTGTTTGCAACGAGAGGTCAATGGTTCAAATCTCACGACCCACAAATATTAAATAATGGATAAGAAGTGACTATAGATAATGTTTAAGGATCCTCCTCTGGTTATTATTTTTATTTTTAAATAAAATAATTTTTATTTTAATGATTTTTTGAAAAAATAATTAAATTATTTTCGCGGCATTTACCAAAAAGTGCCGCAAAATATGTCATATTTTCAATGTGTTTGTGGCATTTAAAAAGTGCCACTAATTGTGCCACCAATTTATTTGTAGCGACTTATAAAGTGCCTTAAAAAAGCGACACCACTTGTGGGGAGCACTTAGAAAAAAGTGTCGCACAAGTGCCACAAAACCTACTTTATGGCACTTAAATAACTTTTCGTGGCAATTTTTTCGAGTGCTACGAAAAAGTCAAATATGCCATAGTATTTTTTTTCTCTCTCTCTCTCTATATATATATATATATATATATATATATATATATATATATATATATATATATATATATATATATATATACATGATGAATTGTTATTAGTTAGGTATATGAATAGAGACATACACAGAGAAACATGATTTTTTTGCCAGTTATAACCATTGGCATGGTTTTCTGGGTTATAAAAAGACGTTGGTTCTTTTAATATGTTTTATAGAATTCTCAAACTTCTCTTTATTTAGCTTTTGATTTCTCCATTTCAGTACAAGAATGGCATCAACAAAGATTCTAAGCAAGGCTGTCTTCGTTCTCTTTGTTGTTCTCTCATGGTCTATTGGTACTTTCTCCCTTCTATATACTTTATAAATGACGGATTTATATTTATATTATTCAATAGGATTGTTTATAGAGAGTTTCAAGTGTTCGACCATACATGACCTCTAAAAATTAGGGGCCCAAAATTTTATATGTGTGTGTGTGTGTGAATTTATATTAAATAAATTTATTTAATCTTTTTGAAATTGGACTCCATGGTTTAACAGTCACACTGATTTACAGTATTTCTTTTTCAATTTAGTAAAATTTAATTTTTATTATATTTACATGAAAATGTTTTTTTCTCCTACCATACATAGTTTTATTTAATTTTAGCACGGGGCCCCAAATTAATTGATATGTAATTGTATTCCATTTGTTACTCACTTCACAAAAAATTTAGGGCAAGCAAACTTTATGATTCCCATTTGGCAGGATAGTTCTATTTAGATGTTTAAGGGGTTTTATAAGTATTTCTCTAACAGTTCTTGCAATTAAATATCCTCAAATTCAGTAAAAATATGCCAAAACAGTTTATCAATATTAATTAGAATTACGGAACATAAATTAACGGAGTAAAGCGGGTCACTACCATTACGAAGATGAAAAGGAAAATATAGAAATCCGAAAATCACTCTCGGAACAATAACTCGCGATTTGGATATTCGGTTGGTACTGACGCACAAATCCCGAGGGGAGACCTGTCTCCTTCTGCTCCCACGCGGGTGAGAGCAGTGAGAGGCTCCACACTCTTTCTCCTATATTTCTTCCGCGCGGTTGATACTCTTTCTATTCTTGTTCCAATTTTGCACGGATTTTGCACTGAATTTTGCACGTTCCCTCAGGTTGTCACCCAATATCTCACGATGTGCTTTTGTTTTTCCTTTTTTCTTTTATTCCTTATTTTCCTTTTTTTATTCCCAATGAAATTCTTTTCTTATTAATATAAACATTATTTCATTCCTATATTAATTCTCTTGTCTAAATTCAATTCCTGTTCCAAATAAATTCCTAATTAATTTCAATCAATTACTCGTCCAATTAAATTACTAATCTTGGTAAATCACAATTTAAGTCCCTTAATTATGACGCGTGTGCGAAACGTCCACACAATAAAACGTTCACGAAATAAAACACGTTACACGCAATAAAATTAAATAGATATGTAGTCACATAATCACACAAAAAAATTACGCATACACAATTTGTTGCGAAAAATTAATTACACGTCAAAAATCACGTAAGCAAAAGTTACGGACCTCATCCCTACTGAAAAGACGTTTTTGTCAATGGAAGTCGCCTTGCAAGTTCTTATCAATCCAAACATCAATTCTATTGATCCCAAAGCAAAAAAAGGAGAAAAAAAAAAATCTCTCCTCCCTGCGTTCTTGCTGTTCTTCCTGGTTACTTTTCCCCTTTTTTTCTCCTTTTTTCTCTCTCTTCTCTCTCCTCCCTGCGTTCTTGCTGTTCTTCCTGGTTTCTCTGCCTTTGGCCAGATTTGGCCATTGGCTCCGGCCAATGGTCAAATCTTGGTCCTTTTGGTTAGTTTTTATAACTCTATTTTGTACCACAAATCATATGGAACTTCTTTCTAAGTACTTTTCTTCAAGATTCAAGACACAGAGGTTAGATTTGTCTCAGATCTTCTCAGATCTAGACTATTTTTCTCTGCTTCTAGGAGAAGTCATTCAACCCGGACTTGATCTGGGCCCTTTATCAGCTTTCTACATCTTCCCGAGGCAATTTGTAGGACGGTTGATACGCCCATGGTCCTATAAATTGTCGATTCTAAGGATGATGTTGACACTGATCTTCTCTTATATCTGTGGTTCAAGAATCCTGCTGAAGATGCTTCGAAGACGAAGATTATGTATTTATTTTATTTTACTAGTTTTAATCTTAGTATCTCATACCCATATAAATGCTTTTCACTCTTCAAGGTTCAGGATCACATTTCCTTTTTTTTTTATCATTAAAGCAAAATGGCTCAGCTTATGAAAATATCTTTGTTCTTTTCATGATTGGGTTAAGTTGTTTTCGAGATGTAGCTAAGGAGAGTATTTCTAAAAAGAACCAGCGGTTGATCACTCAGTTCGAGTAGTCTTGGTATTTTTGGACCGTGCGAAGAGCTCGACATAGTTATGAGCCCAACGTCAACGCAGCTATTTCGCGGGTCTAAACTAGATACTTCTTTTTTAATCTAGATCATTCAACTCAAACTAACTGGTCGTTTGAAGGTGTCTATAACAAATGCTTGAAAGTTGATGTTTCTTGTTTATTGAATTTTTCTTTTCCCTCGTCGTATTGGACCTTTTTTAGGTACATTTCTATTACTTGTAATGGTTCTATTTTTTAATGAGAAAACCCGATTTTTTAGCACAAGTGACCCGTGTTATTTATCACTTTCGTTTTTTAAGTGTTGCCCATCTTCTTGTCCCGATATTGTGAAGAAGTTACGCAAGTCGGGAGCGACACAAGTGCTTTTGAGGTAAAGTTATGTCTCAAGAGTTAATACTGGCTACCTGTGACACTCGTATTTAATCCCATTACTATCACACCCCGTCTCCCGGAATGAGGACATGGCGAGTGCCCCCTTTGGTAAATGAAGCACCAAAGCCACAGTCAGAGAATTACTATATAAAGGAGTTCATTATTCAAAGTCCATAAATAGCAATAACAACACTAGCGGAAACATTATCTAAAAAAATAAATCTTCTAAGTTTATTACAACTGATAAATGAACTACAAGTTCCAAATTAAATAACAAAGAAAGGGAAATAACAGGTGTGAACTATCCAGTTAGAATCACTCTTCGTAATCCTCATCCCAAGCTCCATCATCATAGGTAGAATAAACATCTAAGAAACTTGAAACAGCAAAACCGGATATGGGACTGAGCTCCGGTGCTAAGCATGGATCTAAAACGGTAATATAGATAATAAAGACTGAACAGAAATAGAACAGCAGAAAGAGATACAGATAATGCAGATGCCCGTTTCCCGAAATACCCCTATGGAAGTATATGCAAATGACTCGTCCCAAGTCTAGCAAGACTCAAAACTCAGTGCAGGATAGTGAATTATGGAATATATATCATAATAGAACAAAGAGTTCGGAACAGAACAGTAGACTGCACATCTGCGGTTTTCAAAATAATGGATTTAAACTTCTGCAAAAATGCACTAAACAATACCCAACTCACTCCAACTCATATGCGACCAAAAAGACTCCAACGACCAGCAATTAAAGACTCAAACAAGGAACAACACATTTAATGCAACAATTAAGCAATTAACAACATTCTTCGCACCTATACGATTCCATAACCAAGACAACAATAATCATCTTAGTAGCTAATAATAACAATAATAGCAATCACAGCAGCAAAATAAAAAGAAACTGATGAAGTTTAGTTTTAGAATTCTTAACCAGAGGGCGCTTACACTGCACAAAGATGGTAGCCCCTCAACCAACCATTGGGGATCTGCACTGGTACGAGGCTAGTCACCCGTATAAGGGCATCTCGAACCTTTGGATTGGGGAAAACTCCGTTATCTCTTGGGATCCCATTCTCGTGTAGGAGCGTTAGGGGCAGGGAAAGCAACAGGCTAACTGTATCCCCTACGTTACCACACATGGAATCATGACTGCTGACATGTGTCCGGGGTTAGGAGGTTTAACTCAGTGGTTGTTAGTATGGTACCAAACTGGCGGTACCCCCAGTTTGTGGAATAATTCTGAATGTGGGGATAAGGTTGAAAATCGTAATTACGTATGTCTGGTGTAAGGCTGGTATTGACTAAAGAGTTGTTGACTTGGCCGGTCATGCACTCTTTTATTCCTGAATCTGATACCCGGAATGGTCTTCTTATTTCGGTAGATGTTTCTCTTTACCCGGAATGGTCTTTTTATTCTGGTGGAGACTCCTGAAATTGAAAAGAAAGAATGTTCCAGATAAAGAAAAGGATTTCCGAAAAGAAATAATTTCTGAACTATTTCTACAGAAAGAATGTTCCAAACAAAGAGAATGATTTTTGAAAATGAATAAATTTTAAATTGTTTTGCAAGAGAAACATATTCCTGAATAAAGAAAGTTTCTCCGTGTCTTCAAAATAAAATGTTTGCGAAATAAAATGAGTTTCAAATCACCTGGCACACACTTCACTGGGGACTCACTGGGCTATTTATATCTCACCCTTTCTCTATTTTCTGTTTTAGTTCTCGCAGGATTAAGTAGATAAAACAAGAACACCTTGAAGCGTATAGTTGAACGGAGACAAAGAATTGAGTCAACGCTAGACACAGACACAGAGTAGAAGATTTTGGTATCAGAGTGCGCAACAGAAGCTTGGGATTAAAAATCTGTACATTGGGATTTAGTCAAAGACCGAAGGCAACTTAGAAGACATAGAATAGTTTAAAAAGAAGAAAAAAATCACATGTAATTGTAAAAGATAGAACCCAGTGTCGAGAGGTACGCGTCATACCCAACCCGAGAGGGTTCGGGTTGGGGGCAAGGTTGTCAAGATCGTAATTTTAACTCGGAACGGAAGGGGTCTCAAAAATCGTAAACACGAGGATCGTAGCACGGATCGGAAGATCCGAAAAAATTATTAAAATAATATTTTATGATAAATTTAAACCAATAGAACTAAAAAGTTGAAATTAAAACACAAACTAACAAGTGATAAATTTCAAAAGCATTGTCCACACTTCCACTATCCGATCCGGACGCTCCCGACATCTTATTTTTCCTTAGTTCTTATTAATCTTGCACCTAATAACAATTATTAATAGTAAGATTTTATTTTATCAAATGTATTATAGAATTTTTTTTACAGTAAAAACCATAACAAATGATTAAATCACTAATTCGTGACTTCATGATTCACTAACTAATTAAATCACAAGCAAAAGAAAAAGTAGAGAGGCATTTCTCACAATAAAACAAATTTTTATTATGTTATTGGGCCAGAATCTAAAAAAAAAAAAAATTGAAAAGAGAAAATGTTGGATCGTACGATCCTACGATCTTATGATCCGGATCGTACGATCCTTTACGATCCAACTCTGATGCGATTTTGTGTGCGATTTAACTCGATTTATACCCCTTGGATCGTAAAATCAATTTTGACAACCATGGTTGGGGGTGTCACATCGCCATGTTGGAGAATTGTTTTTTAAGCAAAGAATTAAAGTGGTATTAATGTGTCGTGAGGACATATTTGAGCTAATATATTTATATGTTACACCTCTCGGTTTTGAATGTTATTGAGTTTATCACGAAGTGGGTTGCATAAGCTTCGTGATGATATATAACATGTGAGAAAACCAATTCTTGGTGTGAATGATAAATTGGTATAAAGTTGGGTGGATGAAATGTTGGAAATGGGTTTTTTAAACTCATCCCACATAGGAAACCCATGAAAGAGGAAAACACTTTATATGTTAAAGTGGTCTATTTGGGTTTAAATTGTATTACTACTATTATGCCCTATGTTAGAACCTCGCGTGCACCCGCGCAGGGGGGTGCAAACCGAAGGTCTGTTGATACCAAATTAGCTTGAACTTGTGTGCGTACACGAATGCCGGACCAAAACTCACGGGCCTGATCAGCCCACGTTTTGCTTCTGGTTCGAATTTGAATTTTACTGAATAAATTATTTTGACTGTAACTGGCAAGAGTAATGTGCAGCATTATGAATTCCTTAATTCATTTGACTGTAACTTGCAGAAGTTATACAGCATTATGAAAGGTTGATGGCAGTAGATCATGAATCGCAAGGGATTAAGGCGATATTAATCTCGAGTCATTACGACTTTGAGGTTTTTTCTCGTGCCTATAAAAGGCGACTCGGCGAGCAGATGAAAAAACACACCGAAATTCACCTCTCCCTCTGCATTACTCTGCAGTTTTTTTTTTCTTTTGCACTTGCATATCATTCTGAGAGTTCTTCTGTTACAACATCGGTTCGAAGGTTCTGCATCTCTTGCTTCAGAGAAACAGAAGGATTGGGCGTTGTACCTTGAGAGTTCAGTGTTCGTGGGTGCCTGAAGCTTACAAAAAAAAAAGGCAGGACATATTGAACTTAAGGGGAAGCGGAAAGCCTGCTGTCTCGTCCAGGATTCAATCCAATTACGGTTAAGGTTTCAGTTTTCAGCTTGTTTCATCGCTTTCTATGCTATAGCAAGAATTCTGTCTCAGTTTATGTTTTCCTGCACTGTCCAGAAATTAATTTTTTCCTGTGTAGATTTATTGTCCAGAATTTTATTTTCTCCTGTCCAGAATTTTATTTTCCCTGTCCAGAAAATATTTTTTCAGTGCAGTTTAAATCTATTATTTTCTCAGTATTACTGATAAAGTATCTAACATTCTTAAGTTCAATATTTAGTAATTTCTGTGTTTATTTTTCTGGTGCTATTTCTATAATATATTACTAACTTTGTTATTGTTTTTATTAAAGAGAAATGGCAAGCACCAAAAACCAAACTGTTGAAACGGATATTGGCACTGGTTCCGGAAATATTCCAATTGGAGTACCAACAACCGCGATTCCTCATTTCGGTAATCAGGCAGGCGGTATTGAGACCGTCTTTCCACCATTTGTGGCTGCCATGCCAGACCGACCAATTCAATTTGGTCAGTTTGACAAACCCGAAAAATTTCAGGGTGGCAGTAATTTTAAGTTGTGGAACGAAAAAATAATGTTTTTCCTTACCACTCAACATCTGATTCGGTTTATCACTGAGGATAAACCGGTGGAGGATATTAATGATCCTCAATCAGAAACCACGGTACGAGCGTGGCTAAGTGCGGACTACCTCTGTCGGCAAAGTATATTAATGAACTTAGATGATTCCCTTTATCAGTTGTGCTATGAAAAAAGTACAGCAAAAGATTTATGGGAATCTCTATCGAAAAAAAATATACTCGTGGACGATGCGGGGTCCAAAAAGTTTATAGTTGCTCGTTTCCATGATTTCGGGGATGGTGGATGGAAGGTCCGTTTCTTGAACAGAGTGAAGAGCTTCAAAAGATATATCATGATCTTGCCGCCGAGGGCATGGGAATTAACGACACTTTACAAGTGGCGTTATTGATTGAGAAGCTTCCTCCTTCTTGGGCTGATTTCAAGCATTACCTGAAACACAAGAAGAAGGAAATGACTCTGGAAGATCTTATGTTAAAACTGAGGATTGAACAGGACTCACGGAAGATGAGTAAGAAGCCCAATAGCTTTTTGGCTAAGGCTAATGTGGTTGAAATTGACAACTCAAGGAATAATGCTAAGAGAAAGCGTCCTAATGAGTCAAAAGGTTCAAACTCCAAGTTTACGGGAACCTGCTATGTGTGTGGTAAACCTAACCACAAAGCAAAAGATTGCCGCAGTCGAGTTGCGGTAAATAACAATAACAAGAGGAATCCTGGTGCTGGAAACAAGAACCAGAATCAGAAAGCTGCCCAAGTTAATGTGGCAGAAGATGGAAGGCTGGGCTCTGGAATAGAAGACATGCATCTGGTAGCTGTCGTTTCAGAGGTTAACTTGGTTGGAGGTAACCAAAATGAGTGGTTTGTTGATACTGGGGCCACTCGTCATATCTGTTCGAACAAGTGGATGTTCAAGACATACCAAGTTGTTGAAGATGAAGTCTGCTATATGGAGAATGCTGCGGTCTCCAAAGTAGAAGGAAAGGGCACTGTTGTCCTAAAAATGACATCGGGAAAAGAGGTGACTCTGACTGATGTATACCATGTGCCAGAGATCCGAAGGAACCTCGTTTCGGGGATAGTGCTGAACAACAAAGGTTTTAGACTTGTCTTTGAAGCAAACAAGTTTATACTTACCAAGAGTGGTGCCTTTGTGGGAAAAGGGTATTTAGCTGGTAGTTTATTTAAAATGAATGTAATGACAGTACTACCAGGTACTGAGCCAATTGGCGTTAATGTAACTGAGGCTTCCACAAGCTCAGCTGGAAAGATTGCCCAAGAGGCCAATAAAGATGTTAAATTTGCTTATTCTGTTGAGTCTTTTAATTTATGGCATGATAGATTAGGTCATGTAAATATTAAAAGTATACAAAAGTTAGTTTCATTAAACTTACTTCCAAAATTTAACATTGATAAAAATTACAAGTGCGAGACTTGTATTGAGGCAAAACTAGCTAAATCCTCTTTCCATTCAATTGAAAGAAGTTCAGAACCGTTAGACTTAATTCACACTGATGTGTGTGATTTAAAATATGTGCAATCAAGAGGCGGTAAAAGTTACTTCATCACTTTTATTGACGATTGCACAAGATTTTGCTATGCTTACTTAATGAGAAGTAAAGATTATAAAACTGAAGTTGAAAATCAACTTGGCAAGAAAATTAAAAGGCTAAGAAGTGATAGGGATGGAGAATACGAATATCCATTTGCACAGTTGTGTGCCGAAAGTGGAATAATTCATCAAACAACTGCACCCTATACTCCAGAACAAAATGGAATAGCAGAGCACAAAAATAGAACTCTTAAAGAGATGATGAATGCAATGCTAATAAGTTCTGGCTCACCCCAGAATTTGTGGGGGGAAGCTTTGCTTTCTGCAAATCACATCCTAAACAGACTACCACACAAGAGACTAGATAAAACTCCTTATGAATTATGGAAAGGTCACGCACCTTCTTATAAGTTCATAAAAGTTTGGGGATGTCTAGCAAAGGTTCCAATTCCGCCCCCTAAGCAGACGAGAATAGGACCTAAAACGGTAGATTGTGTGTTTATAGGATATGCACAAGATAGTAGTGCTTATAGATTTTTAGTGCATAAATCAGATAACTCTGAAGTGCACGAAAATACAATTATTGAGGCTAGGGATGCTTCCTTCTTTGAAGGGATTTTTCCTTACATTAAGCGTTCTAGCTTAGACCCTAAAAACAATCAAGTTGAGAGGATTGTGGGGGGAAAAGAACTTCAAGAAGAAGTTGAAGAACCCAGATGTAGCAAAAGAGCTAGAAGGGAAAAGTCATTTGGTCCAGATTTCCTAACTTATTTGTTAGAAAATGATCCTTTGACTTATAGAGAAGCTATTACTTCTCCAGATTCTGACTTATGGAAAGAAGCGATTGATAGTGAAATAAATTCAATTCTTCAAAACCATACATGGAACTTGTGGAACTTCCACCAGGTTGTAAAGCATTAGGTCACAAATGGATCTTTAAGAGAAAGATAAGACCTGATGGTACAATTGACAAGTACAAGGCAAGACTTGTAATTAAAGGATACAGACAAACTGAGGGTGTCGATTATTTTGACACTTATGCCCCTGTATCTAGAAAAACATCAATCATGCTAATTATTGCTTTTGCAACCTTGTTTGATTTGTAGATCCATCAAATGGATGTGAAAACAGCTTTTCTTAACGGAGAACTGGAAGAAGAAATTTATATGGAACAACCTGAAGGGTATGTTGTTCCAGTGCCAAGAGAACAAGGTGTGTAGACTTGTTAAATCACTGTATGGATTAAAACAAGCACCTAAACAATGGCATGAGAAATTTGATAGTGTAATTCTATCAATTGGTTTTCAAATAAACCAGAGTGATAAATGTGTCTACGTGAAAGGAAGCAAAGACGATTATGTAATAGTCTGTCTCTACGTAGATGACATGATAATTATTGGTAACAAAGAAAATATTAAAGTTACCAAGAAATTGTTGTCTCAAAACTTCGATATGAAGGATATGGGACATGCTGATGTAATACTTGGAATGAAGATTACCAAAACATCAGATGGATATTCACTTTCTCAAAGTCATTATATTGAAAAAATATTAGACAAGTTTGATAAAGGAAGTGATTTACTTGCGAGAACACCTATGGAAGTTGGTGCTAATCTTCACAAGAATCGTGGAGAAGGAGTGCGACAACTTGAATATTCTAGGATCATAGGCAGTCTAATGTATCTCATGGACTGCACTAGACCAGATATTGCAAACTCAGTCAATAGACTGGCTAGGTATACAAGTAATCCCAGTTATGAGCACTGGAAAGCGTTAGTAAGAGTACTTAGATATATAAGGTACACTGCTAACTATGGATTATTTTATACTAGATATCCAAATTGCATTTGAAGGGGTACACTGATGCAAATTGGATAGCAGATTCCAAAAATATAAAATCCACAAGTGGATACATTTTTGTAATTGGAGGTGCAGCGGTTTCATGGAAATCATGCAAACAAACTTGTATTGCAAGATCAACTATGGAATCGGAATTCATAGCTATGGATCTAGCAGGCGAAGAGGCCGAATGGTTACGTGAATTTTTGGAAGATGTTCCAATGTTTTCAAAACCAATGCCACCAGTTAGCTTACATTGTGATAGCATGTAAGCTATTGGTAGGGCAACGAATAATGTGTATAATGGGAAGTCTAGACATATACGTCGTAGACATAAATCCGTAAAGAAACTTTTGAAAACCGGTGTTATAGTTTTGGATTTTGTGAGATCCAAAGAAAATATAGCGGACCCATTAACAAAAGGTCTAACGAGAGATCTTGTTGAGATTTCATCGAGGGGAATGGGGCTGAAGCCCGTAAAATTGATTACCACTCATAATGGCAACCCTACCTGAATTGTAAAACCCAATTGCAGGTTCAAAGGGACAACCGAATTGTGGGGGGAGTTGAACAAAGCACTCGGAAAAATGAGTTCCCAGCTCATTCCTAAGGTGAAAGAGTGTTAGACCTGTCCATTGGAGGATAAACGAAAGTTTTCAATGATCCTTATACGTATCACGTGAAGTATGATAGGATACTTCTAAATAAGAGATCACCTATATCGAATGTGAAGGGGCCACTTCTATGAGATGACTTTAGGGGCTAAATCTCTAGAGCATTCGATGAACATTTCCAAGGCAGTCCCAGTAGCGAAATGGACAACAACGAAAGAATCGATCAATGATTAGAGAAATCGTTGTGTGAGTATCGTTGTCTTGATACACACAAAACGCTGAACAGTTCAAGGCATCGCGTCCACTGGTTAGCAAGTGTATCCGATGGTATTTCACTAGGGAAGGTTCAAGGCTAACAACTACCTATCCTGATGCAACGAATTCTCGCCGAACTCTTGCATTGCATTTCATGTGCATACCTAAATATTTTTCATTCATGTGGGGGATTGTTGGAGAATTGTTTTTTAAGCAAAGAATTAAAGTGGTATTAATGTGTCGTGAGGACATATTTGAGCTAATATATTTATATGTTACACCTCTCGGTTTTGAATGTTATTGAGTTTATCACGAAGTGGGTTGCGCAAGCTTCGTGATGATATATAACATGTGAGAAAACCAATTCTTGGTGTGAATGATAAATTGGTATAAAGTTGGTTGGATGAAATGTTGGAAATGGGTTTTTTAAACTCATCCCACATAGGAAACCCATGAAAGAGGAAAACACTTTATATGTTAAAGTGGTCTATTTGGGTTTAAATTGTATTACTACTATTATGCCCTATGTTAGAACCTCGCGTGCACCCGCGCAGGGGGGTGCAAACCGAAGGTCTGTTGATACCAAATTAGCTTGAACTTGTGTGCGTACACGAATGCCGGACCAAAACTCACGGGCCTGATCAGCCCACGTTTTGCTTCTGGTTCGAATTTGAATTTTATCGAATAAATTATTTTGATCATGAATCGCAAGAGTAATGTGCAAGATTATGAATTCCTTAATTCATTTGACCGTAACTTTGCGTAGTTATACGAAAGATTATGAAAGGTTGATGGCGTGGGATCAGAATCGCAAAGTGATTAAGGCGTATTAATCCCCGAAAGTCAGCTATAGCTTTGAGGTTTTTTTCTGTGCCTATAAAAAGGCAGCTCTGAGCGACATGTAAAAAACACACCGAAATTCACCTCTCCTCTCGCATTACTCTGCAGCTTTTTTTTTCTTTTTGCACTTGCATATCATTCCGAGAGTTCTTCTCTACAACATCGGGCTCAAGGTTCTCGCATCTCTTGCTTCGTGAGAAACAGAAGGATTGGGCGTTGTACTCGGGAGTTCAGGTGTTCGTAGGGTGCTCGAAGCTTACAAAAAAAAAGGCAGGGACATATTGAACTTAAGTGGGAAGCTGAAAGCTCCGTTTGTCTCGTCCCAGGATTCAATCCAATTACGGTTAAGGTTTCGGTTTCAGCTTGTTTACTCGCTCTATGCTATAGCAAGATTCTTGTCTCAGTTTATGTTTTCCTGCACTGTCCAAAAATTAATTTTTTCCTGTGCAGATTTATTGTCCAGAATTTTATTTTCTCCTGTCCAAAATTTTATTTTCCCTGTCCAAAAAATATTTTTTCAGTGCAGTTTAAATCTATTATTTTTTCAGTGTTACTGATAAAGTATCTAACACGCCAAACCTTGACATCCACCCCAATGATTCCACATTTCAATTTTCAAACCCAATGATTCCACATTTACTTTTTTCAAACACCAGTCTTGAAAGTTGATTATTTTCTCTGAACTTTTTAGTAATACTATTATTTATATTCACACTCATACATATTATTAACCAAAAAAAAATGCGCATACATATTTATTGTTCATGTTTCTTTTTTCAATGCAGATGTAAAGCTGAAACTTTGCTCAAAATAGCTCAAATTCAAGCCAAAATTTTCTTCAAATGGAGAGGAAATGGAATTTCTCTTTGTTTTTCTTGGTGGGGTTGTTCTTAATTTAAAAAAGAAGTGCCCTTCTTGTTGAAAATGATAAGCAAGCATTACTTTATTTTTCAAAAAAGCTTCCATATTTGAGTTCTTCAGCTTCCTTCTGTATTATTTACAACTACATTACACTTTTCCCTCTCTATTTTTTTATTTTTGAATACTTCCACAAATCTCAAGAGTGCTCTCTTGTTTAGTTGACTCCGAAATTGCCCTCTTTGACTCCGATTTTGAGATTGGGTTTTTGAAATACATACTTTCCCCAAAATTGGAATTTGAAATTGGAAGCATTCTTGAAATGAAATCACTTTCAATCACACCAAACTCAAATTGTAGATTGTCAAATTCATTTACCTTACCTTTGGAACCATTGTTGTGACTTGTACTTCCCCATTCGTCATGACCATGGACGGGGAAGATTTGGGGAAGAAAAAGATCTTTCTTATGCTCAATTTTGTAAGAAAAGTGAAAGTCTGCCCACTAATTGCTTCCAATTGCGAGTACATATACAAGTAGAGGGGTAATATGTTTTATTTCCAATTTTACCCCAAGAAGAGAGATGTTTTTTTTAACTGTTTACGCCACGTCATAGTTGTTAACAAATTTAGGCTAAGGACAAGAATAACTGCCTGTAAATTAGTTGAGGACAAAAAAAATTAAAAAAATTTAATAATAATAAAAGTGGCTAATTGTAAATAACTTAGGGACAAAAATGGTTATTTATTCAACAAGTTTCCTTAAACTTATAAATGCGGGTGTAAAAATTGATTCTTTTAATAATCATTCTGGAGCATCCCCCAACTTCTCTTTGGTTTTGGGTTTCTTCATTTCAGTAAGAATGGGATCCTCAAAGCTTTTATTCGTTGTTGTCACTTTCGCTCTTCTTTCTTACTTTATCGGTAATCTCTCTCAGATTTTTACAGCCAATTGACCCATTTTATTAAGATAGGTAAAATAGTGAATTCGAAACAACATGTCTTAATATATAATAGATTTTAATGGAGTTAGACGAGTCGAGTATCGTAAAAAAACTAAGTTGATTTGTTTTTTTAATTGCATGTAGAAATCCAAGAAGAAGGGAGGGAATGCATATTTAAAACAATGCATATTTAATCTGCAGGTCAAGCTCATATTAGTCACCACGTGGTGGATATTGGTGCCCGGTTAACCAAAACAATGCAGATTGCGCAAGCATTTGCGGAGATGAATCTGCTTTATGTGTGCCCAGTAACGGATCCAGTAATATAATTCACCGGGTTCATTTGATATACACAATAATTCACTGAGTTCATTTATACATTTATTATCTAAATATAGTAAAATATATCAAATAGCATAATGAATCCGTCGATGTGTGTGCCTGACCCTAACAAAGGTCATCGATGCTGCTGTCTTCAGCATGAAGCCCCACCACCCGGCCCCTGCCTTATTCAAGAAAATGCAAATAAATCCCAAAAGTTTGGGTAAGAACTGATTTTTATGATGTCTTATGTGCCTGACCCTAACAAAGGTCATCGATGCTGCTGTCTCTAGGGACGGTGCTGGGAAAAGGAATGGCTAAGGGGTGGTCGGGAGTTTCATGAGTTGAATACCACTTAATTTCCCATCCCACCCAAAAAATAATAAAATAAGGAAAAAAAAACATATTATCATTTTAAACATTACTCATAGACCAACGAATCTGTGGTAAAGAAATAACTTCATGTCAAATTGGTTTTTTTTTTTGTGAGAAGTTGGAATCATCAATTAATGAAAAATAACCATTGTATCCTTTTATCTAATTATTATGGTGATCAAATTTGACAGCAATATGTTCATTTTTTTCGAAAAAATATTTATTCTCTTGATAAAATTTTATATACAATAATTACATAAATATTTTTTATTTTTCATTTAATATAGTTGTTTTATATTAAGATTAACTTTATATTAATTATGTTTAAATATAGAAATATATGTTTAATGTGTTTCAGTGTACAAACAAGGGAGGATTCGAGAATTTGTCATTGCATGGGAAAATATTTTATTGATTTTTTTTGGATTAAAATATTTATAAGGAAAAACCACAAAAAATTAAAAATTTCCTATAAAAATCGTTATTTTTTGAAAATGTCGGGGTGGTCGTCCCTTAGAATCCATCACTGTGTACAAATATGATTTTTTTCCTCAAGTGAAAGTTTATACATTGTAAAAATAATTGATTTTATCGTCAACATATGTTAAAGGGCATTTAAGTCATATTATATTAAATCACATTCCATTCCACATTAAATAATAGTTTTTCCCAAACACATGAAAGATATCGTCAATCCATTATGGCTTTGTCTTCCAGTCATTATAATGGAAAGATATTTTTAAAACTATTTCGGGTTGTAAAGGGGTTCCATTCCATTGTACCAAACATGTTGTAAGAGCTTAGAGGCATGTATGTACTCAAATGATTGGTTTGACGAGGAATTGAGGGAGATGTGAATAAATCATACTGCTATTGAAGAATACTATGCGATAGTTGATGAGGACGATGAAGATGAATGAAATAAGATTTGAAGATTAGAGGTAAGTTGAATAAATTGTAATGTTTATTTTATTATGTGCTTATTATTTAAAGTTAGCGTTTAAGAAAATTGTACTGTATATTTTATGGTTTACTTTTCAATTAAGGTTAGTACTTAGTAGTATTAGTTTGTGCCATGTATGGAAAAATAAAAAGATGTATTTCTATTTTTGAGGTTTAAGTCCAAGGTCCCCTCCTATGTAACTTTGCTTTAGTTATTAATAAAAACTGGTAGGGGTTCAAGCCAAACCCCCTCAACTACATGTTGACTTTCTGAATATTTATTTTTAGGCAAAATAGTCTATTTGATTATTTTTGTATTTTGAGATTGCGTTTAAGGTCTTATTTTAACTTTTAAGGTCTAGTTATTTTTGTCGACCTGCCATTAGAGGATTTCCGTGCATTACACGTGAGATATATTTTAAGGGTATTTCAGATAATTCAAAATATTTCGCACAAAAAAACGTGGGTACTCAATTGTTAAATAGAATAACTACGAATACCAAATAGGCGTGGGGAGTTGGTTAGATCGGGAAGGGAGTGGATTTTTAACATAAACTACCGAAAATGCCCCTTATATATAGTTTTAGTGTTGACCATTTCAAATTCAAGTTAACAATTGACTGATGAAAAAATTGTCGGAAAGACATAGTTTACCAAACATAAATTATTTCATAATAGAATTTTTAGAAAACATAGTTTTTTAACAATTCTTTCAAAATATAAATAATTTTCACCAATTTACCTAAAATAAACAGAAGCATTTTCATTCGAAATTAATTTAATTAATCCACCAGGAAACATAACATAAAAATCCTGTATCTCATAAAAATCAGAAACTTAGAATTCGTTTCCTTAAATCTCAGTGTCCGAAGTTAATTCAAGTATACAAATTTTGTGGCAAGGTAGAAATGGTTAAAAATCATCTAATGTGATTTAGAGCCTCCTTTACACCTTCTATAATGATCTGGTTAATAAGGACGAAGTCAAGACTTTTAAGTTTGGGGTGAAAAATTGCGACAGTATATCGAATTATATATAAAAACTGCAAAAACATTGTTTTGGGGGGAGGAGAGGTAGAGACGAAGATAGGAATTTGACTTTGGGGGCGAAAACTGGAATAGTATGCCGAACTATATATAAAAACTGCAAAAACATATGTTGGGGAAGGCGAATTTGATAAAATATTCCGAACTACATATATAATTTACTATATCTAGTAGTATTTCTAGAAATCTCGGGGGACGACTACCACCCCTGCCCCTGTCTTCGTCCCTGGGGGATTTGATCAAATATTCCAAATTACATATAAAATTTATTATATTTAGTAGAATTTTTAAAAATCTCAAGGGCGACTACCTCCATCCCCTATCATCATCCCTGCTGGTTAATGTCTGATGTGGATGCATAGTTCTTTCAATTTTCTTTCAAATATGATTTGGGGAAGTTGGGGTGTGGTAAGAAAATAATAGTACTGGCCAAGGTTGTTAAAAACGTGATTTTACGTAGATTTGGAAGAGGGGTGTAGAATCGTAACTCGTGAATCGTAAAATAAATCGTAAAATCGTACCAAAAAGTTAAAATATATATTTTATATGTAAATAATAATAAGTAACATAAATCATATCATATGGTCAAACATTATAAGAAAAAATCTTAAAACATAGTTTCACAAGATTTTCAAAAGACAATAACGCAACAAAGTTCACAATAAAGAACTTACAAGTCTTTTAAAATATAAAGAAGACCGAACCATTTATCGGTTTCACAAGACTAGCAAATGTACCAAATATCATAGCATGCTGAAAACAATTAAACTTTTTAGAAATTATAAAAAAAAACTAGACACACGAGATACATTAGAAGTAGAATAAAATGACATATATTCTGAAAATGCAAAACAAAAAAAAATGACAGAAAGTTACGAATTCAAAGTTAAGGACTTTGATTACCTTCTGAATTTCTAGTAGTCTAAGAAATTGATGAAGAATAGGAAATTTTGTAGACTCGGTAGAAACGTACGTTTTTACAATTCGATTATACGATTCTACTCCGTTTCTACCAGATTGCGATTCTACTCTCGATTCAACACGTTTTGGATATAAGAAAAAAGAAGAAAAAAACAGGGGTCTTTTTCTAATTTATTTCGTTCATATTCTCCTTTCTCAAAATTTCTCATAAAAAGGGATTTTAATCAAGCCGTTTGAAAAAAACGTATTTCTACATCAAAAAAGCGTATTCGCAAAAATATTTGGAAAAAGAAGGGATATTGGACAACGTTAAAAGCTCTTTCGTTATGGAAATCTCTTTCTACAGAGAATTTAAAAAGTTTTTTTGTGCAGCAAGCAAATAAGTAATCAAAAATTTGAATAATCGGAATAAAAAAAAAAAAGGATTACTGAAGAAATGACATGGTGGGTGCTCGATTCTTTTTATATATTTTCTTATGAATTCCCTTCTAATTAAATGTATAAAGTGGCTGATCCCAATAATTAGCTGGTCCTTGAGACAAAAATAAAAAAGGCTACAATAACCTGGAAACAACTAAAGGATATCCCTTTTTTTTTCTTTTTTTTTCTGGGGGAGGGGAGGGAGAGGGGTGACGAACCTGGGACCTCAAAGTCCCAGGTAGAGTGCTCCCCCACTGGGGCTGCCAGTCTCTTGACAAAAAGAAGCTGGTCCATGAGACAAAAAAAAGAGAGGCTACAATAACATGGAAACAGCTAAAGGATATCCCTTTTTTTTTCTCGGGGAGGGAAGGGGGAGAGGGGTGACGAACCTGGGATCTCACAGTCCCAAGCAGACTGCTTTCCCACTGGGGCTGCCAATCCCTTGACAAAAAGGATATCTCTTATTTAGCCAAAAAAAAAGTGAAGGATATCTTAGTTGTCTTGGATTTCTTTTTTCTTTTTTCTTTTTCCATTTTATATATCAATGATTCAGTGCCGGAAAATTCTGATATGGACCGGGTCCATGTGGACCATGTGATCCAGATTTGGCCACATCAATGCAGAATGAGGAGAGAGAAAGAAATGCAGTGATGTGGCCCAATCTGAACCGCATGGGCCAGTGGACCCGATCCATATCAGAAGTGTTCTTCAGTGCCCTTCAATATCGGATCCTCGGAGCTTCTTCCCATGCATGTGAACTGTAAATAGGAACGAATTAGAAATTTTGTATTGGGGGCGAAACTGTAACAGTATGTGGAATTACATATAAAAAAGGTAAAAAAATATTTTGGAGGGGTGAAATTGATAAAAAAAATTTCGAACTACATATAAAATTTACTCAGAGGACTACAAATTAAACAAGCTCTCATAATAAACCTCCAACCATGTCTATATAATTCAATCATCTTGCACCAACTTTTTATCTTCACACACATGGTGGGCATTTTATATATATATTCACTGCTGCATTATTCTCAGCTTGCAGAGGAAGCAAAAACAAATGAGTGAATTGCCTATTTTGAATTCAAACTATTTTCACTTTTTGAGTTTTAAATTGTTTTTGGACTTAAACAATTTTCGAGTGTTCTGGTACAGAAAAAATTCAAAAATTAAATAAAAAAACTGACTGATGCATGAAATAGTGTCGTTTTTAAGGGGCAAATATGTCTTAAAACTCTACCCAACCCAAAAACTCTAATATATCTGTAATTTAAGTATATATGTGCATACAGACTCTATAGAGTCAAATGCACGGGTATTAACCAAATTATCTGTTCACTTTAACAAATATACGTGTATTAATGTTTTGGTAATTTTAATGGTAAAATATAAGCAAAAGTCTAATATATCCCTCCTTAATTTTATTAATCTCATTTAAAATTTGTTTTTTTTTTCTCTCCTTCATCTCACACAACATCCAACCACCTCTTACATATGTGTTGGAAAGTGATAATTTTAATTAAGTAAGGGTAAAAGAGTAAAAAATGTCAGAATATATACTTTATTTAGAAAATGAACAGTTAATATGAACAAACAACAAAGGAAATGTGGACAGTTAATTTGGAACGGAGAGAGTGTCTTTTTAAACTTTATAAATGACGGAATTATATTAATACCATGATTTTTGGCACTTATTATTCCATTTATTACTGATTTCACAAAAAAAAAAAATTTCAAAGCAAACAACCTTTATTGTCCCCATTTGAGCAGATACTTATAATTAGATTACTAAAGGGTTTTACACTCTTTTTTTATTTTTTTGCAATAACAAATTGTGAGTTTAATCAGACAAAAAAATAAATTTGTGAGTTTGAACGTTCTTTTTTTTTAAATTGGATGCAGAAATTCAAGCAGGCGAAGGAAGCGATTGTACATTCAAAAGTACCTGCAAAACGAGAGGCGATTGCACAGCAATTTGTGGAGGTGCTGGCATATGTGTTGGCACTCCTCCTCAACGTCGTTGTTGTTGCCTTTGACTAAGAAATTTCTATTGTATTTCGATATCTCTATAATGTAATATTGAAATCAAAAGGAAATAGACATGGACATGCATTTTGAATAAAGGGTTTAAATTGTTTTTGCTAGTTCAATAACATGTCAACTGATAAACGAAAATCTATCTTTTTAAATTTTTATTTTAAACCGAAACAACAAAAAAGAGAGTATCCAAAGCTAAGCGTCGTTACGTTTTTTAGCCCAACCTAAAAGTCCTGATTTCATCTCTGGTTGGAGGTATGCAAACAGTTAAATAAGATTATTAATGAACTTCATTTTTCTGCTTGGAGAGAGATCGTGTTCGACGGAATCCCATAAAAAAAGAACCGGAATAATAAAAAGAAAAAGGATATATTTAATTTATTTTGGGTTATATTATTTTCCTGTTTTGCCTTTGCGGGCGAGGGTTTTTCACGTTATCAGTTTGGACGAAAATTTTGCAATTATTTGACGGAATGATGAAAGTGGGAGCACGCAACATCATTGAGGACGAAAAAATTCAAAAAAGAAGAAGTGAAATGATGAAAGTGGTGTAAAACATGTACTACATGTCTTAAGACATATGTTAATCAACATAACACATATTGTATAAAATTTAACATCTCGTCTAAAAGTCTGTAACACGTATATAAAAAATGTTTCAGTATATGCTGACACTTTTTTGTTTTGCATTCTAGACGCTGCCCAGACATGGACACATTCCGTTATTATTTAACGGAGAAATTGGATGGAAGGGGCACCATTGATACTTCAAAAAAGTTTAGGGTCAAGCACTTGCCGTTTTTTAGTTGAGGCTCAAAAACCAAAATCTAAGATAGTTTAAGGGGCGTGGACACCTTTTACCCTTGTTTCTTTTGGGACTTTGATTGATTAAAGTTGTGAATCGATTGACTCTCAGTCTCAAACTAGTATTAAATTAAAGGGAAAAAAGCGCTCACGCCCCCCTTAAACTATTCCCTTTTTTGTTTTTTGACCATCAACTAAAAAGGGTCAACTTTTACCCCTAAACTATTCAAGCGTATCAAATGTGACCTTCCATCCATATTCTCCGTTACACTATAACGGAAATCTAAAAAATGGGGGCATTTTGGGAAAATCATATAAGACATGAAGAAGAAAAAAACTAAAAAAAATCATAAAGCTGAGGGAGTTGTTGGAGGGGCCAGTCAGGGAGATGATGTCGGAGATGTGAAAACCGAAAAGCTGAGAGCCTTTCATTAACTAAGCATTGAAAATGATCCAATGTATGTTGAGAAAAGTGGGATCCAATGATTATATCAAGAATGCAAAAGTGGATAAACTCATTACGAGGATTTTTAACCGTTCGACTCGCTTACACCTTTCTTTTAAGGTTTGATTTTCGTTAATCTATTCTGAACTATTGATTAATGAACACTTGTGATAGAATCCCGATGAACACTAGTGAAGTTCCATATCCTAAACAAGCTATAGAGAGTGAAAAGTGAGACAAAATTGCAATCACTTATACGATTGATAGTAGTTACCGATTGATGTACTCTACGAAAATGTGATGTTAAGAATATTGTATATAGGCATCAAAGACTACTCTCAACAATTGATGGACCATAGTACTTGGAAAATTAAAAGCAGTTGTTTCCAAGAACATGCTTCGACAATAATTGAATCGCCATCTTCTTTCCATTTATTGTGATCGCCCTACCAGAATTTGCCAGCATAGCTCATTCTGTTGAACGGGTTCGGCAAGGCAAATGCATATATATAGTATGTAAAACGTTCCAATGGATCATATGCATAAGAGGATTTATGTATGCACATGAAGAACCTATTTTAAATAGCTACTATCTCCGTCCCAAATTATTTGAAACATTTCACCTTTTCATCAAGATTAAGTGTAGACAAACAGCCCATCCCGCATTGGATATGGACTTGTAAAACATGAGAGCTACTTAAGGTGCTAATGAGTGTATTCCTCATATTATGATTAAAATTTTAAAACAAGTACTCTCTTCGTTCAAAATATAAATCCTTCTAGTGAAAATAATGTACATTTGTAACAAATACCTTCCATACCCTTAATAAATAGGGAGAGAGATAGAAATGAAGATAAATACATAATGAGAGAGGGGAGGATAGATTTTGAAAAAGTCCAATTAATACTCCTCATTGAAAACTAAAAAGCGACTTATAGTATGGAATAACTCTTTACCTCTAAATTACTTATATTTTGAAATCAAAGGAGTAATAACCATGTTTAAAAAAAGAATTGACCTTTTTATTTTTTAAGAACAGTTATTTTAAAATATATATTTTCAAACGTTTTAATTTCAAAGTTAATGATTGTTATTTATTAGTATCGTGCTGAGAAAAACACTCCTCAATACCATCACGACATCCGTAAAACGTGCCCCTCGCAAACATTTTATTTTGAAGACACGGAGAAACTTTCTTTATTCAGGAATATGTTTCTCTTGCAAAACAATTTAAAATTTATTCCTTTTCAAAAATCATTCTCTTTGTCTGGAACATTTTTTCTGTAGAAATAGTTCAGAAATTATTTCTTTTCGGAAATCCTTTTCTTTATCTAGAACATTCTTTCTTTTCAATTTCAGGAGTCTCCACCAGAATAAAAAGACCATTCCGGGTAAAGAGAAACATCTACCGGAATAAGAAGACCATTCCAGGTATCAGATTCAGGAATAAAAGAGTGCATGACCGGCCAAGTCAACAACTCTTTAGTCAATACCAGCCTTACACCAGACATACATAATTACGATTTTCAACCTTATCCCCACATTCAGAATTATTCCACAAACTGGGGGTACCGCCAGTTTGGTACCATACTAACAACCCCTGAGTTAAACCTCCTAACCCCGGACACATGTCAGCAGTCATGATTCCATGTGTGGTAACGTAGGGGATACAGTTAGCCTGTTGCTTTCCCTGCCCCTAACGTTCCTACACAGTAATGGGATCCCAAGAGATAACCAGAGTTTTCCCCAATCCAAAGGTTCGAGATGCCCTTATACGGGTGACTAGCCTCGTACCAGTGCAGATCCCCAATGGTTGGTTGAGGGGCTACCATCTTTGTGCAGTGTAAGCGCCCTCTGGTTAAGAATTCTAAAACTAAACTTCATCAGTTTCTTTTTATTTTGCTACTGTGATTGCTATTATTGTTATTATTAGCTACTAAGATGATTATTGTTGTCTCGGTTATGGAATCGTTTAGGTGTGAAGAATGTTGTTAATTGCTTAATTGTTACATTAAATGTGTTGTTCCTTGTTTGAGTCTTTAATTGCTGGTCGTTGGAGTCTTTTTGGTCGCATATGAGTTGGAGTGAGTTGGGTATTGTTTAGTGCATTTTTGCAGAAGTTTAAATCCATTATTTTGAAAACCGCAGATGTGCAGTCTACTGTTCTGTTCCGAACTCTTTGTTCTATTATGATATATATTCTATAATTCACTATCCTGCACTGAGTTTTGAGTCTTGCTAGACTTGGGACGAGTCATTTGCATATACTTCCATAGGGGTATTTCGGGAAACGGGCATCTGCATTATCTGTATCTCTTTCTGTTGTTCTATTTATGTTCAGTCTTTATTATCTATATTACCGTTAGATCCATGCTTAGCACCGGAGCTCAGTCCCATATCCGGTTTTGCTGTTTCAAGTTTCTTAGATGTTTATTCTACCTATGATGATGGAGCTTGGGATGAGGATTACGAAGAGTGATTCTAACTGGATAGTTCACACCTGTTATTTCCCTTTTTTTGTTATTTAATTTGGAACTTGTAGTTCATTTATCAGTTGTAATAAACTTAGAAGATTTATTTTTTTAGATAATGTTTCCGCTAGTGTTATTATTGCTATTTATGGACTTTGAATAATGAACTCCTTTATATAGTAATTCTCTGACTGTGGCTTTGGTGCTTCATTTACCAAAGGGGCACTGCCATGTCCTCATTCCGTAGACGGGGTGTGATAGTAATGGGATTAAATACGAGTGTCACAAGTAGCCAGTATTAACTCTTGAGACATAACTTTACCTCAAAAGCACTTGTGTCGCTCCCGACTTGCTTAACTTCTTCACAATATCGGGACAAGAAGATGGGCAACACTTAAAAAACGAAAGCGATAAATAACACGGGTCACTTGTGCTAAAAAATCGGGTTTTCTCATTAAAAAATAGAACCATTACAAGTAATAGAAATGTACCTAAAAAAGGTCCAATACGACGAGGGAAAAGAAAAATTCAATAAACAAGAAACATCAACTTTCAAGCATTTGTTATAGACACCTTCAAACGACCAGTTAGTTTCGATTGAATGATCTAGATTAAAAAAGAAGTATCTAGTTTAGACCCATGAAATAGTCTGCGTTGACGTTGGGCTCAGAACTATGTCGAGCTCTTCGCACGGTCCAAAAATACCAAGATTACTCGAACTGAGTGATCAACCGCTGGTTCTTTTCAGAAATACTCTCCTTAGCTACATCTCGAAAACAACTTAACCCAATCATGAAAAGAACAAAGATATTTTCATAAGCTGAGTCATTTTGCTTTAATGATAAAAAAAAAGGAAATGTGATCCTGAACCTTGAAGAGTGAAAAGCATTTATATAGTGCTTTGGGATCAATAGAATTGATGTTTGGATTGATAAGAACTTGCAAGGCGACTTCCATTGACAAAAAAGTCTTTTCAGTAGGGATGAGGTCCGTAACTTTTGCTTACGTGATTTCTGACGTGTAATTAATTTTTCGCAACAAATTGTGTATGCGTAATTTTTTTTGTGTGATTATGTGACTACATATCTATTTAATTTTATTGCGTGTAACGTGTTTTATTTCGTGAACGTTTTATTGTGTGGACGTTTCGCACACGCGTCATAATTAAGGTACTTAAATTGTGTTTTACCAAGATTATTAATTTAATTGGATGAGTGATTGATTGAAATTAATTAGGAATTTATTTGGAACAGGAATTGAATTTAGACAAGAGAATTAATATAGGAATTAAATAATGTTTATATTAATAAGAAAAGAATTTCATTGGGAATAAAAAAAGGAAAATAAGGAATAAAAGAAAAAAGGAAAAACAAAAGCACATCGTGAGATATTGGGTGACAACTTGAGGGAACGTGCAAAATTCGTGCAAAATCCGTGCAAAATTGGAACAAGAATAGAAAGAGTATCAACCGCGCCAGAAGAAATATAGGAGAGAGAGTGTGGAGCATCTCACTGCTCTCACCCGCGTGGGAGCAGAAGGAGACAAGTCTCCCCTCGGGATTTGTGCGTCAGTACCAACCCAATATCCAAATCGCGAGTTATTGTTCCGAGAGTGATTTTCGGATTTCTATATTTTCCTTTTCATCTTCATAATGATAGTGACCCGCTTTACTCCGTTAATTTATGTTCTGTAATTCTAATTAATATCGATATACTGGTTTGGCATATTTTTACTGAATTTGAGGATATTTAATTGCAAGAACTATTAGAGATTGATTTTTTGATTTTAATTGTTAATTGAATTGATGTTTACTTGAATTGGGCAAATTGAGAATGCCTTGTAATCGCTTTCCTATTGCTTTCGTAAATTGCTATATTCATATAAATTGCCTCCGAACTGTTCTGTACCTGGTCTGTAATTTCCTCTTGATTGAATGCATTTGAGTTTTACTTGGAGTCGTCAATTTGGAGTTGTGGATGTTGTCCTAAGTGGTTATGGTCGACCGTGTCGTCGCTCTCTTTGAGCCTCTGTCTAGGATCTCTAGTCAGCAGGATCCGTCCGCGTTCTATCCTGATATGTTCTGCGACCCCGAGTGGTCTTTCTGCTCTGTTCTATTCGGGGTCCGCATCCAGTGGAACAAAACATTAGATATGGTAGTGGTTTTGTGGAGTCCCTGGTAAGGGATGATGAGACAATGTAAATGGACTTATCCTTAAAATCTGTGGCCCTTAGTTTGGGGCTACCCGAACCCACGTGTTGATACTCAACCGTCCTAGTGTGGTTGATAACCGGGACCACTATCTTTACTGTTGAGTAGTAGTGAATAGATAAAAGGGCTCATATGTTGGGAGTTGTGTCATAGCCTTAGCGATGTTCTAAGCATCTGAGACGAGTATGTGATTGGGTGTACCGGATGGGCAACGCGTGGGGTTTGTCGTACACTCGGTTATGGAATCGTTTAGGTGCGAAGAATGTTGTTAATTGCTTAATTGTTGCATTAAATGTGTTGTTCCTTGTTTGAGTCTTTAATTGCTGGTCGTTGGAGTCTTTTTAGTCGCATATGAGTTGGAGTGAGTTGGGTATTGTTTAGTGCATTTTTGCACAAGTTTAAATCCATTATTTTGAAAACCGCAGATGTGCAGTCTACTGTTCTGTTCCGAACTCTTTGTTCTATTATGATATATATTCTATAATTCACTATCCTGCACTGAGTTTTGAGTCTTGCTAGACTTGGGACGAGTCATTTGAATATATTTCCATAGGGGTATTTCGGGAAACGGGCATCTGCATTATCTGTATCTCTTTCTGCTATTCTATTTATGTTCAGTCTTTATTATCTATATTACCGTTTTAGATCCATGCTTAGCACCGGAGCTCAGTCCCATATCCGGTTTTGCTGTTTCAAGTTTCTTAGATGTTTATTCTACCTGTGATGATGGAGCTTGGGATGAGGATTACGAAGAGTGATTCTAACTGGATAGTTCACACATGTTATTTCCCTTTCTTTGTTATTTAATTTGGAACTTGTAGTTCATTTATCAGTTGTAATAAACTTAGAAGATTTATTTTTTTAGATAATATTTCCGCTAGTGTTGTTATTGCTATTTATGGACTTTGAATAATGAACTCCTTTATATAGTAATTCTCTGACTGTGGCTTTGGTGCTTCATTTACCAAAGGGGCACTGCCATGTCCTCATTCCGAAGACGGGGTGTGATAGTAATGGGATTAAATACGAGTGTCACAAGTAGCCAGTATTAACTCTTGAGACATAACTTTACCTCAAAAGCACTTGTGTCGCTCCCGACTTGCTTAACTTCTTCACAATATCGGGACAAGAAGATGGGCAACACTTAAAAAACGAAAGCGATAAATAACACGGGTCACTTGTGTTAAAAAATTGGGTTTTCTCATTAAAAAATAGAACCATTACAAGTAATAGAAATGTACCTAAAAAAGGTCCAATACGACGAGGGAAAAGAAAAATTCAATAAACAAGAAACATCAACTTTCAAGCATTTGTTATAGACACCTTCAAACGACCAGTTAGTTTCAGTTGAATGATCTAGATTAAAAAAGAAGTATCTAGTTTAGACCCGCGAAATAGCTGCGTTGACGTTGGGCTCAGAACTATGTCGAGCTCTTCAGACGGTCCAAAAATACCAAGACTACTCGAACTGAGTGATCAACCGCTGGTTCTTTTCAGAAATACTCTACTTAACTACATCTCGAAAACAACTTAACCCAATTATGAAAAGAACAAAGATATTTTCATAAGCTGAGCCATTTTGCTTTAATGATAAAAAAAAAAAAAAGGAAATGTGATCCTGAACCTTGAAGAGTGAAAAGCATTTATATAGTGCTTTGGGATCAATAGAATTGATGTTTGGATTGATAAGAACTTGCAAGGCGACTTCCATTGACAAAAAAGTCTTTTCAGTAGGGATGAGGTCCGTAACTTTTGCTTACGTGATTTCTGACGTGTAATTAATTTTTTGCAACAAATTGTGTATGCGTAATTTTTTTTGTGTGATTATTTGACTACATATCTATTTAATTTTATTGCGTGTAACGTGTTTTATTTCGTGAACGTTTTATTGTGTGGACGTTTCGCACACGCGTCATAATTAAGGGACTTAAATTGTGATTTACCAAGATTAGTAATTTAATTGGATGAGTGATTGATTGAAATTAATTAGGAATTTATTTGGAACAGGAATTGAATTTAGACAAGAGAATTAATATAGGAATTAAATAATGTTTATATTAATAAGAAAAGAATTTCATTGGGAATAAAAAAAGGAAAATAAGGAATAAAAGAAAAAAGTTAAAACAAAAGCACATCGTGAGATATTGGGTGACAACCTGAGGGAACGTGCAAAATTCGTGCAAAATCCGTGCAAAATTGGAACAAGAATAGAAAGAGTATCAACCGCGCCAGAAGAAATATAGGAGAGAGAGTGTGGAGCCTCTCACTGCTCTCACCCGCGTGGGAGCAGAAGGAGACAAGTCTCCCCAACCGAATATCCAAATCGCGAGTTATTGTTCCGAGAGTGAATCCCTAGCTTAAACTTAATTACACCTACATCTTAGTTTATCAATATTCTCAATCATGTTCACAAAACAAAGGGAAAAGAATCCCTAGCTTTCACTTATCTTAGTTCAAAGGTTTTCAATCTGAACAGTAAACTTAAACAAATTACGCAGAAGTACTATTAGTCCTCATGGACAAAACTTTTGGTGAAATAAACACAGCCCACTTTTCCTATCATTCTCATAAGTGCTTCCATTTATATCGTTGTTGCGTAACGTTCAAAATTTATTAAATATTGAACATATTTTGTGTTTCTGTGTTATCAAATAAAAAAAATTAACAATCCACGATATTTTTACGGGAAACATTTGTTGTGATTTTTAGTTACCTATTATGTAAGACATATGTTACATGCCCAAGAACAAATGTTCATCAGAAAAAATAAAAAAAACATGTTGCAGCCTTATGACATGTGTTCATAAAGAGAAAACACGTGTTGATTTTGTTGTAAATGAATGACCAGCAAGTCCCAACCTGGCCCAACCCATAAAATGAAGGCTCATAGACCCATTAACCAAAGGTCTCTACCTCTATAAATAGAGACTTTAGATTTATTTCTATATACACCAATATCATTTCCTCTCCCAACTTTTCCTCTCTTTCTCTATTCTTATAACACATAGCAAAAAAAAATAAATCTTCTAATTTTATTTTTGCTTTGGTGAAGAGGCCTTTGACTATCTATACTCAACTCCTGATTAATAATGAAAAGTAGCATTTCTCAAAGTTGAAATATTGAAGTTAATAGAGTGTGATATTCCTTCAATTTCATGATTTAGAAAATGTAACGAAAATTCAATTCCATGATATAAGTAAGAAAATTAAGGACGTAAAAAATAAAGTGTTTTTGAAAATTAAAATATCAATATATTATGTTAAATAAAATTAGTGGTATACAAGTTTTATTAATAATATATGAGTCAAAAACTAAAACCGAATTTTTTTTAGAGGAGTGAACACTTTTTACATGCCCAAGAACAAATGTTCATCAGAATAAATAATAAAAAAAAAACATGTTGCAACCTTATGACATGTGTTCATAAAGAGAGAACACGTGTTGATTGCAACATTTAATACATGCCCAAAAAAATGCAACATCTGTCTAAAAAATATTTCATATTTATTGAATTTAACGTGTTCGAGTATTATAGTCGTGAGGCGATTATATATATATATATATATATATATATATATATATATATATATATATCATCCATCTAAAAAAAATGAATCCTCCAAGGAAAAATAAAGAAGTTTGGCTCCCCATTTGCATGCTTAGCTCGGAAAAGAATTAGACAAAGTGACAGTAACACGTTTTTGTGAATGGAAGTCATTTCTTGTCAATCCAAACATCACTATATAAATGCTTCACTCTTCAAGGTTCCTTATATATTTGCACACACACAATTACAATTTGAACTGTGAAAGAAAGTAAGAAATAAGTCACTATTACAATTTAAAACCGCGTTCCATAGATTGATCTCATCACTATTTCTCTAAAATGGTAAACAAATTAAGCACCCCAAAAGAGGTCAAGGGTACTTAAAGAGTAAGAAGTACTATAAGTCTTCATGGACAAAACTTTTGCTGAAATAAGGAAAGCCCACTTTTCCTATCATTCTCATATGTTCTTCCATTTATATCGTTGGTAAACAAATTACGCAGAAGTACTATTAGTCCTCACGGACAAAACTTTTGGTGAAATAAACACAGCCCACTTTTCCTATCATTCTCATATGTGCTTCTATTTATATCGTTGTTGCCTAACGTTCAAAATTTATTAAATATTGAACATATTTTGTATTTCTGTGTTATCAAATAAAAAAAATTAACAATCCACGATATTTTTACGGGAAACATTTGTTGTGATTTTTAGTTACCTATTATGTAAGACATATGTTACATGCCCAAGAACAAATGTTCATCAGAATAAATAAAAAAAACATGTTGCAGCCTTATGACATGTGTTCATAAAGAGAGAACACGTGTTGATTGCAATATTTGATACATGCCCAAAAAAAATGCAACATCTGTCTAAAAAATATTTCATATTTACTGAATTTAACGTGTTCAGTACTATAGTCGTGAGGCGCTTTTTTATATATATATATATATATATATATATATATATATATATTAAATTAAAATATTAAATTAAGTGTTGCTTTTACAACTTTTTGGGCACTCACTATGGGTTCTCAGAAATGGTTTGTTTTTTTTATTGAGATATATTTTGTTTTCCGAGTCACAAAGATTAGCACATTTGGTTAATTTCAAGACTTGGATTTATTACACAATACAAATCCATGGTTAACATCTGTGACTTTGTAAAATTTTAAATGTCTCAATTGTAAAATTTACATTGTGTTGTAAATGAATGACCAGCCAATCCCAACCTGGCCCAACCCATAAGACGCTTCATTTTCAACCGGTAGATCAGGAGTTCGAGTCATGTCGAAGAAAAAGTGGAGAACACTATTGATCCTCCTTTAAAAAGAAAAAAAATGTAAATAGAATATGTTAGGAATGCAAAAATCACTTCTTAGTATAATGATAATTTTACGCCTAACACCAGGCAGAGTAGATGACAATGATAACAGCATTCCGTCCCGCATTCGAGACTGTAAACCCCCTCTCCCCAAACACAAAAAGATGTGATAATTTTAAGCTTCAATTTTATTTTTGCTTTGGTGAAGAGGCCTTTGACTATCTATACTCAACTCCTGATTAATAATGAAAAGTTGCATTTCTCAAAGTTGAAATATTGAAGCTAATAGAGTGTGATATTCCTTCAATTTCATGATTTAGAAAATCTAACGAAAATTCAATTCCATGATATAAGTAAGAAAATTAAGGACGTAAAAAATAAAGTGTTTTTGAAAATTAAAATATCAATATATTATGTTAAATAAAATTAGTAGCATACAAGTTTTATTAATAATATATGAGTCAAAAACTAAAACCGATATTTTTTTTAGAGGAGTGAACACTTTTTACTCTAAATAAAAATACGAATAGAAAAAGGTTGAATTCTCTTCAAAAAGAACAAAAAAAAGAAGAGGAAATAGGTTGGAACACAAATGATTTGGAGTTGAGTAGAGTCCAAGTATAAAACATAGCCCAACTACGAACGAATTGCTTACTAGACCATAACCCCAAGGACAACCAACATTTAAACCAGAATCATAATTGGTTTCGCGGATTCACTCATTAAAAAAGGTCAGGAGATCGATCATTGTTCATATATGGAGCCGCCATTTTAGTTTTTATTTTACTTTTTTTGTGGATCGATTCGATTCGAGTGGATATTAGTCTCTCAAAGATGTAGACTGGTCCAATGCGAATAACGCTTATATTGTTATTGTTGGTTCGACAACTTTCCTCATTGAAAGAGGTCAGGAGATCGAACCCATCTAACACATGAAACTGTCATTTTAATCAACATTTTACCTCTTTACAGGTCAACTCAGTGCAACTAAAGATTAGTCGGTCCCTCAAATGTCGGAGCCAGTTAAGACACCTCGTGGCAAGATAAAAAAAAACATTTCAACTAGAATCAAAGTTGGTTTGCGTAGCTGATTCGACAGGGGGTCGATCCCGCTCATAGTAGACTTGGTGTGAACGAGATTAGTCTTGTATAGTTTCTTAAAGATCGAAGCCAGTTAAAACACTTAGTGACCACACAAATAAACATTTCAACCATTTGTGGTCCGACTCGGTGTAACGGGAATAGTCTGGTTTAATCCTATAAAGGTTGGAGTTAGATAGGACATCTAGTTTCAGACCAAAAAAATATTTCAATATTTGATGAGCCGACTTGGTGTTAACAAGATTAGTCTCTTAAATGTTAGAGCCAAATAGGTGTGAACGGGATTGGTATAATATAGTTTCTTGAAGGACAGGGTAGCTAGAACACCCAGTGACCATACCTAAAAAAACATATTTTCAACCAGAAAATTAAGAACAGGAACAACAACTCTATCATATAATTTGTAGGGGAAGAATAATGATATTAAAGACTTTGAATATGTAGCCAAAAAGAGAAAAGGAAAATGGGTTTGGTATAAAAAATTGGAAATTTTTTTCGTGGTTGAAACGGTAAAAAAACTTGGGAGACCAAAGACCCAAGAAATAGCAAGGAAGAAGTGTATATGGGTGGTGGTAGAGATTGATCTCATTGAGCTTTTTCATTGGATTCATTGCTATATTTGCCTACATCTTTAGTCTGGTCCTTTATTTTTCTCCAGTTTGGTGATCTCCTTAAACTTAATTACACCTACATCTTAGTTTATCAATATTCTCAATCATGTTCACAAAACAAAGGGAAAAGAATCCCTAGCTTTCACTTATCTTAGTTCAAAGGTTTTCAATCTGAACAGTAAACTTAAACAAATTACGCAGAAGTACTATTAGTCCTCATGTACAAAACTTTTGGTGAAATAAACACAGCCCACTTTTCCTATCATTCTCATATGTGCTTCCATTTATATCGTTGTTGCGTAACGTTCAAAATTTATTAAATATTGAACATATTTTGTGTTTCTGTGTTATCAAATAAAAAAAAATTAACAATCCACGATATTTTTACGGGAAACATTTGTTGTGATTTTTAGTTACCTATTATGTAAGACATATGTTAATGCCCAAGAACAAATGTTCATCAGAATAAATAAAAAAAAACATGTTGCAGCCTTATGACATGTGTTCATAAAGAGAGAACACGTGTTGATTGCAATATTTGATACATGCCCAAAAAAATGCAACATCTGTCTAAAAAATATTTCATATTTACTGAATTTAACGTGTTCAGTACTGAATTTAACGTGTTCAGAACACTATTGATCCTCCTTTAAAAAGAAAAAAAAATGTAAATAGAATATGTTAGGAATGCAAAAATCACTTCTTAGTATAATGATAATTTTACGCCTAACACCAGCCAGAGTAGATGACACTGATAACAGCATTCCGCCCCGCATTCGAGACTGTAAACCCCCTCTCCCCAAACACACACACAAAAAAAAAAAAAAAAAAAAAAAAAAAGATGTGATAATTTTAAGCTTCAATTTTATTTTTGCTTTGGTTAAGAGGCCTTTGACTATCTATACTCAACTCCTGATTAATAATGAAAAGTAGCATTTCTCAAAGTTGAAATATTGAAGTTAATAGAGTGTGATATTCCTTCAATTTCATGATTTAGAAAATGTAACGAAAATTCAATTCCATGATATAAGTAAGAAAATTAAGGACGTAAAAAATAAAGTGTTTTTGAAAATTAAAATATCAATATATTATGTTAAATAAAATTAGTGGTATACAAATTTTATTAATAACATATGAGTCAAAAACTAAAACCGAATTATTTTTTAGAGGAGTGAACACTTTTTACTCTAAATAAAAATACGAATAGAAAAAGGTTGAATTCTCTTCAAAAAGAACAAAAAAAAAGAAGAGGAAATAGGTTGGAACACAAATGATTTGGAGTAGAGTAGAGTCCAAGTATAAAACATAGCCCAACTACAAACGAATTGCTTACTAGACCATACCCCCAAGGACAACCAACATTTAAACCAGAATCATAATTGGTTCAGATTGCCCCAGAGTGAACTGAAAGCCTACGCCTATATATCTTCCGCAGATTCTTTTGTGGGTTTCCAAAAATCAATTATTCTGAAGAATTCTTCGTTTATGTATTATGATAAATTGAGGAAGAATTGTTTTTTGAAGAAAAACTAAAAAAGGTGATGATGGGTTCGCCATTTAAGGATTCTCTTAAAGCTCTTGAAGCAGATATTCAGCTCGCCAATACTCTGTATGATTTTATCTCTTTTCTTCTTTTTTTCATTCTTTTTGAAGAACTTGTAGAATTATAAAATAAAAAATTATTTGGGAGGAAATTTTTGTTTCTTTTTTTTTGTTAGTTATGGTAGGAAAATATTTTCCTTTTTGAAGGTTTTCTGCCATTTTGTTATATTCAGTGATTTTTGCCATTTACCTAAATTTTAGTTAATTTTGGACGGTTTAGATTCATGGGAAAATCTTCATGGGGGTTTTTTGTGTGGATATTTGGGATAGTCATATTTTAGTTGCAGAACATATTTGAAGCAATTGCTTGTCTTTCTGTGTGTGTTATAGGGTCGTGGGGCTTGATTTATTTCAAGCTTTTTGATTCATAAATGGTTGACCTTAAAGCTCATTCCTATTTGAATTGTAAAAGATCATACATCTATAGCTACCTGTCCAAAGTAATCTTCTTGGGACTACATTGATCATGTGGTTACAGCTAAAAAGCTTCTCTAGTGAAACTCTGTTTAATATTTGGTTTGAACCTCTTATCCTGATCTTGTGCGGTTTCTTATTTCTATATTCGCAATGTGGGACGATATGAGCAAATACGTGACATTTTGTCGGGTTAATGCAACTTGAACATTCCATGGTAGCATTTGTAACTTAAAAATTTGTTCTTGTATCCTCCGTTCCCAGGATGCCACATTTTAATTAATTGTGTGTTGCTTGTGAAATACTGTGTTTGACTGAGATGATGAGTATATTTTGGTTGTTTGTTTTGATGGAATAGCATTTCTTGCCATTTCTTGTTGTCCCTACCTAATGTGTGTTGCTTTCTCCCTTCCTCATCGTCAGTGGCGGCTATGAGGGTGTGCGAGATGAAATGATCAGACATGCGCTCTAAAATCCAGCGACGCACTTTGAGTCCCCTAATTTTTTTTTATTTATATATATACTTAAGAAAAAATACTAGCCCCTAATTGTTTTTTTTTGTATATATATACTTAAGAAAAATCAAGCTCCCAATTTTTTTGTTTATATATATACTTAGCTAAAAATACGGGGCCCCAATTGTTTTTTTTTTGTATATATATACTTAGCAAAAAATCCGGGGCCCCAATTTTTTATTTATTTATATATATACTTAGCAAAAAATATTGGGCCCCAATTTTGTTTTTGTTTATATATATACACTTAGCCTAAAATTTGGGGTCCCAATTTTTTTTTCGCACAGGGCCTCGAATATGTTTGAGCCACCCCTGCTCATCGTTTCAGGGCCTTGAGTTGCTTTCTCCCCATTTGCATACTTAGCCTGGAAAAGAATTAGACAAAGTGACAAAGTAAAACGAATTTGTCTTTCTTAGACAAAGTGACAATTACTAACCTCATCCCTACTGAAAAGACGTTTTTGTGAATGGAAGTCACCTTGCAAGTTCTTATCAATCCAAACATCAATTCTATTGATCCCAAAGCACTATATAAATGCTTTTTACTCTTCAAGGTTCAGGATCACATTTTCTTTTTTATCATTCAAGCAAAATGGCTCAGCTTATGAACACATCCTTGTTCTTTTCAACAATACTTTGCTACCTTTTGTTACATAGTATTTCTTGTGCACATAATTTGTGTCACCCCAAAGACAGCCTTTCATTACTTCAGTTCAAGGAAGAAATGCTTGATGTAAACACACCTACTACTGATATAATGTGGGAATTATGTGGTTTGTACTCACAAGACCCTTACCCGAAGATGATATCGTGGAACAAGAGCAGCACTAGTAGTTCAAATTGCTGCACCTGGGAAGGAGTTACGTGCCATGGAATCACAGGCCGCGTAATTGGTTTAGATCTAAATTGTAGCAAACTCACGGGAGTTGTTCATGAGAATATCAGCCTTTTTCGACTTTCATATCTTCAAAAGTTGAATCTTGCCTTTAATACTTTTGATGGATCGAATATATCACCTATTCTTGTTGGAGGATTATCAAGACTAACTCACCTCAACACAAGTTTGGACAAATGAGATAGTTTTGATGGGATAATACCTTCAAAACATTACCCTTTCCTTTGCCAAGGATCTGTGCAACAGAAACAGGGTTGATCTTAACTCTTAACATAAGTGAATTTTTGAAAGGATAATCAGCTGAAAAGAAAAGCCAGATATTTCTTTCCACGAAACACGCAAAGTCCCATGTCTTTACAACATATACAGGACCTCAACTTGCAATTCTCTACACACTTAAATTGTATTATTGTATATGGTCATTCCAAAACCAGGAAGACATGGAAAGCAATCAGCTAGCTTCCCTTTAAGGTGGCATGCTTATATTTTGAATTCAAATATTTTTTTCTAATGAAGTGAAGCCCTTAATGTCCTTGTACAAAAACTTCAATAAAAGAGAAATTTGTGGTTTCAAGAGTCTCATTTCTTGCTGAACTACACAAACACCCATATTAAAAAATAAAATTTAGAAAAGGTGCAGCATAAGCATGATTCAAAGTTTCGGCCAATTCATAACTGGGTCAGTTCCCTCCGGTACAAAAACGACACACCGTCACAACTGTTCCAAAAAATTGCCGAATCGTTTCCAACTCGGCCTGACTCGGCAAAACTCGGAACGCGACTTTGAACCATGAGCATAACTACCAAAGTTCCACTTTTACCATTATTAGCACCGGTGGCGGTGGCCTCCGAGCCGTCGATGTATACCGCGACTTTGGACCATGAGCATAAGACCCAAAGTTCCACTTTTGCCATTATTAGCAACAGAACAGAGAGACAATTTGCTAAACAGTACATACTCAAAATTCTTGTTAAGTAAGGTTCAAGTAGTTGGCACCGCACTTCTGACTCGTGACAACAGATCAAGGGCTCGACAACCCTACCAGATATTAATAAAAAACAAATTAAATACTAAAAAACATACTCAAAATCCTTCAGATTTTCATATAGAGCTTTCCCCAGGCATCAACACGAAAAACCAGAAACTCAATGGAAATTAGAACACCGCATTGTGATTTTAAAAACAAAAAAATCAAAATTCACAACAAAAATACTCAATGAAAAATTCCCTCACACAAAGACGGAACTCCATCCACAAATTTAAAAAAAAATGCAATATTTTTCTCTCATAAGTACTTGTGATGTCCTAGCTATGACTTAATCAATTCACAGCAATAAATCCACACAATTCAAAGACAAGAATTAAACCACCACTAACTGATATCTTTATAAATGAAAGAGATTCAAAACTCCCAAAATAAGTTTAACATAAGCTAGGATCACTGTCCCCAGATACTGAATTTAAACTAATAAAAAGCAGAGAGACAAGAGAGCAAACTGATAGCCAATGCAAATGGAATATCTAAGTTTAACACAAAGATTAAATCATACCACATTGTTGCTGTTATCACTAATTACACCTTCCAGACTGCTCCATGTCCCTGTGGCCTCGGCGAATTTACCAGTTGCAAGCTGCTCTTTGATTTGAAGGGCCATACTGTTTTACCAATACTCTTGTTAGCCAACATAGATAATTCAAATTTCATGGTAAGAATATCAAACAATTATTTATTTATAAGACAAATATAAATCATATTAAAGACCTGTTTGATGTCTGCAGACCATTGTTATCAAGCCTCGATACATCTTTAAGAAGAGGGCCCCAAGAAATCTACATATTGAAATAATTATCTAAGTTTAGCACATAAAGAGTAAGTATCAAATGAAAACTAAAAATTTGATCACTTAGAATGTAGTAATGAAACAACTAACCACAAAATCTTCTGGTGAAATCCATGAATCCCCCAATGCAATTCCTATGGAATTTCAGAAAAGAAGTGTTCATTTCAAGATTCAAAATTCCATATTAATTTGAAGAGTCTTCACTGATTAAGATTAGAAAAGGTACCTCCAAGTTACATTTTTAGTTTTCCAGACTCAATAGCCTTGAGAGCAGATAATCCAAGAGTAACAGCAAATTTTCCACCATAAGACTCTGCTACTATGTAGAGAGGACTCTTTTGGAGTGTTACATTTCCATTGAAAAGTTCAATCAACAATGTAGTAAGATCCTCTGCATTCTCATCATCAGTCTTCACAAGCAACTTAAGGTCTTCCACAAAACTGTATCCTGTCCCAACTGGATTATCCTATATTCACCAAATCATCATGATAAAATAATTACACAAGATAAAAATGCGACTTCGATTTTTCTAGTACATCTTCTTCTGTTTACACTAATGCTACTATTACAAGTAGAGAACATCATTGGATTAAAGTGAATTAATGAGTTCGGACCAATCGCATTACTCCACTTGTGATAATTACTAGATAATGTACTAGAAGATGCACAATTTAAAAATACACCAGAAAAAAACAGTAATTTCTGATATGGGACTTACCACAAACAGAAGATCAGCTTTGTTCAACCATGTTGAATTTCTTGGTTTCAAGAAAGTATCAAGAGGCCCAACTTCTTGAAAATTTCCAATTCCAACTCCAGAGGCACCCTTTTCAAGTTTATACAATAAACAATCAGTAAAAAGTTATAGTATCATTTTGACATAAAAAATTGAGAGCATAAAAGAGACTACTTACAGGGCCACCCTGTAACCAAAGAACAATTGGCCATGGCTTATTTGGATCATCTTGAGTTCTGTATGGGCTTCTATAATGCCACCAAAACATTTGAGCTTCTGGTACACCAAAAACAAGAGATAAGAAGAGAATAATGCATAGAATTCAGCACCAATAAAATGTAAGAAAGAATCAAGATTATTAACTTACTGGGTCTAACTTGAACATAACTTGAACAAGCCTTCACACCTGGAAATCAAGGATGATTTCAGATTAGAACAGAAATGGGAGAAGCTTTAGAAAGAAAGTTTAAGGGAGGAAGAAAACTCACAAGAAAGGATAAGGCTCGCAGACAACATTTGGGTTCAATTTTCTGGATGTCTTCCTCCAATGCTTCTTCAAGTATTTATATTAGGGTTCCCCTCCCAAGAGAGGAATCCAGCCATCCAACTCAGCATTGCCTGACACCAGCCTGGGAATCAACAATCAAGGATGAAGATGCTCTCTTGCTTCTGTGATGGCTGCCAAAAAAGGACACGCAGCCTTTCCCTTTTTAGAGATAAGAGATGGCCCAAAATAGCTCTCCCAAAACGGTGCCGTAATGGCTAACTAATATAATAACTTTTAAAACGCCTGAAAGGAATAGCTGTAAATACTCCTCCACTGCCACCGCATTAATAGGACGCTGTCGTTTTGGGTCTAATTAAGCTAATTGATTTATCGGCCCTAATTCCCCAATTCGACCCTTCTGCCCTTTATCCAATTTTCCCTCTCTTTTACTTATGAATTTTATTTTGTTTTTCCCAGCCATGACAGTATTAAAAATTTGAAAATATGTCAATTAAAAAATGATAGCTTTGGCGCCCAAACATGAAGTTTCTGGTTCCGTATATACTAACAGAGAATCACATAATCTGATAAAGAAGAAACAATTACCTGAGAGGATTAATGGCCCGACGAATTGACCACTTTATCAATTGTTCATTGTCAATTTTTTCATCAGTATAAATTTCACAACTCAAAATTCAAAAGAAATCCTTTTAAAATTAATAAACAAATGGAATAAAAAAACTCACCCCACAATTTTCCGCTTAATTCTCTATTTTAACAGTGAAATTCACCACAATCTTTTATTAATTTCCAGCCCCCGTTACTGATTTTGCAATGGATTGAAGGAGGTGGTGGTGATAGTTTGAGATGAAAGGTTGGCCAAAAATGGTGGGTGGCAGCGTTGATGGTCGAATTAGGGAAAGAAATAAAGGGTAAGTGGCGTCGGTGGTCAAATTTGACAGACGGTGCAACGGCGACCGGAGCCAAGTAAAATGGTGAATTAAAGAAGATGATGTTGGGACCATCTTGGAAGCTCACAAATACTTCTGAGATTATTCAGTAAGTGTAAGAACTGCATACGGGGATTTTTCTGATTTTACCCTTGAATAATGGATACGTGACTGGGGCGTGCCAAAGATTTGTCGAAAATCACCGTAGGGGTGGTGCTGAGACTGATCTAGAAGTGCGAAATTTCATCCAAAAGCATTATGGAAGTAAAAAAAAACAATGAGTATCACTCGATTATTTGAGAAAATAGTTTGAAAACCAAACATGCTGATTTCCCTATGTAATTTGTCTATTTTATTATGATTTTGTTGGTGCATTTGTTTTTCTTATATTTACCAGTATTTTCTAATGTTTAATTTTTTTCGAGAGCATGTTTAATTTGAGCTACCAACCACTACTCTTAATTTGCTAGGGAGCATTTTTGTCAATATTTGTGATACACTGAACTTTTTGACTATGTATTTTGCATTTTTTGTATTTAATTTTGCGTGATTAATTGCTATTACATATATTTTTATGTTATTTGTTAGTATTTAAGTGTTTAAGGGGCGCTTTGATGTGTTTGGTTAGTTGATGGACTTACGTATCGATGTTAGAAAGTTTTGGGGCTGCTTTGTAAGTTTTTGAAAAATGTTTAGTGAGAGTTCATGGTTGGAGGGAAGAGTGGTATCAGTTACACTTTAAAGAAAAGAAAAGAGAGAGAAAAGAAAATGCTGGAAAAATATAGTGATGTGGGGAGATTTCTAAATTGAAGTTCAAACAAAATCCGATCAGAGCGATTTCTGTTGCGTTATTCTACTAGCTGAGTTAGGATAATTGGCATCGGGAAGTAGGCTGGAAATTTTGGGTTTTGAGAACCTTTAAGCTTTTTGAAGAATTTGATTAAGTTTCTAAGGTGATGTTCTTACACCCTTACTTTTCAGTCTAAAAAATAATGAACGGTTGTTTTACTAAAGTTATAGAATTGTGTTGAATTGGTTTTATTGCATTTGAAAATGGATGATGTGTTGATGTTATTTGCATTGAAATGTGTGTTCGATGTTGGAAATCTGCGTTTGGTACTTGTTATGTGGTTGATCGTCGTTAATTGAGTCTATGTGGCTATTTCCGATAGGAGCTCTTGTCTGTTGATGACCCTATTTCGAGACATCATCCCAAGTTTTGAGTGTCCGGGAACACTATATTCAGTAATTCAAACCCGGTCCCTAGCGGGAGTAACAAGATAGAGTTGTTAACATTTGTTGTGGAGTTCACAAGAGTGAACGATGACATAATGGTGTGTCCTTAAATTTAGACTCTGTCGTTCAAGGGGTATATACCCGAATCCATGTTAAGTTAGGCCCGCCTTAACGCAAAATAATAGTTAATGGCTTTTAACCATCGGTATATAATCATGACCAAAAAAATGAGCTCGATTGTGTGAATTGTGTGTTGCGTCATCTGTTAGAACGGTACACGTAATATTTGACTAAGTATGTCCGTCTGTATTGCATGAGTAGTTCACGGTGCTCATAACACGATTTCCGTTGTATACGTGTAAGATATGAAAGGATAGTTTTGGCATGTTGTGGTTATGTTTTGGTATATGTAATTTCATAATATGTCATTTTGGGTTGGGATATTTGAAAATGCAGAAAATGTCATTTCCTTGGTTAATTTGTACACAAAATGGCCTGTTCTTAATCGCAGCAAGCCACCTGTTATGGTGGGGGGTTTGACATGGACCCCTACCCGTTTATTGAAATTGCCCGAAAAAGGCTAATAAAAGTACAGAGAGGGGGACAAAAGCCAAAAAACCTCTCAATAGGTGGAAACAAATCCACTCCATACAAACAGTAGAACAATGCAGGAAACTGATTCGTTTATCACACGAATAAGGAGCTACAAATTGCCTAAAATAAGTAGTATGCAAAGCGACTATATCTAAACCGGATATTTGGGGACGTCCCCGATCCAATAAATATAGGATAAATACAAAGAAACAAAATGCAATAAAATAAACCAAATCTAATTAGTACGCCTTAAATAATGAGTTCCGCAACAATCAAGGTGACATAGTCCACAAACTGTAGTCGGAAGTTGTGAAAAAGTCACAAAAGTTGAATTCCGTTGCTCATCGCATGCAATGTTTGCCAAAGTATCTGCCACTTTATTAGCCTCTCGATAAATATGACTAACCTGATTCGGGCCAAGAAGATTCAAAAGTTCATGAAATAAGCCATCCAATCGCCAAGCATTCACCTTTCGTGATTTAATAGAATCACTTAAAAACTTTGAATCCGTTTGGATAATAAAGTGTGTGTATCCTAATCCAATAACAAATCTAATGCCGTAAATCATAGCTTCAATTTCAGCCGTGGAATTAGAGAGATAATGTCCAAGAAAAGTCGCAAAAGCCCCAACGAACTCTCCACTCGATCGCCGCAAAACTCCACCTATTCCAGTAATCCCGAGATTACCACGAGATGCCCCATCAATATTCAAAATCAAACCTTCCCCACCACCTTTCCACTGTACTGTCAAAAGACTTCCTCTCAAGCTCAAGTTTGCCGTGGGTTGTGTACCAAGAAAATGCAACAGGTCCGCATTGTGTAAAATTGGCATAACAAAATATTCCATCTCTCTAAATAAACTTCTACCATTAGAATGAGCACCATCATACACAAAACGACATCTACTACGACATAAAAGCCAACACACACTAGCTATAACAATAGTATAAATATCATGCCACTTTCCCTTCCCCTTCCACCATACAAATTTAATCAAGTCCAAATAAGAAGTGTACCTTATATGATGATGTCGTAAACCAATCAAAGTGAATGCCCTATTCCAAAGAAGTTGGGCTAAATTGCATTCTAAGAAAATGTGGTTAAAAGTCTCCTCCCCTCGTCCACATTGACAATGTGAGGCTAGAGATACACCCCATTTCCTTCGAATCTCATCTAGAGCTAAGAATTTGTTAAAAAGTCTCCACATAAAAAGGCACAAGGAAAGAGGCATTACCTTATTCCAAATAAAACGCCGAGAACATTGGATGATCCCATTGGGTTGTATGAGTTTCAAGATCGAAGAAATCGTGAAACGCCCATGAGATTCTAACTTCCAAACATGCACATCCCGCTTCGTTTGTATCGTAGGCCGTGGAAGTAGCCGAGCTTGATCGGCTGTGAAAAAGACGCTCTAGTTTCCATGGTCCATTGATCCTCATCTATATGTTCATGTACCCTCGGATGAATCCCCTGCATAATCCCGGTCTTCTCTCTAAGCGACCTTTGCAAAGTGATATCATCATGCCAAAACGAAGAAGAGCCATCCCGAATTAAGATCCCTATGTGTTGCTCAAATGAGGTCTCTAGTCGCCAACATACGTTTCCCAAAGAGGGAGGCAAATGAGGCGTAGTTGGACCAAAGATGGGTGATGGTCATTAGAACAATACCTTTCGTGCAAAAAAGATCTCCAAAGTGAATCCGAGGTCCCCGAAACGCCACCGCAGTTTATGAGAAAAGGCAATTTGAAAAGAATTTAGAGAGAAAATACCCAACCCATTTTGTTGTGTGTCACGACATAGGCGATCCCAAGACATCCAGTGTCACCTTTCTCCAAATTCCGTCTTACCCCAAAGGAAATTGGAAAAAATTCTCTCAATATCCCCAAGAACCTGCTTTCAGCGGTCTGAAGCAACTAAAATATGTAAAGTCATAGAAGATAACACAAAACGGATCAAGGTAAGGCGGGCACCCATACCAAGCAATTTACCCTGCCAACCCGTTACCCTATAAGACAATCTGTCAACCAAACCCGAGTAGTATATGGTTTTAGTTCGCCCTGGGAAGATAGGACAACCTAAATAGGTGATAGGGAAAGAGCCTTGTGAGAAACCAGAGACTCGGCTGATCATTTGAATTTGCCTGGGCGATGTTTTTGATGAGACATAGAATGATGATTTATTATTGTTGACCCGTTGACCCGAACAAGCTTCATAATTTCTGATGTACTGAATTAGTGCCTGAACCCCTCTCTTGCCTCCATTAATGAAAATAACGGCATCATCCACATAAGCCAAATATGAAACAAGAACATTAGAGCGAGACACCACATAAGGACCCACCGCACCGGATCTGACAAGCCGATCCAATCCACGAGAGAAAACGTCTGCGGCTAATATGAAGAGTAAAGGGGAGAGAGGGTGATACGGTACCAACCTCGAGGCTGCCCAAGCCAAAGGAGCACATACATCGACTAAGCACGAGACTTAGAACAAGGGACGTGAAGCAACTATCTACATCATTGACCCGAGTTCTAAGGTATGAAGAGCATGCTAAGTTACATCTAGGAATGTTATACGAGGCAGCCTCTCAAGTTCACAAGTGTACAATTAGGCCCTATCAAGCAAAGAGGCTAAGAAGGGCATTTTAGTAATCATACAAGATGATGAGGGATTGGACAGCTTTACAATATTTTGGCAGAATGATCATAACTTTCTATCCAGTTATCCAATGGAGCTGATTCCAATTGCATATTAAAGATAAGAGGCAGATCTACAACTTTCATGAAGAACCCGAGATCAGATTCTGCCTTCTTGGCATCCGAAATCATCGTGCAAGTTGGCCCAACAAGCTGACCAGAATTGGGACGAATTTAAAAGGGCATTTTAGTCTTTTGTACATTAAAGTCTATTCTAGTCTATTCTAGACTATTCTAGTACTTTAATTATTTTTCAGCTTTATTAATTACTTTAAATATGTGTTAGTCAAGTTGGTCATCAAGTTGTAAGAGTTCTACTTCTACTGAGACTCTTCATGCCTTACCTACCATGAAACAAGTTGTACATCAGTTTCGATAAGAGTTCCCACTTAGTATTAGGACTCTTCTTTTAACTTTATTAGTTATCTTAGCCACTAAGAAAACAAGAGTCCTACTTCTTCAAGGAACTCTTTCTTATTGGTTGTTGGGAACCAAAATCTCTCTATATAAAGAGAGAGTTCGGCCTACATATGGGATGTTAGATATATTGATATTTTGGAAAGGTTATTCCTTAGCTTCTTGTGTTTGAACTTCTATGTAGAACTTCATTCATTCTTTGACTTACTGTATCAACAAGTTTAGTTTCTCTTGTTGTGGTGTTTCAGCCTCCATTGTTAATTAACCATCCTTAGTGTTGCGTTGATTAAATTCCCATAGAAACTAGTTCGAGAATTGAAGAAAGATCGGGCTCAACTTAAGTCGAACCTTGCGGTTCTTCATCAGGTGATATCAGAGCAAAAGGTTCTTCTCCAATTCCCGATGTACCTTTATCGCTTTATCGTTGGTCAGGTTTTCCCTCCTTGGCCTTGAAATCTTGGAGGGGTTCGATGGTAACAAGGATTTAATCGGAGAAAAATATGTAAAACAGAGATTATGGATACTATTAAATCATAAATCATAGTACCTTAATGTTCTAATGGAAGTATGAATGTTGTTACAATAAGAAAGCAGGAGGACAACACCAACATTCTGTTGAACTCTGAACCTAGAGCAAATACTTATTTATATCTCTTTTTTTTTTTGCTAATAGTTATTTATATCTCACAAAGCTAGTTTTTCGTATTATTTTTTCCGCACATAATTTTAATGTCTTTTCTATCACAAAGAATTTTGTGTATTATTTCCCTCACAATTATTTTTTTTGGTGTATTTTTTGCCACAAAAAAAAAAATTGTGTTATAAGTGTCATTTCGCGACATATTCGACCCGACCTGATAGCCTATTCTCCGTTTATTTCTAATTCATAGGTAAAATTGTCAAACAATATAATTCTAACTCATTCCCTCTAACTCGGCCTGATCATTAACTCGACATACAAATATCAAAAAATGTCGACCTCAGCATTATTTCTCCTCGTTACGGACTCTCTACAAACTCAAGTATGAAATCCAAATTCCTAAATTTCATACCAAAATCTCTCTGAATACCCGGTAAATCAAACTAGGGTTTGGGTATTCAGGGAGATTTTGGTATGAAATTTAGGAATTTGGATTTCATACTTGGGTTTGTAAGGAGTTCGAAACGGGGAGAAATAATTAGGGGTGTCAATCGAGGTATGTGAGTCGAGCTTGGCTTAGCTCACGCTCAACTCATATAAAAATTTGAAAGCTCAGCTCACATCTTAATGTGAGCTCACGAGCTAAATTTATATTAGCAAAAAAAACGAAAATTCTGTAACAAGAATAGTATAATACAATGAGCATTAAAACTAAATTCTGACAAGAATACAAATATACATAATATAATGATACTTAATTCTTGAAGCAAAAATAAACTAATAAAAAGATAACAAAGGATAAATATATAGTAAGGTCAAAGGTTAAAGAATTTACATACAACAGTAGACAATAATTCTATTTACTTTTAAATTAGTGTATCCCATTCATTTTTTTTCACTTCAAGTGTAATGTTTTAAAGCGATAGATAAATGAGAACCGGGAGTAAGTTGTCTATATTTTTTATGCCTCGTTTTGGCCACTTTTAAACATGATGAATGGAGCTTTATAGTTTTGACCTTTATGATCGTTTTGAGTTTTGTATGGCTGAAAAAAAAAATCGTAACGACGCTTAGCTTTGGATACTCTCTTTTCTGTTGTTTCGGTTTAAAATAAAAATTTAAAAAGATAGATTTTCGTTTATCAGTTGACATGTTATTGAACTAGCAAAAACAATTTAAACCCTTTATTCAAAATGCATGTCCATGTCTATTTCCTTTTGATTTCAATATTACATTATAGAGATATCGAAATACAATAGAAATTTCTTAGTCAAAGGCAACAACAACGACGTTGAGGAGGAGTGCCAACACATATGCCAGCAACTCCACAAATTGCTGTGCAATCGCCTCTCGTTCTGCAGGTACCTCTGAATGTACAATCGCTTCCTTCGCCTGCTTGAATTTCTGCATCTAATTAAAAAAAAGAACGTTCAAACTCACAAATTTATTTTTTTGTCTGATTAAACTCACAATTTATTATTGCAAAAAAATAAAAAATAAAAAAAAAGAGTGTAAAACCCTTTAGTAATCTAATTATAAGTATCTGCTCAAATGGGGACAATAAACCCTTTAGACTTTTGCTTATATTTTACCATTAAAATCACCAAAACATTAATACACGTATATTTGTTAAAGTGAACAGATAATTTGGTTAATACCCGTGCATTTGACTCTATAGAGTCTGTATGCACATATATACTTAGATTACAGATACAGGAGGGAGAAAGTACCAGTAGAGCATGAGAGAAGGACAACAAAGAGAACAAAGATAGCCTTGAATAGAAACTTTGGTGATGCCATTCTTTTAGAGAATTAAGAGAGATGAAAGAAGTTGGAGGATGCTACTTAAACCATGATTAAATTAACCAACGTATATTTATAGTACTCAAGAATCCCAATGCAATTGTTATAAGTTTAATGGAATAATGGGGTGGACCCAAATTTACTGTTAAAATTTAATGGGGTGGACCCAAATTTACCAACGTCTTCTTATAATAATACCCCCACAAAACCAAACAAATTGTTATAAGTTTCATGATATAATGTGGTGGACCAAATTTACCTCTTTACAAGTCGACTTAGTGCAACTAAAGATTAGTCGGTCCCTCAAATGTCGGAGCCAGTTAAGACACCTCTGGCAAGATAAAAAAAAACATTTCAACTAGAATCAAAGTTGGTTTGCGTAGCTGATTCGACAGGGGATCGATCCCGCTCATAGTAGACTTAGTGTGAACGAGATTAGTCTTGTATAGTTCCTTAAAGATCGGAACCAGTTAAAACACTTAGTGACCACACAAATAAACATTTCAACCATTTGTGGTCCGACTCGGTGTAACGGGAATAGTCTGGTTTAATCCTATAAAGGTTGGAGTTAGATAGGACATCTAGTTTCAGACCAAAAAAACATTTCAATATTTGATGAGCCGACTTGTTGTTAACAAGATTAGTCTCTTAAATGTTAGAGCCAAATAGGTGTGAACGGGATTGGTATAATATAGTTTCTTGAAAGACAGGGTAGCTAGAACACCCAGTGACCATACCTAAAAAAACATATTTTCAACCAGAAAATTAAGAACATGAAGAAGAGAGAGAAACGGAGGTGAAAAAACAATCGAAGAAAAGAAACAAATTATCAGTAACAACATCTCTATCATATAATTTGTAGGGGAAGAATAATGATATTAAAGACTTTGAATATGTAGCCAAAAAGTGAAAAGGAAAATGGGTTTGGTATATTTTTTCGTGGTTGAAATGGTAAAAAAACTTGGGAGACCAAAGACCCAAGAAATAGCAAGGAAGAAGAGTATATGGGTGGTGGTAGAGATTTGGAGGGTAATGTAAAATGTGTAGTTTAATGCATGTGATCTCATTGAGCTTTTTCATTGGATTCGTTGCATTGGCATTTACTTTGGGAAAAAGAAAAAAATCAATTTATGTATTTATAGGTTGGGGGAGGGTTGTTGCAACTTGCAAATGCTTTATGTATTTATAATAGAAGGAGAAAACATTTTCATGCGACTTGCCAATGAAATTATGTATTTTTAAATTAATTTATTCATTTTTAGGTTTGGGGAAGGGTTCGCACAATAGGTATAACTAAAGGGAAATACTTATCATCAGGTGCCGTGGCCCAGTGGGCAGGTGCCTGACCCGTGACAAAGAGGTCACGGGTCCGATATCCTCCGCCAGTGTGCGGTGAGCTTTATTCTCCCTTATCTAGGGTGCTCTCATCCCGTTCATGGGGCTGTTCTCTCCCCGTTCATGGGGTTTTCCGCCCTCGGGCGTTAAAAAAAAGGGAAATATTTTTGTATCAACACATTTTGACTAAACTTTTTAGCCAAAACAGCATTGACCATTACTAAAGATGATAATACGACACTCTCACGTACAAATGTCTTTTTAGATTTTCGTTCTTATTCTAAAATAAATATAATTTTATAATTTTTAAGGATGTTTTTTAAATTACTCTTACTCATATTGTAGAATAAAATGAGAGAAATAATTTGGATACTTAGGATTTAAAGGCAGAATAGTAAAAATTCATATTGTCTCGACCTTTTTAATCTATACTAAACTATCTAAAAGAACTTCTATTATAAAATTGAGGAAGTTTAAGAGAAAATATGGCGAATTATCTCACGTATCATATAAATCATGTGCACAACTTCAGATAGCGATGGGTTAAAAAATAACTAAAAGGAAATTGCAAAACCAATGATCTCCCTAGCGCCAGAGGTAGATTTAATGTACAAATTAGGGATGACAATTTTGATATGACCTATCCCATCCTGATTTGACTTGTGCTATTTGGGGAAGATTTGACCCACCCCGTAATTGAGGCCGACCAGAGTTGTATCTCATGTAATATTCGATCTATCTGCCCCGTCCATATCATAATATTATTAATTGTTTTTATATGAATGTTGTTCATACAAAATTCTTCTATTTAAATTATAATTTTCTTAATCTTTTTTTTTTTTACCCTAGAAGAATGGTTGTTGCTAGATTGAGTTTTAAAAAAAAAACGTTGTAGGTTCCATCTCAATTTTTGTAAGTTATTTATGAGATTCTTTTTTTAACAAAAAAGTGAGACATGCGGGACGCGGGCGAAAATTCTTAACCCTCGGCGAATAATTGGTTAGGACGAGGCGATTGGTCAATTCCGCGAAGCAATATTGGTTATTGAGATATTCGTCCCGATCTGCCTCATTATCATCCTTACAACAAACTATGTTTTCGCCTTGAGTGCACAACATTTTTTTTTTTTTGGTTTACATTTATTATTTAGATAATAAGTTGGGCGAGGGACGGTGACTTCTATTGATAGAGGGTATTCGTCCTATCTAGGATACTTGTAAATTGCATGCGTGATTCAAGTTTGCACTAATTCGCCCTTATCCGATGTGAAAATTTTAGTGGTCAGTTCATACTCGGATCGAATAAAATTATATAAAATAAATTTACGCTTAATTCACATTTTAATGTGAATTCAAGTTAATATAATAAACTTCTTGAGTTTTTTTATTTTTTTCTGAATTGTGAATTTAGATTTTCTTCATATTTTTTTATTATTGTTTTATTAATTATATATAGTATTTATAAATTATAACTTGTAGGTATTAAACATCTTGTAGGTCATTCTTTGATATATTAATAGCAGGGAAATAAAAAAATATAATACTTAAATTTAAAATAAAATACATAAAACAAAATAAAATAAATATATCTTACATGGACAGTGCTAGTTACCACACAACAAATGAAAAGTTAAAATGTTTATTAAAAAAAGATACTTATATGGAGGCTCATTGAAACTATCATTTGGAACTAAGCAAAGAAGTGAAGCAAAACATAAAAAATATCTCAAGTATATTTTAGTCTACCTAGTTAATACTCACTCCATTCCTAAATATAACAATTTCATTATATGTTGCTTGATAAATAAAAAATTAAGATATTTTAATAATTAAAATATCAATATCATTCTCTTAAATATTACTTGTATACTATTAATTCTATTTAAGAGAGTAATATTGATATTTTAATTATAAAATCATCTTAATTTTTGGTTACTTAATTTTCACAACATATAATAAAAGTCTTATATTTAGAAATGAAAATAGTACTTAATAATTATTGTTATAAGAGCTTTCAGGGGGGAAAAAAAAGTTATTGTTGTCAAGAGTAAGAAATCCTTGTTATCTATTCTTTATTTTTGTTTGCATTTTTCATTTTTCAATTTTCAGTCACTACTACTTGAAGGTGCATGTTTTAAAAGTGATTTTAACCTAATTAAAAGTATACGATTACACGCATCTTACTAATTACACCAGCTCAATTAATCAATTCTTTGTTTATTCATTGTTTTATTATCCCTAAATCCTACATTTATTTATAGTGGGCATGTTGCATCTCTGTCTAGGGTGAAGGCAATTGATTACACATGGTGCAAGTGTGGTCCTCACAAGTATTTGAAAACCTTTTGTCCCTCAATAAATAACTAAATACTCCTACGGGTAGACCAGCAGTAGATGGCAGGAGAGGATTGTAAAGCGACACGAGTTCAATTTTCGTTACATTAATTAAATTTTATTTGGAATCAAACCTGAATTCACATATACTCCGATATGCGAGGGTAGCTCGGGTGCCCCAAAATTAAACATGGGTTATCAAAAATAAAATAAACAAAATATTTTTTTTTTTAAACCAAAGAGTTTGGTGGAATTTAGGCAAATATCAAAATCATATGGCCTTCTTTGTTCCTTTGTGACCTCATTTGGTTGAGCTGTGACACCAGCTTTTTATTGAACCACAAATAGAAAGTATCTTCCTATGTTGACATTCTTGATAACCTAATAATCAAATAAAAAATAAATACAAAACTCTTCTCTTTTGTAACGAGTCAGGTTGTATTTAAATAATTATAGTATTTATTTTCGTTAAATTATTTAAAACCGCGTTCCATAGATTGATCTCATCACTATTTCTCTAAAATGGTAAACAAATTAAGCACCCCAAAAGAGGTCAAGGGTACTTAAAGAGTAAGAAGTACTATAAGTCCTCATGGACAAAACTTTTGGTGAATTAAGGAAAGCCCACTTTTCCTATCATTCTCATATGTTCTTCCATTTATATCGTTGGTAAACAAATTACGCAGAAGTACTATTAGTCCTCATTGACAAAACTTTTGGTGAAATAAACACAGCCCACTTTTCCTATCATTCTCATATGTGCTTCCATTTATATCGTTGTTGCGTAATGTTCAAAATTTATAAAATATTGAACATATTTTGTGTTTCTGTGTTATTTTGTTGGGAACCTCTCAAAGCTCAGCATATTACATTTGGGTGGTAACTCATTAAGCGGCCCCCTACCATACAAAATGAGTAGCCGGCTTCAAAAGTTGCGGGTTTTAAGGTTGGGAAGTAATGAGCTTAATGGCACAATTCCATCTTGGTTGTTTTCTATGTCGTCACTAGAAGTTTTACACCTAAATAATAACCACTTCACAGGACGAATTAAGGAGTTCATCACAACAAAGTCATTTTTAGATATTGATTTTAGTGGTAATCAGTTAGATGGTCCTATTCCCGATTCTGTTTCTCAACTCATTAATCTATCCGGTTTTGATGTTTCATCGAACAATTTGAGTGGTTCGATTAGTTTTAGCATGTTTGCTAAACTCAATCAACTTAGTCTTCTTGGTCTCTCTAACAATAAGCTATCATTTGATCAAGCTGAAAAAAGAAGGAATCAACATATCCTCACCTTAACTTTCTGTTTTGGAATTGTCTTCTTGTGAAATAACAGAATTTCCCTATTTTCTTAGCAACTCCAAGAATCTGCGACATGTACAACTCTCCAACAACAAAATTCATGGCCAAATTCCCAACTGGATTCCTTGGACTTCCCTTCGATGTTTGAATCTTTCTCTACTAAAGAGAGAGAAAAGCGGGGGTTGATACTATTTCTATTCTTGTTCCAATTTTGCACGAATTTTGCACGTTCCCCCAGGTTGTCACCACAATATCCCACGATGTGCTTATGTTTTTCTTTTTTTCTTTTATTCCTTATTTTCCTTTTTTTATTCCCAGTGAAGTCATTTTCTTATTAATATAAACATTATTTAATTCCTATATTAATTGTCTTATCTAAATTCAATTCCTATTCCCAATCAATTACTCATCCAATTAAATTACTAATCTAGGTGAATCACAATTTAAGTCCCTTAATTACGACGCGTGTGCGAAATTACGGTTTCACAATTACTAATCTCATCCCTACTGAAAAGTCGTTTTTGTGAATGGAAGTCACCTTGCAAGTACTTATCAATCCAAACATCAATTCTATTGATCCCAAAGCACTATATAAATGCTTTTCACTCTTCACGGTTCAGGATCACATTTCCTCTTTTTTTTTATCATTAAAGCAAAATGGCTCAGCTTATGAACACATTCTTTTTCTTTTCAACAATACTTTGCTACCTTTTGTTACATAGTATTTCTTGTGCACATAATTTGTGTCACCCCAAAGACAGCCTTTCATTACTTCAGTTCAAGGAAGAAATGCTTGATGTAAACACATCTACTACTCCTTTTAGTAGTTCCGATGATTGTAGTAGTATCCCTTACCCGAAGATGATATCGTGTAACAAGAGCAGCACTAGTAGTTCAGATTGCTGCATCTGGGAAGGAGTTACGTACCATGGAATCACAGGCCGCGTAATTGGTTTAGATCTAAGTTGTAGCAAACTCACGGGAGTTGTTCATGAGAATAGCAGCCTTTTTCGACTTTCATATCTTCAAAAGTTGAATCTTGCCTTTAATACTTTTGATTGATCGAATATATCACCTAATCTTGTTGGAGGATTATCAAGACTAACTCACCTCAATCTTTCATCTTCCAATTTTCAAGGTATTATCCCATCAAAACTATCTCATTTGTCCAAACTTGTGTTGCTTGATCTTAGTCGTTCTCCTTGGCATAATTCCACTCATCTTATGTTCGATACTCCTCGTGACTTTAAAAACCTTATCCGCAACCTCACCCATTTACGCGTGCTTTCTCTTCAAGGAGTGAATATTTCATCTACTTTACCTACAAATTGGTCTTCATCTCTAACTAATTTGAATCTTGGAGAAACGCGAGTATATGGTTCTCTTCCTAATTCCATGTTTCATCTTTCAAAATTAGTGGGGTTGCGCCTCGCTTTTAACGACTTGATCTGGACATATTCCACTCAAATCTCAAATCTCCCAAACTTGAGAGAATTACTACTTAATGGTAATTCTTTCACCGCGAATTCCCCATCTCAAATTGGGAACCTCTCAGAGCTCAGCATATTACATTTGGGTGGTAACTCATTAAGCGGCCCCCTACCATACAAAATGAGTAGCCGGCTTCAAAAGTTGCGGGTTTTAAGGTTGGGAAGTAATGAGCTTAATGGCACAATTCCATCTTGGTTGTTTTCTATGTCGTCACTAGAAGTTTTACACCTAAATAATAACCACTTCACAGGACGAATTAAGGAGTTCATCACAACAAAGTCATTTTTAGATATTGATTTTAGTGGTAATCAGTTAGATGGTCCTATTCCCGATTCTGTTTCTCAACTCATTAATCTATCCGGTTTTGATGTTTCATCGAACAATTTGAGTGGTTCGATTAGTTTTAGCATGTTTGCTAAACTCAATCAGCTTAGCCTTCTTGGTCTCTCTAACAATAAGCTATCATTTGATCAAGCTGAAAAAAGAAGAAATCAACATATCCTCACCTTACCTTTCTGTTTTGGAATTGTCTTCTTGTGAAATAACAGAATTTCCCTATTTTCTTAGCAACTCCAAGAATCTGCGACACGTACAACTCTCCAACAACAAAATTCATGGCCAAATTCCCAACTGGATTCCTTGGACTTCCCTTCGATGTTTGAATCTTTCTCTACTAAAGAGAGAGAAAAGCGGGGGTTGATACTATTTCTATTCTTGTTCCAATTTTGCACGAATTTTGCACGTTCCCCCAGGTTGCCTTTATTTTCTTTTTGAGTTTTGTTTCGGTCTCTTCCAATTTTTGCTTATATTGAGTATGGCTGAATATATAAATTGCATCTTTTTTTCCTCATTACTTGAAGGAAAAAAAACGTAACGATGCTTGAAGCTTTGGATACTCTCTTTTTTGTTGTTTCGATTTAAAAATAAAAATAAACATTAATACACGTGTATTTGTTAAAGTAAACAGATAATTTGGTTAATACCCATGCATTTGTCTCTATAGTCTGTATGCACATATATACTTAAATTACAGATATAGGAGGGAGAAAGTACCAGTAGAGCATGAGAGAAGGACAACAAAGAGAACAAAGATAGCCTTGAATAGAAACTTTGGTGATGCAATTCTTTTAGAGAAATGGAGAAATCCAAAGCCAAAGAAAAAGAAGTTGGAGGATTCTACAAAACATATTAAAAGAACCAATGTCTTTTTATAACCCAGAAAACCATGCCAATGGTTATAAGGGGGTGAAAATCATTTGTCCTCGTATATGTCTCTATTCCTGTACTTAACTAATCGGAATTCGCTATGTGGACATTTCTTCCAATTATATATACACATGACGAGTTATAATTGGTCGAGGATATACACAACTGAGTGGGACATGAAAAAAAGTCCATTGTATCTGACATGCGCCTCAATTTCAAAAGTTTTCAGTGATCAGCTTAAACTAAATACTTTTCTTTTTTTGTCATAATTTTAAAAAATACGTGTCGTGTCTTATTTTTTTCTTTAAATTCTACCATTTTCTAATAATAATGGCCCTTTTTGGTAGATGGTTGCACTACAGCAAAAAATGTCTATAGTGACGTTTGTCATATGTCGCAATAAGGAAAATAAATTTCGTTATAGATCTATACCAACATTTATTGCAAATGTCGCTTAAACGTCTCATTTGCCTGTGTCGTTATGGTTTTTTACGGCATTTGTTACAAGCGCCGGTACCTATCTATTACGATGTTTGTTGCGTCATTTTAAAGTGTTTCAAAAGGTATTTTTTTCCGACATTTATAAATAATCAACACATGCCACTTATTCCTACGTTTCTAAATATTGTGAATAAAAAGTTATTCCGACATTCGTAAATTTTAAAACTAGGCTGGCAAACCCGAGCCTAGACAAGGCAAGCCGTCGAGTCTAGCCACATTTGAATAATCGGAGCCTAGAAAGCCGAGCCGTCGAGTTTGGCTACCTCTGAATAATGTAGAATAAAATTTCCCCTTACTCAAAGGGACAGGAATCGAACTCGCGACCTCCTGCTTGTATGTTATGCAATGAAACGCTGAGCTAATTGATCATTTGTTATTTATTTCTCCTCCTATTATATTTATTATAATGGAATTTTGGAATTATATATTTACTTATTTTAATTTCTTTTTTCTTTTTAATTTATTTTTATGATTAAAATTAAAATTAATACACTCTCATTAATTTTTTTTATAATCTATGTCTTTAATGTTTCTTTAAAAAATATATTTTAGAAATATAATCTTTGCATTTGTGTTTGTCTGAAAATGTCACAATATTTAACGACATAGTATATAAATGTAGCTATATCAGTCGCAAAGAGTAACAATTTACAACCATATGCAATGTAAATGTCACTAACTAACATGAAATTGTCGGTAAGAATAAGAATTACTATAACCGTCGTTATAAAACGTCTTATAAAATCCAAATATAGCGACGTCTGTTTAAAACGTCACATGATTTAACAATGTTGTATATAAATGTCGCTACACGAGTCACAAAAAGTAACAATTTATAACAACATTTAATGTAAATGTCGCTAACCAATATCAAAACGTCGGTATGAACAACAATTTCTATAACCGTCACTAAGAAACGTCGTATAAAATCCAAATATAGCGACGCTTACACAAATTGTTGCATTAACTTGCTCTTTTTAGTTTTAAGCGACGTTTGAAAAAAACGTTGGTACAAAAACGTCGCAAAAAACTGTTTTTGTTGTAGTGTTGTTACCTTTCCATACTCCCTGGTAGACTAAATAGAGAATGTAATAGAAAATCTCAAGTAGTCAATTATACAAGGAAAATGTTAAATTTGAGGTATAAAATGAGAAATTTTAAATGGTAGGGTTAACTTAAAAAATCTTTCCACTTATCACATAGAGTTTCTCATTTCTAGTTCAAATCATAACGTTTCAACAAATTGTAAGTTTCATGATAAATAATTTGCAACTTATTGAAAACCAAAATATGCTATATATTTAGGATAGTTCTAATATGGACCAGGTCAATTGGACTATTGGTTTAAAACTTGTCACATTACTATAGAATGAGAAAAGAGGCAATTCTGTGATGATATGACTAATTTTGAACCACAAAATCAATGTAAATATACTCTACATAAAAAACATCCATATATTTAAGTGTTAAACTTAATATTTTGTGCTATGTGTGAAGAAACTTACCATCGTTTTAATCAAAGTCTCACTAATATGAAGAGAACCAACGTCTTCTTATAATAATACCCCAGAAAACCAAACAAATTGTTATAAGTTTCATGATATAATGGGGTGGACCAAACTTAATGGTCATGGTCAGGAATGGATCTGAGATCAGTGGGGAGCCATGAATTAAAATTAGGGGCAAAATAAAATTTGTTTACGAGAATAAATTTTTATTAAAAATCTGAATTTAAATGATATTTATCATCGAAATGAAACAAAATTAAGAAAGAAAATTGACAAAAAAAAATTTTTAAAAAAATGAAGAAAAACCGACTAGTTTACAGAATCTAGTGTCATGGACTATATTTCAAAATAGCATGAGAAAGTTATAAAAAAATATTATTTCATTAAATGTATGTATGTTTTTAGAGAAAATTTTATAATTAAATGATAGTACTATTGAAAGTTCAAATGATTTTTTTTTCTATTTTAGAAATGAGACATTCAATTTTGAAAATAAAAAAATGAAAATTTTATTTTCAAATCCGAATAGAATGAGAGATAAATAATATATGTTTTATATAAAATACTTCTTCCGTTCCAAATTAAATAAACACATCTGACTAGCGCAGAAAAAAAGAAAAGTAGTTTAACCATGAAGAAGTTATCTTAGTATCCATTAATTAATGCAATTAATGGTAGAAATCATATATTAGTAAAATTTACCTCTCTTAAATATATAATGTAAGTTATGATAGTTTTGAGAGAAAATACATTCATTTCGCTTACAACCGGTAGGCCGGGAGTTTGAGTCATGCTTGAAGGGGAAATTGGGATCATTATTGATCCGAAAAAAGAAAAGAAAAAAAAACATTCATTCTAAGAAAATGAACAATCATTTTAAATACTCTAAATTAAAAAATAGACATTTAATTTGGGATGGAATGATTCCTTAATTAAATATTTTTTTTATCACGAAGAACTGTAAGTATTTTCAGCAATTTTTTATAGATACAAAAATAATGAGTATTCTATTATCAATTTTCATTATTAAAATATCCTTATGTAAGTTTAAGGAAACTTGTTGAAAATATCCTTATGTAAGTTTACAGTTGTTACAAAAGTCGATATAGAAATATCCTTATGACAATAGTCGCATTTATAGTAGTTTTCCTTCTTATTACTGATTATCCACCTCTTTTGCATAATCGGTGTGGTTATCCTTATCTCTCCAAAATACGTGTACTAGTCTCTAGTCTCGCCAAATTAAATTCTTTGAATGTGAGACATATTAGTTTGAGAAACATTCTCGAAATTTCTATCCGAGTAAAAAAAATAATAATAATAATAATAAATGAGCTGTATCTCTTTTTCTTTTAGTTCATAGTGATATTTGGAGTCCTAATCGGGTTGATTAAATAATGCGATTTCAAAACAAGGTAGCGGAAGGTAAAAATCTGCATCTTCATGAGATTGCTTGCCTATCTATGATGATACACAATAATGTCCCTCTACGATTTTGGAGTGATGTTGTCCTAACAACTTTTCACCTCATCAATCAAATGTCATCCTCCGTTCATTCCCAAATTCTCCATTCTCTCCTTTTTTTTCACATGATGAACCATCTAAACTTCCTTTTCATGATTTTGGGAGCCTTTATTTTGTACGAGATATTACACCAGGAAGGGATAAGTTGTCTACTAAGCTGCTTAAATATATCTTCTTAGGATACTCTCGTTTTAAAAAAGGATAAATATGTTATTCTCTAGCTTCACATAGATTCTTAATCTTTACCGATGCCACATTTTTCGTTCTAGTGCAGAAGTCAAATATAGGTCTATGGCTCTGAAGCAATTACTTATTGAATTGAGGTTTTGTTGTATATCTCTTATGAAGTTAGCGTGTGACAACCAAACTTCTTTATATATTGCCTCTAATCCGGTTTCATGAGAGAACCAAACACATCAAAACTAATTGTCATTTTGTGCGAGAAAAGCTAATCTCAAATGATATTGTCACGTAATTTGTTGGGTACCAACGATCAACGTGATGGTCTACTTACTAAATCCCTTAGAGGAACAAGAGTGGAGTACTTATGCAACACACTTGGAACCTACGATTTGGCTCCAGTTTGAAGGGGTGTTGAGTAATTAACTGATTATGATTTATTATATATTGATTGTACAACTTAATTAGTGATATTTAACAATTAAGAATATTCTCATTGTTTTTGGGATTAATTGTAATTGATTCTATAAATATGGTATATTTTACCCTATAACTTCTATCCACAACAATGTTTAGTAATTCACTTCTAAGGTTACAATACAAGTCGAACCAAGTATATAGGAACCATAGTCACATCCTAAAATAGCATAGGGGTACAACTAAGAGTAAGTACAAAGTTATTATAATTCTTTTCATTCAAGCTCCTTTGAATTTAAATTTTGTTCAAACTTTCTTCAGCCTCCCCTTCATTTTATAACCTCATAACTCCATTCTTCAAGTTTTCGAACCGGAATGTCACCTGGTCTTCTTATTATGTGTCCAAATCACCGCAAATAATTTTCCCTCATCTTATCTTCAATAGGTGTCACTCCTATCTTCTTTCTCTCTGCTGATTTCATTTCTCACTATATTCTCAAAATTCAAGTTAAGGCACTTCAAACTATCAACATGATATAGACATCGCCACCAACGTAATCCACTTTATCACTGCAGTAAAATAAAGTAAATTAAAATGCATGCAAATATAACAAAAATCCACCTTCCAAATCTTGAACAATAAACTTTTCTGTAAGGAAGAGGAATCTTCAAGATGATAATAGCCTAGAAACCAAGACTAAGTGCGATTAACTACACAATCTGCATGATCATCCTTTTGAAAGAACCCAGTTGAAGTTCCTTTAGAACTACTGTTACTTTCAAGAGGATGAACATTCAATCAAGGACGAAGTCAGGAATTTGGCGTTGGGGGCGAAAACTGCAACACTATGCCGAACTACATATAAAACTTGCAAAAAAATGTTGGGGGCAAATTTGATAAAATATTTCGAACTACATATAAAATTTACCATATCTAGTAGTTGAAGAAGGGCATCCGGCTTCCCCGTCTCAAAAGAAAGCCTAACCATAGGACCCAAATCTTCCCCATTACTAATCATAGTAGCAAGAACAGCGTCCTCGCCAGTGTCCCCATTCTCAGCCACAGTCCTCTTCACTTTCGCGTTCATTTTTTCCTCTCAAGAACCCTGCAAAAACCAGAATCAAGAAAGTTTACCTACAAATCAAACCCTTCATTTCTACAAATCATTAAACCTACTAATTAAAAGATTAAGAAAAAAAGCATACAATTGAAGTTAATTTCAATTAAACAAGTATATACCAAAACCATAAAGAACAACACTTTTTAAGCCTACAAACTAAAACCAATAAAGGGTTTCCCCAAATGGCAGTAAAAAATTAAAAATTACAGATCCAGAATATTCTAGGCCGAGAAATTAATATCAAGAACAGAGTGAACAATGATTCTATCAAATGGGTTTTCATTTAAATCATCCAAAAATACTCCTAACTGTCAAAGTTAAAAACAAAAGATGAAGATGATACTCAAGCTGGAATAAAGAAGATCATTGATGCAGGATGATGTATGGAGCAGTTAGGCGGTTTATAGTTTGTTAGAAGATAGTTAGACTTTGTAATACATTAGTTTAGATTGTAAATATCTAATAACTAATTATGCCAACTAGATTAGTTTGTTGAATAGTCAACTTTCCCTTTGTAGAAGTTGTATATATAGAGCATTTTGGCTCCATTTTCAGTTAATCGAAAATACAGAAAATTTCCCAAGCTCTTCTCTCTGTTCTTCATTTCATTCTTGTTTTTCTCCATTGTTCCTTATCATTTGATTCTGAATTTCTACATGGTATCAGAGCTTATGCTCCGATCTGCGCATTGAATCTTTCAATAAGAATCATCAATCGATTCAAGATTGAAGAATTTCTGTCTTCTTTTTCTTGATCAATTGATTACTAACCCTAATTTTTCAGAAATTACTCGTTAACCAGTAATTTTCTGATTTCTTTTCTTGATTCAATTTTTTTTTCCTGAGTTCCATTGTTTGATTCATTGATCATATTACTATGTTTACTTCCGCAAATTCAGAAATTTCCACTCAACATCCTTTTTACATTCATCCAACAGAGAATTCTGCTCTTGTTCTTGTATCTAGTCCTCTCCTTGGACCTAACTACAAGGATTGGAGGAGGAAGATGAGATGAGCATTGATCATCAAAAACAAGCTATGCTTTATTGAAGCTTGTGTAGGAGTGACAATTCCTAAAAGAAATGATTCTATCTATGGAGTTTGGCAACAGGCTAACCAGACTGTTCTTACCTGGATCACAAATACTTTGGCTAAGTCTATAGCACAGTCTGTGATGTGGTTGAATTCATCATCAGCAGTTTGGGAAAATTTAGAGAAGAGGTATTCTAAAACTCACGCTTACAAACTGTCAAATTTAATTGAAGAGTTTCATGGTTTAAAGCAAGGTAGCATGAGTGTAGATGAATATTACTCAAATTTGAAGATGCTATGAGATGATTTTTTAGTACTTAGACCTATACCTGTCTGTAATTGTGGAGGATGTACTTGTGGTGCATTAGGAACTATACAGGAATACTATGATAATGATTACATCATTAGGTTCCTGAAAGGGTTAAATGCACAATTCTCTGATGTTAGGTCTAAAATACTGATGAAAAGAAGCTACCAGTCATAGATGATGTTCTAAACATGACAACTGAACATGAGAATCAGTTGTTATACTCTACAGCACAAAATGAAGTACAGATTATGTGCAGTCAAGGTGGTCCTGGTAATGGAAATACTGAAGGTTATATAGATCACATGAATAATATGAGGTCTGTTAATGCTATTAACAGTAATGGTGGTTTTAAGAAAGGAAGTTTTGGCAAGAAAGTGCTGCATTGTATTCATTGTGACAAGGATGGACATACCATAGAAAGATGCTATAAAAAGCATGGGTATCCTCCAGGTCATAAGCTCTATAAAGGTGGTGGACAGTCTAATAATTGGACTAAGACTAATTCTGGATCCTTTGCAAACTATAATACCTCACAGAACTCTTCTAATGGATATACTAGTGTTGGAAGTAATTCAACTGGTATGGGGAATTTAGGAGGATACAAAGGGGTTAATCATTTTGCTGGAAGCATACAGCAACCTGTAACAGCTATCAAAGGTGATTCTAGTACTGGTGGAGGTACAAGTACTGTAGGGTTTACACTTGAGCAACAACAACAACTAATTCAGTTGATCAAAAGTGTAAACATGGGAAATAATAATGGAGGTCATGAACCAGGAGTACAGAATCTGCAGCAACCAATGGTAAATGCCAATTTTGGCAGTTTTAATGCACTTACAGGTACTATGGCTTACTCTGTGAATAAAACTTGGATTTTAGATTCAGGAGCAACAGATCATGTCATATGTTCTATGGTTGGTCATGATGCATTTATGTCTGTTAATAACATGTATGTGAAATTGCCTAATCATGTTTCCATTCCTGTGACACATATAGGCACTGTGTCACTTTCTAGTTCTCTTGTTCTTAAAAACGTCCTATATGTCCCTTCTTTTCATTTAAACATCATTTCAGTGTCTAAATTTACTAAGCAAAATTCTTGTTACTTGCTTTGTTCTTCTGAATGGTGTGAAATTCAGGCCCTTCCTTCCTTGAAGAAGATTGGGAGAGCTGATTGCTAGAATGGCTTGTACTTCTTGGATACAAGCCAGCTTGTTGATCCAGACAGTTCTTCTTCTTCTTCTGCATATATCAATAATGCTTCTTCTATGTCTTTATCTTCTGTGCCTTCTTCTTGTCATAGTTCTGATAGTGCTAAGGAAATAAAAACCTTGTTATGGCATTACAGACTTGGTCATTTGTCTATTCCTAGATTGAAACTTATTAAGCAAATAGATAGTACTTCTGTTTCTTGTAATAAAGAGTGTCCCTGTAGTATATGTCCTCTAGCAAAACAGCACAAATTGAGTTTTCCTTTGAGAAATTCTGTTATGACATCTTCTTTTGATCTTATACATGTGGATATTTGTGGTCCATATAAACAAATCACCACTCATGGTCAGAAATATTTTTTGACTATTGTAGATGATTATTCTAGGTTTACTTGGACTTATATGATGAAAGCTAAATCTGAAGCCACTGATATTCTCAAAGCTTTTTACAAGTTCATCATTGTTCAATTTTCCAAATCCATTAAAGTTGTTAGGACTGATAATGGTCCAGAATTTGCAATGCCTGATTTCTACTTAGAAAATGGCATTCTTCATCAAACTTCTTGTGTGGCTACACCTGAACAAAATGGAATAGTTGAGAGGAAGCATCAACATTTGCTAAACATTGCTAGAGCCTTAAGATTTCAATCTCACATTCCCTTATCTTATTGGGGATATTGTATCAAACATGCCACAAACTTGATCAATTACACTCCTTCTCCCATAATAAAAAATCTCAGTCCTTATGAAAGACTTTATGGGAATTCACCATCTTATGATAGTCTTAAGGTTTTTGGGTGCCTTAGTTATGCCTGCACCTTAGAAAATGGAAGAGGAAAATTTGATCCTAGGGGAAAGAAATTAGTTTACTTAGGACATTCTGCTACATCCAAGGGTTATGTTCTTCTTGATTTTGAGACACATCAAATTTTTGTCTCAAGAAATGTCCTATTTGTTGAACATGTATTCCCATTTGCAGTCACTTTTCTTCATGATCTTGATAATTCTACTATTTGTTCTCCTTCCTCTTTTTCTATAAATCAGGATCATGTAGATATTCAGTCTCCTTCTTTTTCTTCTTCATCAGCTCCTCATATTGTCCAAAGTAACATTCCTAGTTCATCAACTAGCATTATCACACCTCAATCTATTCCTGAGTCTAGTCATTCATTACATTCTCAATCTATTTCTGATTCTATTAGTACAAACAATTCTGGATATTGTGCTATTGAAAATGCTTATTCCTTGCCTACATATGATATAAGGAGATCTACTAGACCTACTAAAGCTCCTGCACATCTAAAAGATTTTCATTGTCCTACCTTAAAAAATACTTCTCCACATGTTCTTGATAATGTCATTTCATATGCTAAATTGCATTACAGGCATAGATCATTCATACTGTCTTTAGATACTATACATGAACCTGTTAGTTTCAATCAGGCAGTGCAACACCAAGAATGGAGGGAAGCAATGCAGGCTGAGATTAATGCTCTTGAGCAGAATCATACTTGGGTATTGACTGTTTTGCCACCTGGAAAACATCTTATTGGCTCTAAATGGGTATATAAGGTAAAGTTTTATCCTGATGGTAGTATTGAAAGGTATAAAGCTAGGGTAGTAGCTAAAGGATACACTCAGCAAGAAGGTATAGACTTCTTAGATACCTTCTCTCCTGTTGCTAAAATGACAACAGTTAGGACTATTTTAGCTATGGCAGCTGCACAAGGATGGATTCTTCATCAGTTAGACATAAATAATGCATTTCTTCATGGAGATTTGCATGAAGATATTTACATGGCCTTACCTCAAGGTTATAAAACTAATAATCCTAACTTGGTTTGCAAATTGAAGAAGTCCTTATATGGTTTAAAACAAGCTAGTAGGGAATGGAATGCTACTCTCACACAAGCATTGATTAGCTTAGGTTTTAAACAGTCTTGGTTTGATTATAGCCTTTTTATAAAGGTTACAGGGACTTCTTTCATTGCATTGGTAGTATATGTTGATGATGTGATCTTGGCAAGCAATAGTATGACAGAAATTGGTATTGTGAAGAAGTTCTTGCATGATCAATTCAAAATCAAGGATTTGGGTGAGTTAAAATACTTCTTGGGGATTGAGGTAGCTAGAAACAAGGAAGGTATTACTTTATGTCAAAGGAAGTATGTCATGGACTTGCTTAAGGAAGAAGGTTATCTTTTCTGTAAACCAGCAAAGACACCTATTGATTCTAAAGAAAAATACTCTCATGAAGATTCAGAACCATTTCTGAATGTTACCAAGTATAGACAAGTGATAGGTAAATTGTTATATCTAACTGTGACAAGACCTGACTTGTCTTATAGTGTGCAACAATTGAGTCAATTCTTGGATAAGCCTAATGTGTTACATCAAAAGGCAGTACACAGGATTCTAAGGTTTCTTAAAAGTGCTCCAGGTCTTGGGCTGTTCTTCCCAGCAAAAAGCAGCATGGAGTTAAGAGGATATACTGATTCAGACTGGGCAGGTTGCATTGAAACAAGAAAATCTGTCACAGGGTATTGTATCTTCTTAGGCAACTCTTTGATTTCTTGGAAATCAAAAAAGCAGCAAACTGTTTCAAGAAGTTCTACAGAAGCAGAGTATAGGGCAATGGCCATGACTACATGTGAAATTCAATGGCTTGTGTATTTGTTGAGTGACTTAGGGATTAAACAATCCAAACCAGTTCCATTGTTTTGTGACAACAAAAGTGCAGTTTATATAGCTGAGAACCCTGTCTTTCATGAAAGGACAAAGCACTTGGAGATTGACTGCCACATAGTTAGAGAAAAACTACAAGCAGGAGTTTTAAAGCCTATGCCAATATCCTCATACTTGCAACTTGCAGACTTATTCACAAAGGCTTTGTCTGCTGATAGGTTTAAATTTCTGGTTGAGAAACTTGGATTGTTTAACTTGTATGATGTTCCAGCTTGTGGGAGGATGTCAAAGTTAAAAACAAAAGATGAAGATGATACTCAAGCTGGAATAAAGAAGATCATTGATGCAGGATGATGTATGGAGCAGTTAGACGGTTTATAGTTTGTTAGAAGATAGTTAGACTTTGTAATACATTAGTTTAGATTGTAAATGTCTAATAACTAATTATGCCAACTAGATTAGTTTGTTGAATAGTCAACTTTCCCTTTGTAGAAGTTGTATATATAGAGCATTTTGGCTCCATTTTCAGTTAATCGAAAATACAGAAAATTTCCCAAGCTCTTCTCTCTGTTCTTCATTTCATTCTTGTTTTTCTCCATTGTTCCTTATCATTTGATTCTGAATTTCTACACTAACATTACAAAAATGTAAAATTTCCCAAATGGGTATAACCAAAAATATTCAAGAAAATGCACAAATTGATCAAAAGAGGGTAAAAATAGCTCAGTTGTCGCTTACCTCAAAGAGAAAGTTTCCAAAATTTTCCCCTTTTTTTCCAAGAGAAATGTTGGTCAGGTTTTGCCTCCTTGGCCTTGAAATCTTGGAGGGGTTCGATGGTAACAAGGATTTAATCGGAGAAAAATATGTAAAACAGAGATTATGGATACTATTAAATCATAAATCATAAATCATAGTACCTTAATGTTCTAATGGAAGTATGAATGTTGTTACAATAAGAAAGCAGGAGGACGACACCAACATTATGTTGAACTTTGAACCTAGAGCAAATAGTTATTTATATCTCACAAAGCTAGTTTTTCGTATTATTTTTTCCGCACATAATTTTAATGTCTTTTCTATCACAAAGAATTTTGTGTATTATTTCTGTCACAATTATTTTTCTGGTGTATTTTTTGCCACAAAAAAAAAAATATGTGTTATAAATGTCATTTCGCGACATATTTGACCCGACCTGATAGCCTATTCTCCGCTTATTTCTAATTCATAGGTAAAATTGTCAAACAATCTAATTGTAACACATTCCCTCCAACTCGGTCTGATCATTAACTTGACATACAAATATCAAACCCTAGTCTGATTTACCGGGTATTCAGAGAGATTTTGGTATGAAATTTAGGAATTTGGATTTCATACTTGGGTTTGTAAGGAGTTCGAAACGGGGAGAAATAATTAGGGGTGTCAATCGAGGTATGTGTGTCGAGTTTGGCTTAGCTCATGCTCAACTCATATAAAAATTTGAAAACTCAGCTCACATCTTAATGTGAGCTCACGAGCTAAATTTATATTAGCAAAAAAACAAAAATTCTGTAACAAGAATAGTATAATACAATGAGCATTGAAACTAAATTCTGACAAGAATACAAATATACATAATATAATGATACTTAATTCTTGAAGCAAAAATAAACTAATAGAAAGATAACAAAAGATAAATATATAGTAAGGTCAAAGGTTAAAGAATTTACATACAACGGTAGACAATAATTCTATTTACTTTTAAATTAGTGTATCCCATTCATTTTTTTTACTTCAAGTGTAATGTTTTAAAGCGATAGATAAATGAGAACCGGGAGTAGATAAAATCGTAACGACGCTTAGCTTTGGATACTCTCTTTTTTGTTGTTTCGGTTTAAAATAAAAATTTAAAACGATAGATTTTCGTTTATCAGCTGACATGTTATTGAACTAGCAAAAACAATTTAAACCCTTTATTCAAAATGCATGTCCATGTCTATTTCCTTTTGATTTCAATATTACATTATAGAGATATCGAAATACAATAGAAATTTCTTAGTCAAGGCAACAACAACGACGTTGAGGAGGAGTGCCAACACATATGCCAACACCTCCACAAATTGTTGTGCAATCGTCTCTCGTTATGCAGGTACCTCTGAATGTACAATCACTTCCTTCGCCTGCTTGAATTTCTGCATCTAATTAAAAAAAAGAACGTTCAAACTCACAAATTTATTTTTTTGTCTGATTAAACTCACAATTTATTATTGCAAAAAAATAAAAAAAGAGTGTAAAACCCTTTAGTAATCTAATTATAAGTATCTGCTCAAATGGGGACAATAAAGGTTGTTTGCTTTGAATTTTGTGAAATCAGTAATAAATGGAATAATAAGTGCCAAAAATCATGGTATTAATATAATTCCGTCATTTATAAAGTTTAAAAAGATACTCTCTCCGTTCCAAATTAACTGTCCACATTTCCTTTATTGTTTGTTCATATTACCTGTTCATTTTCTAAATAAAGTATGTATTCTGACATTTTTTACTCTTTTACCCTTATTCACTTTCCAACACATATGTAAGAGGTGGTTGGATGTTGTGTGAGATGAAGGAGAGAAAAAAAAACAAATTTTAAATGAGATTAATAAAATTAAGGAGGGATATATTAGACTTTTGCTTATATTTTACCATTAAAATCACCAAAATATTAATACACGTATATTTGTTAAAGTGAACAGATAATTTGGTTAATACCCGTGCATTTGACTCTATAGAGTCTATGCACATATATACTTAAATTACAGATACAGGAGGGAGAAAGTACCGGTAGAGCATGAGAGAAGGACAACACAGAGAACAAAGATAGCCTTGAATAGAAACTTTGGTGATGCCATTCTTTTAGAGAATTAAGAGAGATGAAAGAAGTTGGAGGATGCTACTTAAACCATCATTAAATTAACTAACGTATATTTATAGTACACAAGAATCCCAAAGCAATTGTTATAAGTTTAATGGAATAATGGGGTGGACCCAAATTTACTGTTAAAATTTAATGGGGTGGACCCAAATTTAATGGTGTGGACCCAAATTTACTCACACCCTTTGAAAATTTTCTTAATCTTTTTTTTTTACCCAAGAAGAATGATTGTTGCTAGATTGAGTTTTAAAAAAAACGTTGTAGGTTCCATCTCAATTTTTGTAAGTTATTTATGTGATTCTTTTTTTAACAAAAAAGTGAGACATGCGGGACGCGGGCGAAAATTCTTAACCCTCAGAGAATAATTCATTAGGACGAGGCGATTGATCAATTTTAATCAACACTTTACCTCTTTACAAGTCGACTCAATGCAACTAAAGATTAGTCGGTCCCTCAAATGTCGGAGTCAGTTAAGACACCTCGTGGCAAGATAAAAAAAATAAAAAAAAACATTTCAACAAGAATCAAAAAATTTGTGTTCAGCATTATATCCGCACTTTTTAATCTTCCTTTTTTTCTTTAGCTCTTCTTTAATACATGTGTAGTACCTAGATATTATTAGCCGGATTAATTCAATTAAAATATGATAGTTAATTTAGTTGATCTGATTTTTTATGTTTTTTTTAGTTTTATAAATATGCTTCAATTGTTGATTCTGATTATCCAACCTTGAAGTAATGATCTAGGTGGATACCTTCTCCCTGAGACAAACGTCACTCGATAGATTTATCTTTCTTTACCTATGCACAAGTCCCTTCTTCTTTTACTGTTTAATTAATGGAATGACTAGCTTTCCAATTGTTAGAAGAGTAGTTCTTGAAGCCCTTTTGTTTACATTGCTTTTAGATTTCTAATGATTGAATTTTCATGGAAAAATATTATAGGGAAATCATACATGCAATGTGGAAACCACAAAAATTCAAATACATATACTTAATAGCCACACTCTATGTGTTCACACTGACTCTTCCGTCGGCCTCCGCCGTCTACTGGGCTTTCGGCGACGAACTTCTCAACCACTCAAACGCCTTCTCCCTCCTCCCTGCCTAACACATGAAACAGTCATTTTAATCAACACTTTACCTCTTTACAAGTCGACTCAGTGCAACTAAAGATTAGTCGATCCCTCAAATGTCGGAGCCAGTTAAGACACCTCGTGGCAAGATTAAAAAAAAAAACATTTCAACTAGAATCAAAGTTGGTTTGCGTAGCTGATTCGACAGGGCCGCTCATAGTAGACTTGGTGTGAACGAGATTAGTCTTGTATAGTTTCTTAAAGATCGGAGCCAGTTAAAACACTCAGTGACCACACAAATAAACATTTCAACCATCTGTGGTCCGACTCGGTGTAACGGGAATAGTCTGGTTTAATCCTATAAAGGTTGGAGTTAGATAGGACATCTAGTTTCAGACCAAAAAAAACATTTCAATATTTGATGAGCCGACTTGGTGTTAACAAGATTAGTCTATTAAATGTTAGAGCCAAATAGGTGTGAACGGGATTGGTATAATATAGTTTCTTGAAGGACAGGGTAGCTAGAACACCCAGTGACCATACCTAAAAAAACATATTTTCAACCAGAAAATTAAGAACAGGAAGAAGAGAGAGAAACGGAGGTGAAGAAACAATCGAAGAAAATAAACAAATTATCAGTAACAACATCTCTATCATATAATTTGTAGGGGAAGAATAATGATATTAAAGACTTTGAATATGTAGCCAAAAAGAGAAAAGGAAAATGGGTTTGGTCGTGGTTGAAATGGTAAAAAAACTTGGGAGACCAAAGACCCAAGAAATAGTAAGGAAGAAGAGTATATGGGTGGTGGTAGAGATTGATCTCATTGAGCTTTTTCATTGGATTCGTTGCTATATTTGCCTACATCTTTAGTCTGGTCCTTTATTTTTCTCCAGTTTGGTGATCTCCTTAAACTTAATTACACCTACATCTTAGTTTATCAATATTCTCAATCATGTTCACAAAACAAAGGGAAAAGAATCCCTAGCTTTCACTTATCTTAGTTCAAAGGTTTTCAATCTGAAGAGTAAACTTAAACAAATTACGCAGAAGTACTATTAGTCCTCATGGACAAAACTTTTGGTGAAATAAACACAGCCCACTTTTCCTATCATTCTCATATGTGCTTCCATTTATATCGTTGTTGCGTAACGTTCAAAATTTATTAAATATTGAACATATTTTGTGTTTCTGTGCTATCAAATAAAAAAAAATTAACAATCCACGATATTTTTACGGGAAACATTTGTTGTGATTTTTAGTTACCTATTACGTAGACATATGTTAATGCCCAAGAACAAATGTTCATCAGAATAAAAAAAAACATGTTGCAGCCTTATGACATGTGTTCATAAAGAGAGAACACGTGTTGATTGCAACATTTGATACATGCCCAAAAAAATGCAACATCTGTCTAAAAAATATTTCATATTTACTGAATTTAACATGTTCAGTACTGAATTTAACGTGTTCAGAACACTATTGATCCTCCTTTAAAAAGAAAAAAAAAATGTAAATAGAATATGTTAGGAATGCAAAAATCACTTCTTAGTATAATGATAATTTTACGCCTAACACCAGCCAGAGTAGATGACACTGATAACAGCATTCCGCCCCGCATTCGAGACTGTAAACCCCCTCTCCCCAAACACACACAAAAAAAGATGTGATAATTTTAAGCTTCAATTTTATTTTTTGCTTTGGTGAAGAGGCCTTTGACTATCTATACTCAACTCCTGATTAATAATGAAAAGTAGCATTTCTCAAAGTTGAAATATTTAAGTTAATAGAGTGTGATATTCCTTCAATTTCATGATTTAGAAAATGTAACGAAAATTCAATTCCATGATATAAGTAAGAAAATTAAGGACGTAAAAAATAAAGTGTTTTTCAAAATTAAAATATCAATATATTATGTTAAATAAAATTAGTGGTATACAAGTTTTATTAATAACATATGAGTCAAAAACTAAAATCGAATTTTTTTTAGAGGAGTGAACACTTTTTACTCTAAATAAAAATACGAATAGAAAAAGGTTGAATTCTCTTCAAAAAGAACAAAAAAAGAAGAGGAAATAGGTTGGAATGATTTGGAGTAGAGTAGGGTCCAAGTATAAAACATAGCCCAACTACGAACGAATTGCTTACTAGACCATACACCCAAGGACAACCAACATTTAAACCAGAATCATAATTGGTTTCGCGGATTCACTCATTAAAAAAGGCCAGGAGATCGATCATTGTTCATATATGGAGCCGCCATTTTAGTTTTTATTTTACTTTTTTTGTGGATCGATTCGATGCGAGTGGATATTAGTCTCTCAAAGATGTAGACTGGTCCAATGCGAATAACGTTTATATTGTTATTGTTGGTTCGACAACTTTCCTCATTGAAAGAGGTCAGGAGATCGATCCCACCTAACACATGAAACTGTCATTTTAATCAACACTTTACCTCTTTACAAGTCGACTCAGTGCAACTAAAGATTAGTTGGTCCCTCAAATGTCGGAGCCAATTAAGACACCTCGTGGCAAGATAAAAAAAACATTTCAACTAGAATCAAAGTTGGTTTGTGTAGCTGATTCGACAGGGCCGCTCATAGTAGACTTGGTGTGAACGAGATTAGTCTTGTATAGTTTCTTAAAGATCGGAGCCAGTTAAAACACTTAGTGACCACACAAATAAACATTTCATCCATTTGTCGTCCGACTCGGTGTAACGGGAATAGTCTGGTTTAATCCTCTAAAGGTTGGAGTTAGATAGGACATCTAGTTTCAGACCAAAAAAACATTTCAATATTTGATGAGCCGACTTGGTGTTAACAAGATTAGTCTCTTAAATGTTAGAGCCAAATAGGTGTGAACAGGATTGGTATAATATAGTTTCTTGAAGGACAGGGTAGCTAGAACACCCAGTGACCATACCTAAAAAAACATATTTTCAACCAGAAAATTAAGAACAGGAAGAAGAGAGAGAAACGGAGGTGAAGAAACAATCGAAGAAAAGAAACAAATAATCAGTAACAACATCTCTATCATATAATTTGTAGGGGGGAAGAATAATGATATTAAAGACTTTGAATATGTAGCCAAAAAGAGAAAAGGAAAATGGGTTTGGTCGTGGTTGAAATGGTAAAAAAACTTGGGAGACCAAAGACCCAAGAAATAGCAAGGAAGAAGAGTATATGGGTGGTGGTAGAGATTTGGAGGGTAATGTAAAATGTGTAGTTTAATGCATGTGATCTCATTGAGCTTTTTCATTGGATTCGTTGCATTGGCATTTACTTTGGGAAAAAGAAAAAAATCAATTTATGTATTTATAGGTTGGGGGAGGGTTGTTGCAACTTGCAAATGCTTTATGTATTTATAATAGAAGGAGAAAACATTTTCATGCGACTTGCCAATGAAATTATGTATTTATAAATCAATTTATTCATTTTTAGGTTTGGGGAAGGGTTCGCACAATAGGTATAACTAAAGGGAAATACTTATCATCAGGTGCCGTGACCCAGTGGGCAGGTGCCTGGCCCGTGACCGAGAGGTACCGGGTTCGGTACCAGCGTGCGGAGATCTTTATTCTCCCTTATCTAGGGTGTTCTCTCCCCGTTCATGGGGTTGTTCTATCTCCCCGCTCATGCAGTTCCGCCCTCGGGCGTTCAAAAAAAAAAAAAAATTGGAAATACTTTTTGTATCAACACATTTTGACTAAACTTTTTAGCCAAAACAGCATTGACCATTACTAAAGATGATAATACGACACTCTCACGTACAAATGTCTTTATATATTTTCGTTCTTATTCTAAAATAAATATAATTTTATAATTTTTAAGGATGTTTTTTAAATTACTCTTACTCATATTGTAGAATAAAATGAGAGAAATAATTTGGATACTTAGGATTTAAAGGCAGAATAGTAAAAATTCATATTGTCTCGACCTTTTTAATCTATACTAAACTATCTAAAAGAACTTCTATTATAAAATTGAGGAAGTTTAAGAGAAAATATGGCGAATTATCTCATGTATCATATAAATCATGTGCACAACTTCAGATAGCGAGGGGTTAAAAAATAACTAAAAGGAAATTGCAAAACCAATGATCTCCCTAACGCCAGAGGTAGATTTAATGTACAAATTAGGGATGACAATTTTGATATGACCTATCCCATCCTGATTTGACTTGTGCTATTTGGGGAAGATTTGCCCACCCCGTAATTGAGGCCGACCAGAGTTTTATCTCATGTAATATTCGATCTGTCTGCCCCGTCCATATCATAATATTATTAATTGTTTTTATATGAATGTTGTTCATACAAAATTCTTCTATTTAAATTATAATTTTCTTAATCTTTTTTTTTTTTACCCAAGAAGAATGGTTGTTGCTAGATTGAGTTTTAAAAAAAAACGTTGTAGGTTCCATCTCACTTTTTGTAAGTTATTTATGTGATTCTTTTTTTAACAAAAAAGTGAGACATGCGGGACGCGGGCGAAAATTCTTAACCCTCAGCGAATAATTGGTTAGGACGAGGCGATTGGTCAATTCCGCGAAGCAGTATTGGTTATTGAGATATTCGTCCCGATCTGCCTCATTATCATCCTTACAACAAACTATGTTTTCGCCTTGAGTGCACAACATTTTTTTTTTTTTTTGGTTTACTTTTATTATTTAGATAATAAGTTGGGCGAGGGACGGTGACTTCTATTGATAGAGAGTATTCGTCCTATCTAGGATACTTGTAAATTGCATGCGTGATTCAAGTTTGCACTAATTCGCCCTTACCCGATGTGAAAATTTTAGTGGTCAATTCATACTTAGATCGAATAAAATTATATAAAATAAATTTACGCTTAATTCACATTTTAATGTGAATTCAAGTTAATCTAATAAACTTCTTGTGTTTTTTTATTTTTTTCTGAATTGTGAATTTAGATTTTCTTCATATTTTTTTATTATTGTTTTATTAATTATATATAGTATTTATAAATTATAACTTGTAGGTATTAAACATCTTGTAGGTCATTCTTTGATGAATTAATAGCCAATTTGGTCATCAATGTATTTGCGCTTAGCCAGTTTTATCATTTTTAGCAAAAGTTAGCATTTTTCATCCCCAAAGAATTTACGGGCAGCCATTTTAATCCTTCCGTCCATAACTTTCAAAAAAATCGTTAAAAACAGTGACGTGGCATAACGGGGGAGAAGTTGCCTCTTTTTTTGAAGGGCATTCCTAGAAACCCACTAAAATCCTAATCCCTTTAACATTTGACCCGTTGAAGACCACCTATTTATTTGACCCGTCTTCAACGGGTCAAATGTTAAAGGGATTTGACCACCCAGAAGAAACTGCAAACCAGGAAAAAATCCATGATGCTTCACCGAATTCTTCTTTTCCGGCGACCTTTCTTAAACATTCAAACATTCAAAGGCTCTTCGTCACAAAATCAAGGAGACAAAGCCCCTTTTCCACTCTTCGAATGGGCTAGATAATTAATCCTGAGCTGGGAGAAAGAAACAAAAAATAAATAGATAGGTGGGTTTTGAAGCACTTTCTTTACCTTTTTTTCCTAATTTAACACACGGGTTTTCATTGATTATGTTAAGAGGAAAAATGAATAGGTGTGGATATAATCATCATTAGCAGCAAAATCCTCTAGTGGGATTGGGGATGATGACGACTAATTCTAATGGAGTTGTTTGTCCAAAGCCTCGAAGGCTTGTTAATTCTAATAGCAATGACAACCCCAAATGTAGAAATGGGTTTTTTGGGAGTAAAAACAGTGTTTATTTCTAAGGAAGGTTTTAATTCTATGAAATTATTCTACTTATGTGGAATCTTGTGCAGATTTACATGGTTTTTGGAATAATAAAAATGTATTCTTGGATTTTTTGGCAAATTTGAAGGCAATTGATTGTACCTATTTGAAGGATTTTGTGATGGAATTTTCATTAAAGTCTAGATCTTTGGTTAAAGTCTAGATCTCAACAGGGGGGTTATGGACTCCGGTCCAGGTGCTTCAGCGGCGGTTGGGGTGGTGGATGGTGTGGCGGCGTCAGATGATGGTGTAGCTGCTGCCGGTGATCCCTCAGATGATGATGGAGTAGCTGCCGCCGGTGATCCCTCCGATGACGATGGTGTAGCAGCGGCGGTAGTCGGTGCTGTTGATGGTGTAGCTGCTGTCGGTGCCGCCGACGGAGCTGTGGTGGTGGCATTGACGACGCCGGCAGTGAAGTTTTTCCTGGTTTGCAGTTTCTTCTGCGTGGTCAAATCCCTTTAACATTTGACCCGTTGAAGACGGGTCAAATAAATAGGTGGTCTTCAACGGGTCAAATGTTAAAGGGATTAGGATTTTAGTGGGTTTCCAGGAATGCCCTTCAAAAAAAGAGGCAACTTCTCCCCCGTTATGCCACGTCACTGTTTTTAACGATTTTTTTGAAAGTTATGGACGGAAGGATTAAAATGGCTTCCCGTAAATTCTTTGGGGATGAAAAATGCTAACTTTTGCTAAAAATGATGAAACTGGCTAAGCGCAAATACATTGATGACCAAATTGGCTATTAATTCATTCTTTGATATATTAATAGCAAGGAAATAAAAAAATATAATACTTAAATTTAAAATAAAATACATAAAACAAAACAAAATAAATATATCTTACATGGACGGTGCTAGTTACCACACAACAAATGAAAAGTTAAAATGTTTATTAAAAAAAGATACTTATATGGAGGCTCATTGAAACTATCATTTGGAACTAAGCAAAGAAGTGAAGCAAAACATAAAAAATATCTCAAGCATATTTTAGTCTACCTAGTTAATACTCACTCCATTCCTAAATATAACAATTTCATTATATGTTGCTTGATAAATAAAAAATTTAGATATTTTAATAATTAAAATATCAATATCATTCTCTTAAATATTACTTGTATACTATTAATTCTATTTAAGAGAGTAATATTGATATTTTAATTATAAAATCATCTTAATTTTTGGTTACTTAATTTTCACAACATATAATAAAAGTCTTATATTTAGAAATGAAAATAGTACTTAATAATTATTGTTATAAGAGCTTTCAGGGGGGGAAAAAAAGTTATTGTTGTCAAGAGTAAGAAATCCTTGTTATCTATTCTTTATTTTTGTTTGCATTTTTCATTTTTCAATTTTCAGTCACTACTACTTGAAGGTGCATGTTTTAAAAGTAATTTTAACCTAATTAAAAGTATGCGTTTACACGCATCTTACTAATTACACCAGCTCAATTAATCAATTCTTTGTTTATTCATTGTTTTATTATCCCTAAATCCTACATTTATTTATAGTGGGCATGTTGCATCTCTGTCTAGGGTGAAGGCAATTGATTATACATGGTGCAACTGTGGTCCTCACAAGTATTTGAAAACCTTTTGTCCCTCAATAAATAAATAAATAAATACTCCTACGGGTAGACCAGCAGTAGATGGCAGGAGAGGATTGTAAAGCGACACGAGTTCAATTTTCGTTGCATTAATTAAATTTTATCTGGAATCAAACCTGAATTTACATATACACCGATATGCGAGAGTAGCTCGGGTGCCCCAGAATTAAACATGGGTTATCAAAAATAAAATAAACAAAATAAATTTGTTTTTAAACCATAGAGTTTGATGGAATTTAGGCAAATATCAAAATCATATGGCCTTCTTTGTTCCTTTGTGACCTCATTTGGTTGAGCTGTGACACCAGCTTTTTATTGAACCACAAATAGAAAGTATCTTCCTATGTTGACATTCTTGATAACCTAATAATCAAATAAAAAATAAATACAAAACTCTTCTCTTTTGTTACGAGTCGGGTTGTATTTAAATAATTATAGTATTTATTTTCGTTAAATTATTTAAAATCGCGTTCCATAGATTGATCTCATCACTATTTCTCTAAAATGGTAAACAAATTAAGCACCCCAAAAGAGGTCAAGGGTACTTAAAGAGTAAGAAGTACTATAAGTCCTCATGGACAAAACTTTTGGTGAAATAAACACAGCCCACTTTTCCTATCATTCTCATATGTGCTTCCATTTATATCGTTGTTGCGTAACGTTCAAAATTTATTAAATATTGAACATATTTTGTGTTTCTGTGTTATCAAATAAAAAAAAATTAACAATCCACGATATTTTTACGGGAAACATCTGTTGTGATTTTTAGTTACTTATTATGTAAGACATATGTTACATGCCCAAGAACAAATGTTCATCAGAATAAATAAAAAAAACATGTTGCAGCCTTATGACATGTGTTCATAAAGAGAGAACACGTGTTGATTGCAATATTTGATACATGCCCAAAAAAATGCAACATCTGTCTAAAAAATATTTCATATTTACTGAATTTAACGTGTTTAGTACTATAGTCGTAAGGCAGTTATATATATAAATTAAAATATTAAATTAAGTGTTGCTTTTACGACATTTTGGGCACTCACTATGGGTTCTCAGAAATGGTTTTTTTTTATTGAGATATATTTTGTTTTCCGAGTCACAAAGATTAGCACAGTTGGTTAATTCCAAGACTTGGATTTATTACACAATACAAATCAATGGTTAACATCTGTGACTTTGTAAAATTTTAAATGTCTCAATTGTAAAATTTACATTGTGTTGTAAATGAATGATCAGCAAGTCTTAACCAAAGGTCTCTATCTCTATAAATAGAGACTTTAGATTCATTTCTATATACACCAATATCATTTCCTCTCCCAACTTTTCCTCTCTTTCTCTATTCTTATAACACATTGCATAAAAAATTGTAAACTTTATAAGGATTAAAAAATATTAAGTTTCAAGTAAATATAAATTTAAATGATGTACTTTACATTAATTGAATCAATCAAAATTTCAAGGGAAAGAGTTAAAGGTAGTTGTTAAAGCAACCTTGAAACGGAATTACTACTATTCGAGGCAACTAGAAGTGGACTGAGAGAGTCTTACTCTACTCTCTCATTTAAACCAGAATCATAATTGGTTTCGCGGATTCACTCATTAAAAAAGACCAGGAGATCGATCATTGTTCATATATGGAGCCGCCATTTTAGTTTTTATTTTACTTTTTTTGTGGATCGATTCGCTGCGAGTGGATATTAGTCTCTCAAAGATGTAGACTGGTCCAATGCGAATAACGTTTATATTATTATTGTTGGTTCGACAACTTTCCTCTTTGAAAGAGGTCAGGAGATCGATCCCACCTAACACATGAAACTGTCATTTTAATCAACACTTTACCTCTTTACAAGTCGACTCAGTGCAACTAAAGGTTAGTCGGTCCCTCAAATGTCGGAGCCAGTTAAGACACCTCGTGGCAAGATAAAAAAAAACATTTCAACTAGAATCAAAGTTGGTTTGCGTAGCTGATTCGACAGGGGGTCGATCCCGCTCATAGTAGACTTGGTGTGAACGAGATTACTCTTGTATAGTTTCTTAAAGATCGGAGCCAGTTAAAACACTTAGTGATCACACAAATAAACATTTCAACCATTTGTCGTCCGACTCGGTGTAACGGGAATAGTCTGGTTTAATCCTATAAAGGTTGGAGTTAGATAGGACATCTAGTTTCAGACCAAAAAAACATTTCAATATTTGATGAGCCGACTTGGTGTTAACAAGATTAGTCTCTTAAATGTTAGAGCCAAATAGGTGTGAACGGGATTGGTATAATATAGTTTCTTGAAGGACAGGGTAGCTAGAACACCCAGTGACCATACCTAAAAAAACATATTTTCAACCAGAAAATTAAGAACAGGAAGAAGAGAGAGAAACGGAGGTGAAGAAACAATCGAAAAAAAGAAACAAATAATCAGTAACAACATCTCTATCATATAATTTGTAGGGGAAGAATAATGATATTAAAGACTTTGAATATGTAGCCAAAAAGAGAAAAGGAAAATGGGTTTGGTATAAAAAATTGGAGAATACAACATTTACTCTAATATAAAATTATTAATTTGAATATTTTATCTCTCGGACGCAAATTTCACCTTTTCAATTCACTTGGAAGAAAAATCAAAATAAAAAACCACTAGAAATACACGCTAAGAATGGTTTGTAGAATTGACAAATCTCAAAAGGGAAGAGCTTTTTGGCTAGAATTAATTCATTATAATTATCTAAAAACAAAATTTCCCTGAATTTTTAATTGATTAGACGAATAAATTACAAAAATATCACGAATTATTTATAAAAATTTAAAAATTTATACAATTTATCCAATTAATTTTAGCCACCTATCATCATCCTTCTAAAAAAAATGAAACCTCCAAGGAAAAATAAAGAAGTTTGGCTTCCCATTTGCATGCTTAGCTCGGAAAAGAATTAGACAAAGTGACAGTAACACGTTTTTGTGAATGGAAGTCATTTCTTATCAATCCAAACATCACTATATAAATGCTTCACTCTTCAAGGTTCCTTATATATTTGCACACACACAATTACAATTTGAACTGTGAAAGAAAGTAAGAAACAAGTCACTATTACAATTTAAAACCGCGTTCCATAGATTGATCTCATCACTATTTCTCTAAAATGGTAAACAAATTAAGCACCCCAAAAGAGGTCAAGGCTACTTAAAGAATAAGAAGTACTATAAGTCCTCATGGACAAAACTTTTGGTGAATTAAGGAAAGCCCACTTTTCCTATCATTCTCATATGTTCTTCCATTTATATCGTTGGTAAACAAATTACGCAGAAGTATAAGGATTGGATGGCCAAGTGGGTAAGGCCATCACACTTGGGGCTTAGGTCCCAAGTTCAATCCCTATATCTCACACAAGGGAATGATTTAATTGTCATTTCTTTGGGCTCCCTTGTGTGGATCTTATACTCCCCTCTTGGGGCACCTGCTCAACGGGCTTATACGACACCCGCTCAACACGGGACTTCTACGACACCCGCTCAACGGGACTTCTACTACTCCCCTCACGGGGCACCCGCTCAGCCGGGCTTCTACTACTCCTCCTCTGGTGAGGTCGACCTCCTCTGGAGAGGTCTAATAATAAATAATTGTAATAAACTAGACCATACTTATAAATGGTCTAGTTTTTAGAAAAAAAAAAAAAAAAATTACGCAGAAGTACTATTAGTCCTCATGGACAAAACTTTTGGTGAAATTAACACAGCCCACATTTCCTATCATTCTCATATGTGCTTCCATTTATATCGTTGTTGCGTAACGTTCAAAATTTATTAAATATTGAACATATTTTGTGTTTCTGTGTTATCAAATAGAAAAAATTAACAATCCACGATATTTTTACGGGAAACATTTGTTGTGATTTTTAGTTACCTATTATGTAAGACAATGTTGCAGCCTTATGACATGTGTTCATAAAAAGAGAATACGTGTTAATTGCAATATTTGATACATGCCCAAAAAAATGCAACATCTGTCTAAAAAATATTTCATATTTACTGAATTTAACGTGTTCAGTACTATAGTCGTGAGGCATTTATATATATATATATATATATATATATATATATAATTAAAATATTAAATTAAGTGTTGCTTTTACAACTTTTTGGGCACTCACTATGGATTCTCGGAAATGGTTTGTTTTTTTATTGAGATATATTTTGTTTTCCGAGTCACAAAGATTACCACAGTTGGTTAATTCCAAGACTTGGATTTATTACACAATACAAATCCATGGTTAACATCTGTGACTTTGTAAAATTTTAAATGTCTCAATTGTAAAATTTACATTGTGTTGTTGTAAATGAATGACCAGCCAATCCCAACCTGGCCCAACCCATAAGACGCTTCATTTTCAATCGGTAGATAAGGAGTTCGAGTCATGTCGAAGAAAAAGTGGAGAACGCTGTTGATCCTCCTTTAAAAAGAAAAAAAAATGTAAATAGAAATGTTAGGAATGCAAAAATCACTTCTTAGTATAATGATAATTTTACGCCTAACACCAGCCAGAGTAAATGACACTGATAACAGCATTCCGCCCCGCATTCGAGACTGTAAACCCCCTCTCCCCAAACACAAAAAGATGTGATAATTTTAAGCTTCAATTTTATTTTTGCTTTGGTGAAGAGGCCTTTGACTATCTATACTCAACTCCTGATTAATAATGAAAAGTAGCATTTCTCAAAGTTGAAATATTGAAGTTAATAGAGTGTGATATTCCTTCAATTTCATGATTTAGAAAATGTAACGAAAATTCAATTTCATGATATAAGTAAGAAAATTAAGGACGTAAAAAATAAAGTGTTTTTGAAAATTAAAATATCAATATATTATGTTAAATAAAATTAGTGGTATACAAGTTTTATTAATAACGTATGAGTCAAAAACTAAAACCGAATTTTTTTTTAGAGGAGTGAACACTTTTTACTCTAAATAAAAATACGAATAGAAAAAGGTTGAATTCTCTTCAAAAAGAACAAAAAAAGAAGAGGAAATAGGTTGGAACACAAATGATTTGGAGTAGAGTAGAGTCCAAGTATAAAACATAGCCCAACTACGAACGAATTGCTTACTAGACCATACCCCCCAAGGACAACCAACATTTAAACCAGAATCATAATTGGTTTGGCGGATTCGCTCGTTAAAAAAGGACAGGAGATCGATCATTGTTTATATATGGAGCCGTCATTTTAGTTAACATTTTACTTTTTTTGTGGATCGATCCGATGCGAGTGTAGATTAGTCTCTCAAAGATGTAGACTGGTCCAATGCGAATAACGTTTATATTGTTATTGTTGGTTCGACAACTTTCCTCATTGAAAGAGGTCAGGAGATCGATCCCACCTAACACATGAAACTGTCATTTTAATCAACACTTTACCTCTTTACAAGTCGACTCAATGCAACTAAAGATTAGTCGGTCCCTCAAATGTCGGAGCCAGTTAAGACACCTCGTGGCAAGATAAAAAAAAAAACATTTCAACTAGAATCAAAGTTGGTTTGCGTAGCTGATCCGACAGGGCCGCTCATAGTAGACTTGGTGTGAACGAGATTACTCTTGTATAGTTTCTTAAAGATCGGAGCCAGTTAAAACACTTAGTGACCACACAAATAAACATTTCAACCATTTGTCGTCCGACTCGATGTAACGGGAATAGTCTGGTTTAATCCTATAAAGGTTGGAGTTAGATAGGACATCTAGTTTCAGACCAAAAAAACATTTCAATATTTGATGAGCCGACTTGGTGTTAACAAGATTATTCTCTTAAATGTTAGAGCCAAATAGGTGTGAACGGGATTGGTATAATATAGTTTCTTGAAGGACAGGGTAGCTAGAACACCCAGTGACCATACCTAAAAAAACATATTTTCAATCAGAAAATTAAGAACAGGAAGAATAGAGAGAAACGGAGGTGAAGAAACAATCGAAGAAAAGAAACAAATTATCAGTAACAACATCTCTATCATATAATTTGTAGGGGAAGAATAATGATATTAAAGACTTTGAATATGTAGCCAAAAAGAGAAAAGGAAAATGGGTTTGGTCGTGGTTGAAATGGTAAAAAAACTTGGGAGACCAAAGACCCAAGAAATAGCAAGGAAGAAGAGTATATGGGTGGTGGTAGAGATTGATCTCATTGAGCTTTTTCATTGGATTCGTTGCTATATTTGCCTACATCTTTAGTCTGGTCCTTTATTTTTCTCCAGTTTGGTGATCTCCTTAAACTTAATTACACCTACATCTTAGTTTATCAATATTCTCAATCATGTTCACAAAACAAAGGGAAAAGAATCCCTAGCTTTCACTTATCTTAGTTCAAAGGTTTTCAATCTGAAGAGTAAACTTAAACAAATTACGCAGAAGTACTATTAGTCCTCATGGATAAAACTTTTGGTGAAATAAACACAGCCCACTTTTCCCATCATTCTCATATGTTCTTCCATTTATATCGTTGTTGCGTAAGGTTCAAAATTTATTAAATATTGAACATATTTTGTATTTATGTGTTATCAAATAAAAAAAATTAACAATCCACGATATTTTTACGGGAAACATTTGTTGTGATTTTTAGTTACCTATTATGTAAGACATATGTTACATGCCCAAGAACAAATGTTCATCAAAATAAAAACATGTTGCAGCCTTATGACATGTGTTCATAAAGAGAGAACACGTGTTGATTGCAATATTTGATACATGCCCAAAAAAATGCAATATCTGTCAAAAAAATATTTCATATTTACTGAATTTAACGTGTTCAGTACTATAGTCGTGAAGCAGCTATATATATATATATATATATATATATATATATATATATATATATATATATTTTAAATTAAAATATTAAATTAAGTGTTGCTTTTACAACTTTTTGGGCACTCACTATGGGTTCTCAGAAATGGTTTTTTTTTATTGAGATATATTTTGTTTTCCGAGTCACAAAGATTAGCACAGTTGGCTAATTCCATGACTTGGATTTATTACACAATACAAATCCATGGTTAACATCTGTGACTTTGTAAAATTTTAAATGTCTCAATTGTAAAATTTACATTGTGTTGTAAATGAATGACCAGCAAGTCCCAACCTGGCCCAACCCATAAAATTTAGGCTCATAGACCCATTAACCAAAGATCTCTATCTCTATCTCTATAAATAGAGACTTTAGATTCATTTCTATATACACCAATATCATTTTCTCTCCCAATATTTCCTCTCTTTCTCAATTCTTATAACACATTGCATAAAAAATTGTAAACTTTATAAGGATTAAAAAATATTAAGTTTCAAGTAAATATAAATTTAAATGATGTACTTTACATTAATTGAATCAATCAAAATTTCAAGGGAAAGAGTTAAAGGTAGTTGTTAAAGTAATCTTGAAACGGAATTACTACTATTCGAGGCAACTAGAAGTGGACTGAGAGAGTCTTACTCTACTCTCTCATTTCCATCCTAAGTTACTTGTCAAAAAAATCATCTTTATATTAAAATTACTTGTCATTTTATAAATTTTAGATAATATTTATTTATTTATTCTAACTTTGTCCCCACATTGAATATTTGTATTTTATTACAAATATTCATTGTTTTTGCAACCCTTACTTCTTGTGCAAAAGTCGAAAATAATTTATACTTTGAAATGAAAAAAAGTAAACGGTTATTAGAGAATACAACATTTACTCTAATATAAAATTATTAATTTGAATATTTTATCTCTCGGACGCAAATTTCACCTTTTCAATTCACTTGGAAGAAAAATCAAAATAAAAAACCACTAGAAATACACGCTAAAAATGGTTTGTACAATTGACAAATCTCAAAAGGGAAGTGCTTTTTGGCTAGAATTAATTCATTATAATTATCTTAAAACAAAATTTCTCTGAATTTTTAATTGATTTGACGAATAAATTAAAAAAATATCACGAATTATTTATAAAAATTTAAAAATTTATCCAATTAATTTTAGCCACCTATCATCATCCTTCTAAAAAACTGAATCCTCCAAGGAAAAATAAAGAAGTTTGGCTCCCCATTTGCATGCTTAGCTCGGAAAAGAATTAGACAAAGTGACAGTAACACGTTTTTGTGAATGGAAGTCATTTCTTATCAATCCAAACATCACTATATAAATGCTTCACTCTTCAAGGTTCCTTATATATTTGCACACACACAATTACAATTTGAACTGTGAAAGAAAGTAAGAAACAAGTCACTATTACAATTTAAAACCGCGTTCCATAGATTGATCTCATCACTATTTCTCTAAAATGGTAAACAAATTAAGCACCCCAATAGAGGTCAAGGGTACTTAAAGAGTAAGAAGTACTATAAGTCCTCGTGGACAAAACTTTTGGTGAAATAAGGAAAGCCCACTTTTCCTATCATTCTCATATGTTCTTCCATTTATATCGTTGGTAAACAAATTACGCATAAGTACTATTAGTCCTCAAGGACAAAACTTTTGGTGAAATAAACACAGCCCACTTTTCCTATCATTCTCATATGTGCTTCCATTTATATCGTTGTTGCGTAACGTTCAAAATTTATTAAATATTGAACATATTTTGTGTTTCTGTGTTATCAAATAAAAAAAATTAACAATCCACGATATTTTTACGGGAAACATTTGTTGTGATTTTTAGTTACCTATTATATAAACATATGTTACATGACCAACACCAGCCAGAGTAGATGACACTGATAACAGCATTCCGCCCTGCATTTGAGACTGTAAACCCCCTCTCCCCAAACACACAAAAAAAGATGTGATAATTTTAAGCTTCAATTTTATTTTTGCTTTGGTGAAGAGGCCTTTGACTATCTATACTCAACTCCTGATTAATAATGAAAAGTAGCATTTCTCAAAGTTGAAATATTGAAGTTAATAGAGTGTGATATTCCTTCAATTTCATGATTTAGAAAATGTAACGAAAATTCAATTTCATGATATAAGTAAGAAAATTAAGGACGTAAAAAATAAAGTGTTTTTGAAAATTAAAATATCAATATATTATGTTAAATAAAATTAGTGGTATACAAGTTTTATTAATAATATATGAGTCAAAAACTAAAACTGAATTTTGTTTTTAGAGGAGTGAACACTTTTTACTCAAAATAAAAATACGAATAGAAAAAGGTTGAATTCTCTTCAAAAAGAACAAAAAAAGAAGAGGAAATAGGTTGGAACACAAATGATTTGGAGTAGAGTAGAGTCCAAGTATAAAACATAGCCCAACTACGAACGAATTGCTTACTAGACCATACCTAGGGGTGTCAAATGAGTCTATTGAGTCCATAATTTTGGATCCAGACCCAGACTCACCAAAAAAATATTTGAGTCCAAATCCAATTATATTGGGGTCCCGGACCTTTTCACTGAGCGTCCAAATCCAACTATATTAGGTCTGGATGAGTCTGGATCTATTCCATATACTTCTTAGAAAACATCATAAACAAATTCATTGTTGGTCATCCATTACAGATATCCACTTCCGCCGCCACTGCTCCGTTACGGATCACGGGACAACAGATCAATTGTACGGAACGGGGTTTATGCATATGCACAAGGTTGTTACAATTAAAACTATGCATTTATTTTTCTCCAGTTTGGTGATCTCCTTAAACTTAATTACACCTACGTCTTAGTTTATCAATATTCTCAATCATGTTCACAAAACAAAGGGAAAAGAATCCCTAGCTTTCACTTATCTTAGTTCAAAGGTTTTCAATCTGAAGAGTAAACTTAAACAAATTACGCAGAAGTACTATTAGTCCTCATGGACAAAACTTTTGGTGATATAAACACAGCCCACTTTTTCTATCATTCTCATATGTGCTTCCATTTATATCGTTGTTGCGTAATGGTCAAAATTTAATAAATACTGAACGTATTTTGTGGTACAGTGTTATTAAATAATAATAAATTAACAACCCACGATATTTTTACTGGAAATATTTATTGTGAATTTCAGTTACCTATTATGTAAGACATATGTTACATGCTCAAGAACAAGTGTTCATCAGAATAAAAAAAAACATGTTACAACCTTATGACATGTGTTTATAAGAAGAGAAAACATGTTGATTGCAATATTTAATACATGTCCAAAAGAATGCAACATCTGTCTAAAAATTATTTCATATTTATTGAATTTAACGCGTTCAGTACTATAGCAGTGAGCGATTACATATATATAAATATATATATATATATATATATATATATATATATATATATATATATTTATATATTTTAAATTAAAATATTAAATTAAGTGTTGCTTTTACAACTTTTTGGGGCACTCACTATGGGTTCTCAGATATGGTTTGTTTTTTTTATTGAGATACATTTTGTTTTCCGAGTCACAAAGATTAGCACAGTAGGTTAATTCCAAGACTTGGATTTATTACACAATACAAATCCATGGTTAACATCTGTGATTTTTTAAAATTTTAAATGTCTCAATTGTAAAATTTACATTGCATTAAAAATTGTAAACTTTATAAGGATTAAAAATTATTAAGTTTCAAGTAAATATAAATTTAAATGATGTACCTTTACATTAATTGAATCAATCAAAATTTCAAGGGAAAGAGTTAAAGGTAGTTGTTAAAGCAACCTTGTAACGGTAGAAAGACAAATGATGTTTAAATTAAAATGGATGTTCTGCCTCTATTTTAGTTTATTCTAATATAAATGTTTTCTTTTTAAAAATAGATATATTTTGTCCTTAAATTCTGATAATTAACCTTCTATATTTAGTAATTTAAAATAAAAAGTCCTCTTATGTTTGAAAATATTATTACTTATACGTTATACAATTATTTTTCTTAATTTTTATTCAATTTAAATATGAACATTTATTTTGAAACGGAATTACTACTATTTGAGGCAACTAGAAGTGGACTGAGAGAGTCTTACTCTACTCTCTCATTTCCATCCAAAGTTACTTGTCAAAAAAATCATTTTTATATTAAAATTACTTGTCATTTTATAAATTTTAGATAATATTTATTTATTTTTTCTAACTTTGTCCCCACTTTGAATATTTGTATTTTATTACAAATATTCATTGTTTTTACAACCCTTACTTCTTGTGCAAAAGTCGAAAATAATTTATACTTTGAAATGAAAAAAGTACACGGTTATTGGAGAATACAACATTTACTCTAATATAAAATTATTAATTTTAATATTTTACCTCTCGGACGCAAATTTCACCTTTTCAATTCACTTGGAAGAAAAATCAAAATAAAAACCAATAGAAATACACGCTAAGAATGGTTTGTACAATTGACAAATCTCAAAAGGAAAGTGCTTTTTGGCTAGAATTAATTCATTATAATTATCTACAAACAAAATTTCTCTGAATTTCTAATTGATTTGACGAATAAATTACAAAAATATCACAAATTATTTATAAAAATTTCAAAATTTATACAATTTATCCAATTAATTTTAGCCACCTATCATCAACCTTCTAAAAAAATGAATCCTCCAAGAAAAAATAAAGAAGTTTGGCTCCCCATTTGCATACTTAGCTCGGAAAAGAATTAGACAAATTGACAAAGTAAAACGAATTTGTCTTTCTTAGACAAAGTGACAATTACTAAAAGACAAAGTGACAATTACTAACCTCATCCCTACTGAAAAGACGTTTTTGTGAATGGAAGTCACCTTGCAAGTTCTTATCAATCCAAACATCAATTCTATTGATCCCAAAGCACTATATAAATGCTTTTTACTCTTCAAGGTTCAGGATCACATTTTCTTTTTTATCATTAAAGCAAAATGGCTCAGCTTATGAACACATCCTTGTTCTTTTCAACAATACTTTGCTACCTTTTGTTACATAGTATTTCTTGTGCACATCATTTGTGTCACCCCAAAGACAGCCTTTCATTACTTCAGTTCAAGGAAGAAATGCTTGATGTAAACACACCCGAAGATGATAGTTCCTTCTTTTGTCAATACCCTTACCCGAAGATGATAACGTGGAACAAGAGCAACACTAGTTCAGATTGCTGCACCTGGGAAGGAGTTACGTGCCATGGAATCACAGGTCGCGTAATTGGTTTAGATCTAAGTTGTAGCAGACTCATGGGAGTTGTTCATGAAAATAGCAGCCTTTTTCGACTTTCATATCTTCAAAAGTTGAATCTTGCCTTTAATAATTTTGACGGATCGAAGATATCACCTAATCTTGTTGGAGGATTATCAAGACTAACTCACCTCGATCTTTTAAATTAGTGTATCCCATTCATTTTTTTTACTTCAAGTGTAATGTTTTAAAGCGATAGATAAATGAGAATCGGGAGTAAGTTGTCTATATTTTTTATGCCTCGTTTTGCCCACTTTTAAACATGATGAATGGAGCTTTATAGTTTTGACCTTTATGATCGTTTTGAGTTTTGTATGGCTGAAAAAAAAAAAAAAATCGTAACGACGCTTAGCTTTGGATACTCTTTTTTTTGTTGTTTCGGTTTAAAATAAAAATTTAAAACGATAGATTTTCGTTTATCAGTTGACATGTTATTGAACAACAACAACAAAAAAGAGAGTTTGAGGACTTTTGTCTTTAACACTTACTGCCGGTCCCAAGCCCGGATAAAGGAGGAGGGTTGCGGTAGGTCTCGTGACAACCAGCGTAAAACTCAGTCACATCCCATGACATGAACCAAAATAAGAATTTCGTTGGGGCGTTCCCTACTCAGCGACGCGCTACACTTCCTAGACCCGGGTGTGCTGATAAATGTGCAAGGGTTGCTAGGTCGTTGCCCGGAAGCAACGCGCCATGTCGGGGCCCGGATATGGTGTCAAATAGGCAAGGGTGTTCTAAGTCGGCACAGGTACAGGTAAAACGGTTAGTGCACAATGGAAGGATTCGTTTTGCTTCTTGGAATATCGGATCGTTAACTAGAAGGTCAACCGAATTAGTAGAGGTTATGGTAAGAAGAAAGATCAACATTATGTGCCTCCAAGAAACTAAGTGGGTTGGCCAGAAGGCAAAAGTCATAGAGCCTTGGGGATACAAGCTTTGGTATTCAGGTAAAGATAAGAATAGGAACGGTGTTGGAATAATTGTGGCTCGTGATTTCGTCAATGACGTGGTTGAAGTTCGCAGGAAAAGTGACCGAATTATGAGTGTTAAGATAATGATGGGTGGCGAGGTGGTTACCATTATTAGTGCATATGCGCCTCAGGTAGGGTTGTGTGATTCTGTGAAGAAACAGTTTTGGGAGGACTTAGATGAGGTGGTCCAAAATATACCTGACAGCGAAAAAACTTTTCATTGGAGGAGACTTGAATGGACATGTGGGTTCTAGTCGCGACTGGATTTGAGAGTGTCCATGGAGGTCAAGGTTTCGGAGATAGAAATGAGGCTGGTAGGGAAATTTTGGACTTTTCCTTAACTTACGATTTGTTTGTAGCGAATACCTGGTTCAAGAAAAGAGATTCTCATTTGGTGACTTTTAGAAGTGGAGTAAATGCTAGTCAGGTAGACTTTTTCCTAGTGAAGAGCATGTGTCGTAGTAGTTGTACTAATTGTAAGGTTATCCCTGGCGAGAGTGTAGCTACACAACATAGGTTATTGGTTCTTGATTTTCGCTTTCTGAAACGAGTTAGAATGCATAAATTTAGGTCAGCTCAAAAATAAAGTGGTGGAAGTTACAAGGAGAAAATCAGAAAATCTTCGTTGATAGAGTTATTCAGGAAGAGGACTGGTCGTCTGAAATAGATCCGAATTTTATGTGGGAAAAAATGGCGCAAGGCATTTTAAAGGTGGCTAGGGAAGTGCTTGGTGAATCATTCGAAATGTGCTATTCGGGTAAGGATACATCGTGGTGGAATGGAGAGTTAAGAGAAGCCATAAGGTAGAAAAGAGAGTGTTATAAGACTTTTGGAAAGTATAGAAGTGATGGAAATTTTGCGTAGTATAAGACGGCGTGTAGAGAAGCTAAGGCAAATCGTTAGAAAAGCAAGATCAAAAGTTTATAAGGATTTGTATAATAGACTAGACACTAAGGACAATGAGAAAGGTATATATAGACTTGCTCATTTAAGGGAGAAAAAACAAGAGATATTGGTATGGTGAGGTGTGTTAAGGATGATATGAAAGAGTTTTGGTTAAGGATGAGGAAATCAAGGGCGAGAGTGGAGGACGTATTTTGATAGGTTATTTAATGGGAATCAAGTACATAATATTGGAGACCTTTCTATCCCGATTGGAGAGGTGAACCATGATTTCATGCGTAGAATTCAAAGGAAAGAAGTGCAAGAGGCCCTTAAAATGATGAAACCAAAGAAAGGCAGAGAGGACCCTGATAGTATACCAATTGAGGTTTGGAAGTGTTTAGGAGAAATAGGTGTTGAGTGGTTGACTAACCTTTTTAATAAAATACTTAGAGTTGAGAAGATGCCAATAGAGTGGAGGAAAAGTACTTTGGTGCCATTATATAAGAATAAAGGAGATGTTCAAGACTGCTCAAATTATCGTGGTATTAAGCTTTATGAGTCATACTATGAAGTTGTGGGAAAGGGTAATTGAGCATAGATTGAGAAAAATTGTGAGCATTTCAGAGAACCAATTCGGTTTTATGCCCGGACGATCAACTATGGAAGGAATACATCTACTAAGGCAGTTGATTGAGCGTTATAGATAGAGAATGAAGGACCTGCATATGGTGTTCATAGATTTGAAAAAAGCTTACGATAAGGTTCCCGAGAGGTAATTTGGTGGGCGATGGCTAAGAAAGGTATATCTCGAAGTATATTGATCTTATTAAGGATATGTATGAGGGAGTCAAACGACCAATGTCGAGTTTGTGGCGGGATAAGTGAAGAGTTTCCTATTACAATTGGGGTGCATCAAGGTTCATCACTTAGTCCTTTTCTCACTTTACAATGGTTATGGATGAACTCGACCCAGCAGTATACAAGATCCGAGCACCGTGGTGCATGTTGTTTGTCGATGATATAGTTTGATTGATGAGACAAGAGCGGGTGTTAATGCCAAGTTGGATGTATGGAGACAAACCTTAGAATCTAAAGGTTATAGGATTAGTAGAAGTAAAACAGAGTATATGGAGTGTAAGTTTAGCACTAGCAGTAACGATAGAGCAAACCCGTAGTAACTTTGGGTGACAAAAATATCTCGGAGAGTGAGTATTTTTCGATACCTTGGTTCTATTATTCAGAGGGACTGAGAGCTTGACTGGAGATGTAGCGCATCGAGTTAAAGTCTGGTTGGTTGAAATGGAGGAGTGTGACGGGTGTTTTTGTGTGATCGTAATGTACTGCCGAGATTGAAAGGAAAGTTTTACGTAACCGCTGTTAGACCCGGCATTATTATATGGTACATGTAATGTTGGGCAACTAAGAGGTGTCATATTCAGAAAAATGCATGTAGCGGAGATGCGTATGTTAAGATGGATGTGTGGGCATACGAGAATGGATAGAGTGAGGAATGAGACTATTCGTAAGAAGGTTGGTATAGCACCTATTGAAGACAAGATGAGAGAGAACCGTTTGCGTTGGTTTGGGCACATTAGACGAAGGCCAAGTGATGCTCCGGTTAGGAGAATTGAAGGATTGTGCAATATAGATGGCGTAAGAGGTAGAGGGAGACCGAGGAAGACTTGGACTGGAGGTGATAAAAGCGGGATATGAATCCCGCTAGAACTCGAGTGAGGGTTGTGTTTCGGGATCGAAAGAAATGGAGAGAATGCATCCATGTGGATGACCTTACGTGATTCTTACTTTGGTTCATGTAGCCGACCCCAATCTGTTGGGATTAAGGCTTGGTTGTTGTTGTTGTTGTTGAGTTGACATGTTATTGAACTAGCAAAAACAATTTAAACCCTTTATTCTAAATGCATGTCCATGTCTATTTCCTTTTGATTTCAATATTACATTATAGAGATATCGAAATACAATAGAAATTTCTTAGTCAAAGGCAACAACAACGACGTTGAGGAGGAGTGCCAACACATATGCCAGCAACTCCACAAATTGCTGTGCAATCGCCTCTCGTTCTACAGGTACCTCTGAATGTACAATCGCTTCCTTCGCCTGCTTGAATTTCTGCATCTAATTAAAAAAAAGAACGTTCAAACTCACAAATTTATTTTTTTGTCTGATTAAACTCACAATTTATTATTGCAAAAAGTGTGTGTAAAACCCTTTAGTAATCTAATTATAAGTATCTGCTCAAATGGGGACAATAAAGGTTGTTTGCTTTGAATTTTTTTTTTTTTTTTGTGAAATCAGTAATAAATGGAATAATAAGTGCCAAAAATCATGGTATTAATATAATTCCGTCATTTATAAAGTTTAAAAAGATACTCTCTCCGTTCCAAATTAACTGTCCACATTTCCTTTGTTGTTTGTTAATATTAACTGTTCATTTTCTAAATAAAGTATGTAATCTGACATTTTTTACTCTTTTACCATTACTCACTTTCCAACACATATCTAAGAGGTGGTTGGATGTTGTGTGAGATGAAGGAGAGAAAAAAAAACAAATTTTAAAGAGATTAATAAAATTAAGGAGGGATATATTAGATTTTTGCTTATATTTTACCATTAAAATCACCAAAATATTAATACACATATATTTGTTAAAGTGAACAGATAATTTGGTTAATACCCATGCATTTGACTCTATAGAGTCTGTATGCACATATATACTTAAATTACAGATACAGGAGGGAGAAAGTACCAGTAGAGCATGAGAGAAGGACAACACAGAGAACAAAGATAGCCTTAAAGAGAAACTTTGGTGATGCCATTCTTTTAGAGAATTAAGAGAGATGAAAGAAGTTGGAAGATGCTACTTAAACCAAGATTAAATTAACCTACGTATATTTATAGTACTCAAGAATCCCAATGCAGTTGTTATAAGTTTAATGGAATAATGGGGTGGACCCAAATTTACCAGCGTCTTCTTATAATAATACCCCCACAAAACCAAACAAATTGTTATAAGTTTCATGGTATAATGTGGTGGACCAAACTTAATGGTCATGATCAGGAATGGATCTGAGATCAGTGGGAAGCCATGAATTAAAATTAGGGGCGAAATAAAATTCATTTACGACAATAAATTTTTATTAGAAATCTGAATTTAAATGATATTTATCATCGAAATGAAACAAAATTAAAAAATAAAATTGACAAAAAATAATTTTAAAAAATGAAGAAAAACCGACTAGTTTACCGAATCTAGTGTCATGGACTATATTTCAAAATAGTATGAGAAAGTTATAAAAAAAATATTATTTCATTAAATGTATGTATGTTTTTAGAGAAAATTTTATAATTACATGATAGTACTATAGAAAGTTCAAATAATTTTTTTTTTCTATTTTAGAAATGAGACATTCAATTTTGAAAATAAAAAAATGAAAATTGCATTTTCAAATCAAAATAGAATGAGAGATAAATAATATATGTTTTATATAAAATACTTCTTCCGTCCCAAATTAAATAAACACATCTGACTAGCGCATAAAGAAAAAAAAAATAGTAGTTTAACCATGAAAAAGTTATCTTAGTAGCCATTAATTAATGAAATTAAAGGTAGAATTCATATATTAGTAAAATTTGTCGCTCTTAAATATATAATGTTGCATGAATTAAATTTTATTTGGAATCAAACCTGGTTGGGTGTCCCAGAATTAAACATGGGTTATCAAAAACAAAATAAATTTGTTTTTAAACCATAGAGTTTGGTGGAATTTAGGCAAATATCAAAATCATATGGCCTTCTTTGTTCCTTTGTGACCTCATTTGGTTGAGCTGTGACACCAGCTTTTTATTGAACCACAAATAGAAAGTATCTTCCTATGTTGACATTCTTGATAACCTAATAATCAAATAAAAAATAAATACAAAACTCTTATCTTTTGTTACGAGTCAGGTTGTATTTAAATAATTATAGTATTTATTTTCGTTAAATTATTTAAAACCGCGTTCCATAGATTGATCTCATCACTATTTCTCTAAATTGGTAAACAAATTAAGCACCCCAAAAGAGGTCAAAGGTACTTAAAGAGTAAGAAGTACTATAAGTCCTCATGGACAAAACTTTTGGTGAATTAAGGAAAGCCCACTTTTCCTATCATTCTCATATGTTCTTCCATTTATATCGTTGGTAAACAAATTACGCAGAAGTACTATTAGTCCTCATGGACAAAACTTTTGGTGAAATAAACACAGCCCACTTTTCCTATCATTCTCATAAGTGCTTCCATTTATATCGTTGTTGCGTAACGTTCAAAATTTATTAAATATTGAACATATTTTGTGTTTCTGTGTTATTTTGTTGGGAACCTCTCAGAGCTCAGCATATTACATTTGGGTGGTAACTCATTAAGCGGCCCCCTACCATACAAAATGAGTAGCCGGCTTCAAAAGTTGCGGGTTTTAAGGTTGGGAAGTAATGAGCTTAATGGCACAATTCCATCTTGGTTGTTTTCTATGTCGTCACTAGAAGTTTTACACCTAAATAATAACCACTTCACAGGACGAATAAAGGAGTTCATCACAACAAAGTCATTTTTAGATATTGATTTTAGTGGTAATCAGTTAGATGGTCCTATTCCCGATTCTGTTTCGCAACTCATTAATCTATCCGGTTTTGATGTTTTATCGAACAATTTGAGTGGTTCGATTAGTTTTAGCATGTTTGCTAAACTCAATCAGCTTAGCCTTCTTGGTCTCTCTAACAATAAGCTATCATTTCATTAAGCTGAAAAAAGAAGGAATCAACATATCCTCACCTTACCTTTCTGTTTTGGAATTGTCTTCTTGTGAAATAACAGAATTTCCCTATTTTCTTAGCAACTCCAAGAATCTGCGACACGTACAACTCTCCAACAACAAAATTCATGGCCAAATTCCCAACTGGATTCCTTGGACTTCCCTTCGATGTTTGAATCTTTCTCTACTAAAGAGAGAGAAAAGCAGGGGTTGATATTATTTCTATTCTTGTTCCAATTTTGCACGAATTTTGCACGTTCCCCCAGGTTGTCACCACAATATCCCACGATGTGCTTATGTTTTTCTTTTTTTCTTTTATTCCTTATTTTCCTTTTTTTATTCCCAGTGAAGTCATTTTCTTATTAATATAAACATTATTTAATTCCTATATTAATTATCTTATCTAAATTAAATTCCTATTCCCAATCAATTACTCATCCAATTAAATTACTAATCTAGGTGAATCACAATTTAAGTCCCTTAATTACGACGCGTGTGCGAAATTACGGTTTCACAATTACTAACCTCATCCATACTGAAAAGACGTTTTTGTGAATGGAAGTCACCTAGCAAGTACTTATCAATCCAAACATCAATTCTATTGATCTCAAAGCACTATATAAATGCTTTTCACTCTTCACGGTTCAGGATCACATTTCTTCTTTTTTTTTTTTTTTTTTTTATCATTAAAGCAAAATGGCTCAGCTTATGAACACATCCTTTTTCTTTTCAACAATACTTTGCTACCTTTTGTTACATAGTATTTCTTGTGCACATAATTTGTGTCACCCCAAAGACAGCCTTTCATTTCTTCAGTTCAAGGAAGAAATGCTTGATGCAAACACATCTACTACTCCTTTTAGTAGTTCCGATGATTGTAGTAGTATCCCTTACCCGAAGATGATATCGTGGAACAAGAGCAGCACTAGTAGTTCAGATTGCTGCACCTGGGAAGGAGTTACGTGCCATGGAATCACAGGCCGCGTAATTGGTTTAGATCTAAGTTGTAGCAAACTCACGGGAGTTGTTCATGAGAATAGCAGTCTTTTTCGACTTTCATATCTTCAAAAGTTGAATCTTGCCTTTAATACTTTTGATGGATCGAGTATATCACCTAATCTTGTTGGAGGATTATCAAGACCAACTCACCTCAATCTTTCATCTTCCAATTTTCAAGGTATTATCCCATCAAAACTATCTCATTTGTCCAAACTTGTGTTGCTTGATCTTAGTCGTTCTCCTTGGCATAATTCCACTCATCTTATGTTCGATACTCCTCGTGACTTTAAAAACCTTATTCGCAACCTCACCCATTTACGCGTGCTTTCTCTTCAAGGAGTGAATATTTCATATACTTTACCTACAAATTGGTCTTCATCTCTAACTAATTTGAATCTTGGAGAAACGCGAGTATATGGTTCTCTTCCTAATTCCATGTTTCATCTTTCAAAATTAGTGGGGTTGCGCCTCAGTTTTAACGACTTGACTGGACATATTCCAGCCGAAATCTCAAATCTCCCAAACTTGAGAGAATTACTACTTAATGGTAATTCTTTCACTGGCGAATTCCCATCTCAAATTGGGAACGTCTCAGAGCTCAGCATATTACATTTGGGTGGTAACTCATTAAGCGGCCCCCTACCATACAAAATGAGTAGCCGGCTTCAAAAGTTGCGGGTTTTAAGGTTGGGAAGTAATGAGCTTAATGGCACAATTCCATCTTGGTTGTTTTCTATGTCGTCACTAGAAGTTTTACACCTAAATAATAACCACTTCACAGGACGAATAAAGGAGTTCATCACAACAAAGTCATTTTTAGATATTGATTTTAGTGGTAATCAGTTAGATGGTCCTATTCCCGATTCTGTTTCGCAACTCATTAATCTATCCGGTTTTGATGTTTTATCGAACAATTTGAGTGGTTCGATTAGTTTTAGCATGTTTGCTAAACTCAATCAGCTTAGCCTTCTTGGTCTCTCTAACAATAAGCTATCATTTCATTAAGCTGAAAAAAGAAGGAATCAACATATCCTCACCTTACCTTTCTGTTTTGGAATTGTCTTCTTGTGAAATAACAGAATTTCCCTATTTTCTTAGCAACTCCAAGAATCTGCGACACGTACAACTCTCCAACAACAAAATTCATGGCCAAATTCCCAACTGGATTCCTTGGACTTCCCTTCGATGTTTGAATCTTTCTCTACTAAAGAGAGAGAAAAGCAGGGGTTGATATTATTTCTATTCTTGTTCCAATTTTGCACGAATTTTGCACGTTCCCCCAGGTTGTCACCACAATATCCCACGATGTGCTTATGTTTTTCTTTTTTTCTTTTATTCCTTATTTTCCTTTTTTTATTCCCAGTGAAGTCATTTTCTTATTAATATAAACATTATTTAATTCCTATATTAATTATCTTATCTAAATTAAATTCCTATTCCCAATCAATTACTCATCCAATTAAATTACTAATCTAGGTGAATCACAATTTAAGTCCCTTAATTACGACGCGTGTGCGAAATTACGGTTTCACAATTACTAACCTCATCCATACTGAAAAGACGTTTTTGTGAATGGAAGTCACCTAGCAAGTACTTATCAATCCAAACATCAATTCTATTGATCTCAAAGCACTATATAAATGCTTTTCACTCTTCACGGTTCAGGATCACATTTCTTCTTTTTTTTTTTTTTTTTTTTATCATTAAAGCAAAATGGCTCAGCTTATGAACACATCCTTTTTCTTTTCAACAATACTTTGCTACCTTTTGTTACATAGTATTTCTTGTGCACATAATTTGTGTCACCCCAAAGACAGCCTTTCATTTCTTCAGTTCAAGGAAGAAATGCTTGATGCAAACACATCTACTACTCCTTTTAGTAGTTCCGATGATTGTAGTAGTATCCCTTACCCGAAGATGATATCGTGGAACAAGAGCAGCACTAGTAGTTCAGATTGCTGCACCTGGGAAGGAGTTACGTGCCATGGAATCACAGGCCGCGTAATTGGTTTAGATCTAAGTTGTAGCAAACTCACGGGAGTTGTTCATGAGAATAGCAGTCTTTTTCGACTTTCATATCTTCAAAAGTTGAATCTTGCCTTTAATACTTTTGATGGATCGAATATATCACCTAATCTTGTTGGAGGATTATCAAGACTAACTCACCTCAATCTTTCATCTTCCAATTTTCAAGGTATTATCCCATCAAAACTATCTCATTTGTCCAAACTTGTGTTGCTTGATCTTAGTCGTTCTCCTTGGCATAATTCCACTCATCTTATGTTCGATACTCCTCGTGACTTTAAAAACCTTATTCGCAACCTCACCCATTTACGCGTGCTTTCTCTTCAAGGAGTGAATATTTCATCTACTTTACCTACAAATTGGTCTTCATCTCAAACTAATTTGAATCTTGGAGAAACGCGAGTATATGGTTCTCTTCCTAATTCCATGTTTCATCTTTCAAAATTAGTGGGGTTGCGCCTCAGTGTTAACCACTTGACTGGACATATTCCAGCCGAAATCTCAAATCTCCCAAACTTGAGAGAATTACTACTTCATGGTAATTCTTTCACTGGCGAATTCCCATCTCAAATTGGGAACGTCTCAGAGCTCAGCATATTACATTTGGGTGGTAACTCATTAAGCGGCCCCCTACCATACAAAATGAGTAGCCGGCCTCAAAAGTTGCGGGTTTTAAGGTTGGGAAGTAATGAGCTTAATGGCACAATTCCATCTTGGTTGTTTTCTATGTCGTCACTAGATGTTTTACACCTAAATAATAACCACTTCACAGGACGAATTAAGGAGTTCATCACAACAAAGTCATTTTTAGATATTGATTTTAGTGGTAATCAGTTAGATGGTCCTATTCCCGATTCTGTTTCGCAACTCCTTAATCTATCCGGTTTTGATGTTTCATCGAACAATTTGAGTGGTTCGATTAGTTTTAGCATGTTTGCTAAACTCAATCAGCTTAGCCTTCTTGGTCTCTCTAACAATAAGCTATCATTTCATCAAGCTGAAAAAAGATGGAATCAACATATCCTCACCTTACCTTTCTGTTTTGGAATTGTCTTCTTGTGAAATAACAGAATTTCCCTATTTTCTTAGCAACTCCAAGAATCTGCGACACGTACAACTCTCCAACAACAAAATTCATGGCCAAATTCCCAACTGGATTCCTTGGACTTCCCTTCGATGTTTGAATCTTTCTCTACTAAAGAGAGAGAAAAGCGGGGGTTGATACTATTTCTATTCTTGTTCCAATTTTGCACGAATTTTGCACGTTCCCCCAGGTTGCCTTTATTTTCTTTTTGAGTTTTGTTTCGGTCTCTTCCAATTTTTGCTTATATTGAGTATGGCTGAATATATAAATTGCATCTTTTTTTCCTTATTACTTGAAGGAAAAAAAAAAACGTAACGATGCTTGAAGCTTTGGATACTCTCTTTTTTGTTGTTTCGATTTAAAAATAAAAATAAACATTAATACACGTGTTTTGTTAAAGTAACAGATAATTTGGTTAATACTCATGCATTTGTCTCTATAGTCTGTATGCACATATATACTTAAATTACAGATATAGGAGGGAGAAAGTACCAGTAGAGCATGAGAGAAGGACAACAAAGAGAACAAAGATAGCCTTGAATAGAAACTTTGGTGATGCAATTCTTTTAGAGAAATGGAGAAATCCAAAGCCAAAGAAAAAGAAGTTTTAGGATTCTACAAAACATATTAAAAGAACCAATGTCTTTTTATAACCCAGAAAACCATGCCAATGGTTATAAGGGGGTGAAAATCATTTGTCCTCGTATATGTCTCTATTTCTGTACTTAACTAATCGGAATTCGCTATGTGGACATTTCTTCCAATTATATATACACATGACGAGTTATAATTGGTCAAGGATATACACAAAAACATATGATTTTTTGCTGTTATAACTCCTCACAACTGAGTGGGACATGAAAAAAAGTCCATTGTATATGACATGCGCCTCAATTTCACAAGTTTTCAGTGATCAGCTTAAACTAAATACTTTTCTTTTTTTGTCATAATTTTAAAAAATACGTGTCGTGTCTTATTTTTTTCTTTAAATTCTACCATTTTCTAATAATAATGGCCCTTTTTGGTAGATGGTTGCACTACAGCAAAAAATGTCTATAGTGACGTTTGTCATATGTCGCAATAAGGCAAATAAATTTCGTTATAGATCTATACCAACATTTATTGCAAATGTCGCTTAAACGTCTCATTTGCCTGTGTCGTTATGGTTTTTTACGGCATTTGTTACAAGCGCCGGTACCTATCTATTACGATGTTTGTTGCGTCATTTTAAAGTGTTTCAAAAGGTATTTTTTTCCGACATTTATAAATAATCGCAACATGCCACTTATTCCTACGTTTCTAAATATTGTGAATAAAAAGTTATTCCGACATTCGTAAATTTTAAAACTAGGCTGGCAGACCCGAGCCTAGACAAGCCAAGCCGTCGAGTCTAGCCACATTTGAATAATCGGAGCCTAGAAAGCCGAGCCGTCGAGTTTAGCTACCTCTGAATAATGTAGAATAAAATTTCCCCTTACTCAAAGGGATAGGAATCGAACTCGCGACCTCCTGCTTGTATGTTATGCAATGAAACGCTGAGCTAATTGATCATTTGTTATTTATTTCTCCTCCTATTATATTTATTATAATGGAATTTTGGAATTATATATTTACTTATTTTAATTTATTTTTTCTTTTTAATTTATTTTTATGATTAAAATTAAAATTAATACACTCTCTTTAATTTTTTTTTTTAATTTATGTCTTTAATGTTTCTTTAAAAAATATATTTTAGAAATATAATCTTTGCATTTGTGTTTGTCTGAAAATGTCACAATATTTAATGACATAGTATATAAATGTCGCTATATCGATCATGAAAGTAACAATTTACAACCATATGCAATGTAAATGTCACTAACTAACATGAAATTGTCGGTAAGAATAAGAATTACTATAACCAGTCGTTATAAAACGCCTTATAAAATCCAAATATAGCGACGTCTGCTTTAAAACGTCACATGATTTAACAATGTTGTATATAAATGTCGCCACATGAGTCACAAAAAGTAACAATTTATAACAACATTTAATGTAAATGTCGCTAACCAATATCAAAAGCGTCGGTATGAACAACAATTTCTCAGAATCGTTACTAAGAAACGTCGTATAAAATCCAAATATAGCGATGCTTACAAAAATTGTTGCATTAACTTGCTCTTTTTAGTTTTAAGCGACGTTTGAAAAAAACGTTGGTACAAAAACGTCGCAAAAGACTGTTTTTGTTGTAGTGTTGTTACCTTTCGTCCTATCTAGGATACTTGTAAATTTCATGCGTGATTCAAGTTTGCACTAATTCGCCCTTACCCGATGAGAAAATTTTAGTGGTCAGTTAATATTCAGATCGAATAAAATTATATAAAATAAATTTACGCTTAATTCACATTTTAATGTGAATTCAAGTTAATCTAATAAACTTCTTGAGTTTTTTTATTTTTTTCTGAATTGTGAATTTAGATTTTCTTCATATTTTTTTATTATTGTTTTATTAATTATATATAGTATTTATAAATTATAACTTGTAGGTATTAAACATCTTGTAGGTCATTCTATGATATATTAATAGCAAGGAAATAAAAAAAAATATAATACTTAAATTTAAAATAAAATACATAAAACAAAACAAAATAAATATATCTTACATGGACGGTGCTAGTTACCACACAACAAATGAAAAGTTAAAATGTTTATTAAAAAAAGATACTTATATGGAGGCTCGTTGAAACTATCATTTGGAACTAAGCAAAGAAGTGAAGCAAAATATAATACTTGAAGGTGCATGTTTTAAAAGTAATTTTAACCTAATTAAAAGTATGCGTTTACACGCATCTTACTAATTACACCAGCTCAATTAATCAATTCTTTGTTTATTCATTGTTTTATTATCCCTAAATCCTACATTTATTTATAGTGGGCATGTTGCATCTCTGTCTAGGGTGAAGGCAATTGATTACACATGGTGCAAGTGTGGTCCTCACAAGTATTTGAAAACCTTTTGTCCCTCAATAAATAAATAAATACTCCTACGGGTAGATCAGCAGTAGATGGCAAGAGAGGATTGTAAAGCGACACGAGTTCAATTTTCGTTGCATTAATTAAATTTTATCTGGAATCAAACCTGAATTCACATATACTCCGATATGCGAGGGTAGCTCGGGTGCCCCAGAATTAAACAAGGGTTATCAAAAATAAAATAAACAAAATAAATTTGTTTTTAAACCATAGAGTTTGGTGGAATTTAGGCAAATATCAAAATCATATGGCCTTCTTTGTTCCTTTGTGACCTCATTTGGTTGAGCTGTGACACCAGCTTTTTATTGAACCACAAATAGAAAGTATCTTCCTATGTTGACATTCTTGATAACCTAATAATCAAATAAAAAATAAATACAAAACTCTTCTCTTTTGTAACGAGTCAGGTTGTATTTAAATAATTACAGTATTTATATTTGTTAAATTATTTAAAACCGCGTTCCATAGATTGATCTCATCACTATTTCTCTAAAATGGTAAACAAATTAAGCACCCCAAAAGAGGTCAAAGGTACTTAAAGAGTAAGAAGTACTATAAGTCCTCATGGACAAAACTTTTGGTGAAATAAGGAAAGCCCACTTTTCCTATCATTCTCATATGTTCTTCCATTTATATCGTTGGTAAACAAATTACGCAGAAGTACTATTAGTCCTCGTGGACAAAAGTTTTGGTGAAATAAACACAGCCCACTTTTCCTATCATTCTCATATGTGCTTCCATTTATATCGTTGTTGTTCAAAATTTATTAAATATTGAACATATTTTGTGTTTCTGTGTTATCAAATAAAAAAAATTAACACAATATTTTTACGGGAAACATTTGTTGTGATTTTTAGTTACCTATTATGTAAGACATATGTTACATGCCCAAGAACAAATGTTCATCAGAATAAAAAAAAAACATGTTGCAGCCTTATGACATGTGTTCATAAAGAGAGAACACGTGTTGATTGCAATATTTGATACATGCCCAAAAAAATGCAATATCTGTCTAAAAAATATTTCATATTTATTGAATTTAACGTGTTCAGTACTATAGTCACGAGGCGATTTATATATATATATATATATATATATATATATATATATATATATATTAAATTAAGTGTTGCTTTTACAACTTTTTGGGCACTCATTATGGGTTCTCAAAAATGGTTTGTTTTTTTATTGAGATATAGTTTGTTTTCCGAGTCACAAAGATTAGCACAGTTGGTTAATTCCAAGACTTGGATTTATTACACAATACAAATCCATGGTTAACATCTGTGACTTTGTAAAATTTTAAATGTCTCAATTGTAAAATTTACATTGTGTTGTAAATGAATGATCAGCAAGTCTCAACCTGGCCCAACTCATAAAATGGAGGCTCATAGACCCATTAACCAAAGGTCTCTATCTCTATAAATAGAGACTTTAGATTCATTTCTATATACACCAATATCATTTCCTGTCCCAACTTTTCCTATCTTTCTCTATTCTTATAACACATTGCATAAAAAATTGTAAACTTTATAAGGATTAAAAAATATTAAGTTTCAAGTAAATATAAATTTAAATGATGTACTTTACATTAATTGAATCAATCAAAATTTCAAGGGAAAGAGTTAAAGGTAGTTGTTAAAGCAACCTTGAAACGGAATTACTACTATTCGAGGCGACTAGAAGTGGACTGAGAGAGTCTTACTCTACTCTCTCATTTCCATCCTAAGTTACTTGTCAAAAAAATCATCTTTATATTAAAATTACTTGTCATTTTATAAATTTTAGATAATATTTATTTATTTTTTCTAACTTTGTCCCCACATTGAATATTTGTATTTTATTACAAATATTCATTGTTTTCACAACCCTTACTTCTTGTGCAAAAGTCGAAAATAATTTATACTTTGAAATGAAAAAAGTAAACGGTTATTGGAAAATACAACATTTACTCTAATATAAAATTATTAATTTTAATATTTTACCTCTCGGACGCAAATTTCACCTTTTCAATTCACTTGGAAGAAAAATCAAAATAAAAAACCACTAGAAATACACGCTAAGAATGGTTTGTACAATTGACAAATCTCAAAAGGGAAGAGCTTTTTGGCTAGAATTAATTCATTATAATTATCTAAAAACAAAATTTCTCTGAATTTTTAATAGATTTGGCGAATAAATTACAAAAATATCACGAATTATTTATAAAAAATTTCAAAATTTATACAATTTATCCAATTAATTTTAGCCACCTCTCATCATCCTTCTAAAAAAAAATGAAACCTCCAAGGAAAAATAAAGAAGTTTGGCTCCCCATTTGCATGCTTAGCTCGGAAAAGAATTAGACAAAGTGACAGTAACACGTTTTTGTGAATGGAAGTCATTTCTTATCAATCCAAACATCACTATATAAATGCTTCACTCTTCAAGGTTCCTTATATATTTGCACACACACAATTACAATTTGAACTGTGAAAGAAAGTAAGAAACAAGTCACTATTACAATTTAAAACCGCGTTCCATAGATTGATCTCATCACTATTTCTCTAAAATGGTAAACAAATTAAGCACCCCAAAAGAGGTCAAGGGTACTTAAAGAGTAAGAAGTACTATAAGTCCTCATGGACAAAACTTTTGGTGAATTAAGGAAAGCCCACTTTTCCTATCATTCTCATATGTTCTTCCATTTATATCGTTGGTAAACAAATTACGCAGAAGTACTATTAGTCCTCATTGACAAAACTTTTGGTGAAATAAACACAGCCCACTTTTCCTATAATTCTCATATGTGCTTCCATTTATATCGTTGTTGCGTAACGTTCAAAATTTATTAAATATTGAACATATTTTGTGTTTATGTGTTATCAAATAAAAAAAATTAACAATCCACGATATTTTTACGGGAAACATTTGTTGTGATTTTTAGTTACCTATTATGTAAGACATATGTTACATGCCCAAGAACAAATGTTCATCAGAATAAATAAAAAAAAACATGTTGCAGCCTTATGACATGTGTTCATAAAGAGAGAACACGTGTTAATTGCAATATTTGATACATGCCCAAAAAAATGCAACATCTGTCTAAAAAATATTTCATATTTACTGAATTTAACGTGTTCAGTACTATAGTCGTGAGGCGATTTATATATATATATATATATATATATATATATATATATATATATATATATATATATATATATATATTTTAAATTAAAATATTAAATTAAGTGTTGCTTTTACAACTTTTTGGGCACTCACTATGGGTTCTCAGAAATGGTTTGTTTTTTTATTGAGATATATTTTGTTTTCCGAGTCACAAAGATTAGCACATTTGGTTAATTTCAAGACTTGGATTTATTACACAATACAAATCCATGGTTAACATCTGTGACTTTGTAAAATTTTAAATGTCTCAATTGTAAAATTTACATTGTGTTGTAAATGAATGACCAGCCAATCCCAACCTGGCCCAACCCATAAGACGCTTCATTTTCAACCGGTAGATTAGGAGTTCGAGTCATGTCGAAGAAAAAGTGGAGAACACTATTGATCCTCCTTTAAAAAGAAAAAAAATATGTAAATAGAATATGTTAGGAATGCAAAAATCACTTCTTAGTATAATGATAATTTTACGCCTAACACCAGCCAGAGTAGATGACACTGATAACAGCATTCCGCCCCGCATTCGATCTGTCTGCCCCGTCCATATCATAATATTATTAATTGTTTTTATATGAATGTTGTTCATACAAAATTCTTCTATTTAAATTATAATTTTCTTAATCTTTTTTTTTTTACCCAAGAAGAATGGTTGTTGCTAGATTGAGTTTTAAAAAAAAACGTTGTAGGTTCCATCTCAATTTTTGTAAGTTATTTATGTGATTCTTTTTTTAACAAAAAAGGGAGACATGCGGGACGCAGGCGAAAATTCTTAACCCTCAGCGAATAATTGGTTAGGGCGAGGCGATTGGTCAATTCCGCGAAGCAATATTGGTTATTGAGATATTCGTCCCGATCTGCCTCATTATCATCCTTACAACAAACTATGTTTTCGCCTTGAGTGCACAACATTTTTTTTTTTTTTTTGGTTTACTATTATTATTTAGATAATAAGTTGGGCGAGGGACGGTGACTTCTATTGATAGAGAGTATTCGTCCTATCTAGGATACTTGTAAATTGCATGCGTGATTCAAGTTTGCACTAATTCGCCCTTACCCGATGTGAAAATTTTAGTGGTCAGTTCATACTCAGATCGAATAAAATTATATAAAATAAATTTACGCTTAATTCACATTTTAATGTGAATTCAAGTTAATCTAATAAACTTCTTGAGTTTTTTTATTTTTTTCTGAATTGTAAATTTAGATTTTCTTCATATTTTTTTATTATTGTTTTATTAATTATATATAGTATTTATAAATTATAACTTGTAGGTATTAAACAACTTGTAGGTCATTCTTTGATATATTAATAGCAAGGAAATAAAAAAATATAATACTTAAATTTAAAATAAAATACATAAAACAAAACAAAATAAATATATCTTACATGGACGGTGCTAGTTACCACACAACAAATGAAAAGTTAAATTGTTTATTAAAAAAAGATACTTATATGGAGGCTCATTGAAACTATCATTTGGAACTAAGCAAAGAAGTGAAGCAAAACATAAAAAATATCTCAAGCATATTTTAGTCTACCTAGTTAATACTCACTCCATTCCTAAATATAACAATTTCATTATATGTTGCTTGATAAATAAAAAATTAAGATATTTTAATAATTAAAATATCAATATCATTCTCTTAAATATTACTTGTATACTATTAATTCTATTTAAGAGAGTAATATTGATATTTTAATTATAAAATCATCTTAATTTTTGGTTACTTAATTTTCACAACATATAATAAAAGTCTTATATTTAGAAATGAAAATAGTACTTAATAATTATTGTTATAAGAGCTTTCAGGGGGAAAAAAAAAGTTATTGTTGTCAAGAGTAAGAAATCCTTGTTATCTATTCTTTATTTTTGTTTGCATGTTTTAAAAGTGATTTTAACCTAATTAAAAGTATACGATTACACGCATCTTACTAATTACACCAGCTCAATTAATCAATTCTTTGTTTATTCATTGTTTTATTATCCCTAAATCCTACATTTATTTATAGTGGGCATGTTGCATCTCTGTCTAGGGTGAAGGCAATTGATTACACATGGTGCAAGTGTTGTCCTCACAAGTATTTGAAAACCTTTTGTCCCTCAATAAGTAACTAAATACTCCTACGGGTAGACCAGCAGTAGATGGCAGGAGAGGATTGTAAAGCGACATGAGTTCAATTTTCGTTGCATTAATTAAATTTTATCTGGAATCAAACCTGAATTCACATATACTCCGATATGCGAGGGTAGCTCGGGTGCCCCAAAATTAAACATGGGTTATCAAAAATAAAATAAACAAAATAATTTTTTTTTAAACCAAAGAGTTTGGTGGAATTTAGGCAAATATCAAAATCATATGGCCTTCTTTGTTCCTTTGTGACCTCATTTGGTTGAGCTGTGACACCAGCTTTTTATTGAACCACAAATAGAAAGTATCTTCCTATGTTGACATTCTTGATAACCTAATAATCAAATAAAAAATAAATACAAAACACTTCTCTTTTGTAACGAGTCAGGTTGTATTTAAATAATTATAGTATTTATTTTCGCTAAATTATTTAAAACCGCGTTCCGTAGATTGATCTCATCACTATTTCTCTAAAATGGTAAACAAATTAGAGGTCAAGGGTACTTAAAGAGTAAGAAGTACTATAAGTCCTCATGGACAAAACTTTTGGTGAATTAAGGAAAGCCCACTTTTCCTATCATTCTCATATGTTCTTCCATTTATATCTTTGGTAAACAAATTACGCAGAAGTACTATTAGTCCTCATGGACAAAACTTTTGGTGAAATAAACACAGCCCACTTTTCCTATCATTCTCATATGTGCTTCCATTTATATCGTTGTTGCGTAACGTTCAAAATTTATTAAATATTGAACATATTTTGTGTTTCTGTGTTATTTTGTTGGGAACCTCCCAGAGCTCAGCATATTACATTTGGGTGGTAACTCATTAAGCGGCCCCCTACCATACAAAATGAGTAGCCGGCTTCAAAAGTTGCGGGTTTTAAGGTTGGGAAGTAATGAGCTTAATGGCACAATTCCATCTTGGTTGTTTTCTATGTCGTCACTAGATGTTTTACACCTAAATAATAACCACTTCACAGGACGAATTAAGGAGTTCATCACAACAAAGTCATTTTTAGATATTGATTTTAGTGGTAATCAGTTAGATGGTCCTATTCCCGATTCTGTTTCGCAACTCCTTAATCTATCCGGTTTTGATGTTTCATCGAACAATTTGAGTGGTTCGATTAGTTTTAGCATGTTTGCTAAACTCAATCAGCTTAGCCTTCTTGGTCTCTCTAACAATAAGCTATCATTTCATCAAGCTGAAAAAAGATGGAATCAACATATCCTCACCTTACCTTTCTGTTTTGGAATTGTCTTCTTGTGAAATAACAGAATTTCCCTATTTTCTTAGCAACTCCAAGAATCTGCGACACGTACAACTCTCCAACAACAAAATTCATGGCCAAATTCCCAACTGGATTCCTTGGACTTCCCTTCGATGTTTGAATCTTTCTCTACTAAAGAGAGAGAAAAGCGGGGGTTGATACTATTTCTATTCTTGTTCCAATTTTGCACGAATTTTGCACGTTCCCCCTGGGTTGCCTTTCATTTTCTTTTTGAGTTTTGTTTCGGTCTCTTCCAATTTTTGCTTATATTGAGTATGGCTGAATATATAAATTGCATCTTTTTTTCCTTATTACTTGAAGGAAAAAAAAACGTAACGATGCTTGAAGCTTTGGATACTCTCTTTTTTGTTGTTTCGATTTAAAAATAAAAATAAACATTAATACACGTGTATTTGTTAAAGTAAACAGATAATTTGGTTAATACCCATGCATTTGTCTCTATAGTCTGTATGCACATATATACTTAAATTACAGATATAGGAGGGAGAAAGTACCAGTAGAGCATGAGAGAAGGACAACAAAGAGAACAAAGATAGCCTTGAATAGAAACTTTGGTGATGCAATTCTTTTAGAGAAATGGAGAAATCCAAAGCCAAAGAAAAAGAAGTTGGAGGATTCTACAAAACATATTAAAAGAACCAATGTCTTTTTATAACCCAGAAAACCATGCCAATGGTTATAAGGGGGTGAAAATCATTTGTCCTCGTATATGTCTCTATTTCTGTACTTAACTAATCGGAATTCGCTATGTGGACATTTCTTCCAATTATATATACACATGACGAGTTATAATTGGTCAAGGATATACACAAAAACATATGATTTTTTGCTGTTATAACTCCTCACAACTGAGTGGGACATGAAAAAAAGTCCATTGTATCTGACATGCGCCTCAATTTCACAAGTTTTCAGTGATCAGCTTAAACTAAATACTTTTCTTTTTTTTGTCATAATTTTAAAAAATACGTGTCGTGTCTTATTTTTTTCTTTAAATTCTACCATTTTCTAATAATAATGGCCCTTTTTGGTAGATGGTTGCACTACAGCAAAAAATGTCTATAGTGACGTTTGTCATATGTCGCAATAAGGCAAATAAATTTCGTTATAGATCTATACCAACATTTATTGCAAATGTCGCTTAAACGTCTCATTTGCCTGTGTCGTTATGGTTTTTTACGGCATTTGTTACAAGCGCCGGTACCTATCTATTACGATGTTTGTTGCGTCATTTTAAAGTGTTTCAAAAGGTATTTTTTTCCGACATTTATAAATAATCGCAACATGCCACTTATTCCTACGTTTCTAAATATTGTGAATAAAAAGTTATTCCGACATTCGTAAATTTTAAAACTAGGCTGGCAGACCCGAGCCTAGACAAGCCAAGCCGTCGAGTCTAGCCACATTTGAATAATCGGAGCCTAGAAAGCCGAGCCGTCGAGTTTAGCTACCTCTGAATAATGTAGAATAAAATTTCCCCTTACTCAAAGGGATAGGAATCGAACTCGCGACCTCCCTCGCTTGTATGTTATGCAATGAAACGTCTGAGCTAATTGATCATTTGTTATTTATTTCTCCTCCTATTATATTTATTATAATGGAATTTTGGAATTATATATTTACTTATTTTAATTTCTTTTTTCTTTTTAATTTATTTTTATGATTAAAATTAAAATTAATACACTCTCATTAAATTTTTGTATAATTTATGTCTTTAATGTTTCTTTAAAAAATATATTTTAGAAATATAATCTTTGCATTTGTGTTTGTCTGAAAATGTCACAATATTTAACGACATAGTATATAAATGTAGCTATATCAGTCGCAAAGATTAACAATTTACAACCATATGCAATGTAAATGTCACTAACTAACATGAAATTGTCGGTAAGAATAAGAATTACTATAACCGTCGTTATAAAACGTCTTATAAAATCCAAATATAGCGACGTCTGTTTAAAACGTCACATGATTTAACAATGTTGTATATAAATGTCGCTACATGAGTCACAAAAAGTAACAATTTATAACAACATTTAATGTAAATGTCGCTAACCAATATCAAAACGTCGGTATGAACAACAATTTCTGTAACCGTCACTAAGAAACGTCGTATAAAATCCAAATATAGCGACGCTTACAAAAATTGTTGCATTAACTTGCTCTTTTTAGTTTTAAGCGACATTTGAAAAAACGTTGGTACAAAAACGTCACAAAAGACTGTTTTTGTTGTAGTGTTGTTACCTTTCGTCCTATCTAGGATACTTGTAAATTTCATGCGTGATTCAAGACTTGGATTTATTACACAATACAAATCCATGGTTAACATCTGTGACTTTGTAAAATTTTAAATGTCTCAATTGTAAAATTTACATTGTGTTGTAAATGAATGATCAGCAAGTCTCAACCTGGCCCAACTCATAAAATGGAGGCTCATAGACCCATTAACCAAAGGTCTCTATCTCTATAAATAGAGACTTTAGATTCATTTCTATATACACCAATATCATTTCCTGTCCCAACTTTTTCTCTCTTTCTCTACTCTAATAACACATTGCATAAAAAATTGTAAACTTTATAAGGATTAAAAAATATTAAGTTCCAAGTAAATATAAATTTAAATGATGTACTTTACATTAATTGAATCAATCAAAATTTCAAGGGAAAGAGTTAAAGGTAGTTGTTAAAGCAACCTTGAAACGGAATTACTACTATTCGAGGCAACTAGAAGTGGACTGAGAGAGTCTTACTCTACTCTCTCATTTCCATCCTAAGTTACTTGTCAAAAAAATCATCTTTATATTAAAATTACTTGTCATTTTATAAATTTTAGATAATATTTATTTATTTATTCTAACTTTGTCCCCACATTGAATATTTGTATTTTATTACAAATATTCATTGTTTTCACAACCCTTACTTCTTGTGCAAAAGTCGAAAATAATTTATACTTTGAAATGAAAAAAGTAAACGGTTATTGGAGAATACAACATTTACTCTAATATAAAATTATTAATTTTAATATTTTACCTCTCGGACGCAAATTTCACCTTTTCAATTCACTTGGAAGAAAAATCAAAATAAAAAACCAATAGAAATACACGCTAAGAATAGTTTGTACAATTGACAAATCTCAAAAGGGAAGTGCTTTTTGGCTAGAATTAATTCATTATAATTATCTAAAAACAAAATTTCTCTGAATTTCTAATTGATTTGACGAATAAATTACAAAAATGTCACGAATTATTTATAAAAATTTCAAAATTTATACAATTTATCCAATTAATTTTTGCCACCTCTCATCATCCTTCTAAAAAAAATGAATTCTCCAAGGAAAAATAAAGAAATTTGGCTCCCCATTTGCATACTTAGCTCGGAAAAGAATTAGACAAAGTGACAAAGTAAAACGAATTTGTCTTTCTTAGTCAAAGTGACAATTACTAAAAGACAAAGTGACAATTACTAACCTCATCCCTACTGAAAAGACGTTTTTGTGCATGGAAGTCACCTTGCAAGTTCTTAACAATCCAAACATCAATTCTATTGATCCCAATGCACTATATAAATGCTTTTCTCTTCAAGGTTCAGGATCACATTTTCTTTTTTATCATTAAAGCAAAATGGCTCAGCTTATGAACACATCCTTGTTCTTTTCAACAATACTTTGCTACCTTTTGTTACATAGTATTTCTTGTGCACATCATTTGTGTCACCCCAAAGACAGCCCTTTCATTACTTCAGTTCAAGGAAGAAATGCTTGATGTAAACACACCCGAAGATTATAGTTCCTTCTTTTGTCAATACCCTTACCCGAAGATGATAACGTGGAACAAGAGCAACACTAGTTCAGATTGCCCCAGAGTGAACTGAAAGCCTACGCCTATATATCTTCCGCAGATTCTTTTGTGGGTTTCCAAAAATCAATTATTCTGAAGAATTCTTCGTTTATGTATTATGATAAATTGAGGAAGAATTGTTTTTTGAAGAAAAACTAAAAAATGTGATGATGGGTTCGCCATTTAAGGATTCTCTTAAAGCTCTTGAAGCAGATATTCAGCTCGCCAATACTCTGTATGATTTTATCTCTTTTCTTCTTTTTTTCATTCTTTTTGAAGAACTTGTAGAATTATAAAATAAAAAATTATTTGGGAGGAAATTTTTTTTGTTAGTTATGGTAGGAAAATATTTTCCTTTTGTGAAGGTTTTCTGCCATTTTGTTATATTCAGTGATTTTTGCCATTTACCTAAATTTTAGTTAATTTTGGACGGTTTAGATTCATGGGAAAATCTTCATGGGGGTTTTTTGTGTGGATATTTGGGATAGTCATATTTTAGTTGCAGAACATATTTGAAGCAATTGCTTGTCTTTCTGTGTGTGTTATAGGGTCGTGGGGCTTGATTTATTTCAAGCTTTTTGATTCATAAATGGTTGACCTTAAAGCTCATTCCTATTTGAATTGTAAAAGATCATACATCTATAGCTACCTGTCCAAAGTAATCTTCTTGGGACTACATTGATCATGTGGTTACAGCTAAAAAGCTTCTCTATATTAAAAAGCTTCTCTATGTGAAACTCTGTTTAATATTTGGTTTGAACCTCTTAGCATTTGAAAAAGTGGTCGATGTTGTCCTGATCTTGTGCGGTTTCTTATTTCTATATTCGCAATGTGGGACGATAAGTATTTGGTTGTTTGTTTTGATGGAATAGCATTTCTTGCCATTTCTTGTTGTCCCTACCTAATGTGTGTTGCTTTCTCCCTTCCTCATCGTTTCAGGGCCTTGAGTTGCTTTCTCCCCATTTGCATACTTAGCCCGGAAAAGAATTAGACAAAGTGACAAAGTAAAACGAATTTGTCTTTCTTAGACAAAGTGACAATTACTAACCTCATCCCTACTGAAAAGACGTTTTGTGAATGGAAGTCACCTTGCAATCCAAACATCAATTCTATTGATCCCAAAGCACTATATAAATGCTTTTTACTCTTCAAGGTTCAGGATCACATTTTCTTTTTTATCATTAAAGCAAAATGGCTCAGCTTATGAACACATCCTTGTTCTTTTCAACAATACTTTGCTACCTTTTGTTACATAGTATTTCTTGTGCACATAATTTGTGTCACCCCAAAGACAGCCTTTCATTACTTCAGTTCAAGGAAGAAATTGAAATGGTACCTCTAAGGCGATTCTTGGCCAAGTTCAACACTGTTAGTACATTGCTAATGTTTCCAAAGCACTCAGGGATTGAGCCGGTGAAACTGTTAAAAGATAAATCTAGAACAATAAGCTATTTGAAACTACATAGAGACAGTGGTAATGGTTCTTGAAACTTGTTGGATGTTAGATCTAAAACCTGCATACTAATATTTTCCCAAGGTAGAATGTTGTTAAAAGAAATGCTCAATCCCGAAAGAGAATTGCGAGAAAGATTCAAACATCGAAGGGAAGTCCAAGGAATCCAGTTGAGAATTTGGCCATGAATTTTGTTGTTGGAGAGTTGTACGTGTCGCAGATTCTTGGAGTTGCTAAGAAAATAGGGAAATTCTGTTATTTCACAAGAAGACAATTCCAAAACAGAAAGGTAAGGTAAGGATATGTTGATTCCTTCTTTTTCAGCTTGATCAAATGATAGCTTATTGTTAGAGAGACCAAGAAGGCTAAGCTGATTGAGTTTAGCAAACATGCTAAAACTAATCGAACCACTCAAATTGTTCGATGAAACATCAAAACCGGATAGATTTACGAGTTGCGAAACTGAATCGGGAATAAGACCATCTAACTGATTACCACTAAAATCAATATCTAAAAATGACTTTGTTGTGATGAACTCCTTAATTCGTCCTGTGAAGTGGTTATTATTTAGGTGTAAAACTTCTAGTGACGACATAGAAAACAACCAAGATGGAATTGTGCCATTAAGCTCATTACTTCCTAACCTTAAAACCCGCAACTTTTGAAGCCGGCTACTCATTTTGTATGGTAGGGGACCGCTTAGTGAGTTACCACCCAAATGTAATATGCTGAGCTCTGAGGGGTTCCCAATTTGAGATGGGAATTCGCCAGTGAAAGAATTACCATTAAGTAGTAATTCTCTCAAGTTTGGGAGATTTGAGATTTCGGCTGGAATATGTCCAGTCTAGTCGTTAAAACTGAGGCGCAACCCCACTAATTTTGAAAGATGAAACATGGAATTAGGAAGAGAACCATATACTCGCGTTTCTCCAAGATTCAAATTAGTTAGAGATGAAGACCAATTTGTAGGTAAAGTAGATGAAATATTCACTCCTTGAAGAGAAAGCACGCGTAAATGGGTGAGGTTGTGGATAAGGTTTTTAAAGTCACGAGGAGTATCGAACCTAAGATGAGTAGAATTATACCAAGGCAAACGACTAAGATCAAGCAACACAAGTTTGGACAAATGAGATAGTTTTGATGAGATAATACCTTGAAAATTGGAAGATGAAAGATTGAGGTGAGTTAGTCTTGATAATCCTCCAACAAGATTAGGTGATATATTTGATCCATCAAAAGTATTAAAGGCAAGATTCAACTTTTGAAGATATGAAAGTCGAAAAAGGCTGCTATTCTCATGAACAACTCCCGTGAGTTTGCTACAATTTAGATCTAAACCAATTACGCGGCCTGTGATTCCATGGCACGTAACTCCTTCCCAGGTGCAGCAATCTGAACTACTAGTGCTGCTCTTGTTCCACGATATCATCTTCGGGTAAGGGTCTTGTGAGTACAAACCACATAATTCCCACATTATATCAGTAGTAGGTGTGTTTACATCAAGCACATTTCCCAAGGATAACAAATTAATGAATCTGAATTTGAACGGGAATTTTTTAGAAGGGCCATTACCAAGGTCTTTGGCATATTGCAAGTCCTTGCAAGTTCTCGACATTTGGAATAACGAGATAAGTGATACATTTCCCACATTCTTGGAAAATCTCACAGAGCTGCAGGTTTTTATCTTGAAATCCAATAGATTTTCTGGAAGTATAAGAAATTTCAAGAATGAAAATGTACGAGTTTTCGACCTTTCCTTGAATGAGTTTACTGGAGGCCCGAAAGAGAATTGTGAGAAAGATTCAAACATTAGAGGGAAGTCCAAGGAATCCAGTTGGGAATTTGGCCATGAATATTGTTGTTGGAGAGTTGTACGTATTGCAGATTCTTGGAGTTTTTAAGAAAATAGGGGAATTCTGTTATTTCACAAGAAGACAATCCCAAGATAGAAAGGTAAGGTAAGGATATGTTGATTCCTTCCTTTTCAGCTTGATCAAATGATAGCTTATTGTTAGAGAGAACAAGATGTTAAAGATGACTGAGTTTAGCAAACATGCTAAAACTAATCGAACCACTCAAATTGTTCGATGAAACATAAAAACCGGATAGATTTACAAGTTGCGAAACTGAATCAGGAATAGGACCATGTAACTGATTGCCACTAAAATCAATATCTACAAATGACTTTGCTGTGATGAACTCATTAATTCTTCCCGTGAAGTGGTTATCATTTAGGCGTAAATATTCTAGTGACGACGTAGAAAACAACCAAGATGGAATTGTGCCATTAAGCTCATTATTTCCCAAGTCTAAATACCACAACTTTTAAAGCCGGCTACTCATTTTGTATGGTAGGGGACCGCTTAATGAGTTACCATCCAAATCTAATATGCTGAGTTCTGAGAGGTTCCCAATTTGAGATGGGAATTCGCCAGTGAAAGAATTATCAAAAAGCATTAATTGTCTCAAGTTTGGGAGATTTGAGGTTTCGGCTGGAATATTTCCAGTCAAGTCGTTAAAACTGAGGTGCAACTTCACTAATTTTGAAAGATGAAACATGGAATTAGGAAGAGAACCATATACTCACGTTCCTCCAAGACTCAAAATAGTTAGAAATGAAGATCAATTTGCAGGTAAAGTAGATGAAATATTCACTCCTCGAAGAGAAAGCACGCGTAAATGGGTGAGGTTGTGGATAAGGTTTTTAAAGTCACGAGGAGTATCGAACCTAAGATGAGGGGAATTAGGCCAAAATGAAGTACTGGGACTAAGATCAAGCAACACAAGTTTGGACAAATTAGATAGTTTTGATGGGATAATACCTTCAAAATTGGAACATGAAAGATTGAGGTGAGTTAGTCTTGATAATCCTCCAATAAGATTAGGTGATATCTTCGATCTGTCAAAAGTATTAAAGGCAAGATTCAACTTTTGAAGATATGAAAGTCGAAAAAGGCTGCTATTCTCATGAACAACTCCCGTGAGTTTGCTACAACTTAGATCTAAACCAATTACGCGGCCTGTGATTCCATGGCACATAACTTCTTCCCGGGTGCAACAATCTGAACTACTAGTGCTGTTCTTGTTCCACGATATCATCTTCGGGTAAGGGTCTTGTGAGTACAAACCACATAATTCCCACATTATATCAGTAGTAGGTGTGTTTACATCAAGCATTTCTTCCTTGAACTGAAGTAATGAAAGGCTGTCTTTGGGGTGACACAAATTATGTGCACAAGAAATACTATGTAACAAAAGGTAGCAAAGTATTGTTGAAAAGAAAAAAGATGTGTTCATAAGCTGGGCCATTTTGCTTTAATGATTAAAAAAAAATGTGATCGTGAACCTTGAAGAGTAAAAAGCATTTATATCAGCATTCAGCAAGCTTGGTAATAAAGGGACAAACACTTAATTTTCAGAGAATATTGACAACCTTTGTTGCCATTGATTTATCAAGTAACAATTTCACAGGCGAAATTCTGGAAATTATTGGAAATCTCCACTCCCTTATTGTACTAAACTTGTGTCGCAACAAATTTTCCGGAAATATTCCATCAGCATTTGGAGAGTTGCACTCTCTTGAATCCTTAGACCTCTCATGGAACCAAAATGAAGGACAGATTCCACAACAGCTCGCAGATCTTACATTTCTTGGATTTCTTAATTTGTCTCAAAATCATCTTGCAGATCGAATTCCTCAAGGCAACCAGTTTAATACATTTCAAAACGATTCATACTATGGAAACTCGGGATTGTGTGGATTTCAAGTAAACGTGAGCTGCGAACGAACGGATCAGCCTCTGCCTCCCTATCAAGATTCAGATCAAGATGATGTTGAGGATTCTAGTTTCTTGCTTGGATTTACTTGGAAATCAGTGCTCATTGGATATGGCTTTGGAGTTGTGATTGGTTGTGTATTACACTTTATTGGCAAACCAAAATGGCTAGTAAGGAGTATTGAAGAAAATTGTTGGTATGGCTTGTTTTTGTTAGGGGTGGTTGCCAAAAAGAAGGAAATAAAATTCGTTCTCACTTGATTATGTCTCGACCAAGTATGCGTTATCTAAAAAGTACTCGTGTAAGAAGTATGTCCGTAGCCAATTGGACCACCTTAAAGCTAAGTATGTCTTATTGAGAAATCCTCTCACTCAGGATGCCTAGTCTAAGGCTGGATTCTAATTTTTAAGTATGTGCTATTAGACTCATATCCTCACACAGGAAGTCTAGTATATTTCAAATAACTAAGTTGAACTACGTTTATTTATACAAGGAAATGTGTAAGGAAAACATTTTAAAAACTATATAAATAAAGATAAAATTACATTTTGGTTGTCGACTTCTCCAAATCAAACCCTACTGGTGATTGTCCATCAGTGCTGCCACCATCGTCTATTCCCATGAGAAGCCACCACCACCTCCACACCCTTACTCCCATTAGAGATCTGAGTTGTCTTAACAGGAGTCCTATCGATCCTGGCGTCCAACCGGATCGCCTTAGATTGCTTGAACCCACCACAAAGTTTTAAAACAGCATTCCAATGTTTAAAAGTTGGTTTATATCAGTATAGCAACTTGAAACTAATCCCAGCTTGAACTGTTACCAGTTACCACATAATGGATATGGTAACAGCCATTATGCGGTAACAGTTCAAGCAGGGATTAGTTTTAAGTTGCAAACAAACAACACAACAAAAATGTGATTCTAATTGTATGTTCATCGTTTAATACACCAATGAAATTACTTCACATATATGATATACCAACATCATTTATACTAAGCAAAGTTTGAGAGCAATGTGCTATAATTTCATTTTCAAACTAGACAACATACTAGAGCATGTACTAAAAGATCAAAAGTCTAAAAATGCTAATCATTGGATGGTAACTTGAGAAAAGGAGATAAGAAGTTCTATAGAGCAGAGAAATGGATCTTCTAAGAACCTAAAAACATACGATACAGATAAACAAATTAGGCGTTTTCGCTGTTCAATCTACCAAATCCTAGTAAGTGAACCACCAGGAAAAAGTATCTGCATTAAGCACACAAATTTTGCACCAACATTATACTACAACATCAGTATCGTTCAATCGAGCAAGTCTGATACAGCCGTTCTTTTAAATGCGTTTACTTGAGCCAGTTGCAAGGCCATTGCTTTATTAGGGAATATGTTATCCGCCTTCATTCTCTCCACGATCCCATAAGCAGGAGTCTTGGCATTAATATAAGCCTGAATAAGCGATTGGAAAGGACGGAACCGAGCAACATATCCCGCCTGTCTCATCCTATGGAACAGTTTCTCGGTGTTATGTATGTCACCTCTTTTCGCGTATTGATCCATGATAGCCAAATAAGAATTAAACATTGGCTTCATCCAATTCTGTTCTGCAGCCTTTTGCAATATGGAGTCGGCTTTTTCAACTTCTCCTGCTTCAATATAAAGCTTAACGAGGGCATCCCAAGTAACCGGCCCAACGTTGCAGCCACTATCAGCCATCCGCTTCACAAGATCTTTTCCTTTAGTTAACATTTTATGATCCGTATATACTTTCAATAGAACGCTATAGTACTTCGCGGGCATCTTATCAAATTTCTCCAACATTTTATTAAAGACTTTTTCTGCTTCCTCAACTTTATTTACTTTCCCCCAAGCTACAATAGCAGAAACACATTCCGTCAGCCGAGGATTGGACTCACAAACTTGCCAGATTCTTCCCACTTCATCGGCTTTTCCAAGGACAGCATAAAGGGGAAGTAACGACTGGCAAGCCCAACGATTATCCCTACCACCAACTCCTTCCAAATCTTTCAAGACCGCCTCGGCTTTCTCCATCAGCCCAGCAGAAGCATAGTGCCTGACTAATTTGCATTTTGTTCCAAAATCAGGTTCTATACCGTCAGCCTTCATTGTCTCAACAATTTTCTCCATTGCAGGTATGTCGTTAGATTGGCCTTTGACATCTATTAAGATTCTATACGTGAAGAGTGATGGCTTTATATCTTCCTTTTCCATCAATAACAGAACATCAGCAATTTTTTTCCTGTCGCACCTCTTGTACAAGAGAATCAACTGGTTGTAAGCAAAGGATGTCATTGGAAATTCCAGATCTTTCATCTTATTGAAGATCTCCTCGGATTTCTTCAAATTGCATATAGAAACACAATTAGCCAAGAGTGTTCTGTAAACAACTTCGCCTCTAAAAGATTCCGGGATCTTCTCAATGTAATTTTCCGCCTTATGAAGCCCATGTACTTTCGCAATCAAATCGACACGAGAAGCATAATCTCTCGCAGAAAGTTCATGATTGTTCGACTCCAGCCACTCTGAAAGCTGCCAAATATGAACAAGAGGTGAAAAAGATATCCAGAGAGTGGAAACAAGTCCATATATTAAATCAGATGACACTAGGAAAATCAAGTGACTACATGGACCCGGGCAAAATCAAGTGACTACATGGATATCCAACACAGCGATAATAAGTAAAAAGAAACGCAGAAGTTTTATGGAAAAAATATATTTATTTGTCTGAATATCAAATGAATGGATAGATAGAGAAATTATTGTCCATATTTGACACCGTAGAATCTCCGAATATCAAAATCTCTAATTCAGACACATACGTATCAACATCAGATACAACCCCAAGCTGGTGAAGAGTATTAACAGCATATAAATGCAGCATAAATTACTAATTGAGTCACAAATGTAAAGATTACCAGTAAGGCCCTTCCAAACATACGCCTTTTACGAAGATTAATCATAGCTACTGATATTTCTGACCGAGATACCTCCTTTCCGTCTTGAACCCATGTATCCATAACTTTACCTACAGCTAAAGCTGGAGCAGCTAGAATGGCCTTGAATAATTCTGAAGATATTCTTTTTCTCCCAGTTTTCTTGACAGCATCAGATTCAGTATCCAAGACATCCAACTCCGCTTCAGGCCTTTCCAAATCACCATCATCATCATCATCATCATCATCCTCTTCAGAGAGCTCAGTCTCAGAGATCAAGTCATCATCATTCGCATGAAGAGCACTATTTTTTTGTACTGCATCAGAAGTTGTTGAAGTTTCCAGCTCAGAAAATCCATCCTCCAAGTCCACATCTTCCTCTCCACTGCTCTTCATACCAGCCTGTGAAGAGAAACAGCGGGTTCCGATGAATAAGCTTTGAGAATTACACTTTGTGTTCAATAACCTCGTTGAAGATTCAGATCTATCAGACAGTGTCTGTAGAGGCTCAGCAGACCCAGGATTGCTTTTCTCCACAACACAAGTTTCTAGTTTCAGTTCGGCAGAGAAAGATCTGGAAGTTACCAACCAGGATCCTTGTCTCCTGCATGCAAAAAAAAAAAAAAAAATCAGACATTAGTGCTGCCTGAAGTTAGAAAAAAGTAAAGGACCAATACATTATGCTGCAGTCTCATATAGAGTTTTCTTCAATTGAACGAAAGCCTGGAACAAAATGATACGGGAAACACCAAAACTAAAGAGACCTCAATATAGGACCGAATATACCAGCTGACTTTAACAATCAAAAAGACTGAATATACAGTACTAGCAACGTACGGCTCATGAGTTGGTATCAAAGTCAAAGGAATAAGTTTGTCAAACACAGACGAAACAGATACGAAAAGATCTTCACATAACTTAAATATTAAAAGAAGCTTGTCTTAGTCAAAAACTAAACCAGCATGTTTATAAAAGTATTTTGTCTTAGGCCTTACAAACTAACTATTTTTTTTTTTGTAACGCTGATAGTAAATACTCAAAACATTACCCTTTCCTTGGCCAAGGATCTGTGCAACAGAAACAGGGTTGATCTTAACTCTTAACATAAGTGAATTTTTGAAAGGTTAATCAGCTGAAAAGAAAAGCCAGATATTTCTTTCCACGAAACACGCAAAGTCCCATGTCTTTACAACATATACAGGACCTCAGCTTGCAATTCTCTACACACTTAAATTGTATATGGTCATTCCAAAACCAGGAAGACATGGAAAGCAATCAGCTAGCTTCCCTTTAAGGTGGCATGCTTATATTTTGAATTCAAATATTTTTTCTAACGAAGTGAAGCCCTTAATGTCTTTGTACAAAAACTTCAATAAAAGAGAAATTTGTGGTTTCAAGAGTCTCATTTCTTGCTGAACTAAACAAACACCCATATTAAAAAACAAAATTTAGAAAAGGTGAGTTGCCGAATAGTTTCCAACTCGGCAAAACTCGGAACGCGAATTTGAGCCATGAGCATAAGTCCCAAAGTTCCACTTTTACCATTCTTAGCACTTGTGGCCTCCGAGTCGTTGACTATAACGAGACTTTGAACCATGAGCATAACTCCCAAAGTTCCACTTTTGCCATTATTAGAACCAGAACAGACACAATAGGCCTATTTGCTAAACAGTACATACACAAAATCCTTGTTAAGTAAGGCTCAAGTAGTCGGAACCGCACTTCTGACTCGTGACAACAGATCAAGGGTTCGACAACCCTACCAGATATTAATAAAACAAATTAAATACTAAAAAAACATACTCAAAATCCTTCATATTTTCATATAGAGCTTTCCCCAGGCATCAACACGATAAACCAGAAACTCAATGGAAATTAGAACACCGCATTGTGATTTTAAAAAAAAAATTCAAAATTCACAACAAAAATACTCAATGACAAATTCCCTCGCACAGAGACGGAACTCCATCCCCAAATTTAAAAAAAAAAAATGCAATATTTTTCACTTATAAGTATCAAACTTTTGAAAATGTCAATTAAAAAATGATAGCTTTGGCCCAAACATGAAGTTTCTGGTTCCGTATATACTAACAGAGAATCACATAATCTCATAAAGAAGAAACAACTACCTGAGAGGATTAATTGCCCGACGAATTGACCACATGATGAATTGATTAAGTGAGAAATGGGCAGATTGAGCTGAGTGAAGAAGAGTGATTGCTTAAACCCTAACCCAAAGCCCTATACCTATTTGGTTTTCTATATAGCATTCTGGCACTCACATCCCTATATTTGACATATTTTGCATTTATACCACAAATGAGCCCCCAACTTGTGATTTAAGTTTACTAAAGAATTATATGGTTACCAACACAAGTTGTCTCAGATGGTAAGGATTCGACACGTCCTTACAAAGGTCAAGTGTTCGATTCCCGCTGCCGACGTGAGGGCTGTGTTGGTGGGTGATTTGTAAGTAACCTTATAAGCGACTTTTGGTCCCTAGGGCCTGCCCTGACCCGTGGTGTTGACCGGAGCCGAACCCACCCGAACTTTTCTTACCAAAAAAAAAAAAGAATTATATGGTTTGTTTTCTATATTATTATTGTTGTAAAAGAATTATGAGGTCGAGTGGGTCTAACTTAGTCTTCTAGTTGGAGTCAAAAGGGATTCTAGCAAATGCACTTAGTCTTCTTTAATCAGAATAAAAGAACCACGAACTTGAAGCAAGTGGTAGCGATTTGTTAATATTACGGATAATTCTTATATCGATAAGATTAATTGGATCATGCGGTACAGAACTGGCAACATAACTACATAATGAGTAGAGAGACAACTTTGTGATGATGTGCTCAATTTTTTACCATAAAATCTACATAGACCTGATTCATATCAGAATTTTACTTTGTTACATCAAAAACTATGATTCAAATTCTCTTAATGGTATTGGTCTCTTATTTTTAAGAATAATTGAAGTCAAATTAAAAAATAAAATACCTTTGCTCGTAGTAAAATTTTATGAGCACTCTGGGAAATCCATATTAGTCTCACCACTTCTAAAACCAACGGACACTCAAACAAAGATAACCAAAAGTTGACTAAAAGAATTAGGAGGGCACTTTATCAATTGTTCATTGAAGGAGGTGGCGGTGATAGTTTGAGATGAAAGGTTGGGATCAGTTCTGTCATGGACCTGGCCTACCAAGTGGACATGGATCACTTGGTCCACATTCAGCCACATCACAGTTTTGATTAAAATAATAAAAATATTCTCCCTTTTGGTGCATTGTTTGAGGCATTTTTATTGTTTTTTAATCAAAATAGGGGATGTGGTTGATTGTGTACCAAATGGTCTATGTCCCACTTGTAGGCCAGGTCTATATCAGAATTTTTCGAAAGGTTGGCTAAAAATGATGGGTGGCAACGTTGATGGTCGAATTAGGGAAATAAATAATGGGTAAGTGGCGTTGGTGGTCAAATTTGACCGACGGTGCAACGGCGTCCGGAGCCAAGTAAAATGGTGAATTAAAGAAGATGATGTTGGGACCATCTTGGAAGCTCACAAATACTTCTGAGATTATCCAGTAAGTGTAAGAACTACATATGGGAATTTTTCTGATTTTACCCTTGAATAATGGATACATGACTGGGGCGTGCCAAAGATTTGTCGGAAATCACCGTAGGGGTGGTGTTGAGACCGATCTAGAAGCGCGAAATTTCATCCATAAGCATTATGGAAGTAAAAAAAAACAATGAGTACCACTCGATTATTTGAGAAATAGTTTGATAACCAAACATGCTGATTTCCCTAGTGTAATTTGTCTATTTTATTATGATTTTGTTGGTGCATTTGTTTTTCTTATATTTACCAGTATTTTCTAATGTTTAATTTTTTTCGAGAGCATGTTTAATTTGAGCTACCAACCACTACTCTTAATTTGCTAGGGAGCATTTTTGTCAATATTTGTGATACACTGAACTTTTTGACTATGTATTTTGCATTTTTTGTATTTAATTTTGCGTGATTAATTGTTATTACATATATTTTTATGTTATTTGTTAGTATTTAAGTGTTTAAGGGGCGCTTTGATGTGTTTGGTTAGTTGATGGACTTACGTATCGATGTTAGAAAGTTTTGGGGCTGCTTTGTAAGTTTTTGAAAAATGTTTAGTGAGAGTTAATGGTTGGAGGGAAGAGTGGTATCAGTTACACTTTAAAGAAAAGAAAAGAGAGAGAAAAGAAAATGCTGGAAAAATATAGTGATGTGAGGAGATTTCTAAATTGAAGTTCAAACAAAGTCCGATCAGAGCGATTTCTATTGCGTTATTCCAACGGCTGAGTTAGGATAATTGGCATCGGGAAGTAGGCTGGAAATTTTGGGTTTTGAGAACCTTTAAGCTTTTGAAGAATTTGATTAAGTTTCTAAGGTGATGTTCTTACACCCTTACTTTTCAGTCTAAAAAATAATGAACTGTTGTTTTACTAAAGTTATAGAATTGTGTTGAATTGGTTTTATTGCATTTGAAAATGGATGATGTGTTGATATTATTTGCATTGAAATGTGTGTTCGATGTTGGAAATCTGCGTTTGGTACTTGTTATGTGGTTGATCGTCGTTAAATGAGTATATGTGGCTATTTCCGATAGGAGCTCTTGTCTGTTGATGACCCTATTTCGGGACATCATCCCAAGTTTTGAGTGTCCGGGAACACTATATTCAGTAATTCAAACTCGGTCCCTAGCGGGAGTAACAAGATTTAGTTGTTAACATTTGTTGTGGAGTTCACAAGGGTGAACGATGACATAACGGTGTGTCCTTAAATTTAGACCCTGTCGTTTGAGGGGTATATACCCGAATCCATGTTAAGTTAGGCCCGCCTTAACGCAAAATAATAGTTAATGGCTTTTAACCGTCGGTATATAATCATGACAAAAAAAATGAGCTCGATTGTGTGAATTGTGTGTTGCGTCATCTGTTAGAACGGTACACGTAATATTTGACTAAGTATGTCCATGTGCATTGCATGAGTAGTTCACGGTGCTCATAACACGATTTCCGATGTATAAGTGTAAGATATGAAAGAGTATAGTTTTGGCATGTTGTGGTTATGTTTTGGTATATGTAATTTCAAAATATGTCATTTTGGGTTGGGATATTTGAAAATGCAGAAAATGTCATTTCCTTGGTTAATTTGTACACAAAATGGCCTGTTCTTAATCGCGGCAACCTATATGGTCGACCGCAAGGCCTCTGGATCATCCGGAGCAAACTACTATGAGCTCTGGACTTTTCACAGACGACCATTTCTATCGACCGAGAGGGATTTCAGATCGATCGGACTGGTTTGGACGACCTCCGGTCGACCTGAATCCAATTTAAATAGCATTGTCTGGGGCCATCATCTAAGGCCTGTATGGATTACTTTTGAACTGTTTTCCGTTCCGATTTCGATGTTATGTCTCTACAAGTTATTGTAAAGTATTTCGAGTGTTTTATTGATGTTTAAAGCCCAGTCTCCGTCAGTTTACACTTCAAATGATTTGAGATCGGGAAATGTGATCGAGTCTTATTTGATGCTTCATCTCAATGATGTTTGAACTTTAATGAGCTAGTTTAGCTCATTCCTTATTTCTATTTTGCAGATGAGTTTGTCAAGGGTGATATTGATGAGACCTTTGATGGGGACTTTGTTGAGGACTTAATGCGACTTATGTAATAGCTTTAATAGTTTAACACTTGTTTTCCGGCCAGCGATGTCATGTGAGTTGCTTCAGAACATGAACAAAGGCGAAAAGGAAAAGAAATATTGGAAATGTCGGGCCATAACTGCTTAATTTGACAGACCCGTTTGCCCTTGCAACAACAAGTTAAGCAGTTATCGCCTGACGTTTCCAAGATTTCTTTTCCTTTTCGTCGTTGTTCATGTTCCGAAGCAACTCACGTGACATCGCTGGCCGGAAAACACCCAAAAAAATGGGTGGTTGTATATTTTTGATAAACGTAAATAGTTGAGTGACATATTTAGATAAAAAAATAGTTTAGTACTATAAAGAGAAATTCGTAAATAGTTTAGTGCTATAAATAGTTATTAACTCAAATCACTATATAATTTATTCTTTACAAAAGTTTCTAATTTTTTAACAAAAGTTACAAATAATTTAATAAAATTACTGAATTTTTTACTAAACTTACCAATTTATCAATTGGTTACAACTGAGATAAAAAAAGGTAATAATAGAACTTAATGTGATAAATTTTATTTTTAAAATAATAAGTTATTTTTTAGCACATTTACCATTATTATAAAATAAATTACTATTTATATCATGAAATTAACCATTATTGCATCTAAATTTACTATTTTATATAATATAAATATTCATGATAAAAGTAGTCAGATTATAAAATAAAGTAGTAATATTCAACATTTACTAGTTATTTATTAAAATTTGCCAATTTTTGTTTTAATTTTACCATTACAAATACCAAAGTTACTAATAACAAAAAAATATGGTTAACAAATGTGTGTTGACCAGTTTGACAGGTAACCGGTCACTTGACTGAGATGACGTGGCAAACTCTCATTCGTCCATGTCATCTTAATTTTATAAAAAACAAAAAACCTGAAAACTTGCTATTGCTAGTCATATTTTTCACATGTCACAAGTCTATTGGCCTATCATTAATCTTTAGGTGTCGAAAATATTACTTTTCGGCACCATAACACATCTCCTAATTTTAATCTATTTGATAGGACTGGTCTCTCATTTTCACCCGGATAATTGGTGTCATGTTAAAAAAAATTGAAAACAAATTTACTTTCGAATAAGATTTCGATTCTACAAACACCTTACATACCAAATTTAAATTACACATGAAAATATCGGACAGACATAATTAAAAATAATTCTCTCCAAAATTCACATACTCATAATGGGGTGAAAATCCTCTGTCCCCAATTCCTGTCCCCATCCCTGTCCCAGCCAATCACAATCCACCCTGTGTATATATAATTGGAAAAACTATTTATATAGTAAATTTTGATTGGCTGGGACAGGGATGGGGACAGGAATTGGGGACAGAGGATTATTTGCCCTCATAATGATGTAAATTAGTGACTTTATTTTGATCCGGCCTCATCAACTCTTTTCATTTTCATTATTCTCTCCTTCCCTCTTTTCATTTTCCTCTAACTACTCTATTTCCTCTCAATCCAAACGTAAGATTTGAAAACTAGCAAAAGAAGAAGAAAAATATGAGAACAAAATGGAAAAATTGTCTGTCCCCTTATAAGTGTTTCGTTTCTTATCCCATTAATACAAAAATTTACTGTGTTAATTTTTTTCTCTTCTGAAATTTCACTATTTCTTTTAAATTATAATTTTTAATTAAAAAATTAATTTAAGTTAATTTTTTATTGATGGAATACATAATAGAGACAACGATTCTTATCGGAACAAAATCCATTCTGCCCAAATAAATATTCGTAAAATCGAATCAAGAAAAAACTTTTATGACCTAATTGTCCACAAAACTTCCCAAAGAGTAGCAATATTTGGGGGCCTCCCCTTCTAGTTTTTTTTCTCCATCTTTTTGGTGGATTCCATGCCACAATATTGATTGGCATTTTTTTTTCATTTTTAATTTGTACTAATAATAGAGTTGTTGAACCTCGCTCCTAGTGCTCCCTATCTAGGTTACTCGGACTCGGGTACGAGTGTCGTGTACGAATATATTTAAATCGGAAAAATAGCTCGACGCCAGGATGATAAAAAGCTTAACACCTCTCATTCTTATTACGTTTTCAATATGAAAACGAAAAAATGAAAAATCAAAAGGTCGTCTTATTCAAAACCCCAATTATGACATCCCTTCTCTCCCACTTCACACCTCGGAACGCACCTCTTATAGAGATAAACGCGCCTTCACATCTTCTTAACCCGAAATGGAAATGGCTGGGGAGAGGAAAGAGTCCTTTTTTTGAGGGTACTCCCGGGAACCGGTATTAACCAAATCCGATAAATAAATATAAACAAAGGGCTAGAGGAACATAGCTCTCTACTAGGGTCTTATCATGCATGGAAACCGTGGAAAAAGCGTCAAAAGATTTGAAGTGTGTATGTATATATATATATATATATATACCCAGTGACGAATCCACTCTTCTGTGAGTGGGGTCAAATGATCCCAGTGAATTTTTTTCTTTAATTATATATGGTATATTTTATTCTATTTAGATAATAAATGTATAAATGACCCCTGTGAATTATTGTGTATATCAAATGACCCCAATAAATTATATTTCTGGATCCGTCACTGTATATACCTCAATCAATCAAAGGAGAGGGGTGGGGGCGTCCTCCACTTAGCTTCATATTCATTCAAAAAGGAACCAACACTTGGTGAATGATGTTATGCTTTGGTTAGAGGGGACACTAAAGATGTACACTATCTGATGTAATATACTTCTAATTTTTTAATACCTTCAGCATCAAATTATTTAATCTTACAATTTATATTCTCGTTCTTAATTAAATTACAGCTAATCTTGCAATTTATATTCTCGTTCTTAATTAAATTACAACTAAAATCAGCTGGAAATTTGAAAGAAAAAAACACCAAAAAAACTTAAACTTTTGAGTTTTTTATATTTCCTTTTCAAACTTTTAGTTGATTTTGATTGTAAATTAGATAGAGATGAGAATAAAAATTATAGAATGGAATAATTTTATACAAAAATATAACAAAATTAAAAGTGATCCAAAAGATATAGAGAAAAAATATATTAGGAGATTTTGACACCACAACTGATATTCATGTATATTTTATTATCATGTCTAATTTGATTCGTTTTTACAGTCGAACATCCTCTTACAGTATAAAATTTACCACACGAGGTTCAAACTAGAATTCTTGCCTAGGTGACATCAACATCTTTTTATTTCATTAGTGGATCTCACATCATAAACCATAGGAAAAAAAATTAAAGATTAGTAAAGGGCTTGGTGAACAGAAAAGATCCCATGCGCCAGATAATAACATATCATGAATATGAACAATGTAGATGATTTGTTTATTTTTCATTGTTGGGGTATATTCCAATTGGTTTAACAATTTTTTATTTACTTTATTTTTTGGTAAGTACAATTTTTAAATTTGAATAATATAAAATTTAACTCCCCAAGTTAAAAAGATTTTCAATTAATCAATCAATCAAATTATATTAATCCACTGTTTGTTCTCTAATCTAACCCGGTAAAGGATTCAAGGATTATTTATCTGTGGATTCTAATTGAATGCTAAAAGCGTTCGAACGTGCCACCATCTTTTGTGGAGAAAGAGTGAAACAATTTAATATAACTCAATCATGTCCCTGTTTTGTGGAAAAATAGCAAAACCTTAAGAGATTTAGATAATGGATAGAAGGTTGCAAGTTCTTTGATCCGCCTTGATGAACATTAAGAACTTTAAAATAAACAATGAAGGGAATTAAAAACATATAGAGATATGAAATATGAAAAGTTATGTTTCATACTGAAAAGTAAACATACTAACTCTAACGGAGATGATGATCCCAAGAATTGAAATAACGAACTAACTAAAAAGGTAGTTGGAATGCAATACAAAATTCGAACCCTAAACTACTAAGACAGTGCCTTTCAGCCCGGTATGAGTTATTGAAGAGAAAATTAATTTGTTGTGTTCGTGAGTTGTCTTTCAACCGATGACACCAAAATTAGTCGTCATACTTTTGCGGGGGATTGCATTAGACTGGCCATGGTTTAGCAGAAAAGGGCTAATCATGGAAGTCTTTTTTTTTTGGAAAACATATTTGCCCGGGGACTTCCGTACTCCACTTGCCCTAATTTAAACTTCAGCCCCTTCTCCTCCTCTCTCCCCCGCGAGTCCTTAGCAAAAAATACCAAGGCAAGAAAAAAAAATCCACACTGCCGCCACCGTTGCTGCTGCCACTATCAATCTCCACTACTTTGCCCTCTCTCTCTCAATCTCTCAATTTCAAAGGTATAAACTTAGAATTTTTTTTAAAAAAAAATTTGGGAAATTTAACTATAAATTATTGTGAATATTTGTTTAATTGTAATTTGGTGACGTTGTTAAATTTTGAGAATTTAGTTTATAAATAATTGTGAATTTGGGAATTTAGAGTAATTTGTTTGAAATTGTGAATTTAGGGCATTTGTGAATTTGATGCATTTAGAATAATTTTGTGAATTTATGAATTTAGTAATTAGGGCATTTAGAATAATTTGGTGAATTTTTTATTTTAGGGCATTTGGGAATTTGGTAAATTGTGATATATTTGTGTAATTTGGTGATTTTTTGTAATTATATGAAATTGATGTTAATTTTCTTAAATTGATCTTTTTTCTACAATTTATGTTCATTTTGGTGATATAAGATGTGTTATTTCTGATAAAAGTCTCATCGCCTGAGCTACCAAAACCATCAAAGATGCCTTGGATGCGGCTGGGAAGGTAGTTTGCAGACCGCGCGCTACCGACAGAGCAGAAGCTGTCATTGAGCAACCGGTGACACAACTGAGGCAGGCTGTTGAAAGTAGGGCTCAGCGTGGGAGGCCGGGTACTCGTCGGAGTCGGCAGGCTACTCAAGAGTATCATGTCGAGATACGGCGCACTAGGCAACACGGCGATTCGGCGGGACCGTCTCAACCACCGGAAGATCAGACTCAGTCTTAGGTTGATATACCCTCCCTGTTTGAATACCAATTTTTGAGCATCAACATTTATTCTCCGGGTAGTCAAATGGGGGGCATACTGGTGCGGGTCCCTCTATATCGGGACAGGCAAAAGTCTTTTTTTGTGCAACCCTCGTACAACCTACGCCTGGACCAGATGCAGACGCAGCAGAACACTTCACTGGTCCAGCCAGATTCACTTGATGAGCCGATTCATATCGACCATGAAGGTGCTGAAGTCATTGAAACGGAGAATGGTAGTGCCCTGCGAATCAGAGACGGTCACACATACTATCTACTGAAGAACCCGAAAATGACCGTTAGATACACACCGTCGGGGCAGTAGATATGATTTAGTTTTTTTGCTTACATTTGTTTAATTGTTGTTACATACGATTTGATTTTTATGTTTTTTGTGTTTATTAATAAATATATTTTTGTCCTAGTAATTTTTGTACACAATTTTTGGTAATTATTCAGTTGTAGTAATTTATTTTACGTAAAATATCAACTGAAAAATTTGTAGGCAAAAAACAGAAATCAAAGTGTTTCGGACACAAAGTTTCTGCCAGATCAGAATGGAAGTGCCACTTCCGTTATGGAATTGGATGAAAAAAAACTAAGTGTTTTTTACAAACTTATTGGATGTTGAGACAGAAGTCCCACATCCGTCTTGGGCTGACGTCCTCCCCCCACTTCCGTCCTGGACAAATATGTTTTCCCAAAAATAAAGACTGCCATAGTTGGCACTTTCTGCCAAACCATGGCCAGTCTAATGCAAAGCCATACTTTTGTCTACTACTTGTGGATTGGCAGATTGGTGAATTTCATCCTTAAACATAACATGTTTTGTGATTTTGGTCCTTGTTACCTTCAACATTGCTTGTTTGGTGAAAACGGTCATTCTATCATACTCTGTAATAGTCAACCGTCAGTTAAAAAAATTTACCTAAAAAAAACCAAATTGAAAAGGTATTTTGGGAAGAAAAAAAATCAATATATGTATTTATAGGTTGGGGGAGGGTTGTTGCAACTTGCAAATACTTATAATAGAAGGAGAAAACATTTTCATGAGACTTGCCAATGATTTTTTTTTTTTTTTTTTTTGCTGAATAAATTTAATTTCCATTAATCACAAATAGCCGAAGTCATTACAATCAAAGAAAAATCTGAAAATACAGAAAGTAAAAGTTATACAATGATTTAAAAAATCACGATAACAGACAAAAGACACCCTAAGAAAAACTTGGATGGTTAGGAAAAACAACTAAAAAAAACTAGCCAACTAAACAAATACATAATCTTCTCCTTCAAAGCATTTTCATCGCAATCCTTGATCCACAGGGACAAGAGAATATCACTTTCAACATCTTCCTTAGGGGTCGACAATTTATTGGACCATGGGCGTATCAACTGTCCTACAAATTGCCTCGCGAAGATGTAAAAAGTTGATAAAGGGCCCAGATCTAATCCGGATTGAACAAATCCTCCTATAAACATAGAAAAAAAGTCTAGATCTGTGAAGATATGAGACTCATCTAACCACTGTGTCTTGAATCTTGAAGAAAAACTCTGAAAAATGTTTCATATTATTCGTAGTATAAAATAGAGTAATATAAACGGAACAAAATGACCAAGATTTGATCATTGACCGGAGTCAATGGCCAAATTTGACCAGCAGTAGGAGGGAGAGGAAACGCAGGGAAAAGGAGGAAGAGAGAGAAGAGATTATGTATTTATAAATCAATTTATTTATTTTTAGGTTGGGGGAAGGGTTGTTGCAACTTGCAAATGATTTAAAGAAATTGATGTGATTCAGGACACACATAATAAATAACTGTTTTGTTTTGTACTACAAAAATGGAACACATGATTGGACCAATGTCTCATGTGAACAAATCAATATTTTCTCATTATAACGCATAATTTATTTATTTATTTTTTGTTTTTCTAAATGCATAATTCATTGCATATATTGGTAATTTTACGTTTTAATTTCCCTCTTAAATTTTCACTTTCCATTGTCACATGAAAGAAATTTGAGATATTCCTTTTCAAAGTTTGTCAATGAATAATATTAAACAAATAAGTGGCTGGCTTAAGAATATACCGATGGATTAATTGGTTCATGGTTAAAAAAAAAATATCAATGTCCAATCTTAAAAGAAGAATATTAAATGAATGGTTATCTAATTAAGTGCAGAACGATTTTTTTTCACGTAAAAATATTTTTTTTATTCATATAAATGTGTGTTCTTAACAAACACTAATAACATTTCTGGATATTTTTTAAAAAAAATCAATGACTTTTTTGTTCTTTTTTTAATAACTTGTCATCTTATGAATAATACTTGTTTTATGCTAATAAATACAAGTGTCCTTATGTGGAGAAAAAAAGTTTGTTCGCACAATAGGTATAACTAGGGGTGTCAATCGAGCTATGTGAGCTGCGCTTGGCATAGCTCACGCTCAAGTCACATAAAAATTGAAAAGCTCACGCTCACTCTCAGCCCGGAAAAGCTCATAAACCTTGAGCTCACGCTCATCTCACATTTTAACACGAGCTCGAGCTTATCTCACAAGCTTCCCAAGCTCATTTATATCAGTGGAAAAAATGAAAATCCTGTCTCAAGAATAGTATAATACAATGAGCTTTAAAATTAAATTTGGACAAGAATACAAAAAAAGAAGCAAAAGAGACAAAACGACATAAATATAGAATATGATTTGGATTAATTGTCCATTTATGCAGTAGCATAGTACAATTAGAAAGAAAGAGCCAAATTTTACCTTGTAAACGTGTTGAAGACAGAATAAGGATGACTGATGATGGTGATGGAATATGATGAGTCGGTCTCGGTGAATACTGAATAGGGTTTTGTGAAGGGGAGAATAATTAAACTGTGGTATTGAGTATTGAGTTTATCAATATATTATAATAATAATAATATTATTATTATTATTATTATTTTATATATTTATATATATATATATATATAATATTTTAATTATATTAATCTTATTTGGGTTCGAGCTTTTTTCGGGCTGAGTGGGGTCAAGCTCACGCTCAGCTCACATAAGAAGCGAGCTTGAATATTAAGCTCGCACTCAACTCACACTCACATCACCTCAGCTCAGCTCACGCCCACATTTTTTCGAGCTATGTTTCCGAACCTGTTGACACCCCTAGGTATAACTAAAGGGAAATACTTCTTGTATCAACACATTTTGACTAAACTTTTTAGCCAAAACAGCATTGACCATTACTAAAGATGATAATACAACACTCTCACGTTTTATAATAAATGTCTTTTTAGATTTTCGCTCTCATTCTAAAATAAATATAACTTTATAATTTTTAAGGATGTTTTTTAAATTACTTTTACTCATATTATAGAATAAAATGAGAGAAATAATTTGGGTACTTAAGATTTAAAGGCAAAATAGTAAAAAATTATATTGTCTCGACCTTTTTAATTTATATTAAACTATCTAAAAAAACTTCTATTATGAAATTGAGGGAGTTTAAGAGCAAATATGGTGAATTATCTCATTATCATATAAATATTGTGTGCAACTTCAGATACGGAATGGTTAAAAAATAACTAAAAGGAAATTGCAAAACCAATTATCTCCCTAGCGCCAGAGGTAGATTTAATGTACAAATTAGGATGACAATTTTGATATGACCTGCCCGTCCTGATTTGACTTGTGCTATTTAGGGAAGATTTGACCCATCCCATAATTGAGGCCGACCAGGATTGTATCTCATATAATATTCGATCTATTCGCCCAGTCCATATCATAATATTATTAATTGTGTTTATATGAATGTTGTTTATGCAAAAAATTTCTATTTAAATTATAATTTTCTTAAATTTTTTTTTTTACCCAAGAAGAATGGTTGTTGCTATATTGAGTTTTAAAAAAATGGAAAATGATTTCCGGCCAAGTAAAAATGGCTAAAATTGGCTAAAACCTCAAATTAAACACTATTCACCCACTGTTGGTATAAGGGATTCACCCACTTATTTACTATTTTGCCACCAATTTAGTCAATTAATTGACTAAGACTTAGTCACCTAACACTACACTAAAAAAAATGGTGTAGGTTCCATATCAATTTTTTGTAAGTTATTTATGTGATTCTTTTTTTAACAAAAAAGTGAGACAGGCGGGACGGGCAAATTTTTTTAACCCGCATCGAATAACGGGTTAGGATGAGGCGATTGGTCAATTATGCGAAGCAATATTGATTATTGAGATACCCATCCCGATCTGCCTGATTATCACCCCTACAACAAACCATGTTTTCACCTTGAGTGCACAACTTTTTTTCTTCAATTTTTTTTTTTTTTTTTTTGGTTTACTTTTATTATTTAGATAATAAGTTGGGCGAGGGACGGTGACTTCTATTGATAGAGAGTATTCGTTCTATCTAGGATACTTGTAAATTGCATGCGTGATTCAACTTTGCACTAATTCACCCTTACCTGATGTGAAAATTTTAGTGGTCAGTTCATACTCAGGTCGAATAAAATTATATAAAATAAGTTTACGCTTAATTCACATTTTAATGTGAATTCAAGTTAATCTAATAAACTTCTTGAGCTTTTTTATTTTTTTTCTGAATTATGAATTTAGATTTTCTTCATATTTTTTTTATTGTTTTATTAATTATATATAGTATTATAAATTATAACTTGTAGGTATTAAACATCTTGTAGGTCATTCTTGTAAGCATAATATATGTTGATATATTAATATTAAAGAAGTAAAAAAATATAATACTTAAATTTAAAATAAACACATATATCTTACATGGACGGTGCTAGTTACCACAAAACAAATAAAAAGTTAAAATGTTTAATAAAAAAAGATACTTATATAGAGGCTCATTGAAACTATCATTTGAAACTAAGCAAAGAAGTGAAGCAAAACATAAAAAATATCTCAAGCATGTTTTAGTCTTCCTAGTTAATACTCACTCCATTCCTAAATATAACACTTTTATTATATATATTGCTTGAGAAATAACAAATTAAAATATTTTTATAGTTAAAATATCAATATTACTCTCTTAAATATAATTTGTGAGAGTAATATTGATATTTTAATTATAAAATCATCTTAATTTTTGGTTACTTAATTTTCACAACATGTAATAAAAGTCTTATATTTAGAAATAAAAGTAGTACTTAATAATTATTGTTATAGGAGCTTTCAGGAAGAAAAAAAAAGAAGTTATTGTTATCAAGAGTAAGAAATCATCAAAGGTTCCTTATCCCAGTGGGGCAAAGGCCTGCTCACGACTATGAGGTCGTGGGTTCGGTGCCCTCCCCATACATGGGATAAACTTTAATTGTCTTCCTTTCTAGGGCTCTCTTCTCCTCCTGTGAGTTGTTCTCTCTCCCCTTATGGGACAATCGCCCAGCCGAGTTTCAAAAAAAAAAACAAATCAAGAGTAAGAAATCCTTGTTATCTATTCTTCATTTTCCTTTTTGTATTTTTCAATTTTCAATTTTCAATCACTACTTGAAGGTGTATGTTTTAAAAGTGGTCTTAACCTAATTAAAAGTATACGATTACATGCATCTTACTAACTACACCAGCTCAATTAATCAATTCAATTCTTTGTTTATTCATTGTTTTCTTATCTCTAAATCCTACATTTATTAATAGAGGGCATGTTACATCTCTGTCTAGGCTGAAGGCAATTGATTACAGATGGTGCAAGTGTGGTCCTCAATTAAGTGTTTGTAGACATTGAATTCCACATGGTGCAAGTTTGGTCCTCACAAGTATTTGAAAAACTTTTGTCCCTCAATAAATAAATAAATAAATACTTCTACGAGTAGACCAGTGGTAGATGGTAGGAGAGGATTGTAAAACGACACAAGTTCAATTTTCGTTGCATTAATTAAATTTTATCTGGATTCATATATACTCCGGTATGCGAGGGTAGCTCGGGTGCCCCAGAATTAAACATGGGTTATCAAAAATAAAAATAAATAAAATAAATTTGTTTTTAAACCGTAGAGTTTGGTGGAATTTAGGCAAATATCAAAATCATATGGCCTTCTTTGTTCCTTTGTGACCTCATTTGGTTGAGCTGTGACACCAACTTTTTATTGCACAACAAATAGAAAGTATCTTCCTATGTTGACATTCTTGATAACCTAATAATCAAATAAAAAATAAATACAAAACTCTTCTCTTTTGTTACGAGTCATGTTGTATTTAAATAATTATAGTACTTATTTTCGTTAAACTATTTAAAATCGCGTTCCTAAATGATTAAAATACGCAATTTGTAAGATAATAATTTATTTGTACATATTGTAAAAAATATTATCCATAGATTGATCTCATCATTATTTCTCTAAAATGGTAAACAAATTACACATCCCAAAAGAAGTAAAGAGTACTTAAAAAAGTAAGAAGTACTATTAGTCCTCATGGACAAAACTTTTGGTGAAATAAAGACAGCCCACTTTTTCTATCATTCTCATATGTGCTTCCATTTATATCGTTGTTGCGTAGAGGTCAAAATTTAGTAAATACTAAACGTATTTTGTGGTTCTGTGTTATTAAATAAAAAATATTAACGGCCCATGATATTTTTACGGGAAACATTTGTTGTGATTTTCAGTTACTTATTATATAAGACATATGTTATATGCCCAAGAATAAGTGTTCATCAAAATAAAATAAAAAAACATATTGCAGCCTTATGACATGTGTTTATAAGAAAAGAAAACATGTTGATTGCAATATTTAATACATGTCCAAAAGAATGCAACATTTGTCTAAAAAATATTTCAAATTTATTGAATTTAACACGTTCAGTACTATAGTCGTGAGTCAGTTATATATATCTTTTCAAAATTAAAATATTAAATTAAGTGTTGCTTTTACAACTTTTTGGGGCACTCACTATGGGTTCTCAGAAATGGTTTGTTTTTTTATTGAGATATATTTTATTTTCTGAGTCACAGAGATTATCACACTTAGTTAATTCCAAGGTTCCTAGACTTGGATTTATTGCACAATACAAATCCATGGTTAACATCTATGACTATATACTCATTCCATCCACTTTTAAATGTCTCAATTGTGAAATTTACATTGCATAAAATAATTGTAAAATTTACAAGGATTAAAAAATATTAAATTTCATGTAAACATAAATTTAAATGATATACCTTTACATTTATTGAATCAAACAAAATTTCAAGGGAAAGAGTTAAAGGTAGTTGTTTAAGCAACATTGTAACAGTAGAAAGACAAATGAAGTTTGAAAAATATATATTTCATATGAATGTTAATCTCTATTTTAGCTTGTTCTAATATAAATGTTATTTTTCAAAAATATATATTTTTTTGCACTAAATTCTGATAACTAACCTCCTATATTTAGCAATTTAAAATAAAAAATTTATACTTGGTGAATGAAAGTTTCACTAATAAATATGTCCTCATATTTGAGAATATTGTTACTTATACATTATACAAAAAAATTTCTTAATTTTTATTTAATTTAAATATAAACATTTATTTTGAGACGGAATTATTATTATCCGAGGCAACTAGAAGTGGACTGAGAGAGTCTTACTCTACTCCCTCCTTTCCATCTTAAGTTATTTGTCAAAAAACTCATTTTTATATTAAAATTACTTGTCATTTTATAAATTTTAGATAATATTTATTTATTATTTCCAACTTTGTCCCCATATTTAATTCATCAAATCTTACATTATTTGTGTTTTAAAATGATTTTTTTCACCATTTGATTTGAAAAAGTACCTCTTCTTTAATATGCTTAAGATTCAAGTTTGAGACAATTAATTTTAGATTGAGGAACTTCTGTCATAATAATAAAAGGACCTTGCTAGGCTGCTAGAATTATTGGCTAAAAGATTGACTAAAATAGTTTTTTGGACCTTTTTGCCCTTATAGTTGGGTGAATCCCTTATACCAGTAGGGGGTAAGATAGTCATTTAACACCCTCAATTTGGGGATTTAGGGTTTCTATACCCAAAATTCTAGGAGTAAATCATTTTCCATAATAAAAATCTACCATTATTGTATTGACACATCTTCTTTAACCACACATTTTGATTCTTCCACATAAGAAATATATTGTTCTAAGATGAAGATTCCAATAAAAATTTAAGAAGCCATAGATTTTTTTCATAGTGTTCAACGCCTTAAATTCGGTACACATAGAATATTTTTTGAATGTGTTAAATTTTACGCAACATGTTTTTTTCTCTTTATGATTATACGTCTTAAGACTGCAATATATTTTATCCTGATGAACACCTATCCCTAGCATTGTAATATATGTTTTACGTAATAATCGTATAAAAATTACAAGCGTATAATAAATTTTTTACCGTCGAATAAACCAATATGGTCAAAATTATTTAATATGCATTGAATTTTGATGATTTTGTAATACATATAGATTTTTTTTTTTTAAGTCCGGCTGAGCGATTGTCCCATAAGGGAGAGAAAGCAGTCTCACAAGAAGAGGAGGAAAAAGCCTAAAAAGAGAGACCATTAAAATTTGTTTCATATATGAGGAGATATCGAATTTACGACCTCACAGTTGTGGGGTAGACCATAGCCCTTGTGATTAGGACATATAGATTTAGGTAAGTAATGTCATCTCTCGATGGCGTTGTAACTACCAACAATAAAAGCTTTTGTCGGTTTTATTGTATTTTCCAACTTTACCACTTCATTTTTTCTCTATAAAGTTTTACTTCAATATTCTATTTATCTTCACAAAATCCATCCATCTTTCTAACACCCTTTTGTTAGTTTCTTTTCTTTAGTATATATATAAGCATCAACTCCATTGATTTTGCCTTAAAATCTTGTAATAATTTAGGGCAGCTTTTAATTGAAGTTTCTTCAACTTTTTTTGGGTCCAAATGTTACTTTTCTTGATTTCTTGCTTCTCTTTTATCTTATTCTCAAAGCAGTTTTTGAAACCATTTTCTACTTTGAAAAGGGAGTTTAGATTCTTGAGAATGCTTAAACTTCCCTGGTTTTTGTGGGAAATCTCAAGATTTTTTGTATTTTGGGCTCCAAATTGTCCATCAGTGAATAATAATAATAATAATATAGTTGCTGCAGAAGCAGAATTAAAGAAGGATGAAGTGGAAAAAAAAGGGATTTTTTTGTTGGATTTGCCAGATTTACCATTGGAATGTATTCTTGAGAGGCTTTCTCCATCTGGGCTTTGTTCTATGGCTGCTGTTTGTAGTTCTTTAAGAGAGAGATGCACAAGTTATCATTTATGGGATAAACATATGAAGCAGAAATGGGGTAGATTGATTGGTGATGCTGCTTATCAACAATGGCAGCGCCAGATTTTGCCAAGAAATAGGGCTAAGTTCTTGAAATCCAAGAGACAAAAGGGATTTTTAATTGGGTATTTGACTAGTGTTTTGCACAGTATGTGTTTGTTGAATTTACTCAAAGAAAATAATGGGTTGAGCTCTGAGCTAAGAAGTCCTTTGCTTGATGTTGATGATGATGATGATGATTCAGTAATGGCTTGGTATTCAGCTATTGAAACTGGCAAGTTTTGGTTCCCTGCTCAGGTCTATAACAGAGAGGTAATTCACTGGGGAAAAAAGCTTAATTGGGACTTTTTTTTATATGCGTTTATTATTTATGAATAAATTGCTGATCAATATTGAAATTTCAAGGTGCAGAATGGTCATGTTGGGTTTATGCTTTCATGTTATGATGCTGAAGTAAGATATGATTCTAGTACAGACACCTTTGTTGCTAGGTAAGTTTGTAGATCTCATTCTCTTGTTCATATTTTTTTGGAAAAAGCATGAATGCTCATTTTAGGGATTTGATTGTTTAAACTTGTTTTTGGTGCACATAAATCAAAATGGTTATTGAGCATGTCTTCTTTGATGCTTTTTGGCTTTGATTTGAGGGCATGATTCCGTAACAAATGTGACGTTAGTGGGCCTACTGTTTCAGTAGTATTCTGTGAGGAAACACTTTGTGCATTCATTGCCGAAGGTTAGTTTAGTCTCCAATCCATCAATTTCAGTGGTATTTTGTGAGTAGTCACTTGTTGTTGTTGTTGTTGTATTGTTTAAACTTGTTTTGTAATACCCTTTTTCATAGTTAGTAGGAAGGATGTGTTTGAGGAAGAAAATTGATTTGTCTTGGGAAGCAAAAAAATTCATCTTAAAGAGGAAGATTTGGGAATTTTTTTTGGGGTTTGATTGTTAATCTTCTTTTGGAATAATGTTTCAGGTACTTGGCGAATGGACGGCAAACAATAGAGGATAGCATAGATTGGAATAGGCTAAGGGCACCAGCAGTTGATATTCCTGCTCATGTTCTTCATGTTTCAGATTGTCTAAATGACCTAAAACCTGGTGATCACATAGAGGTTCAATGGAGAAGGAATGCAGATTTTCCTTATGGTATATGAATTTCTTAACCAGTCAAAAACCCTTCTCTGTTTCATCAACTTTTGCTTTCGTAGTTTCACATTTGTATTTTTATTTCTTCAAAATACTTCCAATTGCAATTTCTAGCCCTTGAGAGCTAGCTAAATTTGGATTGGGGTTCACATATTTTTCTGACCCGGACCTATGATCCGGGTTGGAAGTATGTGCAAGCCTTCCTTGACAGAATTTATGTATATAAACTTGATATATAACAGTAAAATGTGTATGGCATTTCCCAACTTATCTGGTGTGAATTCATTTTAGGTTGGTGGTATGGAGTTGTTGGACATTATGAGTCATGCAATGGCCAAGAATCTCATTGCCAATGCCATCAAAGTGGTAAGGAAATCTTTAATGTTCACCTAATTTAGATTTATCCAATCAATTAAATATAATTTTTTTGACTTTCTTGTTCTTCTTGTTAAGCTGGATAAGGGTTCTGTATCTGCTTTCTTGTTCCTTTATTTCGTGTTTTAAATTCCTTCTTTTGCACTTTCTATGTTAAAAAAAATAGGGATTGCTTTCTTGAAATACTAAGACAACCAAATGCTTGTTTTGGCCAAAAGCAAGTTTAAGTGGTCAGTTGTTTAATAGATATTCATTCTTAAGGTGATGACTTTTCTTCTATTGAAATTAACTTCTGATACTGACTAACTTAGACAACTAGCATATTGTTTCATAAATTTGCCAAAGCTAAATGAATGATGGTGATCAGCGTGATACCTTTCAAACATCTATATCTATTGTCCTCACTTAGATAAATGTTAATAACCAACTCGTTCAATATTTGCTACTGGTCTTTGTGAGTTATGCCTATAAAGGAGAAACAAAAATCGAAAATGATTTAGAACTTTGTCATGAGTCTGAGAGATACGTCCTTTCTAGATTCGAGCTATGTTATGAACAGAATGCTGCTGGGGCGGTTACCTTGCAGAAATTTTACGAGCTGCATTTGTTTCAAGTAACCTTTAATAAATGATGATTGCTGAGAACAATTTAAAATGGCCCGTCTTACCTTTAAACTTTGGTGAAGCACTTTAGATACATTGAAATGAGAATATTTGAACATGCTATAGATCTGAAATTATTCACCTGCATAGGATCGGAAGTCTATTCTTCAACATGAATCTCCCGATTCTTTTTTAACCATCAGGGGACTGACTACCAGATATGCATTACCATACTTAATAATACCTCCTTTACTTTCTCCTCGCCTTATTTTCATATTCGAACATGCTTATATCACAAAACTTTGAGTTCTGTAGACCTTCATCTGTATTCATCTCCTTATAACAGCTCAAGAACTCCTGTCTGATATCCTCATATTTATCAATTTGTTACTTGCTGCTTCACGTAAAAATGGTGTTTTGTTTTTCGGTTGATGAAAGGTGAATTTCGTGTAGAAGAAAGAAGTTTCGGTTCTCCTATTTTACGGCACTTAATCCCCTAACTTTATTTTTTTCTAATTTTTTGGACAAATGTGTGTGAATCGACAGATAATGTGATACTGGAGTTCAAGCAGTACACTCAAGGCTCGCGATGGAGGCAAACGGAGATCAATCGGAAGGATCATCGAGAAGTCGGGAATGGAGCAGATGGTTTTTATGGAGGAGTAAGAAAGCTTTGCAATGAAAAGGAGATATCAATGTGGAAATTCCTTTGGCCAACTACTACCTTAGAGTAGTAGTAGAAGAAGGAGCTCATTCATTATTAGGCAATTCATTACTTTGTATTTGACATCTTCTATACCACTTGTAAAGAAGTTCCCCTTTGACAACGAAGCGCAGCTCATGCGGTATAAGACGCTTCATTTTCAATCGGTAGATCAGGAGTTCGGGTCATATCGAAGAGAAAGTGGGGAACACTATTGATCCTCCTTTAAAAAGAAAAAAAAAATGTAAATAGAATATGTTAGGAATGCAAAAATCACTTCTTAGGATAATGATAATTTTACGCCAACACCAGCCAGAGTAGATGACATTGATAACGGCATTCCGCCCCGCATTCGAGACTGTAAAACCCCTCTCCCCAAACACAAAAAAAAAAGATGTGATAATTTTAAGCTTCAATTTTATTTTTGCTTTGGTGAAGAGGCCTTTGACTATCTATACTCAATTCCTGATTAATAATGAAAAGTAGCATTTCTCAAAGTTGAAATATTGAAGTTATAGACTATGATACAAGTCAGTTTAGAAAATGTAACGAAAATTCAATTCCATGATATAAGTAAGAAAATTAAGGACGTAAAAAATAAGGTGTTTTTAAAAATTAAAATATCAATATATTATCTTAAATAAAATTAGTGGTATACAAGTTTTATTAATAGTATATGAATCAAAAACTAAAACCGAGAAATTTTTTAGATGCGTGAACACTTTTTACTCTAAATAAAAATAAGAATAGAAAAAAGTTGAATTCTCTTCAAAAAGAACAAAAAAATGAAGAGGAAAATGGTTGGAACACAAATGATTTGGAGTAGAGTAGTCTAGTAGAGTCCAAAATTAAGTCCAAGTATAAAACATAGCCCAACTACGAACGAATTGCTTACTAGACCATACCCCCGGAAAAATTCAAGGTGGGATCGGTCACTATGGGGACGTGGCTACTCCTCTCACATAAATTTCTGCGAGGGCCCACCCTGCAAAGATATTTTCGAGTGGTCCCTACAGTGAATTTATGTGAGAGGAGAGGTGGCACGCGTCCCTATAAGCGCCCCCACCCCTGAACACGCCCATACCCCCAAGGACAACCAACATTTAAACCAGAATCATAATTCGTTTGGCGGATTCGCTCATTAAAAAAGGTCAGGAGATCGATCATTGTTCATATATGGAGGCGCCATTTTAGTTATTATTTTACTTTTTTTGTGGATCGATCCGATGCGAGTGGAGATTAATCTCTCAAAGATGTAGACTGATCCAATGCGAATAACGTTTATATTGTTATTGTTGGTTCGACAGCTTTCCTCATTGAAAGAGGTCAGGAGATCGATCCCACCTAACACATGAAACTGTCATTTTAACCAACACTTTACCTCTTTAAAAGTCGACCCAGTGCAACTAAAGATTAGTCGGTCCCTCAAAGGTCGGAGTCAGTTAAGACACCTCATGGTAAGACAAAAAAAAAAACATTTCAACTAGAACCAAAGTTGATTTGCATAGCTGATTCGACAGGGGTCGATCCCGCTCACAGTAGACCTAGTGTGAACGAGATTAGTCTTGTATAGTTTCTTAAAGATCGGAGTCAGTTAAAACACTTAGTGGCCACACAAAAAAACACTTCAACCTTTTGTGGTCTGACTCGCTGTAACGGGATTAGTCTTGTTTAATCCTATAAAGGGTTGGAGTTAGATAGGATATCTAGTTTCAGACCCAAAAAAAAACATTTCAATATTTGATGAGCCGATTTGGTGTGAACGAGATTAGTCTATATAATCTCTTAAATTGGATTGGTATAATATAGTTTCTTGAAGGTCAGGGTAGATAGAACACCCAGTGACCATACCTAAAAAAACACATTTCAACCAGAAAATTAAGAACAAGAAGAAGAGAGAGAAACGGAGGTGAAGAAACAATCGAAGAAAAGAAACAAATTATCAGTAACAGAAAACTGTAGTAAAGAGGGGTGACGAATTTGGGAAAAGGTCGTCGTTGGGTTTCAATTTTTTCTGCAAAGATGAACGGCGGCCCATCTGGTTTCAGTATGTTCTAATAATTCTGTCTATGTTCCCTTCACAATTTTTTTGTGTTTTTTTCTTTGTGGAATTCCAAAATTGAATTATATTTATTGTCTCTGATTTGTATCAGATAATGCCCCATTAACAAGAACGTTAGTAATTGCATCTGCCCTTTTCACTATCCTTTTTGGGATCCAAGGTCGCTCTACTAAGCTTGGATGGTCTTACGAGGTATTTTTTATTTATTTTTTTAATCTAATTGTTTATTCAGAAGATTATGATTTTTTTAGGGCATTTTTTCAGTTTGGTTTTCTGGGTTTCATTTATTCTGATCAATTTCATGTTTATTTTATTTTTCTTTCTAATTCTGTTTTTTTAATATTAATATTGGGTCAAGGGTGTCGAATTCAGGACATATTTTGGGGAGTTGGAATATTAACCAACTCCGCTAGTGCCCGTTGAGAACGGTCATCCCCTCACATGAATTGAGCAGAGCCCGCATACGCACATAGGCCCCGCCCAATTCATGTGAATGGCTGTAGGGCCAGTCCCCAAGGAGGGTCCTAGAATTGAATTTTCGTGTTGAGAAAATGATCAATTGTTTGAGTAAATAGCTATTTAGGTTACTAAACTATTTGCTGTTTACTATTTTGGAGACTCAACTATATTTATGGGCTAATTATATAACCACAGTATTTGCGTGCGGGTGAAACTAAACTGCCACCACTTTTTGTGGTTGTTTCCGGCCAAATTAGTTACGTGTCAGACATGTGGCCAATAATACAGGGGCAAAAAATGGGTTGTTTGCGGCCAAATTGATCGTATTTAGGGGAGAATGTTTTGATTGTAGTTTTCTGTGTTGCATTTATTCTGATCAATTTCATTCTGTCTATGCTGAATTCTGTTTTATTTTAGTTATCCTGCAGTCTATTGCTATTCTGTTTTGAGTCGTGGTATAGTTTTTCGGTATGGTCAAAATGAGGATCAACGAGTTAAATTAATATTGTTTAGTTGTTGATTTCTAGATTTCTTGTACTAGATCAATCATATTTTGTCATCAGATAAAGTTTGGACTTTTAACAAGTTACGTACTTACGTTCATGGCTATAAGTACTTGTGTTATCTCTTTTTTTTTCTTGTATTATCTCTTGATTACCATAGAACTTCACAAATTGGTGACTTGATGGATGTAATTTGGTGAAACTTTTTTTCATTTTTTGGGGAAAGTATAATTTCTTTGACGTATATAAATTAAGTCGGATAGTACTGTATTCTTCTTCTAATAAGCTCCACCTTCTTAGTAGGATTACCTATGCTTAGCATGGTCAAATTACTTGGCCAGACTTGTGCATTGCATAGGAAGTGCCACTTTCTGCAAGACCACGTCCACTTTTTTCCTGTTCTTCAGGAAAAGAAGTTTTGTTAGTGTGGAAAGGGTCAAATGATTATCCTTGGACTTGTAGAGTAGTTCTGTGTGTTACTTTAAGATATTTTGCTATTTTATTTTAACATGTTAGCACTTTATAACACTTATTTTTTTGTGTCACGTCGAATATTACATTTGTCTTGAAGTTGCAGTCCTGCCTAAGACACATTGCATTTGTCCTTCTGGCAGGATATTTTCAAGAAGCTTCGAATTTGGAAATTGATACTGTCGGTTTTTGCCTTTTCATCTACACCAGAGCTTATTTTTGGTATATATCTGCTTTATTACTTCCGTGTGTTTGAGAGACAAATCGGTTCAAATAAGTACTCTGTAAGTTCTCTTGCAAACTAAAACGTACTTAAAGCATTTTTTTCTGTTATTTTCTTTAATCTGAGCCATAAAAGGCATAGAAAATGATACGGGAGATAACTTTAAGTATTCCTGGAAAATTTTCTTAGTTTGATTTTTTTTATTTTTATATATTCTCAAAAAATAAGTACCATGATTGTTCAACTAGCTATATGCTATCAGCTTCAATCTGCTTGGTTTTACTGGTTGGATCATTCTAATTGAAACCAAGTATTGATTACCTTGTCCAATGAACTCCTAAATGCAATTAAATACTTTCCAAGTACTTCTTTTGTGACACCCCAACATTTTTGTTCAATTTCTTTGCGAGTTTTCTTTTTTCACTTGAATGCTGTTTATTCGAAGTCATGTCTCAACTTTTATTGATTCATATGAATTGGATACACTTCACTAGATTGTGTCGTCAAAGAAAATTGAAAAGTTTCTGTGACTTATATGACCAGGCCCGTACGGTTATCTATCTAGCGGCTCTCTTTGTTGTCGAGCAATTTAAAGGTTTAAAGTGGATTTCAAATGTTTCCTGTATAAGATACTTTGATTGCTGTCTATGTGCAACTCAAGTCTCTTGGATATTGCCCCGTCTTCTTCTATCTGCTTTAAGTAAATTTCCATTTCCTCGTGCAATTGAGCTACTAAAAACAGGACTAATTGGATCAACTCTTATCTGACAGTTTATCTAGAACAATCTTTTTAATTAAACGTTTGAGACTATCAAAACTTAAACGAGCATCAAAGAGAAACAAAAAGGTGACAAGACAAAGTTAACTTTATTCATCAATGTCTTTTGTTACAGGTATTCATTTTGTTCTCTGTAGCTGTTTCTATACTTCTTGAGATCCTTGCGCTAAAAATATTTAAAGGTATGGTGAATCCATGATTAATACTACTTGAGTGATATATGTATATGGATCTTGACATGTTTCAGAAAAGGATTTGATTGGAAGCGTCCTTTCAAGATCTCATGGCTTTTTTCTATTTTGTTATCTTCTCTTTAATTGTTTGATAATGGAACGGAATTTTACTTCTCTTGTTTCTTTATGATGCCATGAGTTGTAACTTTTCAGTTGGGAAGAATCTCTCGTGATTGCTTATCTGAGGATACCTAAATATTTATGTATGCACAGACTTCATTTTCAACTCATAATTGCTTTAACACAATTGATTTATGTTTTATTTCTCTTCTTTTGAAACAATTAGAAATATTCTGCCTCTTGGACTTTTCGGTATTGAATTATCGATAAATCTGCAACGTTTATGGTATTGTTGTTAACCTAATTAATGCCTACTCAAATTATGTGGCGATGTTTTGGAGCAGAATCCTATGGTTTTGTTTGTAAGTGAACAATAAATTATGTAGCTTAGAACTCTATTTAGTACCCTCCGGAAAAAGAAAAGAAAAAAACCGGGAACTATATCTTTGTTTAGGTTCCAAACTTGATTGACTGTGATAGAAAATTCAAATTATTTTGAACCCAAAGATTGTAAATGTACGAATATTATTTGTTGACAATCTGTGCGAACATAATACACTATCTGGAAAAATATAAGTTAGCATCAAGCATGAAATAAGCGTGATAAAATTGTTTTTATGAAAGAGAGTGTTTGCATTCGAGGAATCTTTACCATTGTTACTAATTTTCTCTGCTCTTATGGGGAAGTAGCTTCTTTTCTCATTGTTCTTCATGCCCCAGAATTGTCTGTCTCTCTGTATCTCTTGTCTGGGTGATGTAATTGATACGTAATGATGCAGCTGAAGCATCCAGATCTTTTCAACAACTGGATCCCTATTGGGTTGGCTGCTAAAAAGAGATCTTATCGGCTGTTCGTCCAATGATTAGTTGTTTCTGTTAATTTATTCTACCCTTTTCCATCAGTTCTTGTCTGAATCATCTTCTTGTGCATTTTATATACCAAAATTGGATTTCTGAAGTCTGCAGTCTGAACTATACTACTTGAAAACAAGTATCACATATTAAGGCCTTTGGATTACCAACCCAGATTTCATTGGCCAATTAGGTCCTTGTTTTGTGGTAAAGAGGGATCCGGATACGCTGCTGAGGGGTAATTTCCTTGGCACGTGCTGATGAATCTCAACGGTTGATTTTCAATCAAACGATGGAAAAATACCTACTTTTACCTTGGAAATAGCTATGCTTAAGAAATAGCTATTCTATTTTGAAACTAAACCATCGGGTCGAACTAATCCCACGGCTGATAATTAATCAGCATGTGCTGAGAAAGCGCCTTAACTTTAGCCGGTAAAGAGGACTAAGAAAACTTAGGTGCTAGGAATTGAAGATTCCAACTCCAATTCAAATTAGTGTGTGATCTGTTTGTGTAGTTAATGTTTGTTATATGTTCTGGTATCTATATTGATCTTTTTTCTGATTTCTGATGAAGGGAATCTTATATCTTGTTTAATTTATATGCAGATCCCTCCTTAAATTTTCTTGCATCTGGACCCTACGCTCTTATATTTGCTTCCTTTGTGCCATTCTATCTGGATATTCCAGTCACAACACGGTTCCGAGTATTTAACCTCCAGTTCCCCGACAAGGCTTTCATATATGTAGCTGGTCTTCAGGTAATACACATATACAATGACTGCTTTTCTTTCGTACTACAAATAGCACTAGGAGTTTAGTAACTTTGTTAAGTTCTGAAACTCTGCCGTTTATTCTTCATACTTGCTCAAAACTTTATTCTTGCAGCTTCTTTTCTCCTCATGGAAAAGATCTCTGTTACCAGGAATCTGCGGAATTCTAGCTGGATCTTTGTATCGATTAAACATTCTCCGCATTCGGAGGTTGAAGGTTGTCTCTCATTCTTATATCATTGTTATTTGATTGGGACTAAAATTCAATCTGTACATTGTACTTGTTGCCCGTTTTACGCTCAAGAGTTAGAATTTCGTGAGAAACAAAAACTTGCCTTAATTTTGTCCCTTCAAACGAGTGCATGTACCTAGTAAAGGCTTGTATATATGCACTGGTTGATTCTGCTTGAAGCTTTTCATATCCCAATCTTAAAGTAGGATCCTCCGTTATGTGAGCGAAAATTCACTACTGCTATTATTAGATCCGTCTAAATTATGTGTTTTCCTGCATGTGTATTTCATTAATCAAGTCTGACCATTTATCTATTTTCTGTTCTCAGTTTCCCGACTTTATCGCTTCTTTCTTTTCTCGTCTCTCATGGCCATCTTCGGGTAGTTCGTCACCTACAGCACCAGCGAGGAATACTCTTGAAAATATCCCACCCTACGCAGGTCGCCAAGTAGAGGCAAGTATTTTACTCTGGGTTTGAAACTTTTCGACAAGCGAAGGATCGAAGAAATTTGACGGAAAGAAAAAAAAAGATGCACTTCTTGATTTTTACATTTGCTTGGTCAAGGAATTTTTCCCATTTACCAGATGCCCTCCTCTTTTCAGGGTGCTTTTTCATCTGGTGCTGAACCACCGGAGGACTCTATTGCCACGCTCGTTTCAATGGGTTTTGATAGAAACTCCGCGAGGCAAGCACTCATCCATGCCAGAAATGATGTAAACGCGGCAACAAACATCCTCCTCGAGTCGCAATCACACTGATGAGATCAAACAAACACATTTCCTAAAATGAAACTTCGAATTTCGAGCAGATGCAGTGTCGGATAAATTGAAGAGGTAAAATCATCAGGGGGGGCGAACTTTTACCCGCTTCTTTGAAACCAATCTTCGTCCATTTTCTTCGGGCAGGTTCATATGTCCTCCCAATGTTTTTATCTTTGTTAGTTTTAGGTCAGCTATCTTCTTGTTGCAAAGGTAGAAACTATAGAACCTTTTTTGCATGGTTGTATTTAGAAAATTGATTTATCTATAGCTGGCTTAGAAGGTCGTGTTTGGCGCGATTGTCAAGTGTTTACTTGCTATCCGCTAAGTCACGTGTTCGAACCCCGGAAACAACCTTTTTATGAAAATTAAGAGTAAGTCTGCGCACATCGGGACCTACCTTTTTCAGATGAGCCTTGTGCATTGGGTACGACTTTTCTTAATAACTGGCCTAGAATGCTGATGTAGACCTACTGCTAGAGTTGAAGATATCTGGGTAATTTATTGAACAAATTGTATAATTGGAAGTGATAACATGGTTTTGCTCATCTAAGGTACAATTTTGAATTATTAGCTGCAAATTTTGTCTAAAACCATCGTGTTTTGATTAATTTGTCAAAACTGTCATTCCAAAAATGGTTCAAAGGTAGGATGGTTCTAAATAAAAAATTCAGCTAGAAATTAACATTTTGCTAGAAATAGTGGATTCTCTAATTCTTTTTTATCTGATAAAATGGTTATCGAATAATCCTTTTTTGAGTTCCATTTTTTAATTCTTAAGACTATCCATTTTCTTATCTAATTCTGAGATACAACATATCAACTAGATTCTTACTAAATGCCAAGAAATCTTAAGATTTAAAAAATCTGATCCAATCAAATTACTGCAAGATTTAAAAGGGTCCCACTATGATGTTGAACACAAAAAATTCAGTAAATATTGATCGTTTTATAAATGTCAAATTAAAAAATTATCGGTCCAGATTTTTTTTACCTGTCACATGAACATATGTTAGATTTTTTCGGACATGTGTTAATTAAGAAATAACACATATTTCATAGTATGTAACACTTGGTCTAAAAGTTCTCAGGTTTAGAAAGTATATGTTGTAAAAGATGGAAATAAATATTTATTAAGAAGCTAAATAAACAGAGTTCATAAAGAGATGCACCAATTACTCAAAACTTAACTTTCAGCTGTTTCCTATTTTACATACATTTCCTTTTCTACCCTCATCATCTGTACAAATCCTCCAAAAAATTTCGTGGCAATCAAACACCTCAGGAGAAGAAGGGCTAAAATGGTAAAAGTTAACAAATATGCACTAACACGAGAACATGTGGCGAAAGGCAAAGGCGTTAGAATGCAGTGATTTTCAGCTATTAATTCCCACTTACCGCATCCAAATTTTTTTCCTGCATCCTTAATTCCGCGGTCACTCAATTGGCATCCCCCTTTCGCAGTAATAAATAAATGGATCAAATTTCAAGATTTTTGAAATGTGCGCGAAGAAACGCCATGTAGAAGTCTGACAAATCCCAAGAAACTCAGTTTTCCGTCTGAGTGTCTTATCCAATCCTGCAGAACAACGTGAACGGGGACTGAAGGACTGAGTCCGAGCTCCTGTTAGAAAGGAAAAAAAAAATGGATAGCAAAATTATCAGTAGGGAACCTTGCTGCAGATTTAATCATGAAATGTGGAAAAAATGTCTGAAATTGTTAAAGAATCGGAAGCTAGGAGAAATGCAAAGCAGCAATAAGCATCGGCTTTCTTCATCGCGCCTCAACAACAACAACAATAACAATAACATAACCTATTAAATCCCCGATAATTGGGGGTATGGGCGGGAAGAGAGAGGAAATAGACTTAACATTCGGCAAACGTGTGAAAAGCTATATTGAAGGCACTTAATGAATAGATCTAGCTTTCAACATCATAGTACAGTACCGTTCGTTTCATAATACAAGGCATTTTGTCATTTTTATATATATATTTAAGGAAGAGGAAAAAAGTGATATTTTTCCTATTATATATCCTTTACTAATTCCAATAACATAATAGAGAATGAGACAATTGTATTTATAAGTGATAGTAACTTTAGAAAAACAATCCTTAAAATTTGTAAAAGCCCAACTATTTTAAGAGATAAAAGGGCTAAAAGCCTTTTATATTGTGCAACGGAGGAAGTATATCTCATTAAATAATGTTGCTGCTAGTATAACCCGAGAAGCAAATACGTCGATTTTTTAGACACCGTCTAGTTGGGGAATATAATATGAGTGACAAGTATTACCATTCAGGTAACTAGGCGGTAGATAGGTACCAATGGTCTTAGTCTGAGCTAGGGATGGCAATTTGACCCGCCCCGCCCCGTAGAGAGAACGGGGCAGATCAGACCCGCCCCGCGAACGGAGCAAATCGGGCCTGGTATTTTGCGTCCGCCCCGCCCCTATAATATTGATTAAAAAAATGCATGGGGCAGAAGTTTTTGATCCGCGGCGGTTCAACAATGCGGGACGGGGCTGGTAATTGAGATATCCGCCCCGATCTGCCCCATTGCCATCCTTAGTCTGAGCTCTCTCTCGCATAATATCTTCTGGGCCCAAGATGTAAGCTCCGTGATGATATATAGGGGCCAGAGGATATTATGTGAGAGCGGCTTTCACATAATATCCTCTGGGGCCCATATGTAGGCTCGGTGAGAATATATAGGGGCCAGGAAATATTATGTGAGAGGAAGGTGGGACCATGACGATTGGTATCTGTCCATCTCCCAATTTCCCCATTTCGACAACTGAAAACTCCTTGTTCCAAAACAATTCAATTGAAAGTGAAGCCAAAAATAAAATAAAAATAAAAATAAAGGAGTTAAAAGAGAGAACATACAGAAGCAAGTTCCTCGATCATAATAGGCCTGTTCCCATCCTTCTCAAACAGTTCATACGCTCGGCGTGCATGCTGTTCCCAGCTATCCGCTCCTTCGAGTTGATGCACACTAATAGCAGCTGCACAGAATTCTTCAAAATCCATTTTTCGGTATTGAATAGAACTCACCTGCTTCATCGAAAGAACAATAATAGTTGCATAGTTAATTTAAAAGGCCAGCAAAAACAAGAACAATGAAAAAAAAGACTAACTATCGCTAGAACGTACCATGCTGACGTACTCAAAAACCCTCGAATCTTTCATTGCATCAGTGGAGCATTTCGACACGGCCTGCAAAATTGTGTCGTACAATTAACTTAGGAATTTGTTTTTTTGCAAGTACTGAAATATATAGTTAGCGAAAATTTCATAGTGCGCTGGAGACTTACGGATTTAAAGTTTTGTAAGGACACATATCCACTCTTGTTTGGCCCAAGGATAGTAAATTGTTCCCGCAGATAAGCTAGTTGTGGCACGGTAAGGGTTTTGGCAAGACCCTGTAACAGTATCAACCATCGGAAAATGATAAAAGACGCGATCAACAACTATTTAACACTTTCTTCCAACTAAATTCTTAAAATTATAAGTTCCACAGATGAAGTACATACCCCCAGAGCTGCCTTTCTCAGAGAGGAAGAACATGTATAAGCTCGAACAAGCTTGTATATTATCATGTCCAAAGGTATTTTGCCATCATGATGACCAGCCAACCACGGATGACCTGAGCAGAAATCAGCGGAAAATATTAGATTTCACACATTTTAATATCAAAATATTTTAATAGTGCGGCGGCGGAAAATGTTTTTTTTATTATTATCGGGGGTGCTGCCGAAGCTGGAACCTACAGTTCCGAGTCAAAAGTGCTGCGCCAACTGCGATCAAAGTTCCGATACGAAAAAAAGGAGACATGATTTAAGTATCTTACTGAGTGCCTGAGATGCAGTGAGCCTCTTCCGGTAATCTTTATTCAGCAATCTCTTCACAAAATCTACTGCATCAGAAGACAAAGAGGGCCACGGGGCTTCATCGAAACCAGGATCAGCCTTAAGGACAGCTCGGAAAATTCCGGATTCTGTCCGTGCCCAAAAGGGCCTGCTTCCACAGAGAAGAATATAGGCAATGACACCTATACTCCACATGTCAGCTTCTGTTCCATAAGATCGATGTAAAACTTCTGGTGCCACATAGTATGCACTTCCAACAATATCATTCAGCCTTTCATCTGCATATTCAAATCGTCAACCTCTATTCCACCATATCTACTAGGCTATAGGCAATACTTTTACCGGTATCAAGTTTTACCTGGTTTCACATAATCAGAGAGCCCGAAGTCAATGGCCTTGAGCGGAGAATTTTCATCCTTCGAAGTGAAAAGGAAATTCTGAAGCAAAAAGATTAGTTAGTCGGTGTTACCAAAAAGGAAAATAAAATAATTCTACACAAATTAGATAGCAAGGAGAACAAGCATAAATTCTGAAAGACGACAGTTTATGCATCAGCATTTCAAACAAGAAAAAATCTTGTAAGTTTTGTTTTCTAGAGGCCAACTCGTCCATCAAACACGAGATGCGTTTAGAAATCTTGAAATTGATTACCTCGGGTTTCAAGTCCCGGTGAACAACACCCTGAAGATGACAGTAGGCAACCACACTTAAAATCTGCACCATGACAACTTTTGCATCTTCTTCCGAGTATTTCCCACCCCTTGAAATCAATAAAGAAAATTAGCCAAGAAGGATTTTCACAGAGAGAAAATTTCATTACAACTTGTATACCTTGAAAGTATCCGATCCAATAATTCGCCTCCCCTACATAACCTGAAGCAATAAAAGGAACAAGAAGGTTAGAAATTCTGAAAGCAACTAAAACGCCATGACTCTAAAATTCTTAAATGATAGCCTATAAAACATGCTGAATAAACTCAGGTAGACGTTAGACATGATAAATGGTTTACCGGAAATTATCAAAACATGCATAACCTCGTTATGCCACTCACATCTAAATGGCTCTTTACTTATTTATATATTGCAAAAGCTGACGAACCAATCTCATTTCAAGACATGACACATCCGATAAAGAACATAATAGAAACATTTTATTGTTGTCAAGAACAGTAGCTGAGAACAACGGAAAAGGAACATCATAAGAAAAAAACAAAAACAAAAAGATGTAATAAAGGTCAACTTCAAGAACGGATCTACTGCGACAGAGCCATGTACTGCATTCAAGTTTATATAAATTTCTATATTATGCACAGCGATGAACACAAGGGTACATGTAACCAGGCAGTGGACAAGTAGACGAGACAAAAGAAGGAAAAAGTAAATATTTGTCTTTGATGCCACATATCACTAAAATTTTACAAAATTCGAAAGTTACAACGACAGATATTGTTTATAAAGCGAAGCACTATTAAATAATGCTACCAGGCCCTTATTATCTGAAGTAACAATCATGCAAAACTTTCTGTATTTTCAGATTTTCCTTTGATTGTAATGGCCTCGGCTATTTGTGATTAATGGAAATATAATTTATTTAGCAAAAAAAAAACAATCATGCAAAACTTACTCCATCACAACATAAACATTGTCTTCGTCCTCATAAGCATCATAGAATTGCACAAGGTTCTTATGCCCCGTTAAAGCACGTAACATTTTCACTTCCCGCCTGACATCTTCAATTGCAATTGCTGTGGTCATCTGCAACAAATTCCTAATTAATTTTATAGCAGAAACAAGATATCCAGGGCAATTTTTATGGTGATCACAACCAGGGTCTCAAGAACATCGATCAACAGGAAAGAACAAGAAAAAATGGCCGGTGTATCCAAAGGAAACTTTTACAAGAAAAAACAGAAAGCCTCCTAAATGCTGAATTCATGAATATATCAAGAACAAGGAAAAAACAAACAATTGGAGTGGAGAGTGGAAATATAACAGAAAGCCTAAAACTTGAAACCACACACTTAGCAACAAAATTCTTCATCTTTCCCCCAATTATTATACCTTAAAAATTAACACTAAGATCAACAACTTGAGTTAAATTATACCTTGGACTTTGGGATAACCTTAACAGCTACATCTTGACCCTTCAAGCTCCCTTTCTTCCCCTTACCAGAACAAGTATACCCAAAATGCCCTCTCCCCACTTCTTCACCAAGCTCATAATGACTTACAAAATTCTTAGTGAATCCAAAATTCTTATCCAACCCAATCTCACACTCACTTCCTTCAGGAATTGTGGCCTCATTAGGCTTAACTGAGCCATGCCTCCTAGCAAGCAAAGCCCGAATATGCTTAGCCGGCGAAGGCGGAGGAAAGGGGCGTTTAAACAACCTTAAAGGTGTAGAACTCACACTAGAATTAGCTGGTGAATTCTTGAAAGCACTTGGTACTAATGGACTTGGACTATAAAATGGAAACTTTGGTGTTTTTCTCCCAGTATAAGTAGTACTACTACTCAATGCTTCTGGTTCATTATCAGTTGGAATTTTGGGATTTTCTGATAGATTTTGTGGGGGTTCATTTGGTTTTCCATAACAAAGTCCCATGGAGAATCAAAAACTCAATTTTGACAAAAAAAAATCCCGATATGAACTATAGGGAAAAGAAAAAAAGTAAAATTTCTGAACTTGTTAGACCTTAATTCCACAGAATTTGGAGTAAACAGGGTTAAAATAATTTTCAAAAAAAGTTGCAATCTTTGGAATGAAAACCTCAAGAAAAAGGGATTTCCAAGCTTGATCAGCAAAACCCAGAAAAGATCAGCAAACAATTATGTCAAGGAAATGAAATTCCCTTGACAATTGTCCAAAATGAGAGAAAGAAAGGGCACAAGTAAAGAAGAAGAAGTAGGAAAAGGAATGGAACTTTCTTGAAGAAATTATCAAAAAAAAAATTGCCAGATAGACAAAGGGGACAAGCAAAGCCAAGAATCAATGAATTAAGTAAGTTTGAAAAAATGGGATTCAAGAAATTAGGAGAAGAACTTGGAATCACACAAAATTTGATTGCAAAAAGATAAAGAATGAACAAGAAAAAGTGGGAAAAAGATGCTTAGCAGAGAGAGCAAGAAAAGAGAAGTGAAGGGGAAACAGGAAAGGAAAGAAACCAAACTCATTTTCTTCTTTCTCTGCTTTTTCAAGCTTTTCTTTATTGCAATGCAAAAACCTTTTCTTACTCATTGGTGATTATTGCATACTTTGATATTTTTTTCTTAGAACATTTGGTTATGATTAAGTTTGTATCTCCCTTATTCAAGTACTCCCTCCGTCCCAAATTATTTGTTCACTTTGACAAATGCGCGAGTAGTAAGATTTTGGTATTTTGATGGTAAATTATAAGTAAAAGTCTAAGATACCCCTAATTAATTTTATTAATCTCATTTAAAATTTATGTTTTTCTCTCTCCTTCCTCTCACACAACATCCAAAAATCTCTTAAATATGTGTTGGAAAGTGATAATTTTAATAACTAAGAGCATTCAATGAGGAATTGGAAGAAGGGTAAAATTGGAAAAATTATTATTAATACCTACTTTATTTAGAAAATAGACAGTTAATTTGGGACAAACAAAAATAAAAATATGGACAGTTAATTTGGGACGGAGAGAGTAATAATTTGATAGTCGCATTTATGACTCGTAATTTAGTATATCAAAAGTCACATTAAAGAAACTTCAACAAAAATTACACTTCGATAGCCTAATTTTTATACCACTTATTTTCTAGTATTTTAATGATAGAGTGTTGATTCGTAATTCAATTGAAGTGACTGTTCAAATTATGGCCACTTCAAATATATAATAAGACTTTTGCTTTTATCCAAATAAAAATTGACCTAAAATTCTTTAAAATGGTATTAAAAGTAGGAGCCGAATATGAAAATTTGATTTAACATTATATCTTTCGAATTGCGGAACTTAGGTTCTAGGTTTTGTGCCCATATGTAGAACTCGATCTTGGTATTGATATTTTATCTAATGGTTAAAAAATAATTTTTTCCGAATCTTTATAAATAGTTATTCTTCATTGCTCACGAAGAACCGTTGTTTATCATGCTTAAAAAAATCACAAGTCGAATCAAACTAATTAAAAAGTTTGAAATTATATTCTACTCATACGAAAAAAATACCTGATTTCGCCCTATAAAAAATGTCACAGTACCATATGGCTTACCAACTATCTAAGCTATTGGGATCTTTTATTTTATTTTTTGCTTTTCTTTTTATCTCTTTTTGTGATTTTATGCACAAAAAAAATGTCATTTTTGTTTGAGGGCCTATTATTAATTGAGAATAATGGTAGTGGGGTTTGGGTTTGGATCATTCCAGCCTGTCCTTATTGAGAGAGAGAAATGCAATGCATTGAGCTTTAATATGTAAACATTTGCAAACAACTAAAGCTAACTACACATTTTCTATGTAGTTTGAGCTTTGACTATCTCTTGTGTTCTTTCATGAAACTTGAAAATACTTTTGTCCCTCAATTATGTGACTTTTTTTTTTGAAGCCCGATTGGGCGATTGCCCCATATAAGGGAGAGAGAATTGTCTCAGAAGAGGAGGAGATAGCACTAGAAAGGGAGATTAAAGCTTGCCGCACGTAAACAGAGGGTATTGAACCCACGACCTTGAGGACACCTTTGATTATGTGACTTTGCTTTAGACAAATCTTGAGAACTTGACAAATTTAATTAGTTTGGTTAAGATCGCTCGTCATATATATTATTTATATTAAGGGGTGTGACATCAAAGGTCCCTTAGCCCAGTGTGGCAAGGGCCTGTCCACGACCAAGAGGTCGTGTCGTGGGTTTGATACTCTCCTCATATATGAGGTGCTTCTCTTCTTCCCTTATGGGACAACCGCCCATCCGCACTTTAAAAAGGCGTGTGACAAATCTGAGAAGCAAGATTGAATTGGCGTGTCTTGTGTTCATGACAATTTATTTTGAATAAAAACTTAGATTATAATTGCAAGAATCATGAGAAATCGGTGAACAATATGATTTTCTCTCATGATGAATTTTGTTCTTAGTTTACTTATTTTGTTATGGCCATTGGCCATAGAGTAATTGATTCAATGCGTGAGTCGTGTTTTTGTTTTGTATTAATATGGTGCCAATAATACCATGTATTATATACACCAATTGTGTCCCACCTCCCTAGGGAAATACACGAGTCAGGTATTATCTACTATCATTTACTTGGCAACCGAATTTGATATACCAAAGTAGATATTCCGAGGTTACCATGTGTAATTAATGGTAAGAATCGTCTATTGGGTTGAATCTGAGTTGTATCGGTCGCATTATGACACTTATAGCATACGAAATTTCTTTTGTGACAGAAAAAATACTGAAAAACTATTTATGGCAGAAACTATTTTTGTGATAAAAAAGTCACCAAAATATTATTTGTGACAGATTAGCATACGAAATTACTTTTATAACAGAAATAGTTATTTGCTCTAAATTTTATGTTAAAAGATACTAAGTAAATATCTAAAATGTTGCTAATTAATATTTTTTAATTAATCAATCATCTCATTAATATTTTTCAACTAAACAGCCTGACTGGTATTGAAAACTACCATTTTTCAATTATCTTGTGTCTTTGACCAAACTTTATCTACAAATTTGTGGAAAACAAAATAGAAATTGTTATAAGAATAGAGAAAGAGAGGAAAAGTTGGGAGAGAAAATGATATAAGTATCCATAGAAATGAGCACTAAGTCTCTATTTATAGAGATGGAGACGCTTTAGTTAATGGGAAACTATCGGGCCTCCCATTCTATAATTTGGCTGCAGTCATTCATTCATTCTACAACACTCCCATCGAATGACTAATCTATACTAACAATTGCCTCACAAAAACTTATTTGGAAAAAAACCCGAGTGGGAAAAATTAAATCAAACTAAGAAAATGAGTACAATTGATGTTGGAGTATTTAATTGTCGCCTCATTAAAACCTTGTCGGGGAAAACCCAGTGGGACAAAACACGAGCGAAGGAAAAAAGAGTACGACTACTCCCCGATCATTGGATGTCTTTCGGACGACGCATTCCAATCTGATTATCAACTTTCTGAATGTTGATGTTGGTAAAGCCTTGGTGAATAAATCTGCCACATTATCATTTGAGCGTATTTGTTGAACTTCGATGTCTTCACTTTTGCATAACATGAATAAAATATGCCTCGTTAAAACCTTACTAGGAAAAAGAAAAACCCTGTGGGAAAAAAAATACGCCTAGTTAAGGAAAAAGAGTACATTAATCATATGTCAAATTACTTCCCTTTTTAACATCATTTGACCAATGCATATAATTTAATTTGCAATTGGATCTTAGTGAATAAGTGTTCATAGTTTCAACAAATTACATCTTCCAGATGTTTTAATTTGTAAATACATGAAAATATGTTATCTTTCCATAATGATTTCAAAAAAGTATTAATCACTAAGTCTTGATGTTTATATATTTTTCGGGAAGAATTACTTATATGCTTCTGGCATATCAAGTCCTTCAAAGATTTTCTATAAATGATGTTACAAAATTGCAACATTGTGTATATACCAAGTGTTTGTGCGCTATTTAAATACACTTGCATCCACCCTCAAAGTAATTTATTTGTTCGTTATTCTAAACGAATATCTTTCTAAGATTACACTTCTGGTGTATAATACATGTAACGAATACATTTGCACTTCAATTGTATTAAAAATTTCGTGCAGGCTTTTCACAATTTGAGGTGAACTCAATGGTCTATTTTGACCAATAATCTCTATACTTTCAATTTTTCAGTCTGCAGACTTTATATTAAAGATCCTCATTCTATTGCGCGCATAAATAATGTCGACTTTTGCACAATTTTATGTATCAATTCCAAACATTTGAGATCTCATAATTCTCACAAATTTTCAGGTACCTGAATTTCTTCTGGAAATGATATAATATTCATGTTTGGAAAAATTCTTTTAGAATTTTAATCTTCTCGACTTGACCATCTATAAATATTTACTCCATTTGCGAGAAATTTTATTATTGGAACTCATAATGCTACCACATTTCAATGTCTCAAATATTATGGATAGCTTGTCCTTCAGGGACATTAAATATCATGGAGTTTTTTTTTTTTTTTCTAGCCGAATTTTGGTTATAAAATATTTCTAAATATTCGTCTTTTGAACTTCTGGTTCAAAGCTCATTTATTTGAGGATCAACTAGAGACACGAATAGAAATAGTTTGTTCGGCTATATATATTTCCTCTTCTTTATGTTGCAACAATATATACCAATCTGCAGGATTGATAACCAACATACAATTTATCCTCTTTTGAGGACCAATCTCAACACCTTGTGGTGGAGAATAAGCGCACATTTTATTTTGAGGTGGAAATCTTGTTGTTTGCAACAATAAAAACCAATTAAAAAGAGAAGAAATAAGAAATTAATAGTTGGAAAAATACAATGAAACATCTAATAAATTCAAAGCAATATATGATTCTACAAGATCATTTAATATATGAACATATTCTTCAGAATATGCAACTTTTATCTAGATGACATATAATATCACTAGTACATTTGAGACAAATTATATTTATGGGAGAATGAGCTCATTAATTTATCAAGAAAAACGCAAACTTCAAGTTGCGGATTAACAATATACGTATTTCGATGCATCGAATAAAATATTCATCCCAAAAATATATTCAATCTCAATATTCATAGTACTGAGACAAAATATAATTACTTTGAAATATGTAGCTAAATTCAAATAATATTTTAGGAAACTTCGGATCCATAAAAATAATTTTTTTCACGAATTTCTCATGATTTCGTATTTTCAATGATCTGAGATGGTCTAATCAGTCATGTCAACTAATATATTTCTTTAACCAAGTAAGCTTCGAGCTTAATCAATAATGCATTTCAATGCAATTATTTACAGATACAATATAATTTATAAGAGATAAATAGCAATTTCTTCAATGCATTATTTGCTAATAACAATAGCAATGATTTAAAAATGCATTTGTCCACTATCTAAATGAATCTTTATAAGGAAATTATAGATAATAATCGATTTCATAGATCTCTTCAACGAGTCTTTAATCAACCAGACTCTTCGGGAGCTTTTAATCGACTATTTCTGCTTGAATTGTACAATATTATTTATATCGTGGACAATAATTTGAAACTGCTTTTAATCGTTTAGCTCTTCCGGAGCTTTTATTTTACTAGTTCGACTAATTATAGTTCTTCAGGAACTTTTTTTTTTTTTTTTTATAAATTTTGTTGTTTCAAAATTTTGACATCGAATAAAATAGTTCTACTGGAACCCTTCAATATGCAAACTCTTATGCATTATAAATTAATTTGTTCTGCTAGAACTTTTCAACATGCAAACTCTTCTGGAGCTTCTAAAAGAATATAATTCTATAAGAACTACATATACTCTTACAAATAAAAATTCAAAACAGTTGAGATAAAATTACAATCCAAAAATTCAGAATACACCTCCAAAACTATAAAATAAGAATTCATCAAAATAAGGAGTAGTACTTCTACAATGAAATTTAAGCCACATTCGCTTCAGGGAATGATATACCAATAATTGATTGGGGTTTTATATTTCATCAATAACATGTCCTTTATTTTATTTTTCACAATTGCTACTACAAGAGCAAATTTCAGGTGTAAGAAAATGGATAACCCTTCTTTATTAGATCACTAACTTTCTCCATATGATTTCCATTGCAGATGAATTTCATATTTTGTGATCTTTAAGCCACAAGATGGACTTTCGGCAAAACATCTTCTAGTGTTCTACATTTGTTTCAGAGTTAGCACAATAACAACCTTCAAGGTTTTATTATTAACAACGTCTGCCAGACTCATTACAATAACATGTATAATAAGATAATAAAATAATAACATTTGACAAAAATAATAAAATAAAATACGATAATATTCTTGATTTAACCATATCCCGGTGGTTAACCTTAAACCATTTGTATTTATTCTGCAACCATCTTCTAGTGGTTAAGAATAAACAATAATAATTTGTTTGATCATACAACCATCTTCTGGTGGTTGTAGATTCGTATATAATAATTTGATACAACATCTTCTGGTAGTCGTATATTTGTCTATAATACTTTATTTAACCATCTTCTGGTGGTCAAGTTTAAACAATTTGTATTTATTTTCTTCAAGAATATTTAGATTATAATATACTCTTCCGGAGTAAATAATTAATTTTAATCGTTACTTCAGAAGAAATATTTAGATATTTTCAAGAAGATTTATATTACAATATACTCTCCCGGAGTAAATAATTAATGGATAATAATATTCTCCAGGAATAATTAATTAATTTATAGTGATAATATTCTTCGGGAATAAATAATATTCTTTAGAAATATTAAATGATGTTCTTCAAGAACATTTAATATTATTAATTTATACAATTACTACTTCAAGAGTAATCGTGCAATATTCTTCAGGAATATTGATTTTTAAAAAAAAATTATAGATAATAATAATAATATATATGGAAGGTCAGCTAGTAATTAAATGTGATGACAATCAAATTTAAAACAATAAATATGTAATTAGTATGTAATAAATATGATAAATATGTAATCAATATGCAATATAATTATAATAAATATGATTGATTATACAATTATGGACAATTATTAATATTAATATGTAATCAATTTTGATTAGACAAGTAGATTTTTTTTTTAATAATAAAAAAAATGATGTATATCATATAATGGAAAAGCATGGTATAATATCACATCAAACAATAAAAATCAGTGAAGCATGCTATTATTATAATATTATAATAATAGTGAAGCATGATACTCTACATGAGTAAATACTTAATTTTAATAATATTATTCTTCAGGAATAAATAAATAATATTCTTCAAGAATATCAAATGATTTTCTCCAAAACTAATTTACATTTTTACCACTTCAGGGGTAAAAATTCCACATTTTTCAAGAATATTGATATTATAATATACTAGATAATAATATTTATGATCCAATTGCATATGATTTTCTATATTGTAATACGATTATGGTATGAATAAGAAATAACATGTCAAATCTTAAGCTAACAATATATAAAGATGATACAATATTTAAAAATAGTATATGATCTGATATGGCAATTAAGAATTACGGATATATAAAAGTAGTATACAATCATGCAGAAAACATAAAAATAGAAATCTTTCCTTGATCAAAGCATCAAATTAAAATCTTGTTTTATCATCTCAATCATCAAAGCATGAGGCAGAATTTAAAGAAAAAAAAACTTTTTTTTTAATTCTAAATAATACGCACATGAATCCGCATATGAATAATGAAAAACATATAAACATATATAGTATATATAGTATAAAGAATAATGAAAAGACAACAAAATCAAAAGCATGATATGCAATTAGAACATAGACGGCCAAGCAATACATACAAATGCTTGATTTATTGTGTACTCCAATTGATTTGAAGTCACAATATAAAAGCGATCTATATAAATAAACAAAAATTCTTAAAAACATGCCGTAAATTGTATGCTAAATTTTGTTTTAATCTAATAAAAATGTTAGATCTATTGCGTACTTCAATTGATTTGAAGCCACAAAAATGATCTATGCAAAAATTATAACTAACCTCGTTCAATTAAATTTGGCAGAGCTTCGTGCTGATAACGTGTTATAAGAATAGAGAAAGAGAGGAAAAGTTGGGAGAGAAAATGATATAAGTATCTATAGAAATGAACCTAAGGTCTCTATTTATAGAGATGGAGCGACTTTGGTTAATGAAAGCATGGCGCTCCCAAATTCTAATAAATTTAGCTGCAGTCATTCATTCATTTACAACAGAAATATATAAATAACACAAGAAACAAAATGAGGATTTAATATATCTAAATGAGGCAATTATCATCATCACGCCCGTTTGTCCGCTCCTTCATATAAAAGGGCAAATTACCTCAATTACACGAAACTCCAACTTCATACAGCTTGTCTTACTAATATTATCAAAACTATACATTAAAAGGCTAAAAAATAAAATCCTCAAAACAGAAAAAATAGATAAAAGCAAATATTTTCGATGTTTTTTCTGCCACAAAAAGAAATTTCGCGTGCTATAAGTGTCATAATGCGACCTATCCAATTCAGATTCGACATGACCCAACCATTAACTCGACAAACTCTTATCCACCGCATTCTAATTCAAAAGTAAAATTGACAAGCCACCCAATTCGGTTTAATGGTTTGGTCGGGCTAAGTCTGAATTGGATATGTTGTATTATGACATTTATCGCACACATATTTCCTTTTGTGGCAGAAAAAATACTGAAAAACACTTTGTGACAGAAATAGCACACAAAATTACTTTTGTAGTAAAAAAGGTACCAAAAAAATTATTTGTGTAAAAAATAACACATAAAATTACTTATATGACTAAAAATAACTATTTACTCTATCTTTATTTCATGCTACTATTTTCAAATTTTATTAATTTTTTCATCAGTCCAAAACTCGACATTTGAAGCACCTTTCATATCTCCGTTCCATACTATATTAGTAAAAAATACATCATTATTTTCCGACATAATCATATTTTTATATGTCGTTCCTTAATGTACTGAAAGATACATTAAATGATTTATTTTCCTAGGCTGTGAAATTTCTCATTCTTACTATTAATAATTTTTTTTCTCAAAATTATTATTAATCGTTTTCCAAATAGAAAATTATTATTATTATTTTTTTTTTTTTAGAAAATTATTATTAATCGTTTTCCAACTTTTAGGGATTTTTCCCTTTTTTTAATACAAAAAATCTGTCCTAAAAGTTGGTAACATAAAGACTCTTTTTCTTAAAATTTATTCCTCTCATCCCCACTAGATTTTGTTTGATTCCTCAACTATTCCAGCAGAACTCTTCTTATCTTTTCACATTTATATGTTCCAAACTTAAAGGCCATAAACTAGCGATTCTTACCCGACGCGGAACAATAAAAAATTCGCCTATCCAAATTGCATGAGGACTAATGTTATAAACTCAAAACATGTATCATGCACGGTATATGTCATAAATCAGGATAAATGTCTCGTTTTAAATTAATTTTGACCGTAAAAACAAAGCCGTCTCAGCCATGAGAGCAATTTAAGTCACTGCCTCGGGCCTCCACAAATGAAGGCCCCTGGTTTTTTTTAACTAAAACTTTACTTCAAAAATAAAATAAAATAGAGTTCCCATAAATTACATCTCACTCATTGCCCACTAAATATAGACCTAGCCTAAGCCCATTGAAACTCAATTTAGGAGTATAAAAACTCAATAACTTTCTACCTTCCATCATTTTCATCCCTAACAAATTGGAGTCTTTTATTGTCTTTACTATACGCTCATTCTAAACAAATTTATAAAGTCATTATGATAAGCAAATAAATGAAGAAACAATAGATCTCTGTAGATTCATACATTCAACCTGTCTATCATACTGAGGGAGAGCCACTACATATTCATCTCCTCTCAAATCCCTCGCAATTCCCAATTTCATCACATTCTTCAATATTTTAGCTATATAAATTGGAGGTTCCATCTTTCTAGTTTCTATTGCTTTAGTCTTTTTTTATTTGAATTTATATTTTTAGTTTCATTATCGGTTATTATATTTCAGTGTCATTTTTATTTGTTATTGATTTATTATTTTTTGCATTGTATTTTTTTATTTGATTGAAATTTTTAGTGGAAATTATAAGTAATTTTGCAGATTAAAAAAATCAAGAAAAAAAATATATTTAAACTTTTCAAAATATTTTTCTAATATAAGTCTTCGATAAAATTTTGCCTCAAGTCCCGTGTTCTATTCACACGGCCCTGCGTAAAAAATTATTCTCGTTCCACACTGGAACAACTGTACATAGACTACAGTCTCATTCCATAGTGTTTGATTAATAGAAAGAAACATCTTATATTTTATAAAAATTAAATTATTTGTGTGATTATACACGGACTTTAAGCTTGAAAATTTGTATTCCTTCAAAATAACAATTACAATAACAATAACATAACTCGTTAAATCCTCAATAACTGAGGTATGGATGAAGATAGATAAGAGACATATGTAACATTCAACAATAAATACACAAAATGATTATTTCCTGAATATCATTGATGAATTAGAGACTTATACTTAACATTTGTCAATGAATGCACAAGCTGCTTTCATAGAATACTACTGAAACAATATTTTTCTTATACTTTCACGATTGCTACCGAATAATTCCGTCAAATCAAAGTCAAAAGACATTAGAGAAGACAGACACAATAATCATTTATTCTAAATAACTAAATAACATTAATTGATCTTTCAGCTTTTCAAAAGAATAAAATGTCTTTTGCCATTATGTCTAATTGATGATTTTAATAGTTCATGAAATACAAATGCCCAATTTGAGTTTACCCTGGAAAAAAAATAGAAAATAATACAAATGGCCAATAATATGCTCAAGAAATAATTGTGGAGCAGACAAGATATGGAGGTTTGGAGCTAAACTTCTTTGAGAATGATCCTCTGATTAGTGGAGAAGAGACAAATCACTACAAAATTTAATAATCTTCACAAGTTTTGAAGCCAATATTATAAGAATTAGAAAAGAGAGTGATTGTTTTATATATATATATATATATATATATATATATATATATATATATATATATATATATATATATATATATATAACTCCTCTTTTGAAAGTTCCCAAAATAAAACAAGTTTTATGCAGCAAAAGACAATGGATAGAAGATTATTTTTTGGCTATTAAATGACAAATTCCAAATCATGAGAAAGATTTCCTATGGTCCTATTTTTAGTGTTGTGGCTTCACTGCGAAACGGGTTAAATTCTGCACAAGTGGACTTATTCTCATTTGTCAATCTGTCATGATTTTACGATATCTTAATATTTTTTAAAAATATTTATTTTATTTTTGTGTCTAAAAACAATTATTTTAAAACATTTCACACGTATTAAATTTTGGTTGTTCGGATCGGGCTGTATTTTTTAGTTGTATCTCTAAAATATAGGAATGTTATAACAAGGGATGTATAGATGCCTTCTTTTGTATCTCTAAAATATAGGAATGTTATAACAAGGGATGTATAGATGCCTTCTTTTTGGACATAGTGGAGATAACTTTTTGCATGGAATAAAAGGAGAAATTCTTATTCCTTGATGCCCTTATTCTCTCCACTATATATCTATATGGAATAAAGCTACATTTCACAAAAGCCCTAGATAGAAAGGTTACAATAAATACAAGGAAAAAGATGGTAAGATGAATGCAGTCAAGATACAATGCAAAACGAGTATTTTATTTGCACGTGTGAAACTGTAAAAAATAAGTGTACTCATGAATAAGTTATTATTCCATATAAAATACGTATTTCAAGAATAGAGTTTTTGTTCCATAAAAAATACCATTTTTTCACGATTTAGCACATGCGGACAAAAAGCTCGTTTGGGATGGGATGAGGTGCTTGTGTGTAAGTGAGGGAGGGGGAGGGAGGGAGGTGTAGGGGTTAGGGTGGAGAATCAATTTTATTGAATAAAAAATGGAAGAAAGAACATGGAGCACAGATGTTTTTAGCAGCCACTATGACGAATTTCCTCACAAAGAAGACAATGTTAAACAAATTGGTCAAAGTTTGTTAACAAAGCATTTTTGATATAGTAAATGAGCATTTTTTTCTTTATCTCTTTTCATAATGTTTGATATTTAATAAATTTTTTTTAAAAAAAATATTTTAAAAAAAATATTATCATCACGCATAAATATAATTCTATCATTTTTTATTATGTTAGTGAAAGTCTCTTTATTTTATCACAAATATATCTTTTTGTAAATTTTAAGATTGTTTTTCTAACATTACTCTTACTATAGAGAGAGAGAGAGAGAGAGAAAGAGAAAGAGAGAGTTATTTGTTTGAAAATAAATTAAAAATATAAGGCTTATTTGTGAAATCCGTCCCTAAACAATTTACGATTGGTGACTTGGGTCCCAATCAAGTTTTTTTTTTATTTTGGGTCCCCAAACAATTTACTTTTTTGTACCATTGGTCCTTCTGTTGGAAAAACCTCTAGTCAATGGTTAGTCAACACAATTTTCAAAATTTCACTCAAAACACAAGGATATTTTTGGTATTTCCTATACTAATTCAACCCAAACCCACCCACCCGCCTATACCCGCCTCTAGCTTAGGGACCCAAGTCACTAATAGTAAATTGTTTGGGGACTAATTTCACCAATTTGCCTTAAAATTAAAACCCATATTTTTTTTTTTTACTTTTTGTGTGTGTTTTATTGGTTGTGGGATGGTTTGGATTTTCTGAAAGGTGGGTTTTTTTTTTTTTTGAATAATAATAATAAAAAGTTTATTATTATAAAAGAATTCTATACAATGGCCATGGCGCTATTGTGGCGATTTCGGCACAAAAAAAAACAACCCACCTTGTTTCAATATCGCAAGTTGAATCGTAAAATCGTACGATTGACAAAATTCATCGTAAGAATCACTCCGGCTCCTATGCGGAACGTGTGGAACAATCCCAGCCGTCGGATGGGATTTTGAACGGTTCAAAATCCGCACTGTTCCGCATAGCCATCGTACGGTTCAAAATCCGCACGCTTCAAAATCCGCACGCTTCAAAATCCATGGCCATTGTATAGAATTCTTTTATAATAAATTTTTTTTATTATTATTATTTAAAAAAAAAAAAAAACCCCCCACCTTTCAGAAAATCCAAACCATCCCACAACCAATAAAACACACACAAAAAGTAAAAAAAATAAAAATAAAAATATGGGTTTTAATTTTAAAGCAAATTGGTGAAATTAATCCCCAAACAATTTACTATTGGTGACTTGGGTCCCTAAGCTAGAGGCAGGTATAGGCGGGTGGGTGGGTTTGGGTTGAATTAGTATAGGAAATACCAAAAATATCCTTGAGTGAAATTTTGAAAACTGTGTTGACTAACCGTTGACTAGCGATTTTTCCAACAGAAGGACCCATGGTACAAAAAAGTAAATTGTTTGGGGACCCAAAATAAAATAAAAAATTGATTGGGGACCCAAGTCACCAATCGTAAATTGTTTTGGGACGGATTTCACCAATAAGCCAAAATATAATAGTAAAATAAATTTTGTTTCTCCTGCTCTTTAATCTATACTAAACTATTTAAATAGATTTATACTAATAAATAATTGGAATATGACATTATTTTCTTTATTAATTTATGTAAAAATGACTAAAACATTATATTGTAAAATGATGGGAGTATTTATTTAACATAAGAAATACAGAGGAGTGATGTGAATATATAATGGCATTGGGAAAGCACACGATTGACACAACCTTGGCCGTCATTGTCCATTTAATGGCTTAAAATTGTCATTTTTTTTTTATGAATAATTCTTTTTTAATTGATCATAAAATAGTTGAGGTCATTACAATTAAAAGAAAATTTAAAAATATAAAAAAATAAAAGTTATACAATAATTTAAAAAACCATGATAACAGACAAAAGCCACAACAAAGAAAACTTGAATGGTTAGGAAATACTAAAATTAAAATTAGTAAGATAAACATATACATAATCTTCTTTTTCGCATCATCTTCCTCGCAATCCTTGAATCACATAAGCGAGAGAAGATCAATTTCAACATCCTTATTGATCGACAATTTATAGGACCATTGGCGTATCAATCGTCCTACAAATTGCTTCGGGAAGATGTAGAAAGTTGATAAAGGGCCCAGATCAAGTCCGGGTTGAACGATTTTTCCTAGGAACAGAGAATATAAATCTAGATTTGAAACAGATCTAACCTCTGTATTTTGAATCTTGAAGAAAAACACATTGAAAAAAAGTCTCATATGATTTGTGGTGCAAAATAGAGGTGTTAAGAAAATAGACTTATTATGTTGATAGGATTATAGCAATTACCTATTCTAGTCTATTAAGGTATCTTAGAATTAGATTTTGATTTGTTTTCCTTATTTATTTAGAGTTACATTGTTAAGTAACTTCCTACTTATTTAGGATTCTATTTGTCAATTTACTTTTCCTTACTATGTTAGGATTCTATTTGTATTTATATGGGGAATTTCCCCTTGTTCAATGAATCAATTCAATATATTTGATTCCATATATATTCTTACAAGAGGTATAAAACCCGAGTAAAAGTAGTAAATAAAGTTAATTGACCAATATCCGATCATTGGCCGGAGCCAATGATCAGATCCGGCCAGTAGAATATACAAGAATGAGAATTGCGAAGAGAAAAAATGGAGAAAGAAAGTTGCAGAGGCAATATTTAAAATTGTCATTCACTTAGTTTGAATATTTATTTAAAAATAATTATTTATTTATTTAATTACTTAATCAATCATGTTAAAATGATATGATAATTAATAATAAATTAACACATATTAAAAAAATACATGAAACAATATTTTAACTATTTTTTTTTTAAGTTTGAACTAGAATAAATAGCGTCGATAATAATTAATCCTCTTATAACAGAAATTTTTCGAAAAAGTAAATGATTGGGTGAGTTGACTAATTAAGGGAATTTAAGCATACCCGATTCCACAAAAAATGGTCATAATTGTTTCATACAACTTTGGCTCCACCACTTATAATATTATTATGATTTTAGGTGACCCACTATTTGCCAGTTCTCACTTTGTAAATGGTCTGACCAAGGAAAAAGTGGGGATCAAAGGGACCACCACTTGAGCAGTTTTATCATTGAGATAATTTCACGACTCCTCTTTTAAAGTTTTTTTTTTGGATTTTTGTTTGGTTTAGACACAATTTTGTACAAATACACTGAAATATGCACTTTTTTTGGTGTTGGTGTTCTGAAACTAGGCACGAATGGACATAGTGCGTTGCTCTGCACAACGCATGAGCAGAATGCGTAGTTTCTTAAATGACGCATGAAGGGTATGTGTTGTTGTCCATTTCTCTCCCTTGTGTTTTTTTCCCAATCTTCCTTCGCTTGTAAAGAAAAAAATTTATTTCCCCAGACAATTTTCTCCCTTCATACCAAAAAATTATATTTTCTATCCATTTTAAAATCCTAAACCTAGAATTTGTAATAAAGTAAATTTACCATAATTTAATAGTCAAATATTTAGTGTAATATATTTATATTAAGAATAATGTAAGAGAAAAGACAAAATTTACTAAAATAAATTTTTTTCATATAATTGCAAAAATTGAGAATAACGTTAATCGTTACAAAAATCTTACAAACTAGTAATACTTAATAGAATCTAAGAGTGACTTGGTCCGAGCATTGTTAGGGCAATTTCTTGATGTATGACCAGACATATTACAATTGCTTCAAAGGCGAATAGCTCCCAGTTCACGATAATCCATATCGCTACGTATCCTTATGGTTTGAACGCGACCTGGTTTATTTTTCATATTCGGACCGTAATACGTCATATAAAAGAGTGCATCCCGCCATAAACTCTGGTCGGCGATAGGATTAAAAGAAGCCTAGTATGTTTTTTGGTAATTTACGTGTATATATCCAATACCAATTCCACTGGGTTTCATCCCTTGTTGTTACAAATTGCCATTGCATGAGAACATGGGTACCCATAAATGATCCATTTCCCACAAGTGTAGGATTTGTCGGCCATATGAAGTGTATACGTCGTATTGCCTTTCCCATTTCCATGTACACGAGATTTGACACTGTATAATCCCGTTTGGTTATTGAACTGGACAACTCGGTGGAGTCGACACTTCTGTTGGTTTTGAACAAATTTATCCCAAATTCTCGCAGGTAATGGGTGAATGCTTTTGTGTGCTTATTCCCGATGTTCATCGAAATACTGGACTATCTTACTAAAAACCATCTCCAAAAAAACCTCTAAGGGAAGAGCCCTTACTTTCTTCAACACACTATTTAGTGACTCGGAGAGTTTAGTCGTCATTATTCCATGTCTGTAATCACCATCATACACAAGTGTCCATTGGTCATATTTGATTTGATTTAGCCAATTGTAAGCTTCGACATTCATGCTTTGAATTTCTTCCATAAACCGGTTGAACCTGTGCATTTTTGTTGTGGTTCCCGCTAGTCATATTAAAGATTTCAACTTTTTATTTTTGAACATTTTGTTGAAATTTGCTTTTATGTGTCTTAGACAGAATCTATGATGGGCAAATGGTGGCTGCCAGAGTCTTTGTTTAGTGACTGCATTAAGGATCCCGTTGTGACGATTTGAAATGACACAAACAGGCCTTTGTTTCACAACATGTTCTTGAAGGTTTTGGAGAAACTAATTCCAACTCTCCGAAGACTCTTTGTCAACAATTGCAAATGTTAGGGGGAAAATGTAGTTGTTTGCATCCATGTGCTACCAATTAATAGCACTCCCTTGTAAACCCCCTCTCCCCCCGCGTAAATGAGTACCATCAATTGATATAACGGGACCACAATTTGTAAAACCGATTATGGAAGGTTCAAACTTCCAAAACAAAAAATTGAAGACTTTGACAGCTCGACTGCTAGTATCATGGTGCATCCATCGAACAATTGTGCCGTATACAACATATGAAAAACGCATAATGTTTTAAAAAAATCAAATAAAGTATACAAAATCAGAATGTATCATATAGATAATTGGAAGGTGTGTAGCGATCAGGCTCGAACCTATTCCGATAAGACCTGCGCAAAATCCTCTGCTCAGGAGTCAAACCGTCAAACTCATTATCCAACTGAGAATTTCCGCCTACTAACTGATCCATAAAAGTATCACCACTACCAGGATCACAATATGTAGATGGTCCAGCTTCTGAAATACTACCTCTAATAACAAATTGACTGGGTGTCCAAGCATCGGGTGTCTGTCCAAATTGGGAATCCGCAGGAATTTCAGCAACCGGTAGAATTGCAACTGGCTCAATCTGTGGCTCTGGATCTGGTGCTGGCGGCGGCTGACCCCTACGACGTCTTCGACGATCAATGCCTCACCTATCTGGATTTCTCCTAGCACCCCTTCTAACTTCTGGCACTCCACGCTCCATTATTTTCTGGTTATTTTTTTATCGGGATAGAAGTGTCGAAATTTTATCGTTTCGAGTGAATTTATTCTATTCAACTACTAATTTTGTGGTAAAAAAACATCTTAGTATTTTAGGTGACCTGGAATCGTAAATACCATAAAACATATCCTTCATGTATTGACAACAACAACAAAAAATAGGGAAAAATAAGCTAAAGTCTTAAAGTCCCTTAATTGGATTATAATAAACCATCCTAGCTTAAAAATAGTTGCATCTAACTAATCCTATCATTTGGATTAATGATGCATCATCTGATTGATAAATTTGGGTGAAAATCGTCTTTACCCGTCTGTGTATCTATTCCTTTGCCCAATCAACAAAAATTTGTCATGTGATCATTTCTTTTTAATTATATATACACATGTGAATTGTGATTGGTTGGGCACATGCAAAAATGGGTACACATACATGTACTGACGATTATTTGCCGATAAATTTCACTTCGGAATTGTCTATATTCCTTCTTTTAAGGACAAAAGAAAACCGTATATGAGATTAATTTATCAAAGCAACCCCTTTATAAACATGATTTGTAAGTTTCAAGTAACCTCTAATTTTATATTATTTGTTTCATAATAAAAGTTTTTTTAGTAATTTCATATGTTCTCAAAATATATGTCGTTTTTTTCAACTTTTTAAAAATATTTTTTACCTTTATTCTCACTTATATTATGAAATAATGAGAAATGTGACTAGATTGATAGGTCAGATTTAAAGATTTAATAGTGAAAATTTATCTTATTTCCACATTTCTTAAGGCAAAATGGCGTAAATAGTCCCCAAACAAATTAGCGCCAGAGTGGGAGTCCCCAAACATTGTTTTTTGGTTTTAAAACCCTCAAACAATTTACAGTTGGTGGGTATAGTCCTCCCGTCAAATTTTTGACAGGTCAACAGAAAACTGTGAAAATATGTCGAGTCAAACTTCAAAATTGAAGGGTATAGTCAGCCATCTCATCCTCAAATTTGCTGATATAGGTAGATTTTTCACATCTCCACATCCCTTCCTTAACAGCATTTCCTGGTGCATGTTTTTTCAAATTATTGTGTAAATGTCTTACACAGTGCCTGCGCTCAATACCTGAAAGTACATCATCTACTGCGTTGATAATCCCCTGGGAAAAAAATGAGATGTGTTAGTTTTAGAATGACTAATCATGAATGTTTGGAACAAGCCAACTAATGTTACCTTCTGTCTATCACTTATAATACACCATGCACTGGGGTTGTCAATTTTCATATCTCTTTTAATACCATTGATAAACCATTCCCAGGAATAGTTTGTTTCATTCTTGGCCACAGCATATTCTATTGGATACATGCCATTATTGGCATCAATTCCAACTGCAGTAAGCAAAACTCCTCTATGTGGGCCTTTAAAAAATGTTCCATCCAACCCAATAATCTTCCTACAACCCTCCACAAACCCTCTCTTCAAAGCTTCTATGCAGACATACAACCTAAAAAATCTGTCCATTCCAATCTCTTGACAGACCATAAGCTGCATGTATATTTGGCTGCCTGGGTTGCTTCTTTTAATTTCTTCAATGTAATTATACAACACCTTGTATTCGTCTTTGTATTTGCCTTCAATAATTGTTTTTGCCTCAAATTTGGTTATGTAAACCACCCATTTGTGGGTTGCCTTCCTTGTCTTCTTTTAAACTATCTTTCTCAACCCAGTATTCATTATCATTGTTAATACCCTCATTTTGATCAGGAATAGCTTCATTTTCTGGTGCCTCAATATAGTCACAAGGATCACCATTATTAAGCCATTCTTTCCTTTTCTGTTTTATTTTCCTCCATCATCTACTTTTTTTACTTTGTTCACTTTGTTTTCAGAATAATAGTCCTGCTCAGTTTCTGTCTTAGCCTTAAACATCTCCTCCATACACTCAGATTCTTCAACAATTTCTTCTTTTTCCTTAACAAATCCGGTCTCGTATGGTTCACGGGTAAATCTTATCCTGCTCCCAACTTTGGATGCTAAGTCATCAAAATCATGAAGAGCTTCCTCTACAATGTCTTGAAACATGTCCTCTCCTTCAGCAACTTCATTATCTGAATCAGGAAAAAACATCTCCAGATCATCATCTTCCTCATCACTCTCACCAATTGACTGATCCACCTGAACCATATGTCCTAAGTTAGTAGTAGGAACATCTTCAACAGTTGACACTCCAGAGCATATGACATCTTCACTTAAGTTGCTTGAAATTGATTTCATTCTATGCCTGAATGATGTCAAGTCATCAATTGAAAACCACTGCTCATTCATCTACATTTGAGGCAAAAAATGTAAGTAATTTATCAAATTAATCAATAACTTTTTGGACAAATAATTCATACTTACAAAATATGGAAACCCTTCTTTGTGATTGAAGGGGACTTGAGCACCATTCATGAAAAGTTGACCATAGTAAAGAATGTAACAACCACAATCTTCTCCATTTTGTTGTTGGGGGACCAAAAAAGGAATTTTCCTGATTTTTTTTCAGATCAACCATGGTCCCACTTGCATTCAAAACATCACATATAAACCTGTATCATAATATAACAATTTATTAGAAGGTTTCCAAGACAACATAATACTTCAATTATGTAATGTACTTACTTCCTAATCAAATTCTCATTAGTATGTTGAGTAACATGAAGAGCGTCCAGCAATATAATGCATTGAATTTTGGAAGACAACTTCATCAAAGTTGCATAATATTACAAGATTCCAGTGAGACCTATAGTACACAAAGTAACACTTAGTAAACACTTCAAATGCCTATGTATTTCCATATTTAAGATGACTTACCATAGCACAACAGGCACAAGAATAAATTTTTCCAGCCATTCCTTTGCTAGTATCCACTCCATAACAGGATATTTGCTCTTATTTGCGTACAAATTAACCACATAGCGTCCATAATGAAAAAATACTTCTTCTTATCATCGTTAAGCTCATTCCAAATGATTCTACAAATACAAAGATTCAAACTTTACATTGAAACTACAAGAAAATAGTACATATCACAAAAAATAAATACTTACTCGAAATATTTCTCAACAGTTTCAGAATCAATCATCCCATTCAGTATATTTTTGCATTTTCCAACTACAGCACTCTTTCGACCTTGACCTCGAATTCGTCGTGTTTTTCCAAGAGATTTTCCAACTTTCCTTTTCCTAACAATTTCAACCCCGTCTTCATCCATTATGGCTTTGTTAACAACGATTAGGGCTTCAATCGATCAAACGACGAGGAGATTAGGGCTTCAATCAATCACACGAAGAGGAGAAGAAAACCCTCAATTTTCGCCTATTGGGAATTTACGATTTTACTGGGAAGGTAAAATTAATTGAGGGTAAAAAGGTATTGGGTATTTGTAATATGAACTACCAATTATACCCCGGATGCTAATTCGTTTGACCATTACAAATTTTGAATATCACGGTTGACTAACAAAAAATTTGATGGGAGGACTATACGCACCAACTGTAAATTGTTTGAGGATTTTTTTAAAACCAAAAAACAATGTTTGGGGACTCCCATTCTGGCGCTAATTTGTTTGGGGACTATTTACACCATTTTGTCCCTTTCTTAATTAATGTGTACTAAATGACCTCTGCTATAAAATGAAAGGAGTAATGTTTAAGATTCAAAAGCTCTAAACTATAAAACTAAATTGTGTTGTCTTTTGCACTTAATTTTTTCCCATTTTCATGAATTGATTCCCTACTTTAAAACCAACAAATAAGATTGCAGATTGCACTTGCATGGTTTCACAATATATAATCCAACTAGCATTTTTAATTTATTTGCTGGTTGGCTGTACACGTTTTTAAGGCTTGGATTAATTTTTTATCATTTTAGCCGGTTTTTCTTTAATTTTTAATCAATATAAGAATTTCAAATAAACATTGAAAGATAAATGCTAATATCATACTCACTCGTTGGAATTCGAATGTAATATTTTCTATTAAAAATAAATAGAAAAATTCAAACAAGCTTTCGTCCATTCCCCATGAGTGGTTAGGTCTTCGACATATAACAATTATGACTTCTTAAACTTGAGCTCAAATAGGAATCAAGGAGTAGCCCACCGGTTGAGGTTGCTCCTTCTCTGAACGAGGTCTTGGGATTGATTCCTATTTTCCCCTTCCCCTCCCCCTACTCCTCCCAAAAAAAAAAAAAAAATTTGAGCACAAAGAGACATTTTATGCAATGTGGTATATATTAGAAAGGGATTGTTGTTTCACTGGAATAGAAAATCAATTGCTTATTTTAATATTTAAAAGAATATTAAAGTTTCCTTTTATTTTGAGGTGGGATTCATGTTAAATATGAGTTGTCACGAGTTGAAACTCCAACTTTCAAGCTAATTAACTATGGATTCTCACCACATATGTGATTTTTACTAAGATCACAGTCACTCCCTGCCATGCTAAGAACAAAACTCGATTGTTTTTCAAACTAATCATTTATAATTATTGTATCTAAAAGTAGACAAGTAAACTCGGTTAAATTGATTTCACATTTGATCCTCAAGAGTTTACTCATGATAAGGTAATGAGTTCGAGTCACTCAGAGAGAGAATTAATGTCGCAAGTATCAGGTTTTATCCTTCTCATAAGGATTAGTCGGAGAAATTCGGATCACCTATCTACAAAAAAGAATTGGGGTTTGTAAAATGGTACTCCCTTAATTCCATAATATAAGTCGTTTAATATATATAGGGTGAATAGCCAGTGTTGGACCTTAACAATTTTTACTTTTCTTTTTTAGACATAAACAATTTTTTTGTACATTTTTTGACCTAAACTATTTAAGGGGGCACTCAGAAATAAAAAAAAAAAAAACCCGGCCAAAATCTACCCGTTGCTTAAAACGAAGTCGTTTTATTAAGGGTATTTATGTCTTTTGAGAAGTGTAATTGTTTGGTTCATTGTGTGTAATTCGGATCGTGAAATGGGAACTAGTTTTACCTCCTAAACCCACCCGATAGCAAAACGGACCAAATATAAATTATAATAATTAACCTAATTGCAAATCGAAAAAATTCACTCTTAAAGTGTTGCATAATGGTCATTTTGATGACCCAAGCAGCCCTGAAAAGAAGTATGTTGGGGGTACAGTAGATTACTTTGACTATTTTTATTGTGATATTTTTGCCTTAGCTGAAGTAAACTTAGTATGTAATCTTTTGGGTTATAAGAAAGTAAATGAAGTCTGGTATTATTAGTCTGAAACCAGTTATTTTTTGCAAATTAGGTCTGAAACTGATGTTTCTATTATGGGGGATAATGGGGTCTGGAATGGGGAAGTTGAAATGTTTGTTATTGTTGATTCAAAGTAAAAAAAAAAAAAAAATAAGGCTTGCAAAACCACTTAAACTTCCTTTCAAAAAGACTCGGCAGTATAGTTTGGGGGTGGGTTGTAGGACTAGGAAAGCTAAAAAAATGGGCTTTAAGGTTGCTGAGGTGAGTTATGGGTCACCACCTAGGGGAATTGATGTGAGTGCCAAGAAATCAAGGGTTTCTAGGGAACTTGTAGATGATTTCACAGAAGTGTTTTGTAACACTTTTGCAGAAAATGAGCAGGTGTGTACTGTTTGGATGGAGGTTGGTAACATAGAAGTTAATGTTCCTGGTCCACTAGTTGAAAATGAATTGAGTGATGAGTCTGATATGGATTTTAATCCATCTGAGTTTGAGGAATCATCTGAAGTTTCTTCATTTTGTGATTCTGACATTGAGATGAGTGATGAAGACATGGTTATTTGGTCTCAAATTAAAAGCCCAAAGCATAGTGATGTTGGGGGAAAAAATTCTGAGGGTAGTGGTTCAAAAATTGAGTTTTTGGTAGATGAGGGAATGGGACATGGTGAATCATCTGATTATGATTCAGACGAACTTGGAAGCTCCAGTTCATCTGATGAGGAACTTGATAAACTGGCTGCTGTCACTAAAGATGTGGGTGAGAAGACCAAGGATGTGCCTGAGAAGACTAATGATGATGGTGTAAAGGGGAAAAAGCTGCCCAAGACCATTAAAATTGAGAGGTTTAGACCTGAAATTGACATGAAAAACCCAAGGTTCAAACTTGGCATGATTTTTAGCAGTAAATCTGAATTGAAAGAGGCTGCCAAAAACCATAAAGCCAAGATGGGGAAGTTTATCAAGTGAACATGTCACATCACACAGTTTATAGGACTAAGAAAAGGGCGGTTGATATCATTGAAGGTAGATATCATGATCAGTATAACAAACTGTGGGACTATGTCGAAGAGCTTAACCAATCTGACCCTGGGAACAATGTTGGTATGATGGTTGATGTGGATGGTAAGGGAAATGAGAGGTTTTTGAGATTTTATATGTGCTTGGGGGCAATGAAACGGGGATTTGTAAAGGGTTGTAGAAAATTGATTGGTCTTGATGGCTGCCATCTTAGAGGACCCCACCCGGGGATTTTACTAACTGCTGTGGGAGTAGATCCAAATAATTCTCTCTATCCTATAGTAGTTGCAGTGGCTGAATCAGAAACTAAGGAAACATGGAAGTGATTTCTGCACATTCTGAAATCTGATCTTGGGTTTCAAGATGAGGAAAAGTGGGTAGTCATTTCAGATAGACAAAAGGTCATACTCACTTCATTTGTATTTACATACTTCAATTATTGGTCTTTTTTTTGTATACTCTAACTTTTATATATTGTGGCAGGGTTTGATTAAAGCTGTGCAACATGAATTACCTAGGGTGGAACACAGATTTTGTGTTAGGCACCTCCACCAGAATTTCAGAAAAATGTTCCCAGGGAATGCACTCAAGGTTCAGCTTTGGGGATATGCAACCTCAACCCATCCCAACCAATTCTTGGATAACATGGACAAATTGAAGGTATTAGATGCTAAAGCTTATGACTTGCTAATTGGTGCTTGCAATGCTAAACATTGGTCTAGGGCATTCTTTAGGACACATTCACTATCTGACATGTTAAATAATCTGTGTGAGAGTTTTAATGCTGTTATCTTGCAAGCTAGAAGTAGACCAATCTTAGCAATGTTGGAATCTATTAGAACTTATTTGATGACTAGGCACCAAACTAGAGCTGCTGGAAGCCTTAAATATCAGTTAGAAGGCTGTTATGGAGATAAATATGCTGTTGACTTAGAACATAGGGTTTGTACTTGTAGAAAATGGCAACTATGTGGTATTCCATGTGTTCATGCATGTAGTGCCATTGTAGCTGTTGACCATGAAATAGCGGATTATGTAAGTGAAGCATATCATTGCAAAACATTCTTAAAAGCATATGAAGACATTGTGAATCCAATAAGTGGTCCACAACTGTGGCCCAGAACTGGATAGAAGCCTCTTCTTCCTCCAAAACAAATTAAACTTCCTGGGAGACCAAAGAAAATGAGAAGAAAAGATGCCTTTGAAAAGAAATTCAGCAGTGGGACAGCAAAAATGTCAAGGCATGGAAAAGCTTCTTCATGCAGGAATTGCAAAAAAACAGGACACAATGCAAGAAAGTGTCCTGTTCCAAAGGTTGTAGATGCTGCTAGTGTAGATGTCCAAATTACACTTGTAAATATGAACAAATGCAGTCTGTGTCAAGAGAGAGGCCACAACAAAAGAGGCTGCCCACTCTCAGACAAAAAGATTAAGAAAGAGTCTATATCAATTGAGGTAATGGATTCAGAGGTAAAAATCTCACAATTATTGATGTCATTTTGATATACAAAATCTATACTTATTCATGTACTTGTGATTCAGGAGGAATATGAGTTTGAAGAAGATGATGGAGCTCCAGATGAGGTGGCTAATGATGAAGCTGGGGATGATGACATTGAAGACAATGATGAAGTTGGAGATCAAGACATGGAATTTAATGATGGAGATGATGAGGATAATGATGATGTTGTTGAAGTTGACACTCAAGAATTGAATCCACAATCTCAAGTTGTTGATGATGACATCTAAATCTATCCTATTTTTTGTAGTAAACACTAAACTTGTCTAAATCTGTCTTATTAAGTTTTTCGAACTTGTCTTAAGTTTTTGACAACTTGTGTGGCAACTTTGGCAGTGCTTAGGTTGGACACTTGTTTTTGGAAAAACAGTTAGTACCTTTTTGGTTGGACACTTGTTTTTGGAAAAACAGTTAGTCCCTTTTTTTATTGTTCAACTCTGTGAATTATGTACTTTATGACAATTAACTATGTTTTGTTATGTTATGAATGGCTTAGAATTGTATAATTATTATTATTATTATGAATGGTTTAGCATTGTATAATTATTATTATGGTTGTCCAAAATAAACCATAATCATGCAGTAAAGAACAATGAAATTGGAAATGAATACCACTTCATAATCAAGGAAAACTTTCAAGTCTTTATCCAAGATTTACATATTCAGAACAGCATTACTACCAACAAGACTAAAATAACCATTATAATCCCAACAATAAGCTTAAATGAAAACCATGACCCATACTTCATCTTCTCCAACTCTTCTTTCAACATGACAATTTCTCCATCATTCTTCTCCAATTGGTCCAAAATTTCTGGCAGCAGACTGTTAAATTGAATAGAGCTACAATTATCGATCCACTCGAAGAAACCGCAACCACCATCCTTTAATTAACAAACAAAATAAACTTAAATTTCTGCTATAACACTAGTCAAATCACCAATTTATCTGAAATGAAATACTAACCCGAGACTTAAGGCAACAAATGAATCTTCTTCCTGGATTTTGTTCAGTTCTAGAAGTATACAAAGCAACAACCCTAGGACATCTACACTCTTCCTTGTATCTTACTCTATAGTTGCTTGAACTTGATGATGAAGCCATTGTTAACTTGTAATTCGAGGGTAAATTTCAACTAACAACAAGTAGAGAGAAGAACGGGTACTGGTAGAAGTGAGGATTATATGATATGGAAGATGATTTTCACATTTGAAATATTATTAGGTCTTCTCTCCATGAAAGTAGAAGAATAAGGAGGAGAAGAGGGGAAATGGGTTTCAAATTATAGTGGGTGGGTATGGAGAAGAGTTACTCTAATAAGCACTGAAAAGAGGCAGTAATTTGCCAATTTTACCCCTAAATAAAACGACTTCGTTTTAAGCAACGGGTAGATTTTGGCCGGTTTTTTAATTTTTTTTTTTAATTTCCGAGTGCCCGTAAATAGTTTAGGTCCAAAAATATACAAAAAATTTGTTTATGTCTAAAAAAAGAAAAGCAAAAATTGTTAAGGTCCAACATTGTATATTCTCCCATATGTATATCGAAAATTAATGAAACAAAAATAATATACTTTATTAGTTAAAATATTAATATTACTCTCTTAAATAGAATTAGTGATATCCAAGTCCTATTTAAGAAAATAATATTACTAACAAAATATTTAATTTTTTTACTTTCTTAATATCTTAACTTATATTATAGTTGTGGGGACCACCTTCAACCAGAGTCCTCCACTCTCTCTCTCTCTCTGCGATCGCTTCTCTTCTCCGATCAGTGCTCACATCGCCCTCCTGAAATTCAATCTAGGTAATCTGTTTTTCCTTCTTTATTATCTCCTTAAATAATCCAAATTCATAACTATAATTATAATTTTTTCGATCACGGAGTTGTATATCGTAATTAGGGCAAAAATTTCACAGTTGTTCATTAAACCCTAATTTTTTCCCGTCTGGGTTTTTGGTATAGTATCTAATTCAGCTCAGTTTTTTTATTCAAGCTATTAGTGGAACTGAGTTAATTTTGCTGATCTTACTTTGTAATAATATCATGCAAGTTTTTCAAATTACTGGGTTGGCCTTTTCTTAGGTTTATTTTGATTAGAATATTTCGATTAAGAGTTGTATAGTTAGGGAAAATTGAAAATTGTACATTAAACCCCTAATTTTCCTTCTGGGTTTTGCTATGTTATCAATTTCCGCTCTTTACAACAATAACAATAACATAACACATTAAGTCCCAAAATTGGGGGTTTGGGCAAGTATGGATAGAAGACAGATCTAGCCTTTTGCAATAAATGCACAAAGTGGTTGCTCCCAGAATACCACTGAAATAGATGGTTTGGAGACTGACATAACCTTTGGAAATGAATGCACAAAGTGGTTGAACATTAGCCCCTCTATATTGTCACGTTTGTTACGGAATCATACTCTTAAAATCAAATCTAAAAGGCATCAAGGCAGACCCAATAACCATTTTGATTTATGTGCACATTACATTCTTCTTTCATTCAACATTCAGAGCATTTATGTGCACACACTGTCCACTCTTTATTTATTTATTTTCTTTTAGTGGGATGATGAAATTAATTTTCCTGATCTTACTTTGTTGTAATCATGGCAGGTTCTTCAAATTACTGGGTTTGTCTTTGCTTAGGGTTTATTTTGAAATTTGAGCATCATGGTAAATACACGTCTCTTTGATTCTTACTGATTTCTTTGCTAGTTGAAAATTGTTTGGATTGAGGTTTTGAATGATTGCTTTTTGTTTTTGGTTTAATTTTCAGAATTATATAATTGGTGCCTTTAAGCCTGCGTGCCACATTGCAATAACTTTCTCAGATGGAAAATCTCGAAAGCAGGTATTTTTGTTACAACCATGATTGGATTCATGTAAATTCTTGTTCTGCTTTTTGGATTAGTCAACCACAGCTCACTGTTGTAGTATTTTATTATTTCTTTTTATTTTTTTGGGGTGGGGCGCCAGGGAATAAGGTTGTTATGGTTGTGGTTCTTTCTTAATATCACAATTATTTAAAAATCCATTTGCCTCCAGGCATGTGTTTTATGTGTTGGCTCTTAGCGTCTTAACTATTGAAACTTGACGGTGTCAAAGTGCGTTATCAACATGGCTCCTGAATAGACACTAGCCATCTGAGTCTGTTGATTCTTTTCTCTCCATACTTTCTTACTTATGCTGGATTGGGAGAGGGAATAAATGGGATGAATTGCTCCAGGAAGCTTTGATTTATGTTATTATCCTACCAATGTAGTGCTTGTAATAAACTTCTTTTGTCGAATATTATATATCAGGTTCCGTTGAAGAAGGAAAGTGGTCAGACAGTAATGGTTCCACTTTTTCAAAGTCAAGAAAATATTGCTGGCAAGGTACTTTTCACGACAGTCTAGTTTTCAATTTCTTTATGCATTTGCTTGTTATCAAATCCTAAACTTCTAATTTGGGAAACACTTTCTTGTTATTTCTATAGATTTCAATTGAACCAGTATCAGGAAAGAAGGTTGAACACAATGGAATCAAAGTGGAGCTTCTTGGTCAGATAGGTTAGTGTTAATAACCTTTATACGGACGTGTCTTAACATGAAAAAGTATTCATTAGGATCACTGCTTCAGACATTTCTATTGGAATATGTTCCTCTTGTCAGAGCCAATACTTCTGTGCCCCGGATGGTTGACATTTTCACTGGAATGGTTTTTCCCACTTTTTTAGTCCTTTTTGGGATGCATAGTAAAGCTACTTTAAAGTCCCTCTTCTTTGGTTTTGGTTCCTACACAGGCATGCTACATGCATTTAGTATCAGAAATACTTTTAACTTTTAGTAAAATAGAATAATTATGTTGTAGATTTATAAAATTTATGAGGTGGGGTGGTTGGAGTTTCTTGGCTAAGGTGTTTCCCTTCTAATATGAAGTATGGACCAACATTTTCACTGGATCCACGCTTTTATTTTGTTTTTCTTTGCTTATTATTGTTGTGAAACACAACATCATAGCTTTGTTTTCTGTTCTGTTTTTTTTTATTTTTTGTTAAGAACAAGAGTAATCATCAGCTGAATACTCATTTCTTTTGAATATTCTGGAATGTCTTCCTATAGGGCATTTATATTATTTATTAGACTTATTTGTTAGGTTGCACTCGTGGTTTCCCTGGAAGGAACCAAAAAAAAACATCTTTTTGCTTCTCCCAGAACTAATTCGTACGTGTAATAAGATATTATCATGGTTCTGGGTTGGTGATAATTTTAATAACCAAATTAGGTATCAGTTAGGAACTATGAAAGAAAACCAAGTAAAAATGTTAATACAGCTTTGCTGTGGAGCTTAATTGTGTTGATTCTCTACCTAGCCATGTTAAGAGATTTGAAGAACTAATTACTACTTCATGACATGATAACAGACCTTACTCTTTATTCTTTTGAGAATAGTCAATATCATTTATCCGATATGCTTGACTTGGGGTGTGTCTAAATGCTAAATGTAATTTTTTTTTCCATGAGGTTGATATTTGAACTTTACGATTCTCTCTGATTTTAAACACTGGTCATCTACTTGCGCAGCTATTTTATTTATACTAGTGTTATAATCTGTGCCTAATTATTTGTTTTGCAGAAATGTACTTTGACAGAGGCAACTTCTATGACTTTACATCTCTTGGTAAGTATGATTTCTTTTTGTCGTATTCATGTTTTTCAGTTAGGTTAGTTTGTTTATTTCCCAGTTTTCAGTTCCTATCTAGTAAGTACATCATCTTCTACATGTAATGGAGTGTCATTGGTCATTACTATTTAAAAAGTTATGGATCTTCAACCATTATCAATTACCGAGAACATTCCTTCCTGTTTGTTTGAGACGTAATTTTTTGTCCTTTGTAGTACGTGAGTTGGACGTTCCTGGTGAAATATATGAAAGGAAAACATATCCATTTGAGTTTTCAACTGTTGAAATGCCCTATGAGACGTATAACGGGGTAAACGTCAGACTTCGGTAAGTTACATGTTATATCTTCAAATTCGTGACATAGATAATTTCATGCAAAAAAGGAACCAAACATTCATGCATAATATCTTATCTGTTGGTCTGATGAAATTGTCTCTCTTTACTGTTTGCTAAAATCTGATATTATTTGTTGACCTAATCACTTCTTGTGTTCCTTCAAGATTGTTTTCATTTTAATAAAAAGGCTATCCTAGTTTTTGTGCAGCCCGCTAAACAAGCGTGCCAGTTTTGTTCCTGAATGAACAGTACTAAGTTACTACTATATTTTGGTTAATTTCTGATCAAGGATGTCAAATTAGTCTTTAAGATGTTTACTTCTTAGTCTTTGCACCTGGCTTATTTATGGTCACTTGATTCTTCCACATACAAGCTCAGTCTCCAGTCACTGGGATTGCTGTGTCATTTTTAGGTTATGAAAGAATGTTCACTACACTATATTTTGTGGACAGTCTCATTCCAAATTTGGATCTATATGTAGTGAGCATGCTTGTACACCTCCTTGAGAAAGCCATTAGGATAGAAAGAGCTAATTCCTTTAATATCTTGACTTGTTACTGTAAAGAGTCTGAAGACCTTCCATGGCATGCAGCTCTGGGTTATTGGAAAAGGAAAACATTTGGAAATATACTTGCGTAATTTCGTTGAAAGGGAGCTTTTAATTTTTTATGGGGGGCGGGGCGGGGAGCAGTGTTGTTAAATTTCGGCCATGGCGGATGGCGGTGGCGGAATTGGGGTCCGGCGCCATATAATACCTGTGGCGTGGCGGAAAACCTGTGGCGGTGAAAGCGGCCGCATTGGTAGCGGAGGCCATGGCGTTAAATTTCTGTCATGGCGGATAGGGCTAGATTTTTGGCTGTTTGATATATTTAATTGTTGGGTTTTTTCTCTTTGGGCCTAAAGTGGGCTAGGGCTTCAACAGAAGCAGCCCAAGTCACCACAACTTTAGAATAAATAATAGTTGACTTCATCTTTAATTAAACAATAAAGGAGCTGCCTTAAGCTTTAATTAAATAAAAAGTAGTTCAACCGTCTCCAGCTACCATCTCCGGCTACCATCTCCGGTGACCACTCCGGCGACTTTCTCCGGCGACCAGGTTTTTTTTTTTTTTTTTTTCCTTTTCTGATTTCTATGCTATTTATTGTTCACTGTCTCTGCCTTTTTTTTTCCTTCATTCTCTGCTTTTTAAATTTTAGGGGCTTTTTTTAAATTAGCTGCATATGCTATTTTTCGTTTTTTTCCTTTTCTCTCAGTTTGTTTTTTTAATATATTTTTAAAGTGTTTGGTCTATGATTTTACTATACTGATGTTTATTTTGGTGTTTTTACATATATAAAACATATTTTTTTAAGGCTGCCATAACGCCCGTCATATCCCGCAATGCCATCCGCCATTTTCTATGGCGGATTTTGAGCGCCGTAGCCCGCCATCCGCCATTGATAACACTGGCGGGGAGGGGAGGGGAGGGATATCTGACCAGAAGTTAATCGTATGAACAAAAAGGATAGTTATTTTGCTAATTGCAAATGGATTATGTGAATCTACATTATAGTGGATCCGTTTTCCAATTTACAGATTGTTGATATATTTTATTTCCTAATGGGCCTTGCTAGGCTACTAGAATTTTTGGTTAAAAGATTGACTAAAATAGTTTTTCGGACCTTTTTGCCCTTATAGTTGGGTGAATCCCTTATACCAACAGGGGGTAAGATAGTCATTTAACACCCTCAATTTGGGAGTTTAGGGTTTCTATCTCCAAAATTCTAGGAGTAAATCATTTTCCTTTCCTAATATAATGCTTATAGCAATTTAACCAAAGGTTTGAGATTATGTTTCTTTCTTGAATGAAGTTAATGACAGAAAGTGTCTACTGATGTTGTCTATCATCCCCCATGAGCTGACTTTGCTATAGCTCGGGAAGAAATCGAACTTTTGGGCATGAGTTAGCCAAAGGTCGGAATTGTAGGATTGAGATCTGATGGGGTTGAGGTCTACTTGCCAACTTCTCTATCTTTTTCTTTCCTTTTGTAAGGCTTTACACTGTAAGGTGGTAAAATAAACATTAGCATTTATTTGTCCACATACAATAACACTACCAAAAGTTTGTATCTTACACCCTTGTTCCTTCTTTTATGTTTTATTACTTGTCATTTTTTTTAATTGAAAATCATATCTACTCCATATTTTTTTTTTTTCAATTTTATAATTGAAAATCATATCAAATCGGTATTTTTTCTCGTTTTTTTTCATATTTCTTCTGGGTGTGCTTTGCAGATATGTCCTCAAAGTGACAGTAAGTCGCGGATATGGCGGCAGCATTGTGGAATATCAAGATTTGGTGGTAAGATTTCATGCCGTTATTCACGAGAAAAATTCATTTATGTACACAATTTGCAAAACTTCTTGTTTGGGGGGGCATGCATGTATGAGGAAAGCATCAACTAGCATACAACAACAACAACAATAGCTAACCCATTAAGTCCCCAATAATTGGGGGTATGGGCGGGGATGGACGGGATACAGACCTAACCTTTGTCAAACAAAGTGGCTGATCCCAGGATACCATTGAAACAGATGTATTGGAGACTAACCTAACATTTGGCAACAAGTGCACAAAGTGGTTGCTCATATAATACACATGTAACAATGGTCCCCTATGCCGTCGCGTTTGCTACAGAATCATGCCCTCAAATCAAAGCCAAAAGGCATCAGAGAAGGCAGACCCAAGAACCATTTTGATTTATGTGCACATCACCATGCTTCTTTCATTCAGCATCCAGAGCATTAGTGGTGCACTAAAAAGCATCAACTAGTATAAAGCAATAAAATGTATAAGCAAAGCGTATAAGATCCTATAGAGAAGCATCAACGTAAGATAACTGATAAAGACACCAATCACATTACAAATGTGAACAAACTTAAGGTCTTTAATAATGCAACAAATTATTCAAGTCAAAGTGAAAAAATAAATAAAAATAACTACTCAAGATAAAAACTGAAACTAAAAGTGCAAGATATAAATTTTAAGGCGGTGGCAGAAGATTTGGTAAGTTTTCTCTCTGTTTCCTCTTCTCTTAACTGAAGCAGTACGCTCCTCAAGAGAACTAGTGCGAGAACCCACTCCGCAAGTACTAGTACGCAATACGTAAAGGGGGAGGGGGGAGGGTAGAGTATCGGGTAACACTCTGTCATAGTGCTAGATCATGAGATGAGGCAGTCTGCTTGGGCGAATGATTCTATATGCATTATAGCAATTTGATATGTTGCAAAAAATAGTTATGCTCAGGCAAAAGGATTATGTCTGAACTCTTGCTGTCACATTGATTAAAATTGTTATACGTTTCAACTGTGATGATGAAGCTCTTTTTAGTTCTAAGTCTTTTGAAATGACGTGTTTTAACTTCTTTCTAGAAGAACATCATCGGATATTGGACAATTCGATGTCTCTTATCTACTATTTTGCATCATGTTAAAGGTTTCCTTTTGTTTGACAAATCTTAGTTTTATAAGGAGTTAAACCGGAGGGGTGCAAAAAAAAAAAATAGTAATCCTTATAATGTTGGGTTTACTTTTGCATATGGGAATATAATTGCGGATTTTGATTCTGCTGTTCCTAATTTTTGCACCACTCCTCTATTCAAATGTGTTCTCTTTCCTTTTTTCCTTTTTTCTTTTGGTTATGGGTTTCAGCATTTTGCTTACACTTATGATTTAATTGTCAACTTTTGACATATCAGGTACGTAACTGCAGTCCACCCCCATCAATCAACAACAGCATTAAGGTATTTTCTCTTTCAATAGTCAAATGCATTGCTCTCTCTGCAGTTGTAAAACTAAGGTCAAGCTGCATTTTCAGAACCACCACAAGGAGAGGGAAAATGAAATGGAAGGAAAGGAAGGGGGTTGGGCTTGGCGTATTATGCAACAAAAATAGGAGAATGAATATTGATTATGCTTTCCTGACCATTATTTTGTTCATAAACCAAATCCTCTTCGTAAGGGATTGAACTTATTATTTTTGGGCTTTATTTACTATCAATCCCCTTCCCTCTCGTCCCTACTTACTTGAAAGTTGGGAAGAACTAAATGATGAATATTCATTATTGGGTTAGAATGAAGAAAGAGGAAGTAAAATAAACGTCAGGGTTTATCTTACTCCTTTCTTCAAATTTGTTTATATTCAAGATAGAGGATCATAGGCAAAGAAGCAATTGACGATGAGTCAAAAGATCACTAATTAGCCCCGATAGCTGAATCTTAAAATGAAACTGATTGGTAGTTGACCTTAGGAATAGGATCGGCTACTTGCCTTTGCAGATGGGAGCTTCTTTGCTTTCGTTATTTGCTGAACCGATCTTGGTGCTAAGTATTTCCGCAACAAGGTCAACAAAAAGACTTCTAAGATTTTGGATCCCTTTTGAATGAGTCTCCTGGAAGGGTTCAGCACAAAAAAAGGTCTCCTCGAAGGGGTGAATCAGTAGTATTTAAGACTTTGTTCTTGTACCTCTATTCCTGATGTGCTTCTTCTTATAACTTTTGAACTGAGGGTAATAATGACTGCATGAGGGAGGCTCGATGTGAAGAGAAACTGATATTCTGAGGGGTGCATCATCAGAAGGGGGGACTGTCGTCATCTGAAAGATTTTGGGGATTGAAAGTTGCAAAAATCCGCAAGAAAAGTAAACATGAATATTTCTTCAATTTAATGAAAGAATAAGCAAGGATAGTTTACTTAGATACTCCGCGAGAGAAGTAAACATGAATATTTCTTCAGTTTGATGAAAGAATAAGCAAGGATAGTTTACTTTTTAATGATTTACTGCTGTGGTGGAATCTAGAAATTTGCCTAGAAAGTTCACATGCTGCCGTCCTAATAAGAGATCTATGTGGTCCAGTAGCCGAAGAGACAATGAGGTCAAGAGTGCATGAAAGAAGGCTTTGGTTCACTCGTACTATCCTCAGCGACATAATTTTCCTTTGAAGTATGTTTAGAGGACACAAAATTGGCAAATAGGGGGAAGAATATTAATTACAGTTTACCAATTTACAAAAGAAACTGGTGATTTCCTCTTATAAGAACAATATTTTGCGTCTTTGTTCCCTTCCCTAACTTAGAGACAGATCTCTCCATATGGATCTTAAACTGAAAGTAGTCGTGTTCCCTCTTTCCTTTTCTTGAAACGCATAAGAATCAGGTTGGAAATCCTTTTGAATATGACCTATTTTGCATCTTAGTGGTACTGCAATTATTTCCGAAAAAATTGTCTTTTGCATAACCTGATTATCATATTAAGAAAATTTATTGACCAAATCATTTTAAAACTTCCAGATGGAAGTCGGTATTGAAGATTGCCTTCATATTGAGTTCGAGTACAATAAGGGCAAGTAAGTTCTTGCTGTCGAATTTAATTTACTTTTTGTATACACTTTTGAAATAGGTGGATTTGTGTACGTTTATTTCTTCGATATTTGTGAAGCTTTGTTGTGACTAGGAGGATCGATTAGCTAACCCGAAGTGGTGAAAATCAGTTAGCTAAATGTAGCACCGGTTAAATAGTCAATAAATTTTCTTCATAGAACTCTTCTTGGACTGATGATACTAAAGCACTTGTGCTATCACAAATATTGCAGGTATAATCTGAAAGATGTTATTATCGGCAAGATATACTTTCTTTTAGTAAGAATTAAGATAAAAAACATGGATCTTGAAATCAGACGTCGAGAATCAACAGGTTCAGGGGCCAACACCCATGTTGAAACCGAGACACTTGCAAAGTTTGAGTTGATGGATGGTGCTCCTGTAAGAGGTATGTTTAGAACCACTCTCAAGTCTCTTGCATATGTCCTCTTACTTGGTTTGTTTATCGAGTTTGGACATCAAACTTCTGTATCAATTAGTTGCGATGATCCAAACTGAACTTATCCCGATCTGGAAGCATGTCCTGAAATATTAGCAAATTTCTTGAGCCATATTTTTTATTAGATTGGTTCATTTGGATTGGTTTTCAAAACGAAGACCAATACACTTTTTTCTACTTTATTCGTCCTCGGCGCCACATTTCATCTCAAGGACCAATTCACTTGTTCTCAAAAGAAAACCAATCAAAATATAAGTTTTTCTAGGCCCAGAATAAATATTACCCCCCCAACAATACCTTTTTGCCCCATGATTTCAACTATCTATGAATCATATCAAAGATTCTTCAGGGTAAAGTATTAGGTCTTTTGTGAGTCGAATGGTTTATATGTTTGCTTTTACAGGTGAATCAATCCCAATCAGACTGTTCTTGAGTCCATACGAACTCACTCCAACTTATCGCAACATCAATAACAAATTTAGTGTCAAATACTATTTGAACCTTGTCCTTGTTGATGAGGAAGACAGGCGGTATTTTAAACAGCAGGAAATCACGATGTTCCGCCTTGGAGATGCATCCTGAGTAAGAATGTATGAGTTTATGGGAGAGGTTTATTCCTTCAGTTCGTACTCCTGAAGGACCGGCATATATGACCCGTCTTCTTGTTCTTGCACTTGTGCAATTGTTGTATAGATTGGCAAATCTGGGTGAAGTTCTGATAAAATTACAAGGATGGAGAATGCAAGATGAAATAGTGATAATCATTTTACCGCAGTGTGTTATTTTAATTTTGATTTGATTGTATTTTTATTAAGTGTGTATTTTCTTCTTGACATTCTCTCCCTGTTATATGTTTCTGGGAGCAGTAGTTTTTGTTATTAACCCATTTTCTTTACTTTTTTTTGCTGCAGATAATGTAACCTTTTAAATTCCTCAATATAATTTGTCAAGAGGCAAAGATGCTCCTAGTTTAGTAGATTTGCAGATGGCTCTTTGTGCTATGTTATTCGTACTCTTTGTTTTGGCCGTCGCACTCGTTTCCGACACGTTATGACATAGATGTGGGTGTGGGATCCTTATCGGATGTGGTAAAAAATATTGACTACTTTGACGGAAACTAGGTGATCTTCAATGATGATTTTCTCCATCTTGCCTATAGTGAGTAGGATATTAGAGGTTTAATTCCAAAATTAAGGTCAAGAGAGTTAATTCATTAATTTCCTTGTATGTCCGTAATTATTTTCATATCCACGTACTCCGTATCTGTTTTTAGAAGTGTTTTCGTGTCAATACTTTTAGAGGTATAAACACATGACACCCGTACACGAGTTCAGTAACATAGCTCGTGTTTATATTTTGCTAGTTGAACCGTGTTTACTTTCGAAATGAAATATTCTGTATTCTGAGATAGACGTGGTCACAAACTTAAAATTTGCGCCCAACACTATCTATCCCATTAGACCCATAGACAATTTCAGATGCCTTTCTATCTATGGTAAGTCTTAACCTACAAATTTGCAGGTTCATAAAACGGTATTGGTTAGCTTAGGGTTGGGTTTCATAATTTTTTTAATTCTCTAGTGTGTATTTGTTACTTGATAATTTGTTAATTGGTTTTCAATATGCAATAGATCAAGTCTTTAAGAGACAAAAAAAAAGTGAATCTAGTTTAGTTGACTTTAGATACCAAACTATTTTTCACAAAATGGTAAAGATACATATAAATTGTATAAATCTTTTCATTTTCTAAGTCGATATAATCTAATCGTTTGTTACTCGATTGCAAAAATTTAGGGAACATCTCTAACAGAGGGACAAATAGTCAATTCTGAAAGAATTTGACAATCTTTTCATTTTCCAAGTCGATATGATCAAATCGTTTGTTACTCGATTGCAGAAATTTATGGAACATCTCTAACAGAGGGACAAATAGTCAATTCTAAAAGAATTTAATGTCAACCTCTTTCAGATATGTATCTATCTGATTCGGAAGGGAAGAACTTGCATCAAGCATCTCAATTCCAATTCAAATACGGGTTTGATTCCCCTTCAAAATTTGTTTCGGGAAAGGTTAAAGATTTGAGTCACCTAAAAAACAACTTAATGATGCTTTGCTAGATTTATTCTGTTCAAATCCCAAACAGATTAGCTAGGTTGATATTTGGACAATGATCAACAAGAAAAAAAAATGATATTCCTTCACTTTGAAAAAAAAATGAATAAGAAACCAACATGAGTTGATCTAAGCGGAATGAACTTGGTGTCTCGTAAGGAAGGTCTTGAGTTTCGAACCTTGTGAATGGAAAATACTCTATTGAGAACTTTGTCCCCGAAAGGGGTCCAGCAGTAATAGCCAAGTGGGTAAGGCTATTCCCCCTTGGGCCATAGGTTCAGGGTTCGATTCCTGTATCTCCCCGTTCATGGGGCAATAATTATCCTCCTCTGGTGAGGCTAAAAAGAACGAACTAAATCAGTCATAGGGACGCAAATACCGATTCGGTCTCAAACTTTATAAAATAAAATGAATAAGAGACATTAGTTTTGGATAGGGAGCATATTTTTCTTCTCCAAATAGGAGAGGTGACAAATCTTTTGGCTCATCTTTATCTAGGAGTGTGAAAATTCGATAAACACCGATTTACCGACAGAAATTCGAGTTGAATTTGGTAAATCAAATTCGATAATCGGATCGTATCGAATTTGAAAACTTCGAAAGTGGTTCGAATATTCATTCGTTTTACAAATTTCGGTATTACTCGATTTCGAGTTGAAATAGGTCAATTAGATCAGTATTACCAAATTCGAATTAAAATATTATTTAAATACATATAATTATTTATATTAGATATTTATAATTTTTAAATGGGTAAAAAGTGCCCACACTCCCTAAACTATCTCAGATTTTGGTTTTTGACCCTAATCAAAAAAACGTCAAGTGCTTGACCCTAAACTTTTTTGAATTATCAATGGTGCCCCTTCCATCCAATTTCTCCGTTAAATAATAACGGAATGTGTCCATGTGACACTCACATGATAAAAAATGTGCGTAAATTGGGGAAAAATAAATTAACCTTTAAAAATTGAATTAGAAAATCGAGGTTCGCCATAAATCTTTCCCTAATTTCTTCTTTATTTCATATCTAGTGAAATATCACTTTTTTCTAAAATGAAAATCTTGCAAATTCCCCAGGAACAACTTGAGTAATTTTTGCTAAATAATTTAAGCACGACTTCCATGAAATTAAGTTAAACTCCATGAAAGCTGTAACTAATTATACCGAGTTTTTTTTAAACTTAGTTTTGAGCAAAGAAGATATTCAATGTCTTCATCATATCTCATAACAACCCAAGCATGACTTCTATAATTTTTTTGCCATAAATTGAAAATACTATTTACTCAATTATCAAGATTTTTTGAATCAATTTTCAATGAGAGATCACATTTTCTTTTCAATGATTTAGGGTTTTCTAATTTTGGGATGTTAAGAAAATTATGGAAGGTTCTGAAGATTTGGGAGGGTTTTTCATTTTCTAATACATTTTTTTAAAGATTAATTTTATATTTGCCCAATTTGTCCCCATTTTTTTATATCATGTGAGTGTCATATGAGCACCTTCCGTTATTATTTAATGGAGAAATTTGACGGGAGGGGCATCATTGATACTTCAAAAAAGTTTAGGGTCAAACACTTTATGTTTTTTAGTTGAAGGTTAAAACCCAAAATCTGAGATAGTTCAGGGGCGTGGACACTTTTTACCATTTTAAATCAATTATTTAATTACATGTCTCTTAAGCTTTTGCCCTAATCCAAAATTCAAAACAGAGACGGAGAGTCAGAATTTCGAATTCTTTGGTAATTTGGTAAACCGACTAAATTTGAATTCAATACAAATTCAATTAGAATTTTGGTAAATAAGAATTTGATTCGAAATATGTCGATATTTTTAAAAAAATTAATTATAAAATTAAATAAATTCAAACGACTGATTTACCGAATTCGAATTAGCCCATATCTTCATCATGTGGTATCAATCCGATATGCTTTTACTGGAACCGTGAATTGGAAAGTGGATATGAGCGTGGTGGCGTAAGAAGTGGTGCCAGCCAAACAATGTCTTGTGAGAGGGAGCACGTTATAAATGAACCGACAGGCCCTACAGAGCTACTCAGAAGGCTAGGACGCTGTCCCTCTGAGGCCAAACAGCTCCTACTCAATTTTGGGTAACTTGTTAATTATAAATTATATGTTGAATATGTGTTTTATTTGTTCGTGTAAAACACTTATAGTTATTAAATAAGTTAATTTAATTGTTGAATTTTATTTGAATTGAAATAAGTAGTTGATATTTTAAAACAGAATTTAGTTATTTTATCAACTCATTCAATGATTGACGCGTTTTAGACGGAAAAAAAAAATTACTTAGTTCGCACTAAATTCAAATTGAAAATATTATAGAGTTGTTGACTTACTTGAGCATCATGAGTTAATTTGAATTTTGTTGCATTGAGATAAGCTGTTGATATTTTTAAATAAAATTTAATCGTTAGATATCAACTCATTCAATAAAACATGTGTTTCGCACTTACATAAAGAATAATTATTCCGCACTAAATTTGAACAGAAAATATTGTAGAAAGTCCTTCCCCCATGCATTGTCGGAAATTAATTTATTCGATAATATTTTTTTCTCGACACGTGGTGGTTATTACTAGTTGTTGAATTAGTTCGATTAAGTTAAAAAATATTAGTTATTTCAACAAAAAGAAATAAATTTGTTCACAAATATAAAAGATTTGAGTTTTAGTTTAAGAATATTTACATCGAAAATTCATGGAAGTCAAATATTTTGACAGAAGAAATCTGACCCTTGAAAAAGGTAATAATATAAAGTACTACAAACAAAATGCACATGTCTAAGCTACAAACCAATTTCACGTTCTTTCATCAAAGGAACAAAAGTAAAAAGACAACAGCAAAATGTCCACAAAAAAAATGGTGAAAATCGTCTGTCCCGCGTATATCCTTATTCATATATCTAATCAATCAAAATTCAATATGTGAATATTTCTTCTAATTATATATACACACGGTGAATTGTAATTAATTGTGTACATAAATGAAACATACACAGAGACAGATTATTTTTTGCCACAAAAAAAGGGTAAAGACGAAGCCTTGTTTGGATGAAGCTTTTTGTTCCCCAAATCCACCATCTTTCTATCATCATTTCATCTTTCACCTTCTACTAGGATTTTATATATATATAAAGTTATATATATATAAAGGTAATACCTAGAGTCGGACCCCACCCGAACCAATTTTTTTTAGTTGGGTAGTATTTAAATCGTGGAATATGTACAAATTGGTAGAGGCTTAGGAGAGAGAGCTAACAAGATACCAACCACAAACGAGATTCGAACCTACGCTGTAAGGTCGCTAAACCCACATCACCCAGACCCAGGCTTGCCAACTCGTCTGTGTCAGGAGGCAGGATTACTCATATATATATATATATATATATATATATATGTTTTGCACTTTCATCAGTTTCTAGCTTCAAAGGCCTAGCAAGATGTAGTAGACCAGAGTGATTGGTAGAGCTATTAACATTCCAAAAATAACCCTACAAAGAACAATTCAAGAAATCAATAAACTTTGGCAAAAGATTACTTAATTGAAGATTACTCAAGTAGAGCTATGAAGATTACTAACCCTGTGCTGAGGATATCAGGATGAACATTGTATTCCTTAGCAAAGACGAATGGAACGATTCCTTGAGGAAGAGCCGCCTGGAAATCCAAGCGCGCAAACAAATCATTAATTCAAGAAACAAACTTAAAAAAACAACGCGACATGGAACTTATTTGATCAGTCGTTTACCTGAACAATGGCGATATGCAGTAGAGTTCCTTGTAGTCCAATCGCGATTGAGGCAGCGGCCATAACAGCAGGTCCGATTAGGAAACGAACACCCATCGAGAAAGCAGCAACAGACTTTCCACAAGCAATGATTCTAGGCTGCAAAGCCATAAACAAACCTGCAATTCCATTTGCAAAACATTAAGTAGCCACCACCATGGATAAGTATAATGACAACATGTTTTTAACCGTTTAAACGTACCAAGACTAAACATGGCCATTCCAAGTCCAGCATCAGATAGAATCGATATCGATTTGGCAACAATAGCAGGCATTTGAACACCCCACCTTCAAAATCAAGGAAGAAAGTAAGTAAAAGATACATTCAAAGCCAAAAACGTTCGTCCGAATTTGATTTGATTGATTTATTTGATCATAGACCTGTATGAGACCAGTGACCAAGTTAGGCCAAAGAGACTGGAATAAGTGTTGGGGTTCCTAATAAGTTTCCTCCAAACCATGATCAAAATTAACCTCGTCATCACACTAGTAGGAGGCATAGCAGTTGGCTTAACCTCAGCAGCTACCTTAGGATGGAGCTCGGCAGTAGAGCTCGAACCGAGCTTCGATAACGTTGGCCCCTCTCGTTCGTTCCCATTTGCACCTTGTCTATTGTCAAAGCTAAACTCATCTCTTCCAAAGTCATCATAATCTAGGCAAAACAAATAAACAAAACCATGATCTTAGAGACAAGAAAGTGCCATTCTTTGAGAATGCAACAACAACAATAACATAACGCATATACTGTCACGTTTGGGAGATGCCTAATCTTTGACACTAAATGCACAAAGTGACTTTTCCTAGAATACCACTGAAACAACAGTTCCCTTATACTGTCACGTTTGCGACATTATTTTAGAATATTAATAAATAAATTCATTGCAATATTTGAAAATTTTGTGCAAGTTCTATAAATAAATGGCATTAGTGGAAGTATATGTTTATGGAAAAGACAAAAAAAATGCCAAGATTTCAGGGGTTATGCAATTAAAAGTGCAGCAAGATCAGGAAGCCCCATACTAAGAGTAAACTATATAGGAAAATGACATTCAAACCCAACCCCACATGAGCAACAAACTAATTAAAGAAACTGAAAACACAGAATTTCAACAAGACAAATGAAGTTGCTCACATGTGCAGAAACTTCCAACATTATAAATGGGATCAAACAATCAATCTCACAAATAAAGAGTAAATAGTTATTCAGATCACTAAACTATTTACGCTTTGCTATTTTGGACACTCAAGTATTTTTGGCCAATTATATCACCATAATATTTACGTATAGCTAAAAATAAACCGACACTACTTTTTGTGGTATTTTCCGGCCAAATTAGATATGCGTTGGGCATCTATCAAATAATCCAAGGGCAAAAATAGAATTTAATGTGTAAAAATATATGTGGGTTAAAATAAATGTATTTTTTAGGAGACCTAAATAGTAATAAGAAAAGGCTTTGCAGGGAGTGAGATTATTGTGTACTTTCATTTTTACACATGAATTAATAGTCATATGTCCGACATGTGTTTAATTTGGCCGGAAATCACCACAAAAAATGTGGCAATTTATTTTCAGCTACAAGTAACTATCATGGTGATATGATTAGGCAAAAAATAGTTGATTGGTTAAAACAGCAAAGCGTAAATAGTTTAACTTTAAAAAATAAAAAAAAATAAAAATTCCATTTTTAAAATGTGAAAATTGCAAACCTTTTGGGTGAGCTCCAACTCCTCCAAGATCATTTCCATAGTCACCTCCACCCCTAAAGACATGAAGCCCTCCTTCTGAAACTGGTGAAGCACTTGAACTCCAAACAAACATATGAAGATCTTTACCGCCATCAGCACCATTAGCCTTCTTTTTCGCTCCCTCTCTGGTCACCGGAGAAAATATTCCGGCACTAGTGGGTGTAGGGTACCCTACATTGCCCTGTCCAAAGACCTCATTAGCCCTTGAAACATTCCCAAGTCCAATCTCCTCATCAAAACTCAAATTCCCAAAATTTGATTGCCTTGGACTAACATTACTATTAGTAGTATTCTTTCCATTTACCATAGAGTAAAAATCAGTATGGTTAAAACTTGAGCCTCTAGGAGTTGGAGTTCTTGATGATTGAAGAGAGTAAATCTCAGCATTAGTTAAATTTGATGGTCTAGGAGTCATTCTAGAAAAGATTTCAGATCTTGAACTAGTAGATTTCCTAACTTTAACATGAAGTTTCCCATCTTCTCCAATTTCAGCCTCTGTTTGTAAAGGCTCTTTACCATCTAAAGAAATGATATCAGAATCAACTTTGAATGAGATTATAGAAGCAGCAGTATCAGGAAACTGCTCAGAAATTAACAATCTAGCACCTCTATACTCAAACAAGAAAAGCATTAATGTGTACCAAATTATGCATTGAAGAACAACAATTTGGACCATTAGGTTACTACCTGAAAACTCACCATACATTCCTTTCAAGAGTGGGATTCCCATAACGAGAGTATTAGGAAGTGTTGAAAGAGAAAACAGAGTTATGGACCATTCTAAAGATCCTCTTGCACTAACCTTTGACCAAATGGCTAAAACAATTAGGACAATGATTTTTTGAAGACTGTCAGCTGCTATGAACTTGTAGTTCATTGCATAGGGATTGTTTGTGGATATGAAGTGAAATGAAAGAAGAGGAACAGCAAAAAGAGCTACAAATCTGTTTATCCCTGAACATTGATCTGGGGTAAAGATTTTCCACCATTTTACTGAACCATAAGCCAAGATCATAGCAACATATAAAGGAACAACAGCTGTTAGAACATGGTAAAGGTCTATTAAACTTATCATCTTTTTTTCGTTGTGGTTTTTTCTCAAATGGGTTTTCTGCAGAGAAGTGAAAAAATGGTATAAGGTTCAAACTTTTCACTCTAGAAGCACTTCATTCAAGTTTTTAACAAGAACCCACAAATTTTTTTCTTCAAGGAATGAATAAATAAGGCTTGTTCTTGTTCAATTGTTGCATTAATTTTCAAAGATGGCTTAGCAGGGATAATTTTATGGGCCTGGAAATGGCTGTAAAAAGAGCTATATTTTGCATGGTGAAATGATGAAAAAGAACTTAATAAGGACAGAGAAAAGGGGGCTGATGGAACAGCAAGAAAATCAATGGGTTGTAAGGTGATTTTCTGGTTAGTGAGGAGAAGGATGGGATGGTGTGACAGAATTGATATGCAGCAAGAGAAAATATTTTAAGGGAAATAAATGGCAGACAAAAGAAATAAAAGCAAAGGGCATTTTTTATAGTCTTTTGATGATGGATGGGAAGGAATGAGAATCCCCTATTACACTATAGCCTCTGGCCTATGTTAGTCGAATCTATCGTTTATGCATGTTATATGTGTCGATATAACACGATATGAGAGTATAAATATAGAATATTTATCGAGTGAGTAGTTTTATCTTCGTCAGTCTCTCATTCCCTTCCCCCCCCCCCCTCTTTTCTCTCCCTCTCTGTGTTTTCTGCTGCTCTTCTTTTTACTTTTGTTTTTGGCCAAATTTGGGCATTAGCTCCGGCCAATGGTCAAATCTTGATCCTTTTGTTTTGGTTTTATACCTCTATTTTGTACCACGAATCATATGAAACTTTTTTCAAAGTATTTTTTTCTTCAAGATTCAAGACACAGAGGTTAGATCTGTCTCATATCCAATGTTTTGAAACCCGGACAGGCCGGTCGGACCGGTCGGACCGTCGACCGGACCTCCGAGCGGTTCGGTTAGGTGCCAAAACCCGTTTTCGTCAAAAACCGCTCTGATTTCACTGACCTGGCCGGTCGGACCGTTTCGAATCAGAATAGCAAAAGCGATTTTGGGAAAATCGACCGGGTCACAAAATACATTTTTTTTTTAATTTTTCTGTATTAAAAAAGGGAAGAAGAAGAAAAATAGAGAGGGCGGTTTACGGCAGAGGAGAGGTGAAGGGAAAAAAAAGAGGGAGGGAGGTGGCGGTGGCGGTTCACGGCAGAGGAGAGGAGAAGAAAAGAGAGAGAGAGAGAGAGAGAGAGAGAGAGAGGTGGCGGTGGCGGTGGCGGTTCGTGGCAGAGAGAAGGAGAGGAGAAGAAAAAAAAAAGAGGGGCGGTGGCGGGGCGGTTCACGGCAGAGAGGAGAGGAGGGAAAAAAAAGGGAGGGAGTTGCTGCAGAGAGAGAGAGGAAGAGAAAAGAAGAGAAGGAGCGCCGGAGAAGGAGAAGAGGGGAAAGGGGCGCCTGGAGAAAAGATGAGAAGGAAATGATAGGGTTTTTTTTTCTCTAGGGTTGGATAAGAGACTTTATATATCTAGGACTAAAATGGCAATTAAAATATTATCACATAAACCCTAAACAATAATTATAGTACAAACAAGTCCTAAAAAGTCTATTTTCAACATTTAGTTGGATATTAAAATTAAAGGAGATATTTAAGAGAATAATTAAGATAAAATATATCTGAACTAGCTTTACATTAACAACATTTTTTATTAATAAGTATATATTATATATTTTTTAATATTTTTGACGTCACCGGGTCGATGACGGTTCGACCAGTGACCCGTGACCCAGTAACTTTTTCGGGTCGATGTCCGGTCCGGGTTTCAAAACATTGCTCATATCTTCACAGATCTAGACCTGTTTTCTATCTTTATAGGAGGATTCGTTCAACCCGGACTTGATATGGGCCCTTTATCAACTTTCTACATCTTACCGAGGCAATTTGTGAGACGGTTGATACGCTCATGGTCCTATAAATTGTCGATCCCTACGGAAGATGTTGAAAGTGATATTCTCCTGTCTCTATGGTTCAAGTATTGCGATGAAGATGCTGGGAAAAAGAAGATTATGTATTTGTTTAGTTTGCTAGTTTTATTAGTAGTATTTCCTAACCATCCAAGTTTTATTGAGTGTGTTTTTTTGTCTGTTATCATGATTTTCTAAATCATCGTATAACTTTTATTTTCTTGTATTTTTAGATTTTCCTTTGATTGTAATGACTTCGGTTATTTTGTGATTAATGGAAAATTTCTTATTCAACAAATAAATAAAGAGTAGTTTTATATCCGTTAGTGAGTAAGTTTAAAACTTATACTCAGATCAATAAGTGCAATACACGTAACATGACAAGTCATTTCTCTTTATTGTGAATTGGAAGTTTTGGCTTACGTATATTAAAAGTATTGGTCTGATTATAAATTTTAAACTTACTCACTAACTAAGATAAATTTTCTCACCGGATATGATCAACACTAATAAAATATTTTATTTTAAATGTTTAAATACCTAATATTTAAATATATTCGTACCCGACATCCGTACCCGAGTCCGAGTAACATAGACTCTAGCTATAGCGTAGCGGACACATTTCTGTACTATATCTATGGGTGTGCCCGTTACATATATCAATAATGATTGTTGGATCAAAAAAATTGGATCAAACAAGGATCAAATAGTATAAAATGAAAACGATTGTTAGAATTTAATGTGACTTTATGCCTTCTTGATCCAAATTTGATCCCAAATTTTTGATCCAATAATATTCTCAATTTAGAGTCTAATTAAAAATATTCTGCTTTATTTTTATGCGACTCATATTTTTTTTTATAAAAGATTTATTTCGAGTTTAAAGAATGTCTACATTATAGAACAAATCTCAACTATCGAATTAAAATTTAGAGATTGATTTTTTAAAGTAGAATACTTGTTCTCTTTTAAGAACATTGAACACGTGTTTATTATTTTCAAAGAAGAATATGTATAATATGCCAATCACCTTCCACATTTTCTTTGTACAAACTTTTTGAATTTGTCGTCCTTGTTTAGCCCTAATCTTCCCTGGTGATATGTATATTGATTGATTCCAAGACACCGGACTACAATACTACTCTTCTATTGATCACCGACCATTGATGGCCACTGGTCCGTCGGCTACGGTCCCTCCAAGGCCGGTCGCGTGGCCAAAATAATCATTTGCAGACATCCTTTCGGCTGGGATTTCCACGGCCCCGACAACTTTGCCAATTACACCTTTGACAGTCTTCAATTGGAAGTAAATGATGATGAATTGCGCCTTCAGGAGGCGCCATGGCGTTATACTTTAGTAGCCTATGGAAGAACTGCGCCGGGCTTTTTACAACATCGGATTCAAATGAGGTTTCTGGATCAGTTAGTTGGATGCTCTTCATGTTCTTATTCGATTTGATTTAGAGGAAGACTTTTGTAGACTGTGGCGCCAAGGGGTATGGACATTCTGTGGACTACGAATGCGAGGTTTTAAGTGGTCATTTGACTTCAATTCGAACAAAGAACCATCCATTGTGCCCATATGGATAGGATTTGAGGGTCTTCCGATCCATCTTTTCCACAATTCAAAGCTATTTTCACTTGCTAGCGCTGTGGGACAGCCGCTCGCATTAGACGAACCAACTGCAAAACTCACAAGGCCTAGCGTTGCGAGGGTATGTGTTGAGATTGACCTATTGAAACCTCTGCAGACATATGTTCGGATCACTCACACTCGATCGGGTAAAGGTTTCTGGCAACTGATATCTTATGATGACCTTCCACTTTATTAATTAACTTGCCGAGTTATCGGACATGATAATAGCTCTTATCGGACTTAGAAAAAGAAAGACGCTAATAAGCTGCCCACAGTGACTGAGATTATGAAAAATCCGCAAAGAATTGGAAAACAAGTGGATGTGTCGGATTTGGATATAACAAACAGAGTCTTGAAATCAGGAGTGGTTGTAGCTCCGGCAGTTAAAGGTAAAGACAAAGCTGTAACGGATATTGATATGACAAGGAAAATGTTGAAATTGAGAGTGGTTGCAGCTCCTATAACAACAAAAAAAGTCTTGGCCCGCCAAGTCGATGATATGCCAAGGAGAATCAAGTACAATAGTCTGCACAAGCTGCGACGCCACAAATAGAGGTTGCATTACCTAAAGTTCTAGAATTGGCGAAAACAAAAAAGACTTGGGTCGTCAAGTCTTCGATGAAATGCCCAGGAGAATCAAGTACATCAGCTACAAAGGCTGTGACGCCACTAAAAGATGTTACATTGACTAAAGGTCTAGAATTGATTAAGGGGGCTGACCCTAGTGGCCTCATCGGTAATTCACACTAATCACATTGCAAAAGTTGGAGCTGAGAAGTTATACACTATACCACCTCAGGGGACTACTGCATATTCGGAGACAACACTTGAAACACTAATTATACGTGAAGATAAGGAGCGGGAGATTATTGTTGCGGAAAACACGCAACCACTATTGAATGTGGCTGTCACAGGGGAGAATGAAATCACTCCCACAACAGCTGCAGGGCCAGCCCTTGGTGGTGTTCATGTAGCATCAGCTGTTCCAACTATGGATGAATTGAGCCGACAACATGGGGCAGCAACAGGGGACAACAACCTGATCCAAGACCAGGGGACTGAGTCAGGAGAATGCAGTACACAAAGCTGATACATGGGAGTTTCAATCAGCGGCTACGGAGATTGTTACGGATTAGAAGACAACTCAAACGCCCGTTATGCATCGAAAGGTAGTAAGCATTGATGATTTTATTGTTGATTTGCATATGAATTCCCCGATTATCCCGCTACTCACTATTGAGGAAGCTATGAGAGAACGGGAATCTTTTGCTACATTTGCTGAAGATCTTAATGGAATGGAAATTGTCAATACTCCTCCACCATTGGAGCAACATAATCCAGATATGATAATACTTATTCCCCTATCAGAGACTCCGACAGTGGTGGTTGAACCTGTCAAGAACACGATAATAAGTACGAAGAAGAAAAAGGCTACTTCATCCCAACCTGTGCGATGTTCTGAACGTTTACTTGGTAAGGGAAATCATGTTTCTGTTTAAATGACTTTGTTCATCTCTTATACTCATTTTCTGTTGTTTTATTATGAATTGGTTGATTTGGAACATAAGTGGAATTGGAAATGTTGCATCATTTGCTAGATTAAAACATCTAAAACGGTAACACTCTCTTTCTATGATTGCGGTTTTAGAACCTATGTTGGCTTTAAATGATCTCTCTATTACTACAACTCGACTGGGTTATGACTGTAGTTATGGTAATATAACTAGTAAGATTTGGATATTCTGGAATGGTACTCTTGATATAGAGGTCATCGGGGATTTTGAACAGGTTGTTCATCTAGCTATCAAATCAGTCTCTGGTACTACTTTATTTTATTCTATTATTTATGCTAAATGCTCTTATATATTGCGGAGAGATTTGTGGGCTCAGTTGGTGGCCTTTGCCGAGAGCAGGAATGGTCCATGGATTATGGGAAGGGATTTTAATGTAGTCACATTGGTGGATGAAAGTAGTGGTTCTATACCGGCACTTCTACCTATATCTGAATTTAATGAATCCATTGCGGATTGTTGGAAATTCCTTTTTTGGGGAGCAAGCATACATGGTGTAGATCCTCACCTAGACTTCTTTTGAGGCGGTTAGATAGAATCATGGTGAATAGTGCATGGAATGGGATCTTTTACTCATCACGAGTTGAACATCTGTCACGAGCAGAATCAGATCATAGCCCTCTTCTCTTATCTTTGCAAATTAATGGTTCACCAACTGGAAGGGCATTTCGATATCAAAATATGTGGTCAAAAGGCAGCGGTTTTAAATATCTGATTAGGAATTCTTGGGATGAGCCCTTTGAGGGGAATGGCATGGTCATTCTCATGGGAAAATTAAAGCGATTGAAGCGTCCATGGGTGGAGTGGAGTAAGCTTCAGTTTTCTAGGCTGGGAGAGACTGTTCGGGAAGCTGAAACTGCACTAAGGGCAGCGAAGGAATCATATGCAAATTTACGGAATGTTGAGTCTCAAGTGTCTATGGAAAAAATAAAAGAGAAATTTACATTTCTTTTACAATGTTAAGCAATTTATTGGAGGCAAAAATCTCGGTTGAAGTGGGTGCAAGAGGGGGATGCCAATACTAGATACTTCCATACATATTGTTCTAATCGGCATAAAAAAATGATGATTTCTCGGATTATGGAAAATGATGGAATTTGGATCACAGACACTGACCAAATTGGAAAAAAAGCAGCGAGTTTTTTGAGAACTTGCTCTCGGCTCAGGAAGATCTCAATCCTTTTGATCCGTTCATCCATTTGTTTCCTACTTGTGTGGACTACGAAACTAATTGGGGACTTGATATACTACCTTCTTTGGATGAAGTTCGTGTTGCGGTGTTTTCATTGAGTAAAGATAGTGCGGCGGGGCCGAATGGATTTAGCGGGGTCTTTTTTCAGTCTTGTTGGGACATTGTGGGTGGAGATGTGACACAAGTCTGTGGGAGCATTTTGGTCGGGTATCTCTTTGCCAAAAGCAATGGCAAGCTCTCTCATCATTCTTATTCCAAAGGGTGACTCTCCAAGCACTTTTAGTGATTTTATGCCTATTTCACTTTGTACTTTTGCCAGCAAGATTATTTCAAATGTGATGGCCATAAGATTGTCTGAATTGCTGCCTAAAATTGTGTCCGGAAACCAGTCAGGTTTTGTTAAAAGATGGTGTATTACTGATAATATTCTTCTAGCGACGGAGATGGTTCATGGTATTAATCGAAAAGTTCGCGGGGGAATTTAATTTTGAAGTTGGATATGATGAAAGCGTTTGATGGGGTATCGCATGACTATCTCATTAATATTCTTCGGGCGATGGAATTTTCTTACCACTTTCTTAATCTCATTCACAATGTGTTGCGGCATAATTGGTTCTTGGTGCTTTTGAATGGTAAACCTTATGTCTTCTTTCAATCTTCGAGGGGTGTGAAGCAAGGAGATCCTCTCTCACCTCTCATCTTCATCCTCTCGGTTGAACTTCTTTCCCGGGGCCTCAATCATGCCTTGGATACAGGTATATTATCTCTATTCTCTCTTCCTCATGGCCATCTCAAGATTTCACACCTAGCGTTTGCGGATGATGTTGTTATTTTTTCGAATGGGTCAAAACATAACTTGCGACAATTAATGGCTTTTTTTTAGGTGTATCAGAAATGTACGGGCAGCTCATGAATCCTCGTAAGAGTTCTTTTTACACTTCCTCCAAATCTAATCACCTTTATGCCACCAAGGTGACAGAGATCACGGGCTTTGTGCAATCTTCTTTTCCTATGACCTATTTAGGCTGTCCTATTTTCCCGGGCCGATCTCGAGTTTTGTATTATCAACCATTAGTTTCGGCTATTAATAGTCGAATTGAAGGTTAGCAGCATAAACTCCTCAACATGGCAGGGCACATCGTTCTCATCAAACATGTGCTTGATTCTTTAACTTTGCATATTTTAGTTGTCGCTAATCCTCCATTGCAGGTGTTTCGGGATATTGAAAGGAACATGGCTAGGTTTCTGTGGGGACATTCGAATGTTAACCATCGACGCCATTGGATGGCTTGGAACCGGTTGTGCTCTAGTCCAGATTCAAATGGTTTGGGACTTCACTCTTTGAAAATTATTCTTATGCTTTTAACTGTAAGTTATAATGGCGTTTCAGGTCGGACCGCTCACTTTGGAGGGATTTCCTTGAAGCAAGATATTTCCGTGATTTGCTTCACCAGTCGCAAGTTGAAGATGAAAATTGGATGTCTTCTATCTGGCGGAAAATGATTGCAGTTAAAGACATCGTGGAAGCAAATATGGGTCTTCTGGTGCGTGATGGCTCATCCTCTTTGTATTTTGAAAATATCCAATGTCACAAAAGTTTTCACAGTCGTTGGCTGAATGTTTTAGCACTTGATGCTATTCTTGTGGCTAAAATCCGAGATTATTGCAACGATTAAACATGGGATCGCTCTCTTTTTTGTTCATTGCTGCCCGACCAGATTAATCAGCTGCCAGAGGTTCATCTTCGGCATGATAGGGGGCCTGATGAATTGGTTTGGATCCCGGAAGCTGATGGGAAATTTACACACTCCGATCGGCCATGAATTTGCGGAAACCGCCTTCGGCTACCATGCTCACTCGTAAAATTACATGGTCATCTTTCTTGCCACTCTCTTTAACTCTTTTTTTGTGGAAGTTTTGGAATTGTTTTTTGGCTTTTGATAATATACGATATCGATTGGGATTTCAATGTGCATCACGATATTCTTTTTTAAATGGTCAGAATTTTTCCGATCATGTTTTCTTGCATTGTAAATGGGGTCAATGTTTGTGGTTGTATGCGGCTGGTCTAGTGGGTATGGATTTGGGTATACACAATTTTCGTTCCTCGCACCATATGCTTAAATATTGGGTTTTTAAGGGAAGAAGTCTGAAGCATAAATCCTTTGTCATTCTTGCTAGCTCGGTTTTGTGGATACTTTGGGTGCAACGTTGTAGATTTGTGTTTGAAGGGACACGACCCTTTTTTACAGCCACGAACGTTGCGTTGAAAGATTATATCGGTCCTATTTCGACTTAGGCGAACATTATTTTGGATCCTTCTGCAGCTTTTCGAGGGCATCCTGCAACACGGCCATTTTTGCTCAAATGGTTAAATGAAAGTTCTTCGCATGACATCGTTCTCAACATTGATGGAGCGGTACGAGGCAATCTGGGCCCTGCAACCATTGGAGGTATATTACGGACAAGTAATGTCACTTTTATTTTTAGTTTCTCTATGTTTATAGTTGCCGATGCTATGAACTCACTAGCAGAACTGGAAGCACTGCGGGTATCACTCAAGTTTTCTTGCGAACGGAATTACTACGTGACTCTAGTTCAATCGGATTCCTCTTTTGTGGTTGGCGCCATCACACGAGGCAAAGTAGATGCTTGGCGTCTTGACACTTTATTCCATCAGACGAAGGACTTACTTGGAACGATTCCCATTAGAGGTAACCCACGGGAAGTGAACAAAGTTGCAGATGCTTTGGCGAACTTGTCATTTGATGATCGAAGAGCAAAGGTATTTGAGAACTTTGAGAGTTTGCCTGTTCATATACAAGGTTTATGCACATTAGACCACTTAGGGACCCCATATATTCGGATTAAAAAGCTTTTGTATAGGTATGCTATTTAGTTCTTTTAGCTTATTTTTATGAGAACTGAGCTATATCATAAATAGCTCTCTTATACTTTGCTTTTTTTTTGCATTTATCTTAGGAGTTTGTAACACCTGAATCATGTGATAAATGATTCAGTTTTTGCATTGTTCCTTTGTGTTTGGAGTGGATTTGTTTCCACCTACTTAGAGGTTTTGGTATTACGCTCCCCTATTTGTATCTTTTGCTTCGGCTTTAATTAATAAACGGGTACCCCCAACCACGTTGGTGGCTTAAAAAAAAAGAAGAATATGTATTCTAAAAAAATAAGCACTTTTCATCCAAAAAAAATAAGAATTCTTCCTTCTAAAAAAATACGACGACTCTAATGTTTAAGAGGCAAAAGGCGTTACACACTGAAATCATGAGCGAGATTTAAGATGTCTCCAAACATTATTGCAACTACAAAGGAAGATTGGGAGAGTCCTAACCCCGCATTGCCGCTCACATATTTTTTTTGAGCTTTGCATGTAGGCGTAGACTTAAAATTTTTTTTTTTTTGGGGGTTAGGGGGGAGGGGGTTAGTAGCCTGGGCGCTATGGCCCGGTGTCGAACTCAGGACCTCTTGGCTGTGAGCGAAGAGGAGCCCCACTGGACTACGACCTTCTTGACAGACGTAGACTTAACTTAAACAACATCAAAGATCATTCATTATATATATGCTACCAACAAGGGTGATGGTCAAGTGGTTCCAACCTTATTCCCAAGTGATTTGGTAAAGCTGAGGTCATGAATCTTATTCCCAAGTGGTTTGGTAAAGCCGATGCCATGAGTTCGAACCTTGGTTGGTGCTGCCGGCTTCTAGGAATTATACTTGCCCCTTATTGGTGCTACTTTGTCAGAGGCCAGTGCTTGCGCTGGTTGTTCAGTTAAGTCTGATATGTTCGCTGATTAACACAAAAACCCGAGCATAAAGTAGCGGTAGGTGTTGGTCACTATCACTTGCACCTTCTCTTTACTTAGCAAAAAAAAAAAAAAAATCATTATATGCTAGTGGAACTATTTCACATCACAGTTACTTCAACTTTTATTTATTTATTTTTTGTAACTCATATATTCTCTTATAAAATATTTAATTTTTACGAGATTCAAAATATATTTTTAAAAGTTTTATTGTGGAACATGTGTTTGTAGCAAACACTGCAATAATATATGATATGATTTTTTAAACGGGTATTTTATACCGTACTGATAAACACTTATTTTGCATAAGAGTAGGATTGCTCCAAACATTATCCAGCTAAAAAAGAAAATTGGAAGGAAGACCAAAATTTTTAATTTCTTTCATTAAAAAAATGCTCTCTAAATCATAGTCCTATGCAAACACAAAAACCTAGTTAATCCCAGCCGTCATGGCTGCCCCAACGGCGGTGGCGCCTCTCGAAGGGGGGTTTGGCCGAAGAAGTCCTTCGCGGACCTCGTCTCTGACCCTCCGACGAAGGCAACGTTGCCAATCAAGCACCTTGCTACATTTAAGGGAGAACCATCGATAACAATTGAAGATGATGAACTATCTGTCCTAAAAAAGCCGTGGAAACTCCCATTTGTTGGAAAATTAAGTCGACGGGTGCCACTATTGGAATCTCTGAGGAAAGATTTCAACAAATTGCAATGCAAGGGCAATTTTTGGATCGGATCACTTGATGCTCGGCATGTCGTGATTCGTTTTGATCACGAAGAGAATTATTACCGATTTTGGCGTAAAGGAATTTGGACTTTCGGTGGGAATCGCATGAGAGTGTTTAAATGGACCTTTGATTTTGATCCGGCGGTCGAATCATCGATTGTACCATTGTGGATACGTTTTCAGGACTTACCCTTTCACCTATTCAATAAGTCCTATCTCTTTTCTATGGCGACCTCCGCAGGCACACCGCTTGTATTGGATGAACTCACTGCTAATGTTACCCGCCCTAGTGTCGCTAGGGTATGCGTAGATGTGGATTTTCTTAAGCCTATATGGATCACATATGGGTCCCGCACGCGCAATCCGATAAAAAGTTTTGGCAACAAATCACATACGAGAATCTCCCGGAATATTGTTCAAATTGTTGGAAAATTGGACACGGGAACACTGACTACAAATATGTGCAGATCAGGACTGACGTCACCAATGCTGATGTCATCAATGCCAGGGTTGACGCCATGTCGAAGAGGATTTTGCAGTGTCTTGGGAAACAGCAAGCGGAGCCACCCCGACTTCTGAAATCGGGAATATTGTTAGCTTTCCAGTGACGAAGAATTTCGAAGGCGAGTCAAATAAACTGTTGCATTATTTTGCAGTTTTTATAGGTAAGTCGGTATACTGTTGCAGTTTTTCGCCCCCCAACAAACAATTTCTGACTTCGTCCTTGCATGCGTGTTCTGACCACCCAAATTAATAAAATGATTATTCTTTAAAAAAAAAGAAAAAAGAAAATTGGGAGAGCCCTAACTCACTTATGATTTTATTGCGGAATGAGTTTTATTTTACATGGTGCGAAACAAATCTTAATCATCAGATTAGTTTATCTGAAGACTAAATTATTCCGCATGTATAAAATAAAAACACCGTTGCTATCAGAGTCGACCCTGAACCCACATGTCACACACACATATATAGTGTGTAGTGTGTGCGCGAGAGAGAGAGAGAGAGAGAGAGAGAGAGAGAGAGAGAGAGAGAGAGAGAGAGAGTGAGTGTGTGTGTGTGTGTGTCCAACACAAACAACATCAAAGAGCATTTTTTTGTGATTAACCAGTTACTCCAATTAGATCTTCATTTGAATCATAAAAATGAAAATAGACAATATAATATTGCGTTGTGAATATATAAAAATTAGGTTAAATAAAAAAAAATTAGTTATTTTATAAATCATGAAGAATATAAATAAATATGAAAAATATATATAACACTCACTTGATTTTTTTAGAGTGATAGATTATTAAAAATATAAAAAATACATTCGTTTGAACTTTTTCAAAAAAGTTTAAACGGAAGAAAATACATTCTTTTTTCAAATATTGGTATTTAGACATTTTACTTAACTATTCAGTGGAGATTTAAATATCACTTTAGTCATCTCGATGGAATTTTTTTATAAAGATATATTATTATTTTCCCTTGACATTGTTTGAAAGAAATATATGCAATATACACATATAGTGAGAGAGGAAAGAGGGCATAACTTAAATGTCAAAACATCAAACGTAGTTTTGTGCTAACTTTATTTTCGTTTAGAAGATGAGAGTTTGATTAATGTCAAGTCAGGAATCGTCTCTTCCTAAGTTGCTGATATACAAATAGCGTCAAGTGAACTCAATTAAGAAATATTCTGCGATTTAAATCCTACATTAATCTTAAAAATGGAGAGATAGGACCCCTAAAGTTAACTTTTTTTTTGAAAAGAAGGTATCTAGTAGCAATAGTAAAGCAGCATCACTCTCATTCTCCATATATAAGACATATTATATAAGAGGAAAATGACCAAACAGCATCGAAGGGAAAGGGAAAGGGAAAGGAGAGGCGAAAGGAGAAGGAAAACAAAACAAAACAAAACAAAGAGCTGCATATGCTGAGAATAGAATTGAGATAGAGGGGGGATTAAAAAAGATTCCCACCCAACTTTGTGTAATTAATTTATAAAAGTATTAATTATTTTAGTTTTGCATTTGTGGGCTTAGTTTTCTCCTTTTTGGTATGTCGGAAGAAAAATATTTCTGTGGCCCCCATATTTTACCCTAGGAATCTTTCGTTCAGTGTCTCATTCCCTGTCTTACTATTAAGAAATTGATATGTGTTAATATTTTAACTAAAAAATTATAACTTAAAAGAAATAGTGGAATCCGTAAAAAAAAACGTGAACATATGTCAATCATCTATTCATCTATTCGTAGAAATAAGAAATAGAACACAAAATGATGACAAAGGATTTATTTGCCCATTTTTTAGTTTCTCTTAATTTTTTCTGCCTTTTATTTTGTGTAATAAAAAAAAAAAAAAAACCTTAATATAGGAGGAAAGTGATGTTTGGCAGTCACTTTTGTCTACCCAGAAACGAAGACAGAGGGGGATGGAGGGGGCAGTCGCTCCCAAAATTTTTAAAAATATTAATAGGTTTAGTAAATTTTATATGTATTTCGAAATATTTGATCAGTTTACCTCTCCCTCTAAATTTTTTTTTCCCGTTTTTATATGTAATTGGACATATTGTTGCAGTTTTGCCTCCTCAATACCAAATTTTTGACTTTATCCCTGTTTTACCCTAAAGATTATGGTCAGAGTAAGGAATATAAATGTGGGATGTAATTTGGTTTTGTGAACTTCTCTGGATTTCGTTATTCGTCACTACGATAGGTTATTTCATAAAAATAAATTAATAAATAAAATCTATAAGATTTTTAAGTTATTTACGTTTTTCAGTATTGCCTTTAACAATTGCCATGTTTTCCCTAAATGCGTAAGTCAGGGATGATTAGGAGCCAAGGGTCAAAGTCATTTAGTATCGCAGCGCGTTTAATTGTTTAAAGACACGATATGTGACATATGAGATTAATCTATGATAAATATTTATTTAAAAATGAAAATCAGCAATATTATCACTTTTTTTTGTATAAAAAAAGAGCATTAATGTGAATGTGTTGAAGCGGAGTCTAATTGTCTTGAGTTGTAATAACTTATATTTTGAAAATTGGAGCAAGCATCAACTCGTAGAAATTCAATGGTTGATGAGTTCGACCGAATTTGATTGCCTATGACCAGATAACGTCATTAATAAATAATAAATAAATAAATATTAATAAATATATAAGAATAGAGGCTTAAGTACTTCCCAAGTGCAGAATCTCTAGCCATTAAACGGGGCATTTGTCTCTCTCTTATTATTATTATTATTTTTATTATTTTTATTGAAATGAATATGTAATCGCTATTTTGAAAGTATGCAGTAGATAAAACTTATCTCATAAAAGCTTATAATCACACAAAAAGATAAATTGCATTAAGCAAGCCTGTTCGAGAAGACCATGTCTTTTAGTTTTAGTCTTTAGCATATTCATATGTTCCTAAGACCTGCCCTGACCCGTGGACGTGGTGGTAATCGGAGCCGAAACCATCTAAAATTTTATCTTACCAAAAAAAAAATAAAAAAAAATAAAAATGTCCCTCTACTTGCATTTCCACTTCTCTGTCCTATACTGCTATTATCTTCTCTATTCTTCTCCTCTTCTGGACTGTCCTCTCCATTTGCTACCAGTTTATTTGAATTAGTTTTTAGTTTGAGAATTTGTATCTCAAAGATTGAAACAGTGAATTATTTGTAAAAAGATATGTGAGGTCTAAAAAGATAATTTTATATCGAAAAATGTTGTGATAATAAAAAGCATAGACCTCATTTTTACCTCCTTTTGTTATCTATATCCCCTCCTTTCCCTTCGATTCTCAAGTTCTTCGAACATCTGTTGTTAGCACTATCAAACTGGTTATAAATTCGCGGATAGGCCCGTGACTCGTGTTATTTGGACGGATTTGGACTTACTTATTCCTAGTTCGTTTAAATGCGGGTCATTTTAGCTTGCTCCGTATGGACCACGAACCAACACGGGCTAGCCCGCTAAAAATAAATAAATAACAAAACCTTCATTTTTAAGTTTTATTCTCCTTTTTTTATTTTCATTTTTTAATAAAATTTTTAAAAAAATAAATAACAAAAAAAACCAATTTTAACCTTTACTCTTTTTTAAAATTTTCAAACAGGACCAATAACTCAAATTTCAAATATTAAATTGATAAGAACATATACTACACATGATGTAGTTAAAATAAGTCGAGAAAGGTATATCTGATTAATGGGTATGTCCTTAATAGTTAAAAAACAACAGGTTATAGTGTTTTACTTAAAATAAGTTACTATTGAAATATTCTTAATTACTTATTTATTCAGCTTATATCTTAGAATAAGCCATACAAGCTAATTTGAAAAAACTCAAGAGAATTTTATTTTTAGAATAAATTATACTGAAACTACTTTTCTTTTAAGTAAATATTTATAGTATATGATATATTAAATACAAAACAATCATATAAATATATTTTCATTTCTTATTTCTCCCTCGATTGAATGTTGGGAGAAGATTTAATTAATTTTCAACGATTTTTTCAGCAGATAAGAACAACTTCATTTATACAGAAAGTGCTGCTTTTATAAAAATACTTTTTCAATAATTTAAAAAATTTCAGCAATAGAAAAACAACATATCCAGCGGCAGATTTTGTTACTTTCAAGCAATAGTGTGACATTATCCTTGTGGTTAGAATAAAACACCACGGTTCCAATACGGAACGTGAAAAATTCTGCACGTGCGTAATTTTTTTCGTTCGTTGGATTAAAATTTTAATAGTTAAAATTGATTTAAAAAAATGTATGTTCTGATTTTCAGAACACTTATTTGTGCGAATATCCGTTTTTAAGTGAAAAACACATATTTTTAAGATAAAAATAACTGTTTTTAAGTGTTATATATATACTAAAAAAATACATGTTTCGAATAGGAGGCGAAGTGAGAATAAAGAACAAGAGAAGCTGAAAAGGAAAAAGAAAAGAAAATGAGAACACATTAGAGAGAGACAGTGGCTAAGAAAAGGGCCAAAAAAAGCAATCCGGCTCCTATGCAGAATAAGGAAAAATTCGTACGTGCGAAACAATATCAGCCGTCGAATGATAGTTTGAACGGTTCAGATCTGGAGAGAGAAAAGTGGCCGTTAAAAAACCTCATCTGACGGCTGGGATGGTATCCCGCACGTCCCGCACCAAATCTGTCTCGCATAGGAGCCGGGAGCCAAAAAAAGAAAGAAAAAGAAAGGCAGAGCATGAAAAGTAAAGAGGAATAAAATCCGCAAATGCAGGGATGTTTAGAGCATCTCAGAAGGGAGAATCTTCTCAATCCAAGTGAGCTTTCAAGCGTGACAATTGACACGCCTCGCCTCCTTCTGCAATCATTTGCATATTTCTATCTTTGGTGCTCCTAATTTCCATTATTAAATTGTTAAATAAAGTTGTACGGAGAGTGATATAAAGAATTCCAACGGTTTAATTTGCATCTTCACGATTTCAGAATGGTAAAGGTGAGGAGAAGTAGTAGCGGAGCCAGAAATTTTTCTTTGGGGGGCATAATTAACATTGACAAAATAAATTCATAAAAGTATATAAACATTGGCTGAGTCAAATTTTTTTTTTGATGAAATCTTATAAACTAGAGTTATTCACATTTTGTTCACCCTTTTCACTCTATTGATCAGTGTTTCATAAATCTCCAAATCCTCTGACTTAAAAACAAAATGGCAAAGCTACAAAGTTTTTATTGTCATTAACGTGTATGGCACATCAAAGAGAAGGACTATCGAGAAGAAAAAATAAATATTTACTATTGAAATTAAAATATATATCATATTTGATTGTTGAATCCAAAATGAACAAGTTTGAATAAAAAGGCCCCAAAGACCTTTTTTGTATGATTAGACCAAAATAAAAGGTCATTTAGAAATATTAGGGGTATTAGAGATGAAGTTGGAGGAACCATGGAGGGCTTGTTATTAATGTGAACGAATATTGACCACACGGTCCACAACACATAGTCTAATGAACCGTAATTAATATCAAAATTTTCCAACTTAAATCTTGAATGCCATAAATTTGCCTCATTTTCAAAAGCCACTTGTAGTCTATAAGACTATAATTTGTACACTATTTTTCTTATTTTTGATAAAATCTTATATTATAATCTATTAGTAATTATGAATTTTTTTGATGAAATTTTATAAATATTATAATCTCTTATACAATTAAGTTTGTTATAATTTTAACCAAAATTGTTAAGATATGAGTGGTGTAATTCCTATAATTCACGAACTAAAAAATCTATTTTTAAATTATAAAGTGATTCAAAATGTTCACGGGACGAGGTGCTATAAAAACAAAACTAAAATTATATATATATTTTTTTTTTTGGGAAAAAATTGGAGGGACACTTGCCCCCCAGGCCCCCATCTAGCTCCACCAGTGAAGAGAAGGTGTTATCTCTGCAATATGCAAATATGAAAAAAATAATTATTTTGATATGAAAAAATATATTTTTATCTCTAAATAATTATTTTAATTACAAACGTCGGATCGTGTGCTCCGACAGTACTCCTAGTATCCAGACGATGCTAAGAAACCCAACACCTTAACCGAGTTGCGGTCCCACATGCCCTGCCCTCCCTCGTCTCCAGTGGCGGATCCAAGGGGTGGTCCAAGTATGCCCAGGACCACCCCAAGATCAAAGAAACAAGTTTAATTTTCACCCTAAATTGTTGAGGGACCACCCTAAATTTCAATCCTAAATTATCTAATGTGCAACGAAATTTGTAGGTTTCCCCCTAAATTGTTGAGGGACCACCCTAAATTTCAATCCTGGATCCGCCCCTGCTCGTCTCATTACAACTTTTCATTTCTTTCTTTCGTTTTTCTTAGGTTAATAGGAAGGTTTTTGTTGGATTCCATCTTAGGTTGATGGTTATGGTCTTTTTGTCCTAAATAGTATTCGTGTAATTGTTAGGGTTGAGTCAGTCGAAGATGTAGTCGACTGAGCAGATACTAGAAGTTTCGAATTGCTATTTTTGCTAGTGATTATCTTCTTTATTCTGGTAAAAAACTGATTATGGAGTGAAAATCATCACCGTCATCTTCCTCCCCAAGTGTCACTAATCTCTTTACCACATACTCAAATACATCGTAATGGTACATGGCTTTGTCTTTCAATCTCTACTTATTTTTGACTTGCACACTTAACGAACATTAGAAAAATATAACAGATCACAACAAAAAAAGAAAGCAACTTAAAGAATCGAAAGGGAAAATTGAGATATGAACTATCTCTATTGGTTCCAGCCCCACACCACATTCACATAATTAGTCTCTCAAACATGTAAATCGAAGGTCCGTTTAATATATCTTGTAATTAGAGAGTGGGACTATGACCAATAGAGATAGTTCGTACTTCAACTTCCCAATCGGAAGATTGCACGAAATCCATATTTCATTGCTTGAAAATATCGTTTACAAAAACTTGAATGCACACAAGAATGCCTAGGAACGATGAAAGAGGAGGATATGAGTCTCCCTTTAATTTCTTATATGGCTCAAATCCTTCCCAAGATTTCTCTAAATCCACCTCCAAAGTCCAATTAGCAACCCTAAGAGGTTTTTTAATTATTAAAAGTTCAAAATCTTTCTAATTGAAGAAAACAACATCAGAATATATCAAGAACAACTGAAGATAAAAATGAGATAATACAAAAGAAAATGATAAAATTATATTTATAGACGAACGTAACTTAAAAAAAAATTTAAAATTGGTAAAAAAGTTAAATATTTTAGGAAGATATAATAATAAAAAAAACTAAAATTCTTAGATTATGCCACCACGCAAGGAATAATAGTTTTGGACAAACTCCGAAACTGGACCAGGCCTTGATCCCCAAACGGATGAGTCACACCACCATGGGCTTTTACATACTTTGTGGGCCCAAATTGAAGATACTATTTTCGCATAGGGTGGTGATTATTGGATCAAAAAATTTGGATCAAAATTGGATCAAGAAGGCATAAAGTCACATTAAATTCTAAGAATCATTTTCATTTCATACTATTTGATCCTTATTTGATCCAAATTTTTTGATCCAACAATCATTATTGTTTCGCATATTAGGGCTCAAACGAATTGACCCCTTATCGAACTATTCCATAAAGGATCTATTCGAATTTGAAAGTTTAATCTCGAACTCTAATATGATTTCATACTCGAGTCCTTAATTGATACTATTTTTGTATATTAGGTCTCAAATGAATTTACCTCTTATCGAACTATTTCATCAATGATCGATTCGTTGAAAGTTTACTCTCGAACTCTAATATGATTTCATACTAGAGTCCTTAAATGATACTATTTTTGTATATTAGGGCTCAAACGAATTGACCCCTTATCAAACTATTCGATAAAGGATCGTTTTGAATTTGAAAGTTTAATCTCGAACCCCTAATATGATTTCATACCCGATTCGAGATTGGATACTTAAAAATTATATTATTATGTTATAACTAGGTTTTTGGTAGATAGGTGATCAATCACTTGACCTCAGATTCATGTTGTTTGTCCAAACAACGGCCGCTTTATAGTAGCTAGGTGGAAAAAACTATGTAAATGACAAGTTAAAAACTTTACATGTTTGGATGCTATAGACCACTTTGTACAACATGCTTTTATAATATTTTAATATAAAAATGTTTATTTATGTATTTTTAACTGAATAGCGCGATATAGAAAATATATGATAGTAACCACTATTGATTTTTATAGGAGAGTTTTTTTTTTTTCAACTATTAAGTCAGGAGTTCGAGTAATCTGAAGGAGAAATAATAACCATTATTGATCTTTTTGTTTTTTATTTTTTATAATGAGATAATCACTATTTTTGCCCCTGAGCTATCTTTCAAAAGCAACTGTTACCCCTAAGGAATATATCGTGCCATTTGTATCCCCAACAACTTACGGGGTGCCATTTATGCCCAAATGTGGCGGCGGCCGGCGAAAAGAGGCGGTGTTGCACATATGCGAATCGCACAAGCATATTTTCAGGGGCAATTTCGTCCATTCATATTTTTAATTAAAAAAAAAATAAACCCTCCCCCATTCCTCCCCACCCTTCTCCCACCACTACCAATTTCAAGAACAACCACCTATCCCCACCACCACCAAAGCCGCCGCCGCCTCCTCCATCAATTTCTTCACTTAAACTCCATTTCATAGAAGCATCTAAACATCACAAAGAACAAACCCTCCCCCATTCCTCCCCACCCCTCTCCCACCACTACCAATTTCAAGAACAACCACCTATCCCCACCACCACCAAAGCCGCCGCCGCCTCCTTCTCCTCCTCTACCAATTTCTTCACTTAAACTCCATTTCACAAAAGCATCTAAACATCAAATGAGCTAAGAACATGAAGAGAGAAAAAAAAACCCCAGCAGTGGTGAGTGGCGGAGGGAGGGAGGGAGAGAGGGGTGAGTGGCGGGGGAGGGAAGGAGGATTCCGCCATTTTTGGGCATAAATGGCACCCCGTAAATTGTTGGGAACACAAATGGCACGATATATAATCCTGAGGGGTAACAGTTGCTTTTGAAAGTAAACTCAGGGGCATAAATAGTGATTATCTCAAGAGAAACGAATTGGTTTTCTTTTTCAGTTTTTCTTTTTTCTTTTTGGAGAAGAATAATGAGGGGTGAGTGGTGGAGGAGATGGCGGAGGGAGGGAAGGGTGAGTGGGGATGAAGATGATGTTGATGAAGAGGATGAGAAGGCTTGCAAATGACGAATTTACCCCTCAGATTTCGCATGTGCGGCCAGCACGCGTGCAACGCCGCCTTTTTTGACCGGCCGCCGTCACTTTTGGGCATAAATGGCACACCGTAAGTTGTTGGGGACAAGAATGGCACAATATATTCCTTAGGGGTAACAGTTGCTTTTGGGCGGGGGCGCATTGATGTCCTCATCAATAACGCTGGAGTCAGGGGCGGCTAAGGCCATGTGCGAGGTGACCGACCGCACAGGGCCCCCAAAAATCCGGGGCCCCTAATTTTTTTTTTTTTGTATATATATACACTTGGCCTAAAATCCGGGGACCCAACTTTTTTTGTTTATATATATACTTAGCAAAAACTCCGGGGCCTCAATTGTTTTTGTTTATATATATACTGAGCAAAAAATTCGAGGCCCCCATTTTTTTTTTGTTTATATATATACTAAGCCAAAAAATCCGGGGCCTCAATTTTTTTTTTTGTTTATATATATACTAAGCAAAATATTCGGGGCCCCCATTTTTATATATATACTAAGCAAAAAAATCCGAGGCCCCAATTTTTTTTTTGTTTATATATATACTTAGAAAAAAATCCGGGGCCTAAAATTTTTTTTTGTTTATATATATACTAAGCAAAAAATTCAGGGCCCCCATTTTATTTTTGTTTATATATATACTAAGCAAAAAAATCCGTGGCCCCAATTTTTTGTTTGTTTATATATATACTTAGCAAAAAATCCGGGGCCCAATTTTTTTTGTTTATATATATATATATATATATACACACACTTGGTCTAAAATTCGGGGCCCCAATTTTTTTTTCGCACAGGGCCTCGGATATGTTTGAGCCGCCCCTGGCTGGAGTTATAATTTCTTGCCCAAATGGTGCGGTTCTAATTATGACAGTATTTTTATCAGTACCGAGCTGACATATCTTGTTACCAAATTATTTGATCTTTTTCTTTTGATGAATCTCAAATTATTTGATCAGACAATTGAGATTAGTTGTCATTATTTGTATTTTTTCAATAATTGTTCAAGAACTCCCAAACAGCTAATCTCGACCATTTGAGCAAATAACTCGTTGACCAAGATCTGTTTACCCGATGGTGTGACAAAATTAGTCATACATTGGAACTAACTTAGAAAGTAATTTTTTCGTCTCTCAAAATATATGGCGTTTTATAATTTTAAAGATATAATTTTTAAAATTATATGAAAAAAGAGGGAATAATTGATGTTTGATAATAAATAAAACTTTTTAAAGTTATAACGGTAAAAATATTTCCATTTCCCACGAAGACTAGTACAATAATTAAACTTAGTTTGGTTCACAAAATGTGAAAATGAGGGATAAATACGTCATCTAGGAATCTATTTACGTTATAGTTATTTTTTTTCTTGAATAAGAAATTTTCAATTTCACAAAATAGCCGAAACCATTACAATTAAAGGAAAATATGTAAATACAAAAAAATAAAAGTTATACAATGATTTAGAAAATCATGATAACAGTCAAAAATCACACTTAAAAAACTTAGGTGGTTAAGAGATACTATAATATTAAAACGAGTAGGATAAACAAATACATAATCTTATTTGCAAAAATCTTCTTCGCAACATCTCCATCGCAATTCTTTAACCACCTTAGGGATCGAAAATTTGTAGGATCATGGGCGTATCAACCGTCTTACAAATTGCCTCGGAATGTTGTTGAAAGTTGATAAAGGGCACAAATCAAGTCCGGGTTGTACGATTTCTTCTAGGAACAGGAAAAATAAGTAGATTTGTGAAGATCTTAGACAAATCTAACCCATGTGTCTTGAATCTTGAAGAAAAACACTTTGGAAAAAATCTCATATGATTTGTGGTACAAAATAAATGTATAATACCCGAATAAAAGCAAGTAAATAAAGTTAACTGACCAATATCCGATCCAAATTCGGCCAGTAAAATATGCAAGAAGGAGATTTTGCAGAGAGAAAAAATGGAGAAAAAAGTTGCACCTTTTCCTTACCATGGCTCCAGTGCGGAGCGGAAAATGTTCCGCACGTGTGGAACGGATTTTTATCTGTTGGATTAAAATTTTGACGGTTGAGATTGATTTAAAAAGAACACTTGTTCTGATTTTCAGAACAACAGGTGTTCTTAAGCTATTAAGAACACCTGTTCTCAAGGCAAAAAAAAAAAATGTTTCGCACATACTGAAAAATACCTGTTCTGCATAGGAGCCGGACTGCCTTTTCCTTTTCCTTCTTCTTCCTTTTGTTATATATATATATATATATATATATATATATATATATATATATATATATATATATATATATATATACTTTTGTTTGATACTATCTCCATTCCTAAATATAAGACTTTCATGACATTGTGCGAAAATTAAAGAAGAAAAAATTAAGATGTTTTTATAATTAAAATATCAATATTACTTTCTTAAATAGAATTTGTGGTAGACAAGTATTATTTAAGTGAGTAATATTGGTATTATAACTATAAAAATATCGTAATTTCTGTAACATGTAATGTAAGTCTTATATTTAAGAATGTTGGGAGTACTTATTTATAAAGAAAGAAAAGGAAAAAGAAACTTTTGATTAGTACGGGGGAAAGAGAAGGGAAGGCGAGTTGGAGAGATTCTTTAATTTACTTTGGTTTTAAATTTACAAAATAATGCCTAATTTTTATCATGGATGTATGCACCATATCTATCTTGAATACTTATTTTTCTCTAAAGTCAAACCCCCTTCAATGGAAACTATGGATCTTCTATATAACACTGCATCTCTGTAATTTTATTATTATTATAGTATGTAATATTTATAGTTTATCCTTTAAAATTTAGCATTTATCTTATTTTACTTAAACTATACCATTAAAAGTTTCTACAATTAACAATGCTACAATTCCGTCCTCACATTGAGAACGGAATTCCCACTTCCGTTCTCATATGGCGAAGGTTTTTCACGGATGTTCACCTTATTTTCACTCTAGTGTGTTGGCAAGTATTTTTTTAATATTATGCATTTATGTAGTTTTTAACATCATAAAAGTAAAAATTTCACACAAAAAAAAACTCTCAATTAAATTTAATTGCTAGAAATAAAATTACATGAAAAAAAAACTACAACTCCCGATCGTTCACACCCGTATTCTTACGAAATTTTGGTGCAATCCGCTCCCACACAGAAATGTTGGTGCACGATACATCCGACATCAGGTAGTCGGGGGGACCCTCAACAGTGGGCTCTTCCGGTGTTTTTGACCACTGACCGGCTTCGTCCACAGAAGCTCTTGCTCATTCTGACCCAAAATAATGCCTAGAAGGAAAAACTAAGGTTCGCCTTTCACGGTGTACCACATAGCCTTTGGATTAGCCTAATGTAGATTTAAAATAACAAAAAATGTAAGTTATGAAAAACTTATATTATAATAATTTGCCATAATTACACTATAATTTACTTTCACATATTCCACCCACTTGGCTTTAACACCATTAAAATCTATCGTGTTTGTACTGCAGTCGTATTTGAACAACGGCTAGTGCAAAAGTGCCTCAAAATCCCGAAACCTCCTGCGTAGTTTTGCTAAGTATGCATCGATCATTTCCGTTGTGAAATATCCGCCGGTGACGGAGTTCATGCCGTAGACAATTTTTAAAACTAGACCATTTATAAGTATGGTCTAGTTTATTACAATTATTTATTATTAGACCTCTCCAGAGGAGGAGTAGTAGAAGCCCGGCTAAGCGGGTGCCCCGTGAGGGGAGTAGTAGAAGTCCCGTTGAGCGGGTGTCGTAGAAGAGCCCGTTGAGCGGGTGCCCCGTGAGGGGAGTAGTAGAAGTCCCGTTGAGCGGGTGTCGTAGAAGTCCCGTGTTGAGCGGGTGTTGTAGAAGTCCCGTGTTGAGCGGGTGTCGTATAAGCCCGTTGAGCGGGTGCCCCAAGAGGGGAGTATAAGATCCACACAAGGGAGCCCAAAGAAATGACAATTAAATCATTCCCTTGTGTGAGATATGGGGATTGAACTTGGGACCTAAGCCCCAAGTGTGATGGCCTTACCCACTTGGCCATCCAATCCCTATGCCGTAGACAATTTCATTGTACATATCGGACCAGTGTTTTTCATCATTGTTACCCTGTAAATTAAATTCAATACAAATTTCTAATAACGCCTCTTCGTATTCTAAAGGCCATTCTTTAGTAAAATCAACATCCCTGAATTTGTTAACCATTTATTTTTTAATAAATTTTGGAAAGCTTGCCATTTTAAACAGTGAATTTTGAAGAGGGTAGGGAATTTTTTTGTTTGAGAGTTGTGAATGTTGTAGAGTGTGGTGAGGTTATTTATAGATATAACTGGTGTGTAAAAAAAATTCAAAATTTGATTTTTTTTTTAAAATTATTATGGAATTAAAAAGTCTCTAAAAATTGGTCAGAAATGAGAACGGAATTGCCAAATCTGTTCTCATTTTCAGTCTTCAATTATTCAAAAGCAAAAGTTGGGTGAGAAAAAACTAGACACTGCAAAAGTGCTGCAATTTGAGGACGGAAGTGACAATTCCGTCCTCAAGTCACGGGAGTCTAGAGTTTTTAGGGTTTCAGGACTTTATTAGAGTTAGGTTGAAGACGGAAGTGGCACTTCCATCCTGAACAAAAATATTTTCTCAAAAAAAACACTGCAATGGTTGACCCTTTCTTCCAAACTATGGACATCCTAATGCAAATTCCCTTACACTTTTATAGTTATATTGTGTTTCAATTGAATAAGAAATTCCAGTCTCAACAGCTATTGCATGGACAGCAACCTATCAAGGCTGCATATAATATTATGTTTTCCCCGAAGTCCAAATGTTTCCTATCAGTGGCTCTTCTCTCCTGCAGCTACATTGAATAAAAAATTATTCATTAATCATAAAATAGGCGAAGTCATTACAATCGAAAGATAATATGAAAATACAAGAAAATAACAGTTATACAATGATTTAAAAAATCATGATAACAGATAATAGCCCACACCCCGAGACTGGGTAAAAAAACACTAATACTAGTAAAAAAAGTAAATACATAATAAAAAATTTCACAGTATCTTATTCATAATCCTTGAACAACATTAGCAAAAGAAGTTCAGTTTCAACATCTTTCTTAAAAATGAACAATCTACAAGACCATGGATGTATCAACTGTCTAGTAGATTGTCTCGAAAATATGTAGAAAACTGAGAAAGAACGCAGAACAAGTTCGGGTTTAGAGAATCCTCCAAGGAGGATCGAAAAAAACTCCAGGTATGTAAAGATCTGAAGTAGATCTTACATCCGAGTCTTGAATCTTGAAAAAGATACCTCGAGAAATTTCATCACAATTTACGGCAAAATGAGAGGGTGAAGACACAAAAAGTGAAGGAGGGATGGGTAGATCCAACCAAGATCCGACTGAAAATCGAAATTTTTGGTTAAATCTAGCATGGAAGGAGAAAAAAATTTAGAGAGAGAGAAGAAAAAAAGCACTATTGCTCCTGGAGCAATTCAGAATCCAACTGCTGCAGCTACATTGCTCTGAACATATACACAACTAATAGACAACCTCACATTAAATAATTTGTACATGCAATTAATATTCTATAGATAGTGACAAATTGATTAAAATAAACTTATTTCAAAGAATGGATTTTTTTATTTTTATAGTATTCTTTTTTTTATATATATATTTAGTCTATAATTTAATTTTAGCCCATCATAATATTTTTGAATAATTTTAATAGTGCAATAAATTATACAAGTTTGTCCTCCAAATTTATGTGTCTGAATCCACTCCAATTGGAGTAGTTTTATCTTGATAGGTGAATAAGATTTAAAACTTATATTTAAACCAATAAATACAATATACGTAGGCCAAACGTGCAAATAAATAAGAAAGAGAATTGACTCTTTATCCTATGTATAATACACACTAAAATAAAATTTCTCTTCCAATTGCAGTGTATTTGTTTTTACCTTCCAAGGGAAGGTTTGATTTGATGTCCCCCTCGTTTATACTTCTTTATTTTATTTAATAAAATCGACATAGATCCATCCATAATACCCATCATTTTGAAGGCTTTTAGATAAAGAAAAATAAAGATATAAATAAATAAATTCAGCTTCACTTTTATTTTTAAAAAAAAATGTATTTCAGTTGCATTTTTTTTTTTTTTTTAGTTTAGCAAACTGCTGTTTAAAATTAACTAGATCTCAAATTACAAAATCCGGTTAATTTTAACTTTACTGTTTTACATCTTATCTATTTTACTTTTACTAGTGAACATACTTATAATTTTTTTTTTGCTAAGTAAAATTTTAATCCTTAACTGAATTCAAATTAGAATGAGAGTTACAAAAAGTTTCACTTCTATCACACAAGATTGAAGGGGAGTAACAACGGGGATTATAGTTTATTACATAGTTCGGTTTAGCTCAATAAATTATGTTATGAGCATAGAAATTAACCATCATATTAGTATAATGCAAATTTCAAACTTTGAATCTCGTAAAAATATCCTTTTCAACCTCTACTAAATCTTTGATGTCCAATAAAAATTCAATTCTAGGACTGTCATTGTGGATTGGTCCCACAACTTTCTCACATTAATTGAATAAAATTTATCTGCAGATGTGAACTCCATTCAATACTTATAAGGAAATTGTAGGGTCAATACCAAAAGAACAATAAAGTTTTTTTTGGCTGAATAAAACACTTATAAAGTTGAAACCATGAAGATGTATATATTTTTTGTTTTAGTCTTTTTTTTTAAAAATTAAAAGTTGGTCGGCACGTAGAAGATTTTATCCAATAATAATTATTACGATATTCTGATCTCAGCATGATTAGAGACAGCCTATAGTCTCTCTTTTGACTAATCATTCTCATTAACAACTTTTCTCCATCAGTAATTTTAGTAATCAAACAGTAAGAACATTAATAATTACACTCTTTATTAACCTTTTTGGTCTCAATTTTGAAAAGGTTTGTTCCATCTCGTCAGTGAACAATAATGATTGTTAGATCAAAGGGTATAAAATGAAAATGATTGTTAAAATTTAATGTGACATATCTTCTGTATCATGTCCTATTACACCATCAGTTCAATTTGTACTCCCTCCATTCCTAAATATAATTCCTTAGACAATTTTAGAAATTTAAGGAATTTGTCATTTTCACCGAAAGTTTTAATATTACCACTCTCTAACTTCTATAGCATAAGAAAAGAAAGGAAAAAAAAATAAAGATGGCGAAGGCGACAAATAAAAGAAATATCAAGGGTATAATTGGAATAAATTGTTGATAACTAATAAAAGAGGCTTAAACGACAATTAATTTGGATACCTATAAATCTCCTAAATGACAATTAAACGGGAATGAAGGGAGTATATAATTGTTAAGTGTTACACATTTTGTTCAGAATTCTATTGTTACCTTCAAGTTTTAAACTTTTTAAAATGAAATATTAACATTTGACAATTTATTGAAAAAGAATGTGACAGGAGATGAAATACGAGAATGTGATAGAATATTTGATTGCAAAAAAAATGTATTGCAATTTTTTCTTTTTCTTGCTTTTGAGTGGATGTATATTATATAATGATTTTTTATTTTTATTTTATAAACTCAAGTGGAATAATAGTATTAGGCTTGATCTTAGATACTATCTCGTCTCATAATGTGGGGATAGTTCTGATATGAACTAGGTCCATTGGATCCTTTGATTCAGAATTGATCACATCACTATATTATGAGGAGAGAGACAATTATGTGATGAGGTGACTAATTCTGAATCACAAGGTTCAAGTGGAATTCTAAACCTAATTCATATCAGAAAAATCTCATAATGTAGGCCCTTTTGATTTTCAAAAAGAAGAAGAAATATATTTCAAAAAAGATGATAATTGACATAGTAAAATATTTCATATTTGACTAAACTGTCTCGAGTTGATATTTATCGAATATATTTATTTTGTAAAATCTTTTGTAATCCATTTGCCAGACTTTATTATGATGGGATTGAATAGTGTTTAATGTAAAAATTTAAATTGTTTATTTATGCCGATGTGCGTTTTAGGACTTAAATCTTATATTTTGTCACAAATGAGATGTGGTTAATTCACCATTTTTTTTATTAGAAAGAGAGGAATAGTCAGTGGAGGATTTAAGGGCCTTACCCATTTTATTTTAAGCTAAGGATTTCGTAGGGTTTTCGAAGGCAAATAATCCTTTGTACCCGTTTATTTACTCATTCCTGTACACAACCAATCACAATTCAACATATGTATATATAATTAAAAAATTAATTACATGGATAATTTTGATTGGTTGAGTACAAGAATAAAAAAAATATAACAGCCGATTTTCACCCGTTTTCGAACCAGCTCATTCCTATATTTTTTTTATAATTGTACTTTCCTCACCTTTCCCTCAATTGTCTTGACAAAAAATGTTGGAGAATTAATGTATAAAGTGGACTTATTTGATCAAATTTAATTGTGTGTTCCACCGCTTAGTTTTAAAGTGTTTTGGATTCATCGCGGAGTGGGTTGGGCAAGCTTCACGATGATATATAGCATGTGAGGAAAATAATTCTCGGTGTGAATGATAAATTTGGTTAAAGTGGAGAGGTTATTAATGGAGGTGTGATGGTATCCCATATCGGTTGTGAAATCGATTAAAACTAGTTTATAAGCACTAGCTAGACTAATGATATTAAACAAGTGGATAAGGAGTACCCCTCGCGCGCTGTCCGTTTGTCTCGTTTAGACTCGACTCGCCACGCCTCGTCGTGTCGCGTCGCGCGTGTCCCTGCCGAGAAGGCAGTAATATCTTTTTGGACAAAATTACCGTAATAGTCCTTAACTATTGAGTAACTGCAAATGAGTCACATAATTTGTGTAATTGCAGAATGGTCCTTCCACGATTCTCCAGCAGTTTTGAGAACTGCACATTACCCCACTACGAGAAGTGGGAGTTACCCACGTTCTCCACTACGAGGTGAGGGAGTGAGGGCTAACCTGCCGTTTCCGACTGCTATAAAAGGCAGTCTCCCCCCACAGAATTATTTGCTACGAAAATTATTCTCCCTTCTTCATTTCTGCATTTCATACTAGTAATAGAGAGTTCTGCACATAAAAAGTTCGAAGTACTGCTTCTACGCTTCTGGCAAGTAGTGTGATTGGACGTTGTACCTTGGGAACTCATTGCTCTTGTAGGCCTGAAGCAATTAGGCGAGCAAATTGAGTTTAAGGGCAAGTGGTTTACTACTGCATCGTCCATGATATAATCCGAATTTGTTTATGAATTTATATTACGCGTCTGTTTAATTTCATATTCTTAGCAAAAGAACTAACAAAAAATTCTAAGAGTAAATATATTATAGTTTGATTCTCTAAACTTCTCATCTTGAGTCGGCCTTTAGTAATAATATATACTACCACCACGGAGAAATCACATGTGCTAAATTTCCTTTATATAATAGTAAAATTGTTTATTAGAGGGGAGATTTATTAGAGTTTAAACCCTATTATGTGGAAAATTAATTAACCAAATTTGTATTATAACTATTTCAAAATTAGAGAAGACCTCCATATATATCCATAAACAATTTTTTCTTTTCTTTTTTTGTTAGTAAATTTTTATTTTAGTTTTTTTATACATAATTTTTTCGAACTACTGCTTTTTTTCAAATTAGTAAAAATTAGTGGTTTTTAATCACTTTTGAACAAGTGTTTTGTACAAGTTTTCCAGTTTTAAGGATATTTTTTTTCAATTTAAATCATTAACATTGGTGATATGCGCAAAACATGTGATTAAAAGTGGTAGGAAAACACTAATTTTACACTAATTTAATAAAAGTAGTAGTTCAAAAATAATTTACGTATAGAAAGAGTTAAAATAATAATTTATTGACGAAAAGAAAAAGAGAGAAACAAAAATTATTTATGTATATATAGGGAGATTTTCTCTTAATTATAAATAATTTTATAGTCTTGCCCACCCCCACCCACCCACCCACCCTGCTACTGACTCTTTGGCAGCCCTTGGCAAAAATTAGCACCAAACAACAAGAACAGCAGTAGAGGGTCTTCAATAATCATTAAATAGGGGCTTACGGAGACAATGGCTGTATTCAACGACCACATTATGAGTTTTCAATTTCTTTCAAACTAAGGGAAATAAATTATTTTTCAAAAAACAAGAAAATTATCACACTTTGATCTTTTTGGCCGAAAGAAAAACACACACACATAATGCAGCACTGGTTTGGTGGGTCCGAAAAAACATTTGTAATTGTCACAGAAGTTCACATTTCTTCATTAAAGTTCTCTTTGAACTTGGCATGCAATAGAAGCAATCCTTTTTTATTTTATATATGTATATATTGTGTTTTATTAAAATCTAAAATCTATACACAAGAAGTGAGAAGAGGGAGTTAAAGCTAAAATCTATACGTATAAAGAAGTCAGACTTGACTACTAGACCAATGCATATGTATATATTATTGTTTATTTAATATTCCCTCCATTCCCTATTAATTGTCGTTTAGGAGATATTTAGGTATCCAAATTAATTATCGTTTAAGGTTCTTTTATTAGTTGTCAACAATTTATTTCAATTATACCCTCAATATTTTCCTTTCTTTATGAGGTAGAATTGAGGGAGGGTGGGGTGGGAGTAATATTGGAAATTTAGGTGAAAATGACAACTTCCTTAATTTTCTCAAATTGTCTAAAGAGTCTTATATTTAGGAATGGAGGGAGTAACATACATGTTAAAGATTGCACACTTTACACAATATAATTGATATTTTTATTTTTATTTTTATTTTTATGGCTAGATAATAAAGAAGATAGGATCCTGACATTTTTACCCCTCCTCCTATATCTATATACATGCATGTGTGTATGTATAAGATATGTTTAAATTGGGTCATACTTGAATTTGACCTGATTTGAGACTAAAACTCAAACCAAAACTAATTTTAATTGAATTTGTAAATAAAATTAGAATTATTAGATGATCTAAAATTTAGTTTGAGAATTAGACTAAGACCAAAATATAAAAACCTAACCCCAATCCAATCATTTTTTTTGCTAAGTGGGCCCCAATCCTATCTTACCCATAGTTTTACAAATACATTTTTACAAAATACACCACAATGCATGAGTGTACGTGGCTTGTTTTTATTGCATCGTGGTGTGACAATGCATGCATGCTCATGTACATCTATTGCTGCACGGACGATGTCATATTAGCTCATTAATTATCATGTTCATGTATTGGAAAACGTACATAATTCTTATAACTTTTAAATTCTACATATAAGTATAATACTATCTCCGTCCCAAATTGTTTGACACATTTCGAGTTTTCATTAAGATTAAGAAAATTATTCAAAAAAAATTAATATGATAAAAAAGTATTAAAATTCCCTCATTATTTGTAACATTTGGAATTTCCACTAACATTAAGAAAAATTATTGAAAGGCAATTAATATGATAAAAAAGTATTAAACCCCCTCAATTAATGATTACAAATTATTATTAGTGATTAGTTGAGTAATAAATTAGGAGTATGTCTAGAAAAATAACAATAAAGATACATTAATTTCTGAAACATGACAAATAATTTGGGATATCTAAAAAATTAAAACGGTACAAACAATTTGGAGGAGAAGTATTACTAACATTTTTTATCAACAATTTTGAATAATAATCTAACAATTGAGTGTTTGGTTTATAATTTAAAAGACTGTAAATTATACCTAAACTTAGAAAAGAAAGCACGAAATTATGTCTATAATATTGACATTATTTTCTGTGATTTAGAAATTTAGATTATTATTATTATATAGAGGAAAGACCCCATTTCCATTTTTCTCCTTTTGTTTAATGCTCTACTGTAAGAGGCGATAGTTCATGAACGAAAACAGACAAAATATTCATTGTATCAACGACCGTACATTAATGTCACTAATAAATGGTCACGGAATACATGGCAGAAAATATTTCCTCAATAAATGTCTGATTGGATTAGTTTTCAATATGATATTCCTGCTTTTAGTTTTAAATTAGACTTAAATTCAAATTAAGATTTCAATAGTTTAGTGCTTGGAGTTTTATTCACAAACTCAATTTTGAATCTCAATTTGAGTTTTAAATGCAGACCAAATAAAAAAGAAATGAGATAATAGTAAATGAGATTGTTCTTCAAACAAATAGAACTATTTCCTCACCAAATAAAAAAAAAAGTGGGAAAAAAATAAAACTCATGAGATAACTAACTTCCATATACTAAATTAGGGTTATTTGAAGCATTACTTGGAAGCCAATTTGCACAATAGCCTCAAGTATAATACTAATAAAAGAGGACACAAAAAAATAAAATAAAAAAGTCAGAAAATAAAAAAAAATGAGCAGAAAAATATCAAGCTTATCTATTGTGTAGAGGATTTGGACCTGTATAGACTTTCCTCTTATCAGCACCAAAAATCTCATCACTATCTTTATAATCTTCATTTCCTTTAATCAATCCTTTATGTTGTTGATCTTTATAAGCATTCATCAAAGGTGAAGAATTACCAACTAATTTGGAGCTTCTAAATTTGCCATTTTCTTCATGAGCATAACATGATGAAACTTCCATTTGAAATACCATGAGAAGAAGAAGAAGATAAAATAGAGCTAATTCCCTCCAACAAACCATGATGGGATCCCAAAAGTTGAAGACTTGGGAAGAGAGGAGAAATTGAGAAACTTCTTCTAGTGGGGGGTAAAAAGGTCAATTGTGGGATAAAAGAGGCAAAACAAATGTGCATAGATTTTGGTGTCCTCTAATTTAAACTTGGAGAAATGTGTTTTCTTGGAAACATTTCATTTTTTTCCCCTATGATTTCAGAGCCCAAAGAAACTTGCTACATAAAGCTCAACAAATAGGGATTCACTCACTATAAGGGTTTTGCTTTTACTTTCAAGTGTGGTTGGGGGGTTTGGGTGGGGGGGGGGGTGGGGGTAAGGGGTGTTAGTTTTTGGGAGTGGGAGATATAGATGTGGAAGCAAAAGCTTTGCTGACTACTTTGAAAGTCCATCAAGTGCTGCTTCTATATTCTCAATCTTTGATAATCTTGGAGTCATGTGAGAACAATCATATTTCCTTTCTTTTTGTTTTGTTTGGTTTATTGAAAAAACTTTTTTAAAACTGGACTTGTATCTAACTCAATCACTCAAAAGATATCTCAAAAGGAGGAGGGCTGTCTATGTCTTATATATTACAAATATGCACACAAATTAATCAATGTGGAATCTGAATACAAATTAGTCGATGTGGGCCCAAGTGCGGTATTATTGGATCAAGTCTTAATTTGAGATTTTTGGTCTCATTCTCAAACTAGAAAAAAAACTCAAATAAAATATTTTATAAATTAGTGCTTAAAATTTCATTTACAGACTTTATCCAAAAAGAGTTTGGGTCTCAAACCCAAACTATATAATCCAAGTGTTTTTGAAAGAGGGGTTGTTGTCTACTTTGTGAGGTAGAAATGTTTGTCATGCTTTTAAAGTCTATGGAAATACCACTATATATATATTTCAGAGGATCACTTATCAAAAAGTGGTAACCTTTTCGAACCCCAATATATGGAAGGCTTGTTTGCATATACAACAAATATTGAAGATTTGTATTATTCATTAAAAAATAAAGTTTCTTGACATTTATCATTCTCCTCTAAGATTAGGTTTCCATTCGGACTTTCTGTCCTATAATGTGTCTTTAACTCCAGTAATTATTAAAACGTTATTATGTGTTAATTTTTTTTATGGTGGTAGGCTTACAAGGTTGAAGAAAAAGAGAGATTAGGATATTGTTTTTTTTTAAAATATCACGAGAGAGGGAGGAAGTGAGACGTCAGGCTACATCACTCACTGTATTAATAGGTTTCAACGGGTCTATTGTAATATTTTTATTACTAAATCATAAAACCTAAATCTTAAACATAAAAAGAAAAATCATATACATTGTATATGATAATATTAAATTTTGTAGAAAATATTACATATAATTTAGAGTTGCTACTAGTATATATATATATAAACAAACCAGAAGAAGCATATCTAGTGGAATCTGTATTTAATAAGTCTGACAATCTTTTTCTTACTATATATAAGAGCAAATATGTCAACAAAAGGCTTGCCCAAGTGGGTAAGTCTTTGGCTTGGGACCGAAAGGTCCCAAGTTCGACACCCTCTCCCCACAAAATGGGGCAATAATATTTCTCCTCCTGCGGTGAGCGTTCTCCTCCTCCTCTGGTGAGGCAATACTCTCCCCAGGCATGAGGCATGCTACAATAGACCGATTTAGGGTACTATCCGCTGTAATTCGCCCATTAGTGGCTTCAAAAAAAAAAATATACAAGAGCAAATATAAACATGAAAATAACAAGAAAGTGAATATCCTTTGTGCATTGAGTAAAATAGACCACATCATTTGTGATAAGACTATAAACAAATAAGTTTTGCTGGTGGGCCATTGAGATGTGGTAAGTAATTTCAAAGTTTATTTATGCAGTGATCACTTTCATAGAAGAAATGATGATGTTCTCCCTTCTTCCTTTTTTATGCTAAGAAAAACACCATAGTCGATGAAATCCCATGGATAAATATAGACTAGAGAGACAATTCCTGAAAAAAATAATAATAAATTGACTTTAAATCCTAACTTATATACTACAAGATAGTATATTGATGGTCAAGAAAGGCTAGTATAACTGATGCAATGCGTCTACCTCAAAATTAATTCAGAGGTCTTAGATTCGACATTTGTAGTTCGCTCTGATAAAAATAAAAAATAAGAAGAATTTATGTTGATTTGGAAGAAAAATTTCTAAATTTACATTGCATCAAATTCCAACTATTAATTTTGAATGCTTTTATCAAAATCTCCACATAGACGTTTGTGAAATTTCTATGGGTTTATTGCATTTTAAGTTAGGGGTGTAACACTTTAATTTATGAAGTTTCAATTAATGCATCCATTAGGTTAAATCTCTATTAAAAGGGACAACAAAATGACCTTTTTTACCCTTGTTGATACTTTTGCATTTTACTACCATCAGTCTTGGCCATTTCTCAATTTGGTCACTGCAATAAATAAATTAACTCATTCACACTGTTTAGTTTTAATTAAATTTTAATTTTTCAAACGAATAAAAATGAAAGTAAAAAGTTCCATTAAGTACTTTCTTTTTCATTTAGTCACTTTCGCATTTTGCTTCATTAGAAACTCTAACTACTACCATCTTAGTTGTGAGTACACTTTATAAAGTAACATGGAAAAACTATTACTACTGACTCCTTAACATCAAGGGTGTGATAGATGACATTAATGGTAGAGGAAAGATCTACAAATTTAAATTTGTGGCGGCCCTGCAGTAACTGGTTGCGACAAATTGAGGGAGAGAGAATTAAAAGCAGTCATGAGAGATGTTTAGAATGTAATAAATGGAAAGTGTAGTTGACGGTGGTAACCGGTATGGTTTGGGAGAAATTTTGATGAAGCTGTTAGGGTTTGAGCTTAGGTTTTTATCTTTAAGGGTAATTTTTGGGAATAACTGGTTTGAAAGTTATTTTTTTGTAAAAAATAAAAGGAAAAAGATGGTAATCACAAAATAAAAGATAGACATTAATGTAATTTTATACTCAAAATGGAATTATCTAATTTTTTAACGGTTAATGGACCTGTAGTAGAAACAACAATGACTAACGTGCTACACCCCTAAATTAATAGCAGTAAAATGAAATTAACCCAAGTTCTATGGTTAACTTCTCATGGTGTTTAAATAGCTATATCAATATAAAAGTGTGTTGAAATATGAAGTCCCACAACGAGTTCCTAAGGAAAATCTAAATAACTTATAAGCTCATGGGTTAACACCTGTCAATGGGTTTTGAGAGGATATGGAGACTCATATGCTAATTTTCACATGGTATCAGAGCGGACCCTTAGACGGGATGTGTGAGGTCATAATGCCCAAATGGACTCTAATTGTCACCGTACGATCCAAGAAGGGCGACGAGCCTTCATCTGTCCTCGCGTGCCCCAAGAAGGGCAGCGGGCCTTGAATTTGACTCCCACCTCGATGTGAGGGGAGGGGAGGGTGTTGAAATATAAAGTCTCACATCGAGTGCTTAAGAAAGATCCAAATAACTTATAAGATCATGAGTTAACACTTTTTATTGCAAATTGATTTTGAGAGGATATGGAGACTTCTGAGCTAATTTTCACAAAGTGATTGCTCGTTTTACTTTACTTTTAGAAATAGGTGACAACAACAAAACTTCAAAATTTTCACCAATATATCCCTTGTCTGTTTTTTCACAAAGTGATTGCTCAATCTGTTTTACAATATTAGGCATTTTTGTAATTTTTTGCAAAGATTAAGAAGAAAATAAGTAATATATCTATTAATTCTGGTAACATATATACAGAGAAATAGAAAATTGTATTTATGGTAAAAATACTTTAGAAAAATAATTATTAAACTTTTTAAAAAGACAAACACTTTGATTATATTGGGAATCGTTTGTATCCTTTCTAAAGGAAGAAAAAAAAATGAAATGCTAAAAATTCTGCGATTCCATGGTCACGTGGTGTCCGAACGAACTTATAAATGCATGTCCTTTACTACTGTTGATAAATTAGATGGAACTTTAGTATTCTGAATGTCAAGTCTCTTCTACGTACCCCAAGGATTCCAGATAAGAAAAAAAAAGATTCAAATGTTGAATCCGAATCAAATTTAAATTAGTCTGATCGATAGTAAGGATAACATATATATAAAGAAAAAAGAAAAGAAAAAAAAGAGCACGAGTACTTAAATACCAACATATTTATATATTCGTCTGCTTAACGCTTTCTGATTTAAATTGATATTCAGATATTATTAGTCAAACTAATTCGATTAAAATTTAGAAGACATTTTGATAGAGCTAACAATAGTTCTTGTAAATATATGATAATTTTCACTTTTAAATATCAAACTCAAAATGCATGGTCTCAAGCAGATGCCTTCCTCACTAAATGTTTATTAGGCCTTAGAATTTGAGTTGATTTGGTCTTATTAAGTCCGTATTTAACATCCAAATTTGATGGAAGGGACAATATTAATATTTCAGAAAAGTTTAAAGTTAAGAACTTACATTTTTTAGTTCAGAATCAAAAATCAAAATTGAAAAAAGTTCAGGGGCGTGCACACCATTTATCCTAAAAAAAACCCTAATTCTAAACACTAAAAAAACTAAATATTTGAAGTTTTAGTACTATATTTGAAATTCTTTACTCAAAATTGGCTGGATAAAAGATTTGGAGGGAGTTGGGACACAGGGGTGGGGTGGGGTGGTGGAGTTGGTTTCGAAAGGCTGTGACCGACCCACTAATGGACACAGGCTCACATATCTTTGGATATGGGAACCAGCAAAGAGTAAGATGCTTTCTTCATTTTGAAAGTATCTTTAAGGTTGACATTTCATCATATCACAAAAAAATTCCCTATGGACAGTTCTCATGAGTGCACGCATGAAATATGAAGGTGCTCATGGGCACTCTACTACATGTGAGTCGCATGCTCAAATTATGTGAGAGGAGTGTGAGACCGTACCCACAAGGGGCGAAGACCAAAATTTTTAAAAATACTACTATTTATCGAAATTTTATGTGTATTTTGGAAAATTTTATCAGTTTCGCCCCCAAATTTTTTTTTTACCACTTTTATTACCCCCAAGAATTTTTTGCAATTTCACCCACCCCAACACCAAATTTCTGAATTCGTCCCTGCTGCTCCATGCCAGACTTTCCCATCATAACACCATAGAAAATGAAACGCAAATGAAGTAATATTATATAAATATATTCATGGACGGAACCCGATCAACCTTATGTTAGGGCCAAAAGCATAGAAAACATTAAGTATATTAAAAATGTCAATGTTGATTTCGTCATTTGTTATTTTATAGAGGTATTCAATTCATATTATATAAAAAAAAATTAACGAGTTTAAAGTCTATAGGTATTCGATTAAGATTTTAAAAAGTCTATTAAAATTTAAATGTATTCAATCTTGATTTTAAAAATTTCATTAAATCTAAAGATATTCAATTTAGATTATAAATTATCTGTTGAAATTTGGTGGTTTATAAAGATGGAAGAGTTGTTGGGTTGGGGGCGAATTTTTTTTTTTTTTTAAACGGGTTCTGAAATAGGTTTGGGTGGGTAAGAATACAAAATGACAGAATTTACGGTTTGAAGTTTGAAATTATGTTGACTAACATTGACTGACACTTTTTTTAACAGAAGAACCAAATCCACCAATACGTAAATTGTTCAGGTATCTAAAAAAAAATGTTTAGAGATCTAACCCACCAAACGTAAAATGTTTAGATACTGATTTCACCAATTTGCTTAAGTGGTTATTAATTCGAAGAAAATCGTAAGAGTATCATTAAAGTCATATTTAAATAATTTTAAACATGATACTTTGTATATAATTTTTTTCTGTTGTAAATTCTAATAGCAAATAATACTTCAAACTCATTATCACTGCGATATGTCCTTAAGATAATCTCAATTGATGGTTTGCTAGTTTTGTCATCTTTTGTGCTGTTGATAAACATCAATATTGAGTTTAGATTTTATTATTGTAAGATAATCTCGACTTTAAGGTTCATTCATACTTTTGATTATCAATTTTTCTAAAGTTAAAAAACTATCTCACACATCATTAGGGATTCCTAGGTAATATAGTACACTATTGACTTTTTTATTGTAAAAATAATAATAATTTGCCCTTAAAAAAACCGGTAATATAGGAGGAAAAAAGAGCACCTATAATTAGAAAATGAAATTCTTAAAAATCGTTTCATTAATTAACGTGTATTCAAGGTAGTTAGATTAATTAATTTCTCTCTTTTTTTATTCTATTTTTCCTTTCCTCTTTGCATTCATTTCATCTCTCATTTTCCTTTCCCTTCTTCTATTTTCATATTTGATTAAAGACATTTAGTCAAAGCCATGGCATGGACATCATTGGAAAATTGATCAGCTGCTATATTAAATTTCTCATTATGGGGATTCAAATTTCCAAGTGCATGGTCACCCCTCCCACTCCCCCAACCTGGGTACGGTGCAGAACACCAACTGTGCAAAATATTTGGTAGTCGTCGAATTAAGAATCTAATAGCTAAGATCATATGGATGAAATAATTAAAAAAAAAAACATTTTAACTCTCACAATCCAAAATGATATTATTCGTCAAATTCTTAATCTGACAGTCAAATAAATATTCCACAAAATTAAAAACATTTTAATGTTCTACATTGTATCCGGATTGCCCACTCCAACCCCCATACCCTTTATTTATGAGCAATAATCATTTCTCTTGGGAAAATTCTGATATGGACCAGGTCGATTTGGTCACATCACTACATTTCCTTCTCTCTCTCCTCATTCTGCAGGGATGTGGCCAAATCTGAACCACATGGTCCACATAGACCCGGTCCATATCAGAATTTTCCTTTCTCTTGAGTCTACTCGATTTGACTGGCTTTGCATTATTCCTCATTCATCATTTGTCAAAGCTCTATTCCAATTAATGCAATGATTTTGATGTCCTTGGAAAGCAAGCAGCTTAACTAATACTCTTTGATTATAACTGCTAATTATGGGAATAATTGTTGATAATTTGCCAGTCAAGTAGGCAAATGTAACTTTTCCAGGCTGTTTACTAAACCATTTCTGAAGGGAAAGTGTTTGAAATCACAATCCAATAAATAATACTCTCTCAGTTTCATAATAAAAGTCCATCTATATAGTTTAACAGATTAAAAAAATGAGAGACAAAAGATACCCTTAAATAATTTAGTTTATTCTCACTATCAACTCTCCCTTTTTTATAGTAAGGGTAATGTTAGAAAACTACCTTAAAAGTTGAAAAATTACATATATAGGAGAAAGAGATAAAAATGCTAAAAAAATCTTTGTTAGAAAACATAGTGAGTAGTATTTTCTGTTAGGCCAGGAATGGGTTGTTCGAAGACATACAACTTATTTACGTGTTTGAGGACAATCCTCAAATTTCAGTAACAGTCGAGGAAGTTAAATCCCTCTAACTTGTCCTTCTTAAGGACATATCACAGTGATAGTGAATTTGAAGTATTATTTACTATTAGATTCTACAAAAAAAAAAAATTATATATACGCAAAGTATCATGTCTAAAATTATTTAAATATGACTTTAATGGCAGTCCTACGATTTTCTTCGAATTAATAACCATCAATATTAATTCGGAAAGTTTTTAACTTTTTATTGGATCAAGATCTTTATTTCACCTCATCCTAAGTAAACTTTGGCTAATCACTCAAGATTCAGTTATTTAGGTAGACAGCTCTTTTGCCAATTACATCTTAATGTAATTCTTGAATAGTTGATTGAATAACATTTTATTCTAGTTCGTTATTATGTATTTTCTCAACTTTATGCCTCTAGATCCTCAAGATTATTGAAATTATCTAGTTAAGTTATACCCCAAATCTTAACCAGTTGGATATCATAATTATCTTTTCGCGCTTAACTCGGATTGATACATATATACTGCTTTGAGAATTGTACGTATAGTCGACCTAGGCCTTGGCGAGAGCTAAATTATGAAAAACTTTAATTTAGTATTTCATATTGAAGGATTTTTAATTACATGATCTCACCATATTAAGTTTATTTTGTTTGTAATAAATAAAACTATATATATGCATCTTCTCATACTTGAGAATAAACGTAATATTTAGTAATAGATCATCCCATGTTGATTCTCCCGAGCTAATGAAAGAATCGTAGGTCAATATAAAGTGAATAAAAAATTCTTAATACACCTGTGTGACTGTCTCCATCATGCCTCCGTGGTTGTAAAACTCTTTCGTGAAACTCATACACCGAAAAGTTATGAAAATCATCGTTCCTATGAAATAAGCCACCATGGTTGACACCGCTGCTCCCCCGCCTCAAGGTGGGGACGGAGCTTGGCACAAAAAGTCCTTTGCGGACATCATACTTCAATCCAAGGATAAGCAATCAACATCATCTTTGCCGATCACGGTTCTTGAATCCTTTAAGGGCGAGCCGAGCATTACTATCGCGGAGGATGAACACGATATTCTGGAAGCGCCTTGGCGTTTGGCTGTGTCGGCAAATTCAAGAGACACTGCCCCTCGTTGGAATCTTTCTAGAAAGACTTGGACGAGTTGGTTTTCGGGGAGGATACTGGGTTGGATGGTTAAACAGCAACCATTTAATAATTAGATTTGAGCAGGAGGAGGATTACTGTAGGTTTTGGAGACTTGGACAGTGGAAATTCTGCAACCTTTGGATGAGAGTGTTTAAATGGACTTTCGATTTTAACGTATATGAGGAACCCTCAATTGTTCCAGCATGGATAAGTTTTTGGGGATTGCCACTACATCTATTCCACAAATCGAAGCTTTTCTCGTTGGCTTCAGCCGTAGGAACACCATTGGCTTTGGATGAACCAACGACAAATCTTCAAAGGCCTAGTGTTGCTAGAGTTTGTGTAGAACTAGATTTACCAACTCGCATATGGATTAAGCATGAACGATCAGGCACGGAATTTTGGCAGCCCATAACATATGATGATATACCATTTTATTGCACCAATTGCATGATATTAGGACATTCAAACTCGACTTGTTGAAAAGGCGAGGTACCGCCTCCAAAGGAAAACCATACCTTGGCGTCGAAGCAGGTGGAGAAATCTAATGCTGCGAAAAAAGTAGAGAAGGGAAAGAGGGTATCGGTGTTTCAACGGATTCGTCCAACAATTGAGGCATTGGTTTCTGGAACAAAGAAATCGCCTGTAGCGGCTGCTCAGGCGGATATTGAGTCAATGGATGCATCGGTGGTCCCGGTTGTGGGGAACACGGCACCCAGTGATGTCGCTGCTGGTCCGATGTCTAATCTGGTGGAAGGAGCTTCAGTAGCTGATGCGGAAGAGACCGCTCTGCCGGAGAGTACTGCGCCGGTGCCAGAGAAGGAATCGCTCACAGAATCTTCGGTGTTGTTTGTTGGCGAAAATCACGCACATGATCCACAAGATCAGGAGATGATATATCAAGATGGTGAAGATTTACAAGATCAAGATGGTGATTTACCCATCTTGGCTGCTACTGTTGCGGAATTAGGGGGAGTAGTTGAGGATTTTGGGGGAGTAATTGAGGAGGAGGATGGCGGACCCCAGGTTCTTCAAATTTCAAATTCCACGCCAGATTTGCAGGTGACGCAGTCTTACAGTCAGGCCCCAACCCATTCAGACTCGGCTGGGCCACAAACCGGCCCCACAACTTCATTAATAGGCGGCCTGATCCAAACTGACCAAACACCTTCAGACTTGGATGGGCCACAAACCGGCCCACCAGCTTCATTAATAGGCGGCCTGATCCAAGCTGCCCAAACATCTTCAGACTCAGCTGGGCCACAAACCTGCCCACCAGCTTCATTATTTGGCGGCCTGACCCACGCTGACCAGGTGGCACAAGAGGCCCGGCATCTATTTTACAAAGATTCACATTTAACTAGCCCATCAGATGAAAGCTCTAGTAGGACCATTCCTTGTGAGGTTATCCGGGTAATTTCGAGGTTCGGATTAAGTTCAGAGTCGCCAGGGGTGCTTTCAGAACCGGTCCGGTGTGCTCCAAAACAGATTTCGCTAGTATCACAAAGCCCAAATGCAGAACGAGCACAATATTCTGCGCCGATCCGAATGTATGAAAATGATCCAAATATTTTGGGCGCCCCTTTCAAAGATAGGCACAAGTTATTTGCCAGCTTCCGGGAACTTAATACAAGACTCATGTCAACTGTTCGGCAACCGGAGACTGAGTCTCTTGTTCCTGAAATTACGGAGGTCCCAGACGCGGGATCTTTCGAAGCACTGGCAGATATTCAATTGGAGGACGATTACGAAGACTTTACTCCTGTTCACTCCCGCAAAAGTAAAAAGGGAAACAAAGCCCTTACTGAACACCATATGCAAACTCGGTACAAACCTTTTGAGAGACGTTAAATTATTTCTAGCCTACTAGGACTATGCTCCCTATGTAGTAATGGATTTGTTTCCACCTTTTATTTGAGTGCAGACATTGCACTCTCCTTGTCGTTTTTCACTACATCAATAAAGAAACTTTAATTAAACTCATACACCGTATATAAAATAAATAAATAAATAAAATGTACAACACATATGTCATACTTTAAATAAATTAATAGCAACAATAAGGTTAATGGCTAGTACTACACATCATATTCAAATAACATATCAATCATGTTGTAACGTATAAAATATAAACAATTTAAAGGGAAATTGGCATGTTTAGTCCTCAAACTATTTCTCGACTAATCGAGTGATTCTGATTCTTTTTTACTTCTCATTTGGTCCTAAACGTTATTTCGCGCTTCCTAACCGGTCCCAACACCATCTACGATGGTTTCCTGCCAAATCTCCCACTGTAGGATTTTTACTTCCAGAATGATTCCAAAAGTATTTGCGAGCTTCCATGATGGTCCTAATATTATTTTCTTCATCTTCTAAAATCCATTGCCGCCCAAATCAGCCCACCAATGTTGCCCACCCATCATTTCCCTCCTAAATTCGACCACCAACGCCTCCCACGTGGACCCTTTAGGACTGCTTTCCTGTTAGATTTGAGGTCTAATCATTGTTTTTGGAATGAAGATTCACGTGATTCCAATTTTGAGTTATCCAATAGTGGTGGATGTGGCTTGGTGGTCGAATTTTTGAGCGATATGGTGGGTGGACGGTGTGGTCATATTTGGGAGGAGAAGTGGTTGGTGGTCGGTGATGGAACTTGGAGAATGAAGAAGATGATGATAGGACCATCTTAAAAGCTCGAAAATACTTCAGGGATCATTCAGGAAGTATAAATACAACATAGAGAGGGATTTGACCGGAAACCACCATGGGTGGTGGTGCTGTGACCGGTTAATAACATTCATGATCAAATGGGAAGTAAACAAAGAACGAGGACCACTCAATTATTTGAGAAATAGTTTGAGAACCAAACAAACCAATTTCCTCAATTTAAATAAAATATATGAAAATTTATGCATGGTCAAGAGAGTATGAAAGCCACGGATTATGCATACTAGAAACGAATACGCAATCATGCAATGCATAATATATATGCAGTAGTGTCAATGGAAACATATGGTATAAATTGTTGGAGAAATTGGATTTTCTCAAAGAATTGAATTGAAAGTGTAATCAAAGGGTTGTGAGGATATTTTTGAGCCAATATTATTATATGTTACACCGCTCACTTTTGAATGTTATTGAGGTTATCGCGAAGTGGGTTGCGCAAGGTTCGTGATGATATATAACATGTAAGAAAATCAATTTTTTGGTGTGAATGATAAATTGGTAAAAAGTATGGTGATTAAAATGTGAGAATTGGGTTTTAAATTCACATCCCACATGGGAAACTCATGAAAGAGAAAAACCCTTTATAAGTTAAAGTGGTTTTTTTTTCCAGCACCTTAATTCTCTCCTAGAGAATTTTATTTGCCTCACGTAGGAGGCGGGTGTCGAACCTGGGACCTCCCGGTCGCAGGTCAAGGCTTGCTCCACTGGGCCACGACCTTCTTGACTTATAAGTTAAAGTGGTTGACATGAGTTTAAATTGTCTTTCTTATGTTATGCCACATGTGAAAACCTCGTGCGCAGGCGCGCAGGGGTGCTGCAAATGGATGGCTCGTCGATACTAAAATAGCTTGAAATTGTGTGCAGGTCATGAATGCCGGACCAAAACTCGCGGGACTGATCAGCCTACGTTTTGCTACTGGTTTGATTTTTTTTTTTGGTATTCAAATTTTGCTGTAACAACTGCAATTACACTGAGGTTTATGGATGTGGATTGTAATAGTCTCCATTTATACTGGCTTTATGGGTTTGACTGTAACAACCAATTTTATTGCAGAATTAAACCTGAACTATTACAAGTCTCATTTCAGTGCCTATACATTCGCGGACCAAAACTCGCGGGCCTAATCAGCCTACGTTTTGCTAATGGTTTGAATTTTTTTTGGTGTTCGAATTTTGCTGTAACTACTGCAATTACATTGAGGTTTATGGTTGTGGACCATAATAGTCTCCATTTATACTGGCTTTATGGTTTTGATTGTAACAACCAGGTTATTGCAGAATTAAACATGGACTGTTACAAGTCTCATTTTAGTGCCTATAAAAGGCAGGCCAAAGCTGCCATGTAGAGCATCCCGAAATCCTCTTCTCCTTTATGCTTTTGCAATTTTTTTTGCATCTATATATCTGTCTGTCCAAAAGTTCTGCTGTTACTAGTTTGGTTCGAAGGTTATACTTCTTTTGCTTCAGAGAAACAGAAAGTGTTTGGGCGTTGTACTTTGGGAGTTCAGTGTTCAATAGTGCCAGAAGCTGATAAAAGGCCGGACATATTGAACTTAAGGGGAAGCTGTATACTGCTATCTCGTCCAGGATATTAATCCAAACCGGTTGAGGTTTTGAGTTTTATTTTTATTACTGTTTTCTGTATTATTCTTCAGTAATAAGCAGTATAAATCAGTGCAGTTATAATTATTCAGGTTTTATTTTTCTGTTCAGAAATTATAATAATAGTACAGTAACACTTGTTCAAATTTCCCAAATTTCTGTACTATTTTGTTTATTTTTTCAGGGAAAAATTTAATAAACAGTAGCAGTAACAGTGTACTGATTTTTTATTTTTTAGTCTTTATTTTTTGTACTGATTTTATTTATTATATTTTGATATAAAGTTAAAATCAGTAGCAACTTTTCAATAAAACCAAAAGTAGAATCTAACATAAATTTCTATTATAACGACTTGGATTCCATTATTTGTAAAAACTAGGGGGTAAATTTGGCACCAATAAACTGCACGGAGAAACTACTACGCATCATACTCAAAACTTGATTAACTATTTTGTCAATCAAGAATTTGAAATTATACATAGTTATTGCTCTGATAAACTATTCTGTCATTAAAATATTAGCAAATAATTAAAAAATCAAATGGTCGAAAAAAATCTCATTTTAAAAAAAAAAATCGAAGTTGATAGATCATCAATTCAATTCACTTCAAGAATATATAACATCCACTAAAGTTTTCATAAACTCAGAGGGGAAAATAAAATGTCTAAAATCATATCCAAGACCTTCCAGAAAAATAATTCATTTTCCTAAACAAGATTGCGCCTCTCGTATCATTGAAACAAACTGTAAAAAAATTAGTTCATGGGTCTCTATATCCTTTCAAAATTAATTGGCAATGATAGGTGTTAACCAATGAACTTATTAGTTAATCGAATTTTCCTTAGGCAGTCGCTAGAATCACTTTTAGCTATGATAAGATTAAAAGAATTTAGACACTCAAATTGATACATAGTTTTGGAATATTTGTGAAGTAACTATAATATTTATTTTGCTATGACTATAATACCCGTCAACACCACTGTATAGTTGCCAGATTCCGCCAATTTTGGGCAAATTCGGTATTCGTAAATAGTTCACGAGCAAAATGCAATCCAAAAATAGATTTTAGGCAACATTAGAAATTCATAAATAGTACGAGGGCAAAAAGGCCCAATTCCTATTTATATAATTATACTATGAGAGAGTAAAAATTACTAAGCTACCAAAGAGTTTCATGATCCTAAACTTCAAGTTAGTTTAAACTAAGATTTACTATAAGATTTTCACCAAATAAGAATTGGAAAATATATAGACATTCATGCATATAAGTATGCATTCTTATTTCAAGAGGGTGCAAAGAATAAACCTATCATACACATAAAATTGAATTAATTTATTTGTTAAGGATCATTTTTTCCTTTTAAATTTATCCCTAAATTCTTACAATAACTATTTTTTGGACTTTAATGAAAAAAGAAGCAGTTCTTACAAGAATGTTTTGGATGCAAATATAAAAAATATTCATGTACTATTGACGGGGAATTTTGAATTTTTTATTGACTAACAGTTGACTAGCTTAATTTTGAACAGAATGACCCATTCCACCAACATGCAAATTGTTTGAGTATCAAAAATAAAATAAAAATATTTTAGGAACCCAAATCACCAATCGTAATATGTTTGGGAGGAATTTCACCAATTTACCTAAATAAAAGGGTGTCTCCACTATGATGTCAAAAAACACTGGTGGATATTTATTCGGACACGCCAAAATTATATATAAGCCATCACAAAAGAAAAAAAATCAATTATGTTGTGTATATTTATTAAGAAAAAATATATGTTCTTAATATACATTTAGCCAAGGATGATAGGAAAATATATGTATGTGCATTGCACAAGAATTTCATGCTTATATAATATTATGTATATATCTTGCGTGTATTTGTGCATACCATGTGTGCATGCACATTGCATTTTGATCGAGTTTTTTTTTTTGGAAAATAGTGCTTAAAATTTATGGAAAATAATTGTTTGTAAAAAAAAGTGACATTAAAAGTAAAAATTTGGTATCGAAGAATTTTATTTTGTTTTGAGAAAGAATAGAAATGCACATCTTAACATTCAAAATACGTATAGTTATATTGAAAAGGATATGTTTTGACATTTATAATTTACATATTTCTTATAACATATCATACATGAGGTTTAGAATGTCAAAAACGCCTTTTTCGTCCTAAATGATGTTTCTAAGGGCGTTTAGAGTATTAAATGTTTAGTTTTAAATATTAATATCCTATACGTATTTACGTATTGCCATTTATATCCTTCCGTCTAGACACCGTCAAGTGAGTCATGTGCCTCACATGTGAGACATTTTTAAGGGTAGTTCGGACATTTCAATATATTTCTCTCAAAAAAATATTGGGTACTCAATTGTTAAACAAAATAAACATAAATACTCAATTTAAATTAACTAAACCCATCCCCTCCCCCATTCCATCTTCCTCCGCCCCAACCTTTTCCCCACCACCGTCAACCACCACCACCACCTGCAACCCTACAAACTCGTGATTCTACGGTATGTTATCTGACTGAATGGCCCGTTTCTGAATTAAATTAATACAAAAAATCGAAATAATTGAGAGTGATTTACATTGCTGACTTTTTCCTTTCCTTCTCATACCCACTTATAATTGTGGAAATCTGCAACAAATTTACCCACTTATTAATTTTTCATTTCACTTTTGAGATGCTATGGTTTCATCTATTTATTTTGTTTCTTGTTTTCTGGTTGGGTGGGGGTGATGGGGGCAGAAGCCCTTTGGGATGGGTATGGGTGAGTTGTTTGATGTTAATTGAGCTGAGAAGGACAAGACTGTTTTTCTATATGCAACATAAATTGCATTTTTACCATTTTTTTTTTTTTCAGCACCTTTAATTATTTCTTATAGAATTTTATTTGCCTCACATAAGAGGCGGGTGTCGAACTTGAAATTTCCTGGTCGCAAGTCAAGACTTACCCCATTGAGCCACGGCCTTTTTGACTCATTTTTACCAATTTAAATAAGTAATTCCTTTCCCCCCCCCTTTTTCTCTCTCTTCTCTCCCTTCCCCTTTTCTTCCTGCTTTTTCTTCTCCGCCTGCTGCTGGCCAGATTTGGCCATTGGCTCCGGCCAATGGTCAAATCTTGGTCCTTTTGTTCCGTTAATATTATTCTATTTTGTACTACGAATCATATGAAACCTTTTTCGAGTTTTTTTTCTTCAAGATTCAAGACGTGATGGTTAGATGAATCTCGGATCTTCGCAGATCTAGATTTTTTTCTATTTTTCTAGGAGGATGTGTTCAACCCTGGGACTTGATCCGAGCGCTTTATCATCTTTTTTATATCTTTCCCAGAGACAATTTATAGGGACGGTTGATACGCCCTAGTGGTCCCCTATAAATTGTCGATTCCCTAGAAGATGTTGAAAGTGATATTCTCCTGTCCTCGTGTTTCGAGGATTGCAGTAGAAGATGCTTTGAAGAAGAAGATTATGTATTTGTTTAGTTTGCTTAGTTTTATTAGTTGTTTTTCCTAACCATCCAAGTTTTCTTGGGTTGTATGCTTTTGTCTCGTTATCGTGATTTTTTTAAATCGTTAGTATAATCTATTCATTTCTGTATTTGCAGATTTTCACTTTTTCGATTGTAATGGCGCCATTATTGTGATTAATGGAAATATAATTTATTTAGCAAAAAAAAAAAATAAGTAATTCCTTTCCCAGTTTTCCATTTTCCCCGCGACAAAATTTTCTTTTGCAGCTACCCCAAGGTTTTCGATTGATTTGTTAATCAATACTTTGATCAAATTAAGCAAATGGATTGGGGAAACGTATCTTGATCTGTTGAGGATTTTATTTTCTATCCATCTATTGTGGTGGTGGTGGTGGTGGTGGAGGAAGATGGAGGGGGAAGGAAAGGAATTTCAGTTTCGCGAAGCTTTTTTTTTTCGGTTCAATTTCTCCATTTTCACTTGAAAATGGATGGATCAGTTGGGCATGGGAGTGGCAGTGTGGATTCCTTTTTGCGAAACTACAAGCTTGGAAAAACTCTTGGAATTGGTTCTTTTGGGAAAGTGAAAATTGCAGAGCCTGCATCACTAACCCTATACACCAGCGCCGATATGTTCCATCTTTTTTTTCTTTCTTTTTAATTACTCTTTTCGCCTTTAAGAAAAAGAAAATTTGATTCGATGTGTGTTTTCTAGGTAAAGAGAAAAAGTTATTGTTTGTCCAGATGGTTCTTAATTTCCAAGATCTGCTTTCTCTTCATAGGTGCATATCTATAGAATTGAATATGGAATGATGAAATTGGAGAATATAATGGATTTGTGGTTGCTCACTTTATCAACTTATCATATCCATCAGATTCATGGTGAAATTCTGGGGTTCATAGGAGGAAGTTGCAGGTGGTGGTAGTTGACGGTGCGGGGGATTGGTGGGGCCGGAGGAAGATAGAGGGGGGGAGGGGATATGTATGTATGTTTTATTTTTTAGTTAATTTAAATTGAGTATTCATAGTTATTTTGTTTAACAATTGAGTACCGATTTTTTTTTAGAGAAATATATTGAAATGAGCGAAATACTCTTAAAAAGTGTATCACATGTGAGGCACGTGACTGGCTTGATGTTATGCAGACAGAAAAATAGACGGAAAGATCTAATCGGCAGTACGTAAATACATGTAGGATGTTAATAGTGAAAATGATTTATTTAGTACCTTAAACGCCCTTAGAAACATCATTTAGGACGAAATAGGCGTTTTTACCGGTTTAGAATTGAGCATACATTCTAGAATTTCTTCCATTGAGGTGCAATATTAGTGTCCAAAAATAAATATTGTCATGTATTAAAATAAATATGCCCGCACGAAAAAAACAAGAAGTGATTGCATCAAGATTGTTAAAAACGCGATTTTATAAATATACGGAAGAAAGGTGTAACATCGTACAAAAAAGTTATAATAAATCGTAAGATCGTACAAAAAAGTTATAATATATTTCATATATACAATAATAAGTAACATATAAATCATATTATATGGTCCAACAATATGAGTAAAATCAATAAGACATAGTCTCGCAAGATTTTCAAAAGATAATAATGCAAAAAAGTTCATAATAAATAACTAAGTCTTTCAAAAGATAAAAAGGTAACAAAGCATAGTTCTTAATTTACAAGTATTTCAAAAGATCAAAATAAAACAAAACACATAATAAGTCTATTATCTAATCAAATAAGTCATTCAAATACTTGAATTTTGAACCACCATCACTATCATCATTCTCCATACCATTTACGCCTCAATCAAACTCATTATCATCACGAAGAAGCTCCAAATCGTCCAATGACGCATCAATAGCACTAGTAGTAGCATCACATCCAAATTCAAAATTGTCTTCTTCAACCAAATCCAAGTCAGAATTCTTATCAACAATCCAATCATCATCCGAGGAAATATCATCTAGGTTACATCGAGCTTACTTCTCTTTACTCAGTTTTGCATTAGTCATCACGTAAACAACATCATTCATACTTTTGATTCAACCGGTTTCTTCTAGAGGTGTCAATCGAGCTATGTGAGCTGAGCTTGGCATAGCTCACGCTCAGCTCACATAAAAATTCAAAAGCTCGCGCTCACGCTCAGCCCGAAAAAGCTCATAAACCTTGAGCTCACGCTCAGCTCACATTTTAACACGAGCTCGAGCTTAGCTCACGAGCTTCCCAAGCTCACGAGCTTCCCAAGCTCACTTATATTAGCGAAGAAAACAAAAATCCTGTCTCAATAATAGAATAATACAATGAGCCTTAAAACTAAATTTGGACAAGAATACACAAAAAGAAGCAAAAGTTTCAGAATTGTTTGATATGCTAATAAAATGAGTCTTATATAAAAAAAAACAAAAAAAACAAAAAACAAGAGAATCCATGCACTTAAAATTTTAACAAATGATAAATTTGCAAATTTCAAAAGATTGATTTAATTCCATTGTCGGTGGCAATTCCAATTTTGACAATCCCATTGAATTTTTCTACACCATCTCACTTTTTTGTTGTGATTCATCCCAATGTATTTTTGTACTTGTGTTTTCCCATGCTTTGTCTTTTCCTGTTTTCTCTCTTCCTTTAACTTTTGTACTGTCTCTCTCCCGTTGTAAGACTCATTCTTTAATATAATCTCCTTTCTACCCAAAAAAAAAGATTATTGAGTTAATCCACACATTATAATTATAATTATAATATGTATATAAGTTTTTTTTTAATTAGTATTATTATATATATATATATATATAATATTTTAATTATATTAATCTTATTCGGGTTCGAGCTTTTTTCGGGCTGAGCGGGGTCAAGCTCACGCTCAGCTCACATAAGAAGCGAGCTTGAATATTAAGCTCACGCTCACATTACCTCAGCTCACGCTCACATTTTTTCGAGCTATGTGAGCCGGGTTCGGGCCGGCCCGAACCCGTTGACACCCCTAGTAACAAAGCATAGTTCTTAATTTACAAGTATTTCAAAAGATCAAAATAAAACAAAACACATAATAAGTCTATTATCTAATCAAATAAGTCATTCAAATACTTGAATTTTGAACCACCATCACTATCATCATTCTCCATACCATTTACGCCTCAATCAAACTCATTATCATCACGAAGAAGCTCCAAATCGTCCAATGACGCATCAATAGCACTAGTAGTAGCATCACATCCAAATTCAAAATTGTCTTCTTCAACCAAATCCAAGTCAGAATTCTTATCAGCAATCCAATCATCATCCGAGGAAATATCATCTAGGTTACATCGAGCTTACTTCTCTTTACTCAGTTTTGCATTAGTCATCACGCAAACAACATCATTCATACTTTTGCTTCAACCGGTTTCTTCTCTTGGTGTATTACCTAAACAAAAAGTTCAAAAATTTAATTAGCACATGAACTAAGTTTATAATGAAATACAATTCATTTTAATGAATGTCCGATTTTAATTTTGGTGGAACCAATTAGAATTTAGAGAAAGAAGAAAACATATGTGTAAGTTTGATAATTAACTGTTAGTGACGCAAAATAGTTATATGCATGGAAATAGTGGATACATGTCAAATTATGATAGGGGACATGTATGTTAACATGGTTTTGGGACGGAGGATTCATCAAGTACGATTTTGAATAATATAAGCAAAATGTCGTAATTAGTTATCTTAATTTCCCCTGCAGTTAGTATTGAATAAAAAAAAAGGAAAAAATCATTTTGTTTTTGTCAATAAAAAATAACTATTTTCTTCAAATTCATTATATTATATATAATAAACCGAGCCAAAACAAAATTCAAGAAACATAACGTCCTCCCATTTTCTGGTGGGTGTGAAAATTTTCTGTCCCCATCTCTGTCCTCAACCAATCTGAATTTACTATATAAATATCTTTTTTCAATTATATATACACATGGTGAATTGTAATTGATTAGGGATAGAGACGAGGACGGGAACATGAACAGAATTTTTTTTTGCCTTTTCTGCTACCTGTCTTTATCTCCTCTTCCCACATTGTCCGCCTATCCCCTTTTTCAAACACTTAAAAAACCCCAACAATTCTATTCTTCTTACAAAACTTATCCATCTATACCTTATCTCTCTAGAAAATAAAATTGATCAATTCTGAAAAAATGGAACCACGGCAGAGACCACTCACGGTTGCTTATGGTTGGTGTCGTTATGGTTCATGTGGTTGGGCTCCGACATTACTCTGATACAGTTAATGAACGAGAAATGGTTGATCTTACAATGAAGATGACATTCTCTTACAATAACTTACATTGTAAAAAGAGTATATTCTTAAATTCAAGGCACATGAAAGTTTAAAAACACGAGTTTGCATTTATCCAATCATTATATACATGTTCTACTATAGAAAAGAAGAAAACAAAAACTTAATAAATGTTTCATAAAAGATTGTGAAGCTAACTCGTGAAATATAAGGTGTGTATTGCATATAAAATAGTAATAAATAAACCCACAAGACTAATCTTTTGCCGATATTGACTGCTAAGCTATCTCGTTACTTTTATAGTCAAAATTTCTAAGCACTCGTGATACTTTTACAATAGAATGTTAATTTAGATTTTAAACTGGTTTCTGCAAAGTTTATTTGGATTTTTGCAATTATACTTTTTCGACCGCCTAACTTTCAAACACTTTATTTTTCAATAGTATTAATCAAGTAATGTTTCTTTAAAGGTCTCTATAATATGACGTTGAAATATAGTTGGACGAAATAATTTACCTACATTTTTTTACAGTTTCACCAAACGGAACTATTTTGATCTATGTTTTATGTAAAAAGACTTCGAAAATATCATTATACCTTATGTTCTTATTTGATGTTCTAAATATATGTAAAAATAGCTGCATGTTATTTTACATTATAGTTATGTTATATTTAATGATTTTAAGATTACGTCGTATGTATGGTAAAGATACTTATAATTTATTTTTTTTCTGGTTTCTTACTTTATGTTAGATGTCAAGATTGCGTGCTTTTTTGTGTGCGTGTGTGCACATTTATGTTAAATCAAGATATCTTTTCTTTTTATGTTCTTCTTCTTATTCTAGTACATTAGTTTTTTTTCATTATTATTAACTATAAATTGGGAAAATATTATTAAAATAAAAAGATACATACATCAATCCGTGTGAAACAATATTTTGACTTCTCTTATATTAGGAATTATTAAAGCGTTTATCTTATCTTGTATGGTGCCTGTGAATTTATTATAATACCCAAGACTTTTTGATTACGTGTTTTGTATGTCTTGGATTTAATTTTGTGTGATTATGTGTTTATTAATCGTTATTGCATGATTATATGTGTTATGTGTTGATTTATTGTGTTAAAAGGCGCATTTGATGAGTTTGGAAGTTGAGGCAAAGAAGGTTAACGATTATTGAATGACCAGAGAAAGAGAAGGAGAGAGTCTGGAAAAACAAAGAGTTGTGAGTATTTTGCATAATGGAGTGACCAAACGGAGTTGGATAAGAGAGATTCCACGTGCGTTAGAAAGAGGGCTGATAAGGCTACGTTTTGTACGGTGGAATTATCATTTCAACTGTCTAGTAGAAAGTAATTGACTTCGGAAGTAGACTAATTTTCTGAGCTTGGTGATTTCGAATTCCTTTGAAGAATTTGTTTAAGTTGCTAAGGTAATAATCTTACACCCTTGATTTTCATTTCTAAAAGATCATGAAATATGTTTTTTTACTAAAGTTATACAATTGTCTTGAATTGGGTTTCCTTTTATATTTTGTTGCATTTGAAAAAAGATGAAGTGTTGATGAATTTACATTGAATTGCATGTTATTGTTGGAAAATCTGCTTTTGATATGTTTTATGTAGTTGATCAACTTATTTGGAGTCTATGTGTATTCCCGATTGAAAAATCTGCGATGATTTGTCTCACTATATATGGAAATAGTGGATACGTGTTAAATTGTGAAAGGGGACATGGATGATGACATGGCTTTGAGACGGAGAATTCAAAGCCACGAGAAAGCATGACTTTCATCATAAAAATTACTTCATGTTTGACCTATTACGATAATATTTTCAAATTTTGTATGTCTCAAAATTTTGAAATCCATACAGCCATTTAGTAGTCTATTTTCTTCTTTATTTCAGTGTAAAATATTTTTTTAATTATTCTTTAGGTGATTTTCAAAATACACTATTGAAGTTATTGATAATTTTGCACTTTACCCCGAACGTCACAAAATATGCACATTATCTCATTCATCATGTAAGGTTTTGAAAGAGATGATATAAGCAAAAAATCGGAATCAATTTTCTTAATTGCCTCTACAATTGGGAATGAATTAAGAAAAATCATAAACAAATAGGGAAAAATCATTTTGTTTTTTATCCGAGAGAAATGATGGAGAATTACAAAAATAAAGATTATTTTATTTTTCTATCAAGTGAAACTAATTTGAAATGGAAATAAAGTAACGAAATTTAATTAATATATGTTTGTGATTATATTTCACAAATAAACTTTCAGAATTTTAATATCTATCTATTTCAAATTAGAGCGATGGAAGAAGGAAAATAAATACAGTACAAATAGAGAGAGAGAGAGAGAGAGAGAGAGAGAGAGCAACAAGGAAGAAAATGTAGGTAAGTGGGGAAGGACAAGGTGGAGATAATATTTGCGGGACCAATTATAATTAAGAGTGAAAAGAAAAAAAAACATGTGTAAGCTTGGTAATTAACGGTAGGTGACGCAAAGGAGTTATATATATGGAAATTGTGGATACGTGTTATATTATGATAGGGGACAGAGATGATGACATGACTTTGGGACGGAGAATTCTAAGCCTCGAGAAAGCATGACTTTCATCATAAACATCACTTCATGTTTGACCTATTACGACAATTTTTTCAAAATTTGCATGTCTCACAATTTGAAATCCAGACAGCCATTTAGTAATCTATTTTCTTCTCTATTTCAGTGTAAAATAAATTTTTATTATTATTCTTTAGGTTATTTTCAAAATACACTATTGAAGTTATTGAGAATTTTGCACTTTACCCCGAACGTTACAAAATATGCACATTATCTCATTCATCAAGTAATATTTTGAAAAAGATGATATAAGCAAAATGCGGATTCAATTTTCTTAACTACCCCTACAATTGGGAAAGAATTAAGAAAAATCATAAACAAATAGAGAAAAATCATTTTGATTTTATCTGGGAGAAATGATGGAGATGACAAAAATAGAGATTATTTTAATTTTCTATCAAGATAAACTATTTTGAAATGGAAATGGAGTAACTAAATTTAATTAATATATGTTTGTGATAATATTTCTCAAATAAACTTTTAGAATTTTAATATCTATCTATTTTAAATTAGAGTGATGGAAGAAGGAAAATAAAAGTTATACAAATAGAAAGAGTATGAGAGAGAGAGAGAGAGAGAGCAACAAGGTAGAAAACTAGGTAAACGGGGAAGGTCAGGGCGGAGATAATATTTGTGGGGCCAATTATAATTATTACTGAAAAGAAAAAACATGTCTAAGTTTGGTAATTAACGGTAGGTAACACAAAAGGGTTATATATATATATATATATATATATATATATATATATATATATATATATATATATATGTATATATGGAAATAGTGGATGCGAGTAAAATTATGATAAGGGACAAGGATAATGACATGGCTTTGGGACGGTGAATTTAAAACCTCGAGAAAGCACGACTTTCATCATTGTCACGCCCCGTTCCCGAGAGGCGAGACACGACCGTGTCAATAGCCCAAACTATTAACACAAGGTCTCTTATTCATCAAACTTAAACTTCAATAAAATCAAAACCTCAAAGAAAACTTCATATATCTTAACAATATCTCAAGATAAATTATTACATAGACATAATTCGTAACGGAAATAAAACATAACATAAATTGTTTATCAAAATTAAACTAAAACATAAATGAATCACTCTCTTCACCAAAAAGGAACTTCCTCCCACTCTCCTAAATCATTCTCTTCATTATTAACTGTACCTGGAAAAAAAACATGGAAAGGAATAAGCTTCCAACTTAGTAAGATAAAGAATTTCTTCCGGAGTCAATCTCTTGGGGATCAAAACATTTATCATTCTTAGACATTTGAAAAATATATATTTTCTGACATAAGAGTACAATGATTTCGTTTTGAAAACTAGCTATAGGTTAAGAGTATATAGAATTGACATTTTGAAAACAATGCTAGAGTTCCCAAAAACAAAACCTTACCCAGTATGTTTCCATTTTACAAATAACGAAGCATTTTCCTTCAAAATAAACAACAGAAACAGAGCTACATATTATACTGGTAGCAATCTTTCCTTTAACAAAATATTTCTATTAAATCAGTAGCCAAAATCCTATAGCCTTTTTACAATATAAATATCAAACAATATACATATATATTTTTAAATCTTAACAGCTAACCAATTTAACTTTGTAAATGCAGAAGAGTTTAGAAGATCTACCCATGAATCAGGAGAATTGTATAGTACATTAAACTTGGCAACAAATTGCAGTAACTTCACATAATTTTTAACTTTGCCTCCTTATTAGCGTTAACCAATTAGGACTTGACCAAAAGGTCTTTCGACTGGGGTTAGTACTTCGATCGATCGTCTTCAGTCGGCTTCTAGCGGTTATCGCTAAATTCGGAGCCACAAAAATTCATTACTTAAACATATGCATATCATACCTCACAATAATTATATGTGCTTGATTCTTTTTTTTTTTTTCCTTCTTATTTCATACAAAAATATAATTTTGACAAAAACATAATCTTTTCATCACATGCATATCTATTATGATAAAAATAATATATACTTCATACAAAAATATATTATTTCATACAAATAATATATATTGTTCATCCATACTTAACTTTTGATGATATCTTAGGCTTAAAAACAAGAAGAGAATATGATATATTACCTCGAAATTGTAATATTTTCCTAAGTGTAGAAATTCTAGAGCCGCTTCCTAATATCTGCCTCACTCGCTTCTGCAAAAACACCGAGAGATACTTCAGAATCCAAACTCCTCCCTTTTTATTTTATTTATAATACACACTCAATGCTTCTGTTTCTTCTTCCTCTAAACAATAGTGAAGAGGGAATATATACCCCACTACTGACTTCTAATACATACACAATCAATACCCCACTACTGACTTCTCCCATCCCACACGATCAATACCACTTCTCCCCTTCCTAAAATAATGGCACACGTTACACAACAAAAATGCAAAATCCTATTTGCACTTAGATCCCTAAAGAATGTACTTATTTTCTATCAACCCCGATTCTTAATTCCCTTTTTCTTTTTATTCTAAAAATTAGTACGGGGTTTCACAATCATACACATCACTTCATGTTTGACCTATTACGATAATTTTTTCAAATTTTGTATGTCTCAGAAATTTGAAATCCATACAACCATTTAGTAATCTATTTTCTTCTTTATTTCAGTGTAAAATAATTCTTTTACTAATCTTTAGGTAATTTGAAAAATACACTATTGTAGTTATTGAGAATTTTGCACTTTACCCCTGAACGTCACAAAATATGCACATTATCTCATTCATCAAGTAAGATTTTGAAAAAGATGATATAAGTAAAATGTCGGAATCTATTTTCTTAATTTCCCCTACAATTGGGAATGAATTAAGAAAAATCATAAACAAATAGGGAAAAATCATTTTGTTTTTATCCGAGAGAAATGATGGAGAATGACAAAACTAAAGATTAATTTATTTTTCTATCAAGAGAAACTAATTTGAAATGGAAATGGAGTAACGAAATTTAATTATTATATGTTTGTGATTATATTTCACAAATAAACTTTCAGAATTTTAATATTTGCCTATTTCAAATTAGAGTTATCGAAGAAGGAAAAGAAATAAAATATATATATATATATATATATATATATATATATATTTGACTATACATTCTATTGCAAAAGAATCACAAGGCTAATCTTTTGCCGATATTAACTGCTAAGCTAACTCGTTATTTAATATAGTCAAAGTTTCTAAACACAAGTGATACTTTTGCAATAGAATGTAAAGTTAGATTTTAAACTTGTTTCCGCAAAGTTTATTTGGATTTTTGCAATTATACTTTTTCGACCGGTTAACTTTCAAACATTAGACTTTAATTTTTAATAGTATTAATCAAGTAGTGTTTCTTTAAAGGTCTCTATAATATGATCTTGAAATATAGCTGGATGAAAGAATTTACATACATTTTTTTATAGTTTGACCAAACGGAACTATTTGGATCTATGTTTTATATAAAAAGACTGAGACATCGAAAATATCATTATACCTTATGTTCTTATTTGATTTTCTAAAATATATTTTTTTTGCTAAATAAATTCTGTTTCCATTAATCACAAATAGCCGAGGCCATTACAATCAACAGAAAATCTGAAAATACAGAAAGTAAAGGTTATACAATGATTTAAAAAATCACGATAACAGGACAAAGACACATCAAGAAAACTTGGATGGTTAGGAAAAAACAACTAGAAAAAGCTGGACAACTAAACAAATACATAATCTTCTTCTTCAAAGCATCTTCATCGCCATTCTTGAACCACGGGAGACAGGGAGAATATCACTTTCAACATCTTCGCTAGAGTCGACAATTTATAGGACCATGGGCGTATCAACAGTCCTACAAATTGCCTCGGGAAGATGTAGAAAGTAGATAAAGGGCCCAGATCAAGTCCGGGTTGAACGAATCCTCCAAGAAAAATAGAAAAAAAGTCTAGATCTGTGAAGATATGAGACTCATCTAACCACTGTGTCTTGAATCTTGAAGAAAAAAACTCTGAAAAATGTTTCATATGATTCGTAGTACAAAATAGAGTAATATAAACGGAACAAAATGACCCAGATTTGGCCATTGGCGGAGCCAATGGCCAAATCTGGCCAGCAGCAACAACAGGGGGAAGAACAGGAGGAAGAGAGAGAAGGGAGAGAAAAAGGAAAGAAAAAGGGAAAAGTAATCCCCTTTTTAATTTTCTAAAATATATGTAACAATAATTGTATGTTAACATCATAGTTATGTTATATTTAATGATGAACACAGAAGCTACGATTTAAGATTATGTCTTCACATATAGTAAAGATACTTCAATTTATTTGGTATTGGTTTCTTACTTTATGTTGAATATCAATTGCGTGCTTTTTGAGTGCGTGCGTGCACATTTTTGTTAAATCAATATATCCTTTCTTTTTATTCTCCTCTTCTTCTTATTCTAGTACATTAGTTGTTTTTTCATTATTATTAACTACAAATTGGGACGCGAACAACGGAAATATTAATAATATATATATAAATCCGCGTGAAACAATATTTTGGCTTCTTTTATTTTAGGAATTATTAAAACGTTTATCTTATCTTGTATGGTGCCTGTGAACTTATTGTGATACTCCAAGACTTTTTTCTTATGTGTATTACATGTCTTGGATTTAATTTTGTGTTTATTAATTGTTATTGCATGATTATATGCGTTATATGTTGATTTATTGTGTTAAGGGGTGCATTTGATGAGTGTGGAAGTTTAGGCAAATAAGGGTAACAATTAGAGAAACACAGGAGAGAGAGAGAGAGATGACCTTTCCCGCCAATCAAATAAGATGGCGGCGGCGGCGATTTGTATCAGTTACATTTGTTTAAGGATGGTTTCGTTATGGTTCATGTGGTTGGGCTCCGGCATTACTCCGACACAATCAATGGCCGAGAGATGGTTTATCTTATTCGTGACCCACCCAATCCGTACGATGAAAACGCCATTAGAGTTCTCAACACTAGGGCGGTTCAGGTTGGATACATTGAAATCTCCGCCGCTCGAGTTCTCGCTCCGTTAATTGATTCCTTTTCGATCACCATTGATGGTATAATTTCACCATTGATTCAAAGCCTCGATAAAGCATGACTTTCGTCATAAATATCACATCATTTTTTCCCTATAGCGATAATTTGTTTTTCTTCAAAATTGGCACTTCTAATTTTTTTAAACCCATACAAGTGTTTAATAATCTCTTTTTATTTCCTTTATTTCAGTGTAAAATTATTTTTCATGTAATTTCATAACAATGTCTATTATTTTAAATAATTAATCTAAGTATCATTTGACTCTCAGTGTTTTTTCCTCATGACCTAAAATGTATCACAATTTTTTTAGAAGAGCTGATATGTGATATATAGGAAAGAATTTTATTAAATTTTTATATAATCTCAAACGATTTATATGTTGATAATATTGAATTCTCCTAAAACAACTTACATTTTAAAAGAAATACATTTTTAAATTCAAGTCACTTAAAAAGTTTAAAACACAAGAGTTTACATTTATCCGAGCATGGTGTATATATATGTGCTACTATAGAAAAGAATAAATAAATAAATTTTGGATAAAAGAGTCTGAATTTAACCCTTAAAATATAAGGTGGTAATTGTATATAAAATAATAACAAATAAACCCACAAGGCTAATCTTTTGCCGATGTTGACTACTAAGCTAACTCGTTCCTTAATATAGTCAAAATTTCTAGACACAAGTGATACTTTTGGAATAGAATATCATGTTAGATTCTAAACTAGATTCTTCAAAATTTATCATGACTTTTGCAATTATACTTTTTTACCGCAAAACTTTTAAATATTAGACTTTATTTTTTGAATAGTATAATTAACCAAATAGTGTTTGTTTAAAGGTATCTTTAATACGATGTTGAAATATGGTTGGACGAATGAATTTACATACAATTTTTCAAAATTTGACCAAACGAACTATTTTGATATATGTTTTATGTAAAAGGCAAATTCGCGTCATGGGTACAAAAACAATTTACATTTTAGAAGGCGGGTCCAGAAACTATATTTTCAACATCTTCTATCCGAAAATAATGTAGGTTTGGTGCACTAAGTCCTTCCGTATAAGAAACTCTTAGTCAACTGTTAATTTGAAAATTGAATTTGGTCAACCTAAAACTATCAGGGGTATTTTTGAAAATTTGCATATTAAAAATACCCTCCCAGGCCTCCTAAACCACCGACTCTGCCATCACAAAACTTTGCGCCGCCTCCCCTCCCTCCACCATCCCCGACGTATCTCATCCGCACACAACCACCATCCTCCCATTTTGCTCTCAGCAGCAACACATCCAACAGCATCACCATTACAAAAGTTTAAAACTGAAGCTCTTAAAACTCTCACCAAAATTAATTTGCCGGAATAGACACAAAATTCCATACCAGTGTATCAAGGTCAACCTGTTAAAGAACAAATTTCAATTAAGATTATACAAATATTTATGAACTTTATGCTCTTCGATCAGTTTTTTTTATGAATTTTCATAATCCGATGAACCTTAGTTATGCTCTTTTCATGTAGGTGAATGAAAGTTTTGGAAAATGTCGTTGAATAGGAAACTTCATATCCCAAAATTCGCCGCAAATGACTGATGAAAATCTGCACAACTGTCAATTGAATTTGATAATAACAGCCATTTCATTCTCCTTACAAAATTTTGGAATTTTGAAAAATATCTGAATATTCTTTTTTCCTTTTGACAGGAACATCTGAATATTCACTGAAATTCCGCAAGTGTGGGTCTCCTTTTTTAACCTCATGATTTCCAATTTAGCCAAAATGAAAAAGGATTTTGGTTGATGGCGGAGACTGTGGTTGGGGGTGGAGGGCAGATGAGGCGGGTTAGGAAGGATGAGGGATGAGGGAATTGGGATTTGGGATTTGGGTGGGCGGGGTATAGAGAGGGCAGGGGGGAATTAAATTTTTTCAAAAATACCCCTGATAGTTTTAGATTGACCAAATTCAATTTTTAAATTAACAGTTGGCTAACAGTTTTTTTGGATGGAAGGAATTAGTGCACCAAATCTAAATTGTTTTAGGATAGAAGATATTGAAAACATAGTTTCTGAATCCGCCTTCTAAAATGTAAATTGTTTTTGACTCATAAAGCCAATTTGCTTATTTTTTTTTTTTTTTTTCTATTACAATTATTTATTGGACCTCACCAGAGGAGGAGTAGTAGAAGTCCCGTTGAGCGGGTGCCCCACGAGGGGAGTATAAGACTCACACAAGGGAACCCAAAGAAATGACAATTAAATCATTCCCCTTGTGTGAGGTGGGTATCGAACCCACAACCTCAAGGTTGTGGGCAGGCCCTTGCCCCACTGGAGTAAAGAACCTTAGATACGCCAATTTGCCTATGTAAAATGGATCAAAACATCGAAAGTATTATTATACCTTATGTTTTTTATATCCTAAAATATATGTCAAAAAAATTGTATATTATTTTACATTATAGATCTTTTATATTTAATGATGAAAACATAAGCTACGATTTAAGATTATTTCTTTACATATAGTAAAAATACTTATAATTTATTTTATAATGATTTCTTATTTTATATTAGATGTTAACGTTGCATGTGTTTTGCATGCGTTCGTGCAAATTTATGATAAAGCAATACATATTTCTTTTTCTACTCCCCTCCTTATTCTATTATATATATATATATATATATATTAGTTGTTTTTTTCATTATTATTATCATAAACGTGGGACTCAGGCAACAAACCTTTCAATAAAATAAAAACATACATATATCAATTCATGTGAACAAATATTATTGGCCTCTCTTATATTAGGATTATTAAAGTGTTTATCTTATCTTGTTTGGTGCTTGTGGACTTATAAATTTTATTTCTTATCTTTGTCGTTTCAATGGCTTGTAATTAATATTAAACTACTCTATTTTAGTGGCTTTTAAATTTAATGAGAGATACAAGAAAAGGAGTATGTTTCTAAATTTTCAATACAAATATGAAAAAATTGTGTAGTTCACAAATGATAATTGACATAACAAAATTACATAATTTGTCGATTTTGTTAATGTTGCGTTCTTTTTTTCTAGACAGTTTTTTCTATGTAGTTGTGGACCAGAGATTTGCATTTCGTACTTGTGGACCAATGGTTATATGTAAATGTGTTGTATTTATATCCACATGCGTGCACTAATGTTTTGCTCACTTACTCATTATCATATTTTTTTACTGTATCTATGTCAGTGCAGTGCACGTGAGCAAAACAAAAAAAATCACATTTATGATCTTAGTGTTTAAAATCACAGAATTTGGATCTCAATCATTTTCAAATTAGAGTGATGGAATAGGAAAGAGAATACAGTGAAAAAGTATGAGAGATAGATAGAAACAAGGGAGAAAAGAAAAGGTGACCGATGAAAGATAGGGCATAGATAATTTGTGTGGTACCAATTAGAATTAAGAGTGAAAAGAAAAAAAACATGTGTAAATTGGTAAATAACGGCAGGTGGCACAAAGGGGATATATATATATATATATATATATATATATATATATATATATATATATATATATATATATATATATTAAATTATGATAGAGGATATGAATGTTGACATGATTTTGGGACGGAGGATTCAAAGCCTCGAGAAAGCATGAATTTCGTCATAAATATAACGTCATTTTTGCCATATAGCGACAAATTTTTTTCTTCAAAATTTTTTTTTCTAAATATTTTTAAACACATAAAGTTGTTTAATAATATCTTTTTCTTTCCTTTATTTTAGTGTAAAATAATTTTTTGATTATTCTTTAGGTTAATTGCAAAATACCCTCATGAAGTTATTGGAAGTTTTGCACTTTAACGCCAAACGTCACAAAATATGCACTTTATCTCATTCATCAAGTAAGATTTTGAAAAGGATGATATAAGCCAAATGCCAGAAATAATTTTTTTAATTGCCCCTATAATTAGTGACGGATTCAGAAATATAATTTATTGAAGTCATTTGATATACACAACAATTTACTAGGGTCATTTATACATTTATTATCTAAATGGAGTAAAATATATCATATAATCAAAAGATTTTTTTTTCTTCATACATCCGTCTCTGCCTATAATTGGGATTGGAAAAGAAGAATCATACACAAGTATCCAAGAGAAATGAGAGAAAATGATAATAAAAAAAAAAAAGAAAAAGATTATCTTACTATTTTTGTTTTTCTGAATATGAACATTCCGATAAATGGAAGAGTAGTGTTCAACAAGTGAGGTGAGGAAATTTATTGGAGATGGTAGTGGTATGCGACGCCAGAGGGCACTAAGATAATGCATACAAATATACATACCAAAACGTGCATAACATAAATTTGAACATATTTTGTATTCATGCACTGAAGTAGACACCCTTCATATTTTGAAGTAGACATCCTTTGGGCATCAATTTGTATCCATACACTGAAGTAGAACGTGTATAACGCATGATATTCATGCGTTTTTAACGGAAAAACGTATGCTCCATGCGTTGTTCAGCATAATGCACGGTAACCATGCATAGTCAACTTAATAACGCATGCACATCATGCATTGTGGTCGACTAGCCTTGCGTTTTTCCTCACCAATCTTCCTTTACTTGTGCAGTTTTTTTTTGTTGAAATTCTCACAAACATTTTTCTCCATTGATACAAACAAATTATATTTTTCTCTCCATTTTAAAACCCTAAACAACCCTAAAATACTCTAAGCAACTCTAAACCTTAAAGATTTTGCAATAAGCTAAAATTACCAAACTTTAATTAGTCGAATATTTTGTAAAATATATTTATATTAAGAATATTGTAATTGAAAGAGACAAAATTTGATAAAATACTAAAAAGTTCATATAATTGCAAAAATTAAGAATAACATCACTTGCTAAAAAAATCTTACAAACTAATATTACTCAAATAAATATAAATTGAACATAACACAACATTAATAGAATCTAATGGTTATGGCAATTTCTTGATGTATGACCAGGCATACAACAATTACTACAACAAAAAATCATCTTTCCCCGTGTGTGTCCCCAACCAATCACAATTCACCATGTGTATATATAATTGGAAAAAATAATTAAATAGTAAATTCTGATTGGTTGGGGACAGGATTAGGGAAGGAATGGGGACAGACGATTTTCACCCAATTACTACAATGGCAAATAACTCCCGGTTCACAATAATCCATATCGCAATGTATCCTCGTGGTTTGAAGGCGACCCGGTTTAATTTTCATAGTCGGATCGTGATACGCCATATAAAACGGTGCATCTCTCCATAAACTTTGGTCTGCTATAGAATAAAATGAAGCCTCATATGTTTTTTTTTTTTTTTTGGTAATATTCGTTAGTGTAGATATCCAACACCAATTCTGTCGGGTTCCATCCCCTTACTGTTACAAACTGCCATCGCATGAGAAAAAGGGTACCCATAAATGTTTCACTTCCCACAAGTGCATGATTTGTCGACCATTTGAAGTGAATACGTCGTATTGCCTCTCCCATCTCCCACTAACACGCGACCGGACAATGTATAATCCCGTCTGGTTATTGTATTGGACAACTCGGTGGCACCGACACTTCTACGGATTTTCAACAAATTTATCCCAAATCCTCTTAGGCAATGGGTGTGTTCTTAATCAGGGGCGGATAAGAGGTAATTGAGCGCATTGGAGCCCCAAATTTATGTTAGTTATACATATATATATATATAGTGTGTGTGTGTGTGTGTTTTGAGAATAATAAAAATTGTAATTACTTGGGCTTTTTTATATTTATAACTACCAGTAAATATTTTTAGCCTTCTTTTTTTGTGTGGACAAACCAGCTCACTCTATTTATACTTGATACGATTAAAAAATATAAATGATTAGGCAAAAGTTTAAAACATGAAACTAGTAGGTAGGTTATATATATATATATATATATATATATATATATATATATATATATATATATATATATATATATATATATATATATGGAAAAATTACAGATATGGGCTAGGGTCCATGTGGACCATGTGGTTAGATTTGGCCACATCAATGCGAGAATGAGGAGAGAAGGAAATGTAGTGATGTGGCGAGATCTAGCTGCATATGGTCCAGATGGGAGCTAGATCCATATCAAAGTATTTATATATATATATATATATATATATATATATATATATATTAACATGTTGTTCTCTTTAGCCTTCAAGTTCCTTCGCAATTTTTTTTCTTTTTATATATGTTCTGCTTTCCACTCTCTATTTTACAATTATATATATTTACTTCGAGATCTTGTTGACTCTTTACCAAAAAATTTCAACATCGACAATTAGCCAATTACGATAATACAATTCTTTCAGTCCTCCCTCTTCCTAACAAATCAAGGCGATTGTTTATTCTGAAGTTCTTTCGTTTCAACTTATATTTGTTACTTCTCTAAAAGTTGGTTTATTATTTTTTATAGTGAATATTTTTTTTTCAATATGTCATCTAGAATTAGAAAATATGACTCTGGATACGATAAACATAAGAAACAAAAGAGGGTAGAGGGTATGTGTTAATCAAATTTCAAAGAGGGGCTCTTCATAAGTTTGTTACAAATTATAAGAAATTACAAAAAAACACAAACACATACAAATTAAAATGATAAAAATTGGGAGATTGAGATTTCTTACCAAAATGAAGAATGTGTTTTTGGAAAAAGAGGATTGTTGACGGAGATTTGAGTCATAGCAACACGTTTTTGACGGATATTTCAAAGAACCAAAATAGTTTAAGCAAGTAGAGAAATTGAAGAAAACACTTGACAAAGGAAAGAGAAAGAGGGTTTTGAAAATGGTGGCTGTTGAGGGAAGCAGAGGCGCTGGCAAAAAGAGAAAGGAAGGAAAAATAAGTTGCTAGGGTTCGGAGTACAACGCATGAAGGTCATGCGTTGTCCAATGAGCTACGCATGCTCGTTGTGCGTTGTTCTTGACAACGCATTGTTGTGTTTTGGCTCATATTCACTGGATTACTAATTAGATATAAATTAGGATAAGAATTAGTAATTAAGTAAATTACTAATTAGGTGGATTCCTAATTTGATACTAATTAGGTTAAAAATTAGTAATTAGGTGAATTACTAATTATGTGATCTCCTAATCCATTTAGCAAAAGATTTACTACTCCTATATATATATATATATATATGTGTGTGTGTGCCTCTTATATGGTTTGGAGTAGTAAGGCGATGAGAGCTAATGGGTTGGAGGAATCTCCATTTGTATTCTTGGTTCTCCATTATAATAAGAGTATGAGCTCGCCTTACCCGTGTATGTAGGTCAGTTGACCGAACCACGTAAATCATTGTATCTCTTTATTGCTTTGATGTTGATATTTGCTTGTGTGCTAGAATTGGAAGGGGATTAATTTTCCAACAACTGGTATCAAAGCGAGGTTCAGAACAGAAGAGGAGTTGTTTGGTTCATCGGTTTCTCCAAAGATTGGAGGAGAGTGTTGGATATAATCAAAAGCGGATTCTTTCGATTGGTTAAGCCAAGGTGGGAACGCAGTGCTGCTACACCAGAATTTGGCGTTACTCTCCAGTTAAAGATCGACCAATTGTCAACTCAGAGTTTTGTGCAATTCTAGCCATCGTCACTAGAAACCGTTAACACAGGTGGAAAGATTTTTATGTATGTCCTCCAAAGATGGAAGAGATCCGTTAGAGATGGTAGTAGAGACCTTCAAAGATGGAAGAGAGATCCATTGGGGGTGGAGCACACTTGCCGATAGAGGTTTGTCAGATAAGATGTGTTGTTGAAAGAGATAAAAATCTAGTGTGGTTGGTATACGAGTCAAGCAAATAAGAAGGATTAAATCTAGACGGTTGAATTGGAAGGGTGGAGGATTGATCCGGTATGTTTCGGGCACATGGACCCAGAGGTGAATCGAGTGTCCCAAACCAGAGTGGGCTTGGTGGACTTTGAACGTTGAGCTTTTTGTTCCGTTATTGGTGTTGTCGTGTCTGACCGTTGATCAAAGTTGACTAAACTCATCTTAGTCAAATTCCCCTTAATTCAACGTGCTGATTTGAAGATTCAAGTGCAGAGCATGGGGCATATGAGACGTGGAGCATTTGGGACGGGGAGCGTACTAGTTGGAGATTGGGTGAATACGTGCCAGGATGGAGATTGTTGGGTTTTGGCTAGGATAAGAATTAGTAATTAAGTAAATTACTAATTAGGTGGATTCCTAATTGGATACTAATTAGGTTAAGAATTAGTAATTAGATGAATTACTAATTATGTGAACTTCTTATCCATTTAGCAAAAGGTTTACTACTCCTATATATATGTGCCTCTTATATGGTTTGGAGTAATAAGGCGAGGAGAGTTAATGGGTTGGAGGAATCTCCATTGTATTATTGGTTCTCCATTATAATGAGAGTATGAGCTCGCCTTACCCGTGGATGTAGGATCATTGTGTCTCTTTATTGCTTTGTTGTTGATATTTGCTTGTGTGCTAGAATTGGAAGGAGATTAATTTCCCAACACGCATGTCCTTCATGCGTCGTGCTTTGAAATACGCATGCGTACCATGTTTTGTGCCTACTTTCAAAATCTCGGAAAAAAACGTGTCTATTTCAATGTTATGATACAAAAACTAGTCCAAACCAAGCAAAAACCCCGTGAATGACTTGTATCATGGTTTAACGCAAAAAAAAAAAAAAAAAAAGGAGACGAAAGGGAAAATATTAACGGTGGGGATAGATTAAGTGCAAAAACTAGTTGAAAATCGCATGTGTATCCTGAGGTAATAAGGTTGGTTCATTGACCGCGGTCGTTGGATTTCTCTAGAGGTTATAAAGTAAAGGTTTGATCTTGTTTATTGTTGATAACTAGTGAGCATTTTTATTTCCAATTAAATGTACGAAGTGCATTACTACTTCAATAATGTTATTCTTTTTGTAGCATTTTTTGCAGGAATTTGATTTTAAGTATTCATTCGCATGGTTGTAAAAGTTTTAGCACAGTGGATACAATTCAAAGAATGTTTCAAAGGAAACATACTCCACACACAGAACTCACTGAGCCTTCGGTCACACATTTCCTTTTCATTTTCAAACGTTTTCGAAACACAGCTGATGATCCTTTTGTGTGCCCCAGGTAGTGAGAAGAACGTTTCAAGAGAAGATTGTGGAGAGTGGAGACTAGAGGAGTCACTTGAAGGAGGAAGCAAATAGGAAAAAGAAATAAAAAAAGAAAATTTTACTTTATTTTTTTTTATTTTTAAGAAAATAAGTCGATAGACTATTTTACCCTTATTTAATTGAACATATGCGTTGCACATGCCAAAATCTGCCGGATTACGCCGTGAAAGTGATGGTGGGGACTCTTCTTGTAGCCCGTAAATTGTTGGAGGAGTTAATATGCTGAAAACCTTACTGGGTAAGTAATCAGGCGAAACGTAAATGTTAGAGGACTAAACATGCAAATTTCATTTTCTTTCATTTGATAAGGAAATGGAGTAACTAAATTTAATTAATATCTGTTTAAGAATATATTTCTCAAATAAACTTTTAGGGTTTTAATATATATATATATATATGTGTGTGTGTGTGTGTGTGTGTGTGTGTGTGAGAGAGAGAGAGAGAGGGAAAAAACATGTGTAAATTTGGTAATTAATGGCACGCAAGAAATATAATAAGGGAGAATAATAAAAATAAAGATTATTTTATTTTTTATCAAAAGAAACTATTTTGATCTGGACATGGAGTAACTAAATTTAATTAATATGTGTTTGTGATATAGTTCTCATATCAACTTTCAGAATTTTAATCTCTATCTAGTTCAAATTAGAGTGATGGAAGAAGGAAAATAAATACAGTACAAATAGAAAGTGTAATACCCGACTCTTTGAAGTGCTTGAATAGTTGAGGAACTTAAGCGTGGATGTTAGGAAATTTAGGGGCTGATTTGTAAGGGAGTTGAGAGTTTAGTTAGGGTGGTTTTTGCTGGAAAAAAGAAGAGGACGTTAGAAAAGAGTGAAGGAAACAGAAAAGAGAAAGAGAAAGATAAGAGAGAAAATATTGCTGGAAAAAATAGAGTACTGTGAGATATTTTGCACATTTGAGATAGTAAAAAGTGTCGGATCGGATTGATTTTGGTAGCGTTAGAAAGAGTAGTGAAAGAGATATGCTTGGGCGGTGACAGATTAGCATTTCGAGTTTCTAGTTTCTAGTATAAAGTTATAGCTTCAGGAAGTGAACTGATTTTATGGGATTTTGGTGTTCTTGACTCTTTGAAGTATTTTGCTTAAGTCGTTAAGGTAATGATCTTCACATTTGTTTTTATGTCCCAAAAGGTATGAACCTATTTTAAAGTTACTAAATTATGATGAAAGTCATGTTTTATTGCATTGAAAATGGATAAAGTATTGATTTTATGGGATTTTGGTATTCTTGACTCTTTGAAGTATTTTGCTTAAGTCGTTAAGGTAATGATCTTCACATTTGTTTTTGTGTCCCAAAAGGTATGAACCTATTTTAAAGTTACTAAATTATGATGAAAGTCATGTTGTATTGCATTGAAAATGGATGAAGTATTGAATTATATTTGCATTTGTGTGGTTGGTCGTCGAGTTTAATTGCGCATGATATACACGTATACTTCTTGTTGTTGCGTTGTAATTGTTTTGAATCCCGAAGGCGATTGCCCCCGAGGGGGAAGAGCGGAGAGTACCCTAGATCAGAGAGATTGTAGCATGCCCCATGCCTGGGGAGGGAGCTTAGCCTCATAAAGAGGAGAATATTATTGCCCCATTATGCGGGGAGAAGGTGTCGAACTTGGGACCTTTCGGTCCCAAGCCAAAGGCTTACCCACTGGGCCAAACCTTTTGTTGACTATTTGTGTTTAATAGTTTCCCCAATCTAGAGCTATTGTCTAGGAATGACTTTATGTCATATATATATATATATAGTGTCGAATTCGTAGTTTTCGCAATAGTTAGTGTTGTTACACTGGCACGTCTATAACCAAGCGAAGAGTTAGAGCTGCTAACATTTGAAATATGGTGTATCCTTAACTACTAGCCCGGAAGTCTGGGGCAATGACTAGATTCGTGACTATTTCGTTGGGCCCGCCCAAATGGGCTAAAAGTTTGGGGGTTGTTAGTAGGCGCTTTAGAGTCAGACTTGACGATTGAGCTCGGTTGTGTGCAATTGTATGCGTCTAGCATAAACGATATTCGTAGTATATGATATTTTGTATGTCCGTCTAATCCGTTATGAGTAGTTCATGGTGCTCGTAATTGTTAGATATAAAAGCTATGGTTCATAAATGGTGTAACCAAATTTAATTTTATGTTTGTGATTTCTCAAATAAACTTTTAGAATTTTAATATCTATTTATTTCAAATTAGAGTGATGGAAGAAGAAAAATAAATATAGTACAAATAGAGAGAGAGAGAGAGAGAGAGAGAGAGAGAGAGAAGGTAAGCGGGGAAGGACAGGGCAGAGATAATATTTGCGGGGACCAATTATAATTAAGAGTGAAAAGAAAAACATGTGTAAGTTTAGTAATATATTTTTTTCTTTATTTCAGTATAAAATATTTTTTTATTATTCTTTAAGTTGTTTGCAAAATACACTATTGAAGTTATTGAGAATTTTGCACTTTACCCCAAACGTCACAAAATATGCACATTATCTCAAGTATGATTTTGAAAAAGATTATAAAAGCAAAATGTCGGAATAAATTTTCTTAATTACCCCTACAATTGGGAATGAATTAAGAGAATGATAAAAGTAAAGATTATTCTATCTTTTTTCCAGATAAAAAATATCACATACATTCCATAATATAAATTGTTAAGTATTTGTTGCAAAATTAAAGAATGAAAAAATGAGATACTTTGTTAGTCAAAATATCAATATTACTCTCTTAAATAAAATTAATAGTATACAAGTAATAATTAAAAGAGTAATATTTATATTTTGATTAACAAAATAAATTGATTTTTTATTTCTTAATTTTCGCAAACAATGTTTAATTACATATATCAAATCGAGTTATCCAACGGTCCCATTGTATCCGTACGATATGGGGAAAACATTTAAAAGAGTAATATTGATATTTTTATTAACAAAGTATCTTGTTTTCTATTCTTTAATTTCCGCCAACAATGTTTAATTAGATATATCAAATCGAGTAATCCGACAATCATCCTTATATTTGCACGGTGTGGAAGAATCAACCCTTCTTCGCAGGCAACTCTGGTATTAGATAAGTCCCGCTCCAGTGAAGTCAGTCTCACAAGGCAGCTCTACCATAGACGTTTCCTATCTTTCACAACTTAATAGAAACTTTATTTCTTTCAAAATCCTTGATAATAAACTGCCAAACAGCCCTTAAAAAACATAACGTCCTCCCCATTTCTGCTACCTGTCTCTCTCTCGTCTTCCCACCTCGTCCTCCTTTCCTCCTTTTTTCAAAACACTTTTAAAAACCCAAACAAATTCTTTTCTTCTTCCCAAAAATCATTCATCTCTACCTTCTCTCTCTAGAAAATCAAATCGAACCATGGCAGAGATTCAAGGTTTTGGTCCTTCTTCGGGTACCGGCGCTATAGACCCGGTCGAAGAGTTCATGAATTTGGACAGGTGGCCTTTCCCGCCAATAGAAGAAAATGGCGGTGGCGGTGATTTGTATCAGTTACAAATGTTTAAGGTTGGATTCGTTATGGTTCATGTTGTCGGGCTCCAGCATTACTCCGAGACAATCAATGGCCGAGAAATGGTTTGTCTCGTTCGTGATCCAATCAATCCGTACGATGAGAACGCCATTAGAGTTCTCAACACTAGGGCGGTTCAGGTTGGGTACATTGAAGTCTCCGCCGCTCGAGTTCTCGCTCCATTAATTGATTCCTTTTCGATCGTCATTGATGGTATAATTTCTTTTCAGAAAATTATAAATGCATACATTTTACTGAGTCTGAAATTCATAATTAGTTTCTCAATGTTTGTTTCAACTACTTAGAATTCGTTACATGTCCCATGTCTGCTAGTTAAAAATGTAGAATTAGAAAGAATATTAATTTAGCGAATTTTAAATGGTCGAGACAGACATAGGAACATCAGTTGGAGACACGCGATTTTTCGGGATTATGAGTTAATCGGCATTGTAATGGTGGTTGGCGGTGGTGCCGAGGCGGTTACGAAATTTAGCAGAGCGGCGGCCCGGTAATAAGGGAGGTGGTTTTGGTATGGGACCCATAAGAGTGTGAACAAATCCTATGAAGACCAAAAAGGTCTTTGCATTTCAGTAACGTTTGCATCAGAGAAGATTTGATTTGTCTTACATGTAGCTTGGTCTATGTCTGTGGGCCCGAACTATTTGACACGTCAGTATCATTGCCTTTTTAATTTGTTATTATATGAGTAGGATATGCTTAGTTGGAAATGCTGGACATATTGTAATGAGATTTTTTATTACTCGTAAGCTAGATTTAAATGCCGCGTCAATTCCAATGGGATATGATCAAACTGTTTGTGAAGTTTGATTGGTTTTATTTTTCAAATACTTTTACATATTTGGAAATAGTTTAATTGCTGCTGCCTTGGACTTCAAATTTACTTTGAAAATTAATACGATCATTTAAATTTTTAAATTTTATTTTGGATTTTTTTCCGTTACATTGTATTGCTGAGAGTGCTCCTGGTCCACATTGGTCAGGGGTAGTTGGAAATGATGCGTCAATTGTAATTGCCTATTTTACTTTATTTTTTTAATTACTCGGAAGCTAGTTGGAAATGCCGCATCAATTGCAATGGGATATGATCAAACTGTATGTGAACTTAGATTGGTTTTCTTTTTAAATTTTTACATATTTGGAAATAGTTGAATTGCTGCTGCCTTGGACTTTAAATTTTATTTTGGGTTTTTTCCGTTACTTTGTATTGCTGAGAATGCTGCTGGTCCACATTGGCCAGGGGTAGTAGAAAAGAAGTAAAATGTTGGATGCAATCTTAAATGAAAACTTAGTTTTTTTCTTTTAATAATATTTTTTTGGAAATAACATGCTTAGTTGTTCGTTTTAGTGCTCGTTTTTCATTTATTCTCAGTGGTTCCTTTTTTTAATGTGTTGGGATGGATTTCGTTTTGCTTTCAGCTTCGGTTGATTTATGCATAAATATTTTGAAGGGAATGTCTTTGAATTGTTACTAAAAAGCGTCATTTACGTCATTATCTGCAGGCATTGTCCCAAAGCCACCGGGGGGTCTAAACAGGAACAGGGTCAAGCTTCCTTGTCAAATTCACATTTTCGCGAGAATTGAAGCTTTTGAACGAGTTAAATTAGCTCTTGAAGACGGAGACATGCAACTGCATGCAGAAAGCAGTCTTGTAACCGAAGCCGCTGCTGTGATCGAGAGGCGGTGTATCCAGGACGAAAAGAGTCTAGATGAAGTCTTTAAGTTATTGGACGATAGGATTACTGAAAACCGGAAATTGGACGAATTGGTTCCCCCTAAATATGTTATCAAGTCGGAGCTCCTTCCTCACCAGAAGGAAGGCCTAGGATGGTTGGTGTACAGGGAAAATTCTTTGGAATTACCACCATTCTGGGAGGAAAGGCCGGGCGGCGACTACATAAACGTACTGACAAATGGCGTGACATCTCAAAGGCCAGAACCCTTAAGAGGTGGAATTCTTGCAGATGACATGGGACTCGGAAAGACGCTCACCCTTTTGTCTTTGATTGCATTTGATAAATTTTGTGGTGAGAGTCCTTCGAGTAAAACTGGAGATGTGAATGTTGAGAAGGATGCGAAGCTTTATGATAACAAAGGTAAGAAGAAGAGGGGAAGTGCAAGCCAAAGTTGCAACAATCTACAAAAGATGCAAAAAGCTGACGGGAAAGGGAAATCAATATGCGATGTTGATAGATCCGAGTCGTTAACTTCAAGAGCAACACTGATCATTTGTCCGGTATCTGTGTTAACTACATGGTTAACACAATTAGAAGAGCACACAGTCCGTGGAAGGTTGAAGACGTATTTGTACCATGGAGAACGCACTGAAGATCCCTATGAGCTTAAGGACTACGATATTGTTTTGACCACTTACCACACTCTAGCTGCTGAGGATACAAGCTTAGAGTCTCCGGTAAAGAAGTTAGAGTGGCGGCGAGTCATCTTGGATGAAGCACATGCTATAAAAAATGTTAATGCTATCCAAAGTCGTGCAGTTACTAAGTTGAACGCTGAGAGAAGGTGGCTTGTTACTGGAACGCCCATACAGAATCATTCTTTTGACTTATTCTCTCTGATGGCTTTCCTTCGATTTGAGCCGCTTTCCGTTAAAGCTTATTGGACTAGATTGATTGCACGTCCACTTAGTCTTGGAGATGAGAAGGGGATCTCCCGGCTTCAGGTAGCTTATTTCGCCTATCCTCTTCTTGATTTCGTTTATTAATTTCCATTCAAAAGACAAGCCAAATCAGTGTTGAAAAAATCGGCCTAGTCAGCAAAAAATCGCTAGTCGGGGTTAAAAAATTGCTTGACCAACTTAGTCGGTCAAAATCGGTAAAAAAAACTGTCAAAGTCAGTCAAAACGACTTTGCTGACTTTTTTGACTTTTTTTTTAAACTCAATTTTCTGCCCAAAAACTACAATTATTTTTATATTTGAACTTGTTATTACTTATCATGGTATTGAATTTTATTATTATGGATCGACTTTGTGTATTTTGATTTGACTAGTATTTGATTGCTAATTGTTTATGGAATTTTGTTTGACTAGTATAATATATAGTATAAGTGAATTTTAAAAAATCCCTTGTAATCTCGGTAAACCGACTACTCGCTAGTCGACAATCGGACGACCGACTAGCGACTAGCAACTTATGCAACATTGTTTTTGCTTATAATAGAAGACTCAACAAGGCCTTTTAAAAAATCACAAGGCCCAGTCTGATATTTCACATGTCCTTGATTTTTCAAGCTTGATCCTGTTATGTTTTCCTGATATGGTCCGAAAGCACCTGTTAGTAGTTTTCTATTTTTAAAAAAAAATTGATCATTTAAGCTCACAGGTTCTAATGGCAAGCATATCTTTGAGGAGAACAAAAGAAAGGGCCTTGATTGGTTTACCATCCAAAGTGGTGGAGACGTACTTTGTGGATCTTTCCGAGGAAGAACGTACTGTTTATGACAAGATGGAAGCAGAGGCTAAGAAAGTTATTCAACAATTCATGAACTCGGAAATTGTTGTAAGACATTATTCATGTGTGCTAAGCATACTAGTTCGACTTCGCCAGGTTTGTGATGATCTGTCCCTGTGCCCCTCAGATATCAAAGACTTGCTTCCAACACTTGGAGGTAATTTATTGCATATATCTTTCATGTCTATTACATGCTTTAAGTCTAGTTTGGTCCAACCATTTCTTCTTTACAAGATGATGATCAAGGGTATATCTGGTTTTTCAGTTCAGCCCTTATACTTTTTATCCCTTTTTTAAAAAATTTGGTTATTTTCGCTTCATTCTCTTCTTTGCTGTTTCTGTCCTCTACGCATTCTTCATGTATTCATATGCAAAAAAGATTCTCTTCTGAAAAAAATAAGCGTAAAAAGTGCCCTTGGTAAACAGAAAAGCTTATCATTATGCAAGTTTGATGCATATTCTCATATCCATCCCCCGCCCATGTCCCCAACTATTGAGACTTAGTGACTTACGTTATTGTTGTATATTGTATACTCTCCTTTATGTGCTTGAACAAAAACATTGTGTTCGTTATTAGAGAAATGGGGTAGATAATGTTAAGCGGAAAAAAAAAAATCATTTGTTATCTCACATAATTAACATGAATTGAAGAATGCCTTGCTCTTTGGATACTTTACTTTTCTTCCGTCTTATTTTCATTTACCAATTATAAGATTTATTCCATCGCTGCTAATTGTGCCTGTATTTGAATAAGTGACCGCTCCTTCTCTCATTCTGCATATTTGAGGTCAGTGTTGTCAATTGCGGCGGGATAGCGGCCCATAGCGGGATAGCGGAGCGGAGCGGCCTTTGGCCGCTATGAATCTTGAATAGCGTTGCGGATTTTGGGTGCGGACCATTGCGGCCGCTATTGCGGCTCAAATAGCGGAAATAGCGGCGCTATTTGGATCATCATTGAAAAGTCTTTTTTTTAAAATAAAATAAAATAGGGGCAAAATGATAATAACAACCTTAAAACCCCCTAAACCTAAACTACAGCAGCTTAAAGCAAATAAAAACCTTATGCTCCCTTTTCTTCTCATCTATTCAACGCAGCAACAAAAAAAAAACTTATGCTTCTCTTCTTCTCATGTATTCTCAAATATATATTTTTAATTATTTGCATAGACTTCCAAATAGCGCCGCTCCCGCTATCCGCTATCCCGCTATAGAGTTTTCGGGGTCGGCCGCTATCTGGGATTGATAACACTGTTTGAGGTACTAGATTCTCACTCATCAAAAAGCCTAGAAATAAAAAATAATGATAAAGAAAAACAGAGTTATTTGTTCCCCAATTTTGAAATTTATATTGCTTCATTCATTTGTCGCACTAGCAGTTGCAGTTGTGTTTTATATTGAATCATCAATGTTACTTTGCTAATCAAGAGAACGTAATTGTCTGTCTGAACATCTTTATATGATGTATTAGTTTGTTTTCCTGCATTTGAAACGTTGTTGCATTTGAGCAGATGTCAATAACAATCCAAAACTTCTGGAAAAGATGCTCTCTGTTTTGCAAGAAGATGAAGAATTTGATTGTCCAATATGCATATCTCCACCAAACCATGCGGTTATCACATGCTGTACTCACATCTTCTGCCAATCCTGCATTCTGAGAAGCCTAAGACAATCTAAACCCTGTTGTCCACTTTGCCGCCATCCTCTATCTGATTCCGACCTCTTTGTTTCCCCTCGGACGAATTCCGAAGGAGACATTGGGGCTTCATCGTCATCATCCAAGGTTAAGGGTCTCCTAAAACTTCTGATTGCCACAAGGCATCAGAATCCCAATTCAAAATCGGTCATCTTTTCATTGTTCCGTAAAATGTTGCTTCTACTTGAAGAACCACTAAAAGCAGCTGGTTTTAAGGTATTGCGTTTGGATGGCACAATAAGCGCCAAAAAGAGAGCCCAGTTGATTAAAGAGTTTAGTATTTCAGCACCCGATGGACCTACAATTTTGCTTGCAAGTCTGCAAGCTTGTGGTACTGGAGTAAATCTTGCTGCTGCTTCTACGGTCTACTTGTTTGAGCCGTGGTGGAATCCAGCAATTGAGGAACAGGCGATGGACCGGGTACACAGAATTGGACAAACGGAAGATGTAAAGATTGTTAGGATGATTGCTCGGAAAACCATCGAGGAACGCATATTGGAGTTGCAAGAGAAGAAGAAATTGCTTGCAAGAAAAGCTTTCGGCAGGAAGGGACCGCAGGAGCGGAGGGAGATTAGCCAAGAAGATCTTATCACCTTAATGAAATTGTGAGTTAACGTTGTTAAATTCAACATCATATTTTTTTTGAGCATCAACGCATGCTTATAGAAAAAAGAAAAACAAAAGTGTTTGTATGGATAAATGATATGGAGCTTCTTCAAAGTAGAAAATTGTCTCAATTGACAAGTTTTTTGTCCATGAGGTTCTTCTTTTTATCTTATTCTAATGCAAGGCGTGTCTTTTTTAATACTACTCTCTAGAGTTTTTTTTATTGATTTTTTGTTCGTTTTTTAGACTAATCTTAAGAGTTAGAGGTCTTTTTTTGGACAAAAAAATTCTCTATTCTCGTTCTGTGTCCCATTCCCTTTTCCCACGAATAGATGATTGATACGTGTTCATATTTTTCCTACGGGTTCCACTATTTCTTTTATGTTATAATTTTTTAATTAAAAAATGGGTAAAAGGTGTCCACACTCCTTAAACTTTTCTTAATTTTGGTTTTTTACCCTTAATTAAAAAAATGTAAAATCCTTGATCCTTAACTTGTCTAGAGTATTAATGTTTAACTTTCCGTGTAATTTCACCGTTAAATATAACGGAATAGTAGCATGCGATTCTCACATAACTTAACTCAAGGGCATTTTAGGGAAATTGGTTCTAACCTTAAAAAAAATCAAATTGGGAGAAGAAAAAAAAATCAAATTGGGCAAAGTGATTCAGAATGTTATTGACATGCTGCAAAATCAAATGATTCAGAACAAGGAAAAAAAATTATTTTTGTTAATAAGAACGATTCAGAGAATAAACATAGAGAAGAGAATCAATCACTTTCGTATTACGAACAACCTTCCAGAAATAATAATAAGATGTATCTCAAAATCCTAATTTTAACTTTTATTCATATACATAAAATCTCTATATAGTAATACTCTCGGGACCGGAGAGAAATATTACTATAAGGAGGTTATTATTAAATAAAGGTTTATATATAAAAATTATTAATTTTAGAAAATGACTAATATACATTATACTACACTTGGAAACGTGTCCCTTCATATTTTAAAAAAAATGAATTTAAAAGATATATCAAATTCATGAGTTTTAAAAAAACAATGTACGTACATCATGCATATACATTGTGTATATACTATATTTAGAAAATTAATTCATGTACATTAGCATCTAGGAAATGTAAAAAAAAATTATGTACATCATTTATGTATTTAAAATACTCACTCATCTATATTGTATATTTGAAATGTCTTTTCGTTTGTTTATTTTTATTATACATATATAAATGCTAGTATAATCACATTATCATTTCAATTCATACATTTTCTACTTCAAGTAAATCATGGCACCTAAAAACAAACGAACTCAAATCACTAAAAGTATTCGTGTCGAGTTGCGCAAAATGAAAGAAACCAACCCCGGTTGGAAACAAAAAGATCTTGAAAAATGGTTAGAAGATACTCATAAGTTTAATTTGTCGCAACCAGGAATATACAAGATAATCAAAAATTCATATCAGCTTAAATTTAATGTAACATACTTAAATAATTATGGATATATAAATATATTTAAAATTTAATGTTATTTTATTACTATATGGAGATAAATTTCTTAAGGATGGTCCTTAAAAAACACATGGAATATTACAATGTAGAGTTTATTCTTATTTATAACTGGTCCCAAGTTGGGATCATAAATTTTTATTATTATAAGGAGGTTATTCTTATATAGAGTATTACTGTATAGAGGTTTTATTGTATTCCGCAAAATAAACATAAAGAATCAATCACTTCGATGGACGCAAAGTTATTAAAAATATTGATTATGTGCTAAATAGTGTGAGGTAAGACCTAAACTCTACTCTGATTCTAAAGTTTTTTTTCGGATTCTAAAGAAAGAAAGAACTTAGCATAATATTCGAGAGTCAGTAGAATATGGAGTAAATGAAGTGGAATGATCACAATGTATCGAGGATATTACTAGGGATGGGCATTCTGTATATGGTTCGTGAAATACCTGAAGGGCAATTGCAATATCCGAAGGGGATAACCTTAGAGGGGATGAATAAGGTTTCTCAAACTTTTAACTTTTCTACCAAATTCTTTTCCTAAATGATCACCTTAACAACAATTATTTTCATTAAGCATATAAAGGTGATTTAAAGGATTAACACGTAGATGACTTATATGTGTATATGCAACACAAGACAATGTATATAATCAAAGATTGTATAGATCGAGATTCCTATATAATCAATGGAACAGGAACCTACTAGTAATTCAGAGGCCGTTAAGTCTCAGGTTTGGATGGAGGCTATAATTGCAGAAATAAAAGTCTTAGAGGATGACAAAACATGCACTTTGATAACCTTGCCAGAAGGAAAGAAACCTATTGGTAATAAATAGGTTTTTAGAGTTATGTTTAAGTTCAGGATGATTTAAAAAGGTGCAAATTAAGGTTAGTTGCTAAGAGTTATACACAACATGAAGGAGATTCTCTGAATAATTTTTCTCATGCATTAGGAGTTTACTAGCTTTGGCTGCAACTAGATGGTGCTTAGTTCACCAGTTACACATAAATAATGCATTCTTGCGTAGAGATCTTCATGACACTATGGTAAAATTGGGCTTTGGTGGCACTTAGCTTGTGGCACTTATGATATATGTCATTTATTTACGGCATTTATGTAAAAATGCCATAGTTTTGTGGCACTTTATAATAAGCGTTACAAAATTTATGGCATTTTTTCAATTGCCTCATGAAGTGCCACATAATTATGACAATTTTGAGAAAAATGTCACATTTTCGTGGCATTTTTAAACAAGTGCCACAAAATATTGTGGCATTTGTTCAATTGCCACATAAAATGCCACATAATTATGGCAATTTTGGGAAAATGTCACATTTTCGTGGCACTTTTTTAAAAAGTACCACAAAACATTGTGGCATTTGTTCAATTGCCAAATATAGTGCCACAAAATTTATGACAATCTATCAAAATTTTATATATGGTAAAATTTATGACTAATCTATCAAAATTTAAACTATTACCTTAAAATTTGTGGCATGTAAAGTACCACATAATATTCCATAAGATAATTAACCATTTAATTTCATAAAGATATGAAACATTATAAATGAAATTTATATTCAAAGTAATTTAAAAAAAAATATTGATATTACTATTTGAGTGTTTCAATTTTAAAGTTAATAAGATATATTTTATTAATGATAATAAATAATTATAATTAATTGACTATGAAATTAATTAATTTTTTTCATTTTAAAATTATTAAACAAAATATTTTAGATGAAATACAAAAAAAAACCCACATTGCACGAAATTTCATATATTCTATATTATACATTTCTTATATCAATTTTATTACATTTTCAAGTTTTACAAAAGAAATGGAAAATATTTAGTTATTGAATTCATGTCATCAAATTTTAAAAATATTATATTAATAATAATATATATATATATATAACAAAAAAATATAATAAATAAACTTATTAGTTTATAATTTATTTTATAATTCGTATGATGTGAAGATTAAAATTTGTATCTAGTTTTCATTTAGTGTTTTATTTCTACTCAATTTTTTTAAAAAAAGAGTTTTATTTCTAATTGGTTGTTGTTAATATACATTAATAAATATAAATATAAATATCAAATTTAAAAGTAATTAAATAAAATTTATTGTTATGATATATAAATAAATTTGGTTAAAATTAAAACAAAAGTCATTGTGGTTCATTGGTTAGAGCGTTAGTGTTTGCAGTGAGAGGTTAAGTGTTCGAATCTTGTCATACGTAAATATTAAATTATAGATAATGTGTGACTATGTATAAGGCTTAAGGATCCTTTTGTTATTTTATTTTCTTTATAAATAATTTTTTTTTATTTTTTTATTTAAAAATAGTAAATTATTTTCGCGGTATTTATCAAAAAGTGCCGCAAAATATGTCATATTTTCAATGAGTTTGTGGCATTTAAAAAGTGCCACAAATTGTGCCGCGAATTTATTTATGGCACTTAATTAGTGCCACGGAAAAAAGCGACACCACTTGTGGGGGCACTTTCAAAAAGTGTCGCACAAGTGCCACAAAAGTAGTTTTATAGCACTTAAACAACTTTTCGTGGCATTTATCCCGTGCCACCAAAAGCCAAATATGCCATAGTGTGAGGAAATATACATATTACCACCTATTGGATACCTTAGTCCTGATAGCAACTTAGTTTGTAAACTAAATCAATCCCGGAATGAAACAAACTAGTATGGAATATAATGAAAAATTGACTTGTTCATTGTTGAAGTTATGGTTTTAAACATGGACGAAGACAATGGAGGTGGGGGTGGTAGTCACCTCCGAAATTTCTAAAATTACTATTAGATATAATAAATTTTATATGTAGTGCAGAATATTTTATTAAATTCGCCCCCTCCCGCCAACATTTTTTTTACAGTTTTATGTAGTTCGGCATACTGTTGTTATTTTCGCCTCCAATGCCAACTTCCTGGCTTCGTCCCTGGGCATGACTGTAGTATGTTCATTAGAAGAAGTACTTGTTTTATTGACTTCATTGTGAATAATTCTGTAGTGGACTTGGGCTATTTGTGGGGTCATAAACCACTTGGTCAATATTGAGCCTTTACTTACACTATTGAATCCAAAAGGTTTGAAAAATTCAAAAGAGGTGATGTGGCTCAATATGGACCAAATAGTTCATAACCCCACAAATAGCGTAGGTCCACAACAGAATTTTCCCTTCATTGTGCATGTTGATGAGGTAATATTGGCAATAATAGTCAGGAAGAAATTGATGCAGTAAAGAGGGACTAACTTTGACACAAAGATAATATGCAGTAGATTTGTTTGATGAAGAAGGTTATCATGATAGTGCAACTGTGTATGCACCATTGGATATAGTGACAAAATATTCTCATAAAGATTCTTAACCTTTAGAAAGTCGTACACATTACAGGAAATAAGTTGAAATATTGTTACATCTACTAGGGTAAGCACCGAATTCGAATTCGCCAATTCGATCATTTGAATTCGATTTTTTCATTTTTTTTAGAACCCAAAAAATCGACTTAATTTGTATTCGAATCCATAATTACCGAATTCAAATTCACCGAATTGGCGAAATTAGAATTCGGTTTTTGCAGAATTGACTGATTTCTACTTTTTTATTGACACCCCCTTAATTCCTACCTTTTTTTTTTTTTGCTGAATCCCCCTTGATTTCTACCATTCTCATATTTTTACTCCTTTTTGGTTTATTATGTGTTTTATTAGAATTTTATTAATAATAATTCAATAAAGTTTGTAGGTTATCTTCAGCTAAACACAAGCATGATCAATATTAGAATCAAATAAATTCAAGTCACGTAATGAGTTATATCTACCTTGAATTCGAAATTGACCTCGTTTTTTGTGAAAAATAAAGTCCTAAATCTGGTATTGGAACTAACAGAACTCTAATTTAGAGTAGATAAGAAGCCGAAGGACGAGTTTAGCTTCAAAAACTATAACGGGACCCACGTAATTTATTTAAGTCTAAAAATGTACCCCAAAAAAAAAGGTTTATGTCTAACAAGGAAAAATGAAAAAATTGTTAAGATCCACATAAAGACATTCACGTTAAAAATTAAAATTGTATGGAGGGTTTTAACCCTAGCCAAATCGGCACGTGTTGGTCACGCGCTAATTTTTTCCCGAAATAGCATAAAAAATCTATAACGGGAGACCCGTAATTTGTTTAAGTCCAAAAATGTACAAAATAAAACTTTATGTTAAAAAGAGAAAAGTAAAAATTATTAAGATTAAAATAGAGCCATTCACTCATTAAGTAATTAGATTTTACAGCTGGAAATTAGAGAGCAGTTTTTTTTTCCCCTTTTTTTTAGGGGTTTACCCCAAAGGGAGCCCATTCAGAAATTCTCAATGACACTAATGCAAGCCCATGCCAAAGTAGAAATTTGAAAAATATTTTCAACAAACAATAGACGCGCCTCAGTTAGAATCTCACTATATACATCATTGCCTCCGACGCAAAAATGAAATATAGAACCGTTAGAGTTAAATTCTCGATATGTGTAAGAAGAAATTTCCTCAAAATTGCATCTTTTAGTTTCCAATTCATCACAACAAAATTTAATAAACAAAAAACAATGAGATAGTAAAGGTTTTAAGTGACAAATATAGGCATTATAAACCTTAAATTAGGTTTTAAGGTTTTAAGTGAATCCTTTCTTGTCCTCCACGTTTTTCTTGTTTTTTGTGAGGGGGGTCACTTTGAAGACAACAGCATTGACGAGCCTGATTTTGCGTAGGTACACATAAAGCCTCGTCTGATCCACAGAGTTTTGTACAATCACTATTGATCTGACATGCTCCTTGAAATTTGCATTGGCCGCCTTCGGCATTTGGGACAACATTTATGCCATCTACATTTTTAGAAGAAAAAAAATATCATTAAAAATTCAATCGATTTTCAATTTAAACAGAATAGCAAACACCCAACTACGTGGATAATATTATTGTGATCAAATATTTTATTTTTCATACTATTTGTATACATCAGGCCCTGGCTGGTCACTTTTGTATGTAGCCGCCTTTGTGAGGTTGATCCCACAACACTTTTACAAGAGTTGGGGTGGAGCCTACCTGCAAAGTAAGTTCCGCGGCTCTCGCCTCAACTCATGTGAAAGGCTATGGGGCAAGTCCCACAAGGGCGGCCCTATATTAGAATTTTTCGCAGGCCCGCCTCCTAGCATGTTCAAAGTGGCATGCATAATTAGGCCTCTTATTTTGAGGGGCCTCAAAAAAAATTAAAATCACTTAATTTCTATGTTATTTGCATTTGGGTACGAGTGTCAGATGCAAATATATATTTAAGTGTTAAGTATTTATATCTCTAAAAGTGATGCTTCTTAGAATTCGGACACGAGTAGATGAATACGGAAATAATTATGGGCATACAAGAAAATTAATGAAAATTATGTTTTGACACTTTTTATAATTTATATTTAAAAAAAAAAATAGGAATCTAATTTTGATAACTAGTATTTTGTCTCAATATTATCAATATTATATGTATGTGTGTGTGTTAGAATTTAAATACAATACCTAACTTAGAGCATTCAACAAGGGCAAGAGTGAGGACAAGAATACAAATAATTTGTGGCTTCATTGACGCCATTTTTCTCAATGTAGCAAAATAAACTTCAAAAACAAAGAAGAGAAATATAAGAGGAAAGATGAAGAAGAAAATTTGAGACTAAGATACTAAAAAATCTCAGTCTACAATTGTTTTCCACACATATAGTGATTATATGTTATTCTCTATTTATAAACACAGAAAATGGGATAAAAGGGTGGACCTACCTAAATAATAATTAAGAAAATGATAAATTATAGAAACAGTGGAAAAGTAATTTAATTAATACCATTTAACACAAATTAAGAGAGTTGACAATTGTGTATAAGGAAAGGATATATAATATGTCAATTTTTTCCTTTTTGTTTTGGTACACAGATTGAGTGACTTGGCAGCAGTTAATTGTTTTTTTTTAAGTAAAATAATAATATCATTAATCGATATCAAGAGTTACATGTTGGAGGTGGAATTCCGAGAGATCCCCTACCATTTGAAATGAGGTGTCAAGCCTCAGCGGATGTCCAAACAACAAGTGAGCCAGAACATTACTTGACTTGTGGGGCATAGAAAATTACAAAGAATAGAATCCCTAAGATACGTATTACTATTCCCTTACAAACAAATTCTATAACCAAAAAATCAAAACCTAGGTCACGTTCAAACTAGAAGGCTTCCACAATTGTCAGAGTTCTTGTTTGCAAACTTTCAAAACACATAAAATCAAGAGGGGAGATCAGTTGAAAACTGCAATGTGTAGCTAGCCAGCGACCGCGCCAGATCCGAACATAACGTCCGCTCACGATCCTCCATTTGAAGCCATGGTTTGAGAAAGTTGGCCCATTAGACCGATCCAGATGCAGTCATTATTGGACTGTATCATAGCTGCACCAAGCCCATCCTCATAATCTCTTGGCCCAAGTTTTTGGTCCATATGCAAACCATATTTTCCAGCCACGGGTCGGAGATCCGACCCGCCCCGGCCACAGTATTGTTTGCAGATTGTTGTCCCCAAGTCAGAGACCCGCCGTCACCAACTTTCTCAATTAATTCTAACGCCGCTTCCTCCACCACCTTCTTCACACCTACCACCTTCCTCACCTCCAATTCAATCTCACGACCATCTCCCCATCTCGCCATGTTTAGAAGCCCAGCAGGTCATAGTCTCCAACCAGTGTGCCCACCACGACGGCCAGCCAACTTCAACATCGCCTGCGACAGCCCACTTGCCGCACTTATATTACTTTTATAAAGTTGTATCTGGACGGGGCTCCCCCTCCCCGTCAAATTCCTCATTTTTGGCTAGCGAACAAAACCAAATACCGGCCAGAGTTTGAAATCAAAGCCAATATGTCGGTCAGAGATCATTGCGGGCGACAACAAATGCCCAATTTCTCCAAATCCCAATAGATTGGAGTTTAATAATTCACCCCCATATATTCCAAAATCAATAGCAAAAAACTATATCCCCTACGCCCCCGCTCCAGTGTTATACACTGTGAATTGGCACAGAAACCAGAGCTCTGGTTCAGCAATGGTAACGCTATTAGACAAGAGAGCCGGTAAACAAGAGATCCCATCTTCCGGTTAGAAGACGCGCTCAATGGCGACGTAGTAAACCCTAAAATTCTAGGGAGGGTTGCCGACATTACTCCAGTTAATTGTTACTCCCCACTAAAAATAATAATAATAATAATAATAATAATAATAATAATAATAATAATAATAATAATAATAATAATAATTGCACATGTTATCATTAAATAATAAATAGAAAATATATTTGTGTTATTAATTTAGTGGAAAAACATACCCAATGATAACAAATTTAGTGTTTAATTCCGGCCCTATTTTATCAAAAATAAAAAAGAATATTAGAATTTTTCTTAAAATAAAGAAAATGGTTTAAAATAAGGATAAATCTGATATGATATGAACAAGGTTTATTAGACCTTGTAATTCAAAATTGAACACATCGCTACCAAAAAAGAAAAAAAAAGAGACATATTTGTGATGATATAGTCGGTTTTAAACCACAAAGTACACATGAACCTATTCCATATCAAAATTTTCTTTAAAATAAGCAGTCTGGCATTATTCTTTGTATTCTGGGTCGAGTAGCATTACGGCCTCGTAATTTTATTGGGCCAACAATACTTTGAAAGTCCATGGAACAAAATGGCCCAACCCATTTTAATTTAAATAATATCCAGGCTTATTGACGATTACAGGTTTTTCTTTTTTCTTTTATCCTTTTCATTTTGTGGTGTTTTTTTCTTTCTCAAGATAATTGAAGAGATTTGCTAGTCACAAGCCTATACTTCAGAACGATAAAAGTGTCAATATATACAAAATATTTTTGGATAAATATTATACGATTTTGGATAGATTATTACATTTTCATGCAATAATATTCTCTTATTATGAGCAACTATCGTAAGACATGTAATACCTATCTTACTCAACAACTGTCATGAAAATCACAACATGTGTCTACTCTAAAAAAAAATCTAAAGCATCGGAGTTTCTATCTGACAACTCAAAAGGACATAAAATGTTGAGTAAAAATTAGATTTTTACCATTTTGCTCCATTGCTGCACAGTTTTCCATTAGCTCATAGCTTTCAAGAAACCCCACAAAAGCAAATATTAATTTTGACTAATGAAAATTTGATGTTTTGCGTAATTAATAAACATCCCTTTCTAGGGAACTCTTCACGTCCATTATGAATTTGAAAAATAAATAAGGAAGAATTCAATGTTTGGGTTTTTTACAGCAAATCAGCAATGATTAATATCTTTTAAAATATTGAAAGTAAGGTTAGGGGTTATAAACAAATTTACACTCTCTCGGGGAGAGGTCTCTCAATGAGAGACCCGTAGACTCCTCTTTGGGGATTGCATTGGCATGACCCAATTTTTCTATAATGGTCATGACATGATACTCAAAATTTGGGCAGAAACATTTGTATTCAGGATGGAAGTCCCACTTCCGTCTTGGCTGACGTGTCAGTTTTTTCGACGTGCCTTGCCACGTCAACCAAGACGGAAGTTCCACTTCCTTCCTCACCTCGCAGACTTAAAAAAAAAACACTTGCCGGTTGAGAACCCCCCCCCCAACCTCCTCCGACCCCCTGCCGCCACCGCCTTCGCCGCCACCAACCAACTCCACCTTTCTCTCTCATCTCTTAAACCAAAAGGTATTAAACCTTAATTTATTTGTTTTAGAATTTTTTTTGAGCAAATTAACATATATGTTTTCAATTGAACTTTAAATTGTTGAGATTTTGGTTATTTAGAGTAATTTGTTCCCTATTTGAAGTTGTATACGTTTGAAATTTTGTTTGATTTTGTGAATTTAGGTCAATTACAAAATTAGGATTTTTATCAATTTAGGGCAATTATCAATTTGGGGGATTTTATGAATGTGGGTTTTTTGTGAATTGATGATTTTTGTGAATTGAGGATTGTGAATTATTAATTTGTAACTTTTTACTTGGGGGGAATTTTACAATGATTTAGAAAATCATGATAACAGACAAAAAACACACCCAAGAAAACTTGGGTTGTTAGGAAATACTAAGAATAAAACTAGCAAGCTAAACAAATGCATAATCTTCTTCTTCTCAGCATCTTCACCGCAATCCTTGAACGACAGAGACATGAGAATATCACTTTCAACATCTTCCGTAGGGATCGACAATTTATAGGACCATGGGCGTATCAACCGTCCTACAAATTGCCTCGGGAAAATGTAGAAAGTTGATAAAGGGCCCAAATCAAGCCCGGATTGAATAAATCCTCCTAGAAATGTAGAAAAAAAAGTGTAAATCTGTGAAGATATGAGACAGATCTAACCTCTGTGTCTTGAATATTGAAGAAAAATAATTTGAAAAATGGCTCATATGATTTGTGATACAAAATACAGATAGAAAAACTGAATAAAATAAGATAATTGGCCAAGATTTGACTATTTGCTGAGAGTGTTGTTGGTCCACATTGGCCAGGGGTAGTTGGAAATGATGCGTCAATTGTAATTGCCTATTTTATTTTATTTTTTTAATTACTCGGAAGCTAATTAGAAATGTCGCGTCAATTGCAATGGGATATGATCAAACTGTTTGTGAAATTTGATTGGTTTTCTTTTTTAATTTTTTTTACATATTTGGAAATAGTTGAATTGCTGCTGCCTTGGGCTTCAAATTTACTTTGAAAATTAATTCGGTCATTTTAATTTTAATTTTTTGGGTTTTTTTCTCGTTACTTTGTATTGCTGAGAGTGCTGCTGGTCCACATTGGCCAGGGGTAGTAGAAAAGAAGTAAAATGTTGGATGCAATTTTAAATGCAAACTTATTTTTTTCTTTTAATAATATTTTTTTCGAAATAAAATGCTTAGTTGTTCGTTATAGTGCTCGTTTTTCATTTATTCTTAGTGGTTCCTTTTTTTAATTTGTGATGGGATGGATTTCGTTTTGTTTTCAGCTTCGGTTGATTTATGCATAAATATTTTGAAGGGAATATCTTTGAATTGTTACTAAAAAACGTCATTTACGTCATTATCTGTAGGCATTGTCCCAAAGCCACCAGGGGCATGGGTGGAGCCAAGGGGGTCTGGTGGGGCAAGTGCCCTCCCAGTTATATTTTAATAATTTTGGTTAAAATTGTAACAAACTTAAGTGTGTAAGAGACTGTAATATTTATAAAATTTTATCAAAAAGTTCATAATTACTAATAGATTATAATATAAGATTTTATCAAAAAAAAAAAAAAACTAGCCTACAAGTTATAGACTACAAGTCTATGACTTATAGACTACTACTAGTGCTACTTCCTAACATTAGCAAAAGCCTATTAAAATGTGATTATCAAAGATAATGGTGATAGATTATTTTCTATTCTGGTTGATGAATCTCGTGACATATCAATGAAGGAGTAAATATCGGTAGTATTTCGTTATGTGAAGAATGAACAAATATTGGAGAATTTTGTTGGTATTAATCATGTATCAAGTACTACAGCTATCTCCCTTAAGGCTGCAATTGATCAATTATTCTCCAAGCATAGTTTAAGTATCTCTAATTTAAGAGATCAAGGATACGATTGAGCGAGTAATATGAGAGGCGAGTATAATGGATTGAAAACACTTATATTAAAAGAAAATCCAAGTGCTCATTATATTCATTGCTTTGCATCATCAATTACAATTAGCTCTTGTAGCTGTGGCAAATAAACATTCGAAGATTGAAACATTCTTTACTTTGGTGCATAGATTGGTGAATGTTCTTGGAGGCTCAGGAAAATGGAGTGATCTTCTTCAAGGGGAAACAGAGACTGAAATTTTTTGAAACACTTAGGGTTGGTGAAATACCAAGTGGGACGGGTCTCAATCAAGAAACTACCCTTAAGCGTTCTGGTTATATATACACGTTGGGGCTCTCACTATGAATGTTTAATTAATCTGACCATGTTTTCATCTACAATTGAAGTTATTGAAATGATTAGCATTGATCGTACACGTACAGGAAAAGTGGTGATGCATGTATTTTACTGGAGTTGATGTTAAAGTTTGACTTTGTATTTAATCTACATCTCATTAAGAAGATCTTGGGAATTTCAAATGAATTGTCTAAAGCATTACAAAGGAAAGATCAAGATATTGTCAATGCTATGAAATTAGTGAAGTATTGTAAATTGCAGCTCCAACATTGAGGGATGATGGATGTGATTCTTTTATTGAGATTATTTCGTCGTTTTGTGGATCTCACAGTATCAATGTTCCCGACATGGAAGAAATGTTTAGAGTTTTAGGTCGTTCAAGGGTTGAGCAAGTGACAAATTTACATCACTATCATGTTGAAATGTTTTATGTTATCATTGATATGTAACTTCAAGAATTGAATAATCGTTTTTTAGAGGTGAATAGTGACCTACTAATTTTCGTTGCGTGCTTGTATCCAAATAGATCCCTTGTTGATTTTGACAATAACAATTGATTAGACTATGTGGTTGCAAATTGTGTGTGTTTTATTTTTATTCTTTTCCATTTATTTCTAAGTTATTATCAATAGAAGAATTTGAATTTTTGCACTGTAACCAATTTAAAGAAATGGAGAGGATGCATTCACGTTAACAACCACACAAAATTCTTGCGTTGATTCATGTAGCGACCTCAATTACTTGGAATTAAGGCTTTGTTGTTGTTGTTGTTAGGGGGGAAATGAGCTGGGCTGAGCTGAGTCTAGTTCAGGCTCACCTCACCCTAAATTTGCCCAGCTAATAGCTCAGCTCATATTTGATGTAAGCAATTTTCTCAGCTCATTTATTTACAAATATTTTTGAAAAAATACGATGACTTATATGAAGGGATTCATGGGCGGAAACTCGTTCCAAACACCCATGAGTCCTCCCCTGAAGGATCCGCTCATACAAAACGAATCGAAAAATTACAAGAAAAAGACTTACGTTTCTTGGCTCAAGAATCTGATTCTTGAATGAAAGATGCTTCATTTATGCTCTCAGCAACGATCACCTTGAGTCTTCCCTTGCGGAATTGCTCCCTACTGGTATCCACGCGAAGAAACGGGCAGCGAGTGCTAGCTCTTCGTTTTCCGAGTTTCGGGAATTAGAGAGAAAGGGAGGCAGAAAACAGTTTTCTGGATTTCTTGGTATTTCGGCTGAAAATTGTCTTACCCTCGGTTTCGGCCAAGAGAGGTTTATATAGGGAGTGAGAGGTTGTTTCCAGAACAACTCCCACGTCCGCTCCACCTCTTCTGGCAGTGAGAGTCTTTAACTCCCACGTCCCCTAGACTTCTACTGGTAGTGGGAGTCTCTATCGGATAATAACTCCCACGTAATCCCATCTATACCGAAAATGCCCCTTATCTCTAATTCGAATAATAACTCTTTATTATTCTCAGAAAAATGAATGTCAGATACAATGAACCTAGACACATTCTAGATTCATTGAATGTGGACATGAAGCTCGTTAGCTCGTCTATGCGTATGACCCTGTAGGTTCTTATCACAATGGCAATGAAAATACACTTAATAGTAGTGTGAGTTCATAAATCACAAGCGGTCCCTAGTAGGACATTGTGACTACCCAAAGTGAATGAATATACAACGGAACCTAATAGCAATCCACTATTTAATCCTTTTGTCTCGCGATATCCTAATTAAGCATAAGGAATGATAGTCGTCACCCTTATTAAGCTTAATTGTATTTATGCTCGATCTCCGGGTAAACTGTTACAACAAATAGTGTTTGATAACCACTTTATCAAATATATTTGAGCACGGCCATGCATTTAAACAGTTTTTCCCTATCGAGGGGCCCATGGATATCTCTCTCTAATAAGAGAGGGACAAATTCCTTACAATGTCTCTCACATTCAAGCCATGATAGGACACTACATCCGATCATCAGTCGTATTGATTACTCGATTAAAAGTAACGTACGACTGAGTCAAAACGTGGCTCCATTCATGCTAGAATCAATGGATACATAAGGTCTAAGGATTCTAAAATAGTATTGATGAAGTAATACTTATGACTAAGGACCATGAAGTATTGCTTCTCTAACGGATCACGTCCGATACGATATATCTCAATACATTGCATCTATGATATGATTTGTACTAATTACACATGATTAGTAAAACATAATCATCAATCAAACAACATCATACTAGTTTTATTTCATTGTAAAGTAGATTACATAAAACTAGGGACAACTAGAATAGTAATTACATAAGCAAATGAGTTTAACTATCAAATCACGCACACTACTAAAAAAACCAACTTTTGCGTCAGGTTGCGCCTGCCGCAACAAGTACCTTTGCCGACGAGAAAACCCTTTTGCGTCGGCCATGTGACGGAAATTAATGGGTCGCAAGGAAAGGCGCCGCAAAAACTTACGACGGAAAGCGCCTGACGCAATTAGTTTTTGCAACGGGAGTTTTTATATTTGCGACGCGTTTTTTCCGACATGAAAACTTAGCAAAAACGACTACTTTTTGTGTCACTTATAATATCCGACGCAACAACCGACACAAAAACATTTTTTGCGACGCCTTTTTTCCTACATGAAAACTTACAAAAACGACTACTTTTTGTGTCGCTTATAATATCCGACACAACAACCGACACAAAAACACTTTTTGCGACGCGTTTTTTCCGACATGAAAACCTAACAAAAACGACTACTTTTTGTGTCCCTTATAATATCCGACGCAACAACCGACACAAAAACAATCTTTGCGACACCTTATATACTGTAGAAAATAATTTTTCAACGTCGCAAGTATTATAATTCAATGGCACAATCTGACGAAAATAGTTTTTAACACTCGCAAATGATATAATAATATTATATTTATTATTTTTTTTGCAATGGAACAATCTGTCACATATAACATTTATCTCGACTCTTACAAAACTCAAATTATTTTTAAACTTACAAGATAAAATATTCCCGTTGCAAAAAAGAATAATTTTAATTTACCCGTCCAATACAAATCGTCAAAAATAATATTTAGCTACACAATAAATAATATCACTATTAAATTTTATTTGTTGCCAGACTGGAAGCTCTAATTTCATTGCTAGGTTCAAACTTGCAAAACCATTTTAAAAAACAAGCAAAACAATTCGAATGGGGGTACATCATCTATGGTAAACTAAGGAGGTGGATCTTCCTCTATTGGGTTTGTGTGGGAAGCTGGTTCTGGTTCCAACACAATCACCAAAAAAGTGTATTAAACTGCCAAACATTTTGGCTCGCGCTAAATTGATCTTAAAACAAAGTGAACAAAACAACTGCTCAGAAGATGCGTTGAGGCATTCCCATGGTACTCTTCAGATACAAGCACTTCACCTGTTTCATAAGACGAGCAAACATTAACGATAAAAAATACAATTATATGCAAAATGAAATAAGCTTCAAAGTTTGGAGGATTTAAAAAACAACTCGGAGTACTACATGAATGATGTTTGAGATTGTGAGTTGAACTAAATGATGGAAGAGCGGTGTAATGAATTCCGAAGACAAATCTATGAACTGGAAAACTAGGCAAAGAGCTCCTCGGCTATATACCTTAAATAGTCCAAAATACACATCAATCAAACGTTTTGCAATTTTTGGCCCATCTCCCTTGTGACTCAAAACGAATATTGCTTAAAAGAACAACCTATGCAAGCAAAGATTAAGTTGGTGAAACAATTACAAAAAACATAGAACTAATGTACATATAAAGTAATGGACTGTCAGAAAACTGCATCTCTTGAAGAATATCATGACTTGAATTCAATAGTACACAGGTAACATGATCACATACAAATTGTGAGATATTCGCATGAAAGAAAAACTGCAATGCATCATAATCTTGATGTTCAAACATATATAGAGAAATATAATATATTTATGTTTGTAATCTTTTAGTATGTAGCCCCACTATTTCTATTAAAAACTTTTAGTATGCGAAAAAGGATATCAAACATGTTTACAATTTTTCATTCATATAATTTTTCATGCCAGAACCAAGCTTGATCTAGCTCACAGTCACCATAAGTTTATCTCCACCAGCCACTGAAAGACAGAAAAACACCCAAAATGCATTAAAGATTCATGTTCCACAGTTCCAAGAGTCTAAGATCAATGACCTCAATTACACAGTTATGGCATAAGCTAGAGAGAAACCCATCGATATAGACCTCTACTGATTTGGAACTGGCTGGTAGAAAGGCCCATTACTCCAAACCAATGAGAAGCCTAGGCTCTTTGCATGTAAATGATGAGGGTGCAGGCACCAGTTAAAGCATAAATTTGAATTTTGAAATACTATGATGTCTCATCCAAAAAAACATATTTCATACAACCACACGAATAAATGTAACCATACAAGAAGTTAGAAATATAAGTTGAACATACAGCATAATATTTGGCTCGTAATCCCAAATGAGGCCGGAAAAGGAATTTATCCACCTCGTCTGTAACCACAGCCTGTAACCATTAGTAAATAGAGTTATGATCTGAAAGTAGAGAGCTCAACAAACAAGTTAGTCAGGCAGACCATCAATTTCCAATATACTCACAAATGAGGGGCAGAACATTACCTTCATACTCGGATGGTCAGATAAAATCTTTGTTAAATGATATTCAGTATTAGATGCATCTTTCTTTTCAGGATCCCCCAGCTGTAGCAAAATGAAGAATGAAAAAGATTAACCGCACAGCTCCATACAGTCCAGTGTTCCAAAAAGAAATAACAAAGACACACCTATATATGAAAATAGTAAAATGGACATACTTTGTTTACGACGTTCTTGTTCTGGTTTGCTCCTCAATAATGCATAAATAGCCTATCATATCATTATACGAATTAGATCAAGTGGAAATAGGAAAAACATAAGAACTCCCCAAGTTCAACAACAGAAACTTTTTTTCAAAGAGTTGGAGGATGACTGCAAAAACATCTTTCAGAACATTTCAACAGGGTCCAATAAGCGTTTGTATAAAAAACAGAAAAATTCATTAACGTGTATTCACTAAATGATGTAAACCACTTTAAAAAGTCATTTGCGTTTAAAATGTGAAAAAAGTAAGAAAATAGAATCATCCAACACTCGTTTACACTGGTTGGGTTTTACAGGTAATATATTTTTGATATTTCCCTAATACTACCCAGTTCCGCTTTTTTTTTCTACCCAAAGTTTACCAAATATTCACTGCACCAATTAGTTAATCAATCAATGAAAAATTTCACCACATTTAGTGAATCATATTGGCAATCTAATTTCATTTGATTTTCTAAAAATATTTTGATTTTATGTCATTTATTACAAGACTCGTGTTATGGAGTTAATTTACAGAACATGTTATGTAATATCAATCAAATGAAACTAAAAATTACAGAACATGCGTCATAATTCACTCAAACTTACAGAACATGCATTATAGATCAAATCTAAACTGAATAATATTAGCCTTATTGTAATTTTACAAAATTCTCGTAAACCCACTACAAAATGGTGAAGATGTCAATTATAGATAACAGAAACAATGGAAGCTGAACCCTAATTCTTAAAAACTTGGGTATAAAAAGGGGGAAACTTAAATACGAACAAACTAGAGAAATTAAAGAATGAAAGTATAATAATTCCTCCCTTTATGCCGAAATTTTGCAACTTCATACAACAATAAATCAAGAACATTTGTTAATGACAGAATTGATACCTCTCAAGCGCAAGTCTTGTACTATTGGTCTCTGGTTTACAAGTTGTTGAGAAAAAAACTTGAAGTTTTGTAGAGAAATACTGGTGAGCAGAGAAAATATTTTTCTCTAGTAAACAAAGATGATAGACTGGACGTGGTGAAAAGAGATGAGGGTGAGGCAGATAAAGAGGGAAAGTAAACAAGTGGGCGGATTTTTTCATTGAGAATGGAAAACATGGGCGGGTAATTTTCCTTTTCAGCTTAAAGAGGCTAAAATTAGTGGGTGGGTATTTTAAAATTTTCGTCATTTTGAGTTGATAGTTAAGGGAAATATTCAATATGCTTTTATTTTCCTTATTGCTTACGATTTATTCTATTAATACAATGAAAGAATCTTTTTTGATCTAGTACTGTATTGAAAAAAGTACTAGGTATTAATATCAATTTTCTCAAAAATAGTATTAAGAACATGCATTTAAAATTTTCAATTATAAATATAATAATTATAAATTATTATTATAGAGGCAAGGATGTAGACTTATCGTTTTAAGTTGCAAGTGTTACTACTATATTAAATTTTTATTGACAAAACTTAAATAAATAAATATAATATATCTAAAAATTGCATTTTGTTTCACAATAAGTGACATTTTACAAAACCTTTAACATTCATAGCTTATTTACGCTTTCATACATTCATATCAAACTAATAGTTTTCCTATATCTTTTATAATAAAAAAAGATTAAGTCTCAACCTTAGGATTTCTATCGCCTCGTTTTAGGATAGTTTGGAGGAGTTAAATCGTATTATATGCTTTAAGTGAAATTTAACAAAGTTTCTTATACACTAACAACTCACACGGTGTTGATTATTGTTCTTGACATAAATCAAACTCTCACCCTATGAGTAAAGGCAAAACTAACACAACACTACTAATAGTGAATTTGACAATTAAATTATACCCTAAGGCATAATGTCAATGTCAATAAAAGATGGTTTAAATGCCCCCATCAAACTCTAAACATCAATATTCAAAACTCTAACTGTCACACCCCAGTAGTCTGGAGGTGATCTGACAGCGTTTCATCTACAAATGACACACTGAACCCACATACAAAAAAACTGAATCCGAATAAACTACATACTTAAAACATAAGCGTTCAACTAAGAGGGAAACAAGTCTAACTATTAAATCAGTTCATAAATCATTCCTCAACCTATTCCCCACCATAGCTACCATCGACATGATCATCTGCAAAAAGAGATAAGGAGTGAGCTATTACACTAGTCTAGTAAGGATCAACAACCATTGGGATGAAGAATCAAACATGACTCAAAACGTTTCCTATCGTTCCCAAAAAATTTGAAACCACTCTTCACTTTACTTAAATAACCATTAAACACTTGAAATACACATGCAAAACACTTTACATAACTTATAAGACACTTAGCACGAAAACGGAACATAATAGACATCAGAACTGACCAAAACATGACCCTAAGACGAAGTCGAGGACGAACCGTTTGTCCGCCATTCGTCCACGACCTTAGGACCCAGTAGTTTGTGCGGACGATGTTGAAGACAATACGTAGGATGAACCGTTAGTCCGTGATATGTAGAAATGGTATTTTTCAGTACAAAAACACATGTAAAAGTCATTTTTCTGAAATCAATTATCCTCAACCCAAGATGACACATTTTTTACCAACTCCAATTATGACCAAAAACAAGAACAACAAAATAAATAATAATACTCTTAATATCTTAACACTTATATATCGCAATTATGCTACGAGCACCATAAGCCCCCTTTTCATCGGCATTTCCCAATATTTTTTCACCTCCTTTGGTTTGGCGGTAAGCACCCTTTCTTGGCGCTCTCTCTTGCCGCCTATTTTTTCATCTCATTTTCGAGTTGGTTCCACTCCTCTGTTGGCTTAAAGAATTTGTAAATATTATCCAAGACCTCCTCTTTATAAGTTTTTTTCAACTATTCTTCTTTAACTAACATATTATCAATTAACTTAGGAGACGACTTACCAAGCAATTCAAGACCCTTAAAATCTTCATTTGCAGGATTTTCAGACGAGTGAGGTCTCTCTAATTCATCAAAGATTTCATTTATAGTGCAAAATGAGACATGGATTGATCCTAAAGCCACCCAAGAATATGTACAAAGCGAATTCCTGAAGGACTTTGAGTTGAAATTCGGGGCTTTAGCAACAGAGCACTTTGGGGGCTTCAAGACACCTCTGGTTTTGGAGGCAGAATTTAAAATATTTTCTATTGTTAATGGTAAAAGAAGGTTGATGTTGCTCCTACCCATTCCCATTCCTCCTCCTCCTCCTCAACCATCAGAGAGACCGAATATATTTGGTGAGTATTATATACTACTATTCTCTTTAAAGGTAAAAGGTATGAATCACCCGTACACATCATTCATCTTTAAGTGTATGAGTTCAGAGCCAAGTTTGAAATTCTAGGGTTTCATAATCTTTAAATTTCTATATTTGTGTCATGTATTAGATTTTTTTCTGTAAAAATTATTTGTTTTATTTTTTGGTTGTATGATTGAAGTTCTAAATTGATATTCTGGTGGCATTTTGTGTGTTTTTGTTTATGTGTGGGAAGTTGATTTCTTTTGAGTAACTCTTCTCTTGTTGGTTGCAAACATTCTTTGATGCAGAACAAAAATATGAGATTGTGAAACACTTGCAAGCTAGAAAACATATTTGTTGAATGACTGGAGGTGGAGTTAATGATGCACCTTCACTCAAGGCTGTTCATTTTCAACTTATAGAGCTAGAAATTTGAAACACTTTAACCAATTTCTATGCTCTTGTATCAATACTAATTTCATCTTCTATTTCTTTAACATTGTTGTTTAGAGAGATATATTGGAAATTCTTGAAACATGTGACACGAACATTAAGTAAATTATCTCTACAACCATTTTCTCTAATGCAAAATTTACCTCTTTTGTGTAATCTTAGTATGAAATTTCTGAAGAAATTAGCAGCAATGACAAGTAATACATTACCTGATTACACCTATAAGTTTATTTTCAAGTGTTGTTGTTTTGAGATTTGATTAAAACTCAGCTATTAGGTTTCAATTAAAAATAAAAGTGAAGAATGAAAGGACCATATTTCTTTCTAGTCCATTTTAGATTTTCGATGTCATTTTTTGTATGCAATTCATAAGTTGACTCTCATTCCAAGGAACCCATAAGTTGATGGGACCGTCATCCACCTTATTATGAATTGTTTCAGTTCAAGAAGGTTAGTACTTGTATAATCTCTTTGCATTTTGAGTGTATTAGGTGGTTTGAGCTAATAGAGTAATGAAATTAATGATTCTGTTGCGTTTTGGATTGTCGAAAGGCTATTGTTTTTGCAATCAACTTGCAAGCATGAACTGATGTTAGCGGAAATAATGTCATTTGATTATTGCCATCTCTCAACCAGTTAATACTGGAAAAAGGAAACTTTATAGTGCATAATAAAATCAAGAAAGAAGAAAATTAGAAATGAGTTATAATTGCCTAATGATTTTCATTTTCTTTTTTTGCCTTAGACTTTTTCTGAATTTTTATGATCTCTACTAGATGCTGGAACAAATTCTCTATCGATGTTAGCACCAGATATGTTTCAAAGTAGCACAGGAACAATTCATGAAATCTTCATTTGCTGCACTTAGAAGTTGAATATTTTTTTAAAGTTGATGAAATGGTGTTACTAGGTAGAAGTTTATTATTCTAAATCATATCAAGTAATATGTGCTTAAATGTTTAGGGAAACATGGCACGTGTACAAGAATGTTATGAAGAATTAAAGGGCCAAGGATCCTTGATATGCATCTGTATAACCAATACCATTTTCCCAGGTATGAATGATTGTGATTCTAGAAGGACATTCATTTCTCTTGTGACTGTTTGTTCTTCAATTGGTTCAATTTGGAACCTAGCATTTTGCTTATTGGACACTGCAATGCTGGATAGTTATAGTTCTACACACTGATAGATTTGTGGTTAAGATAATTTTGTTTTCTGATTGTTTTGACACCCTGTTAATTTGATCTTTTGGGGGTATCAAGGGATTATGTTTATGGTTGAGACTCGAATCATGTATGGTAACTCACACAATTACATAGGATGCAGTATGTTCACCTTGTCACCTATCTTTTTGTTGCTTTCAAAAGCAGTAATTTCAATGTCAAATGGATTTCAGTTTCTCCATCGCTAGTGTAAACATAACACACTTCAGTCACACATTTCATATTTACGCCCCTAATATGCGGTGTTGCGAAGATGACAACATAGGACTTAAATGCTTTTTCGTCGCCTTTAGCTGAGCAATTTTTAAAGTATATTCAATCTTATGCATCTGGAGTTTTTATTATTTCCTTTTCCTGTATGTGGCACTGTAGTGTTTTCTCTGCCTATTTATTTGAATTTGAAATTAAAAGAATTTGTATCACTTGTGCAGTATTTCCTATATCAGATCCTCCGTGGGTTGAAATACATAGAGGTTGTGATGATATACCAGAGCAATTGGGGACCAAGGATTGAGGAACCGAGCCTTATCTTTGAAGGGCAACCCGGATGGTAAGTTGGGTGTAATCTACCTCATCGCAACTGGGCTTTGCAGCCATGGAGGTTTTGCATTTTCGTCCCAGATTCTTTAGATGGGTCTGAGCGTCAATTGCTACTCCCTCTGTTCCAAATTGATACGATAGTCCATAAGAGCAATTGAAAACTGTAGTTAATGTAATGCATTCTGATCTCGCGCTTGAATTGCTAATATATGGTATTGCGTAGAGGCTATGCTACTCTTCTCACAAGCACCAGAGGTCTTGAGTATTCGATCCTGAGAATGAACGAGGCTGCAGAGATTGAAGGTTTCTAAGGGCAGTTCCCTGTCTATTTGCCTATGATTTCAATAAACGAACATTTTTGACACCCTTTTGTTTGATGCATGGTCTGTATATATTGTACTAATCATCTTTCATCATTATGATCACCAAGTCTTTGTCATGATTTGCCAACCATTAAGGAGACGATGATGAGCTGTGATGATGAATTGACGATGATGATACTTGACCATTTCCTTGGCAGGGCAATCGAGATGTTATACAAGAAGAGATTGAGATGTTCTTTCGCCCCTTATGTGCATCTGAGGTTGCAGCCATGGTAGTGTCTTATTCTCTTTGCCTGATTAGATTGACATATCTAAGCCTAGCCCTTGGTGATTATCATGCAATTTAAGAGTATTGGTGTTGAAAAGGTCTCTAGAAGGAGACACAAGAAATAAAGAATGTACCATATATTTTGAAGAAAGTGAAAACATGGAATATACTTTATATTTTCTCAGTCGGGATCCTATGCAAAACAATTTTTTATTCATTACGTGTGTAACATCTCAGGATAGGTTTTTATGAAGCCAAGGAAATGTGTTCTGAGGTCCATGACAGGTGTCATTTTTCTTTAAAAACAAGACGCGTGTTGAGGCTTAGAACATTTGTCTGTTTTAAATCAATCTTAATTGTCTAACTTTGGATGTCCTTTATATGCGAATTTAGGATGTCTTTGGGATGAAATTTTTACTTCATTTTTACATAAACATTTTTATTCTAAGTAACAAAAAAAAAAAAAAAAATAAAAAAAAACTTGTATTCATTGAACTTTAAAAAAAAAAAAAAAAACTAGCTTTAATTTGATATTTGTAGACTAAAAAATATTTTTCCTTTTCATTCGTGGGCGCAAAAAGCACCCGAGATGTGTGCAAAATTTTTTTTTTTTGCATATATATATAAACAAATTATTTTAAATACAAAATGCATTGTATTGTATTATATAAAATTTATTATGTTTTCAATTTATAATGTTTCGAATTTTACAAAAGTATTGTCAAACAATTAGTTATTAAAGTTAAAATTATCACTTATTTAAAAAACAATATATATATGACATTAATATATAACGGTGAAAACATAAATTAATTATTAATTATTTTACAATTTCTAAAAAAATTAGATCAAAATTTTAATATAGTATCAATTGATTACCATTTTTTATAGTTACTAATTTATAGTTAATATATAATAAAACTTCTTGTGGTCTATTGGTTTATGGTTAGAACTTTTATTTTTTCGATCAGAGGGGTTAATTTCAATTCTTGACAATTAATACTATACTACTTTGGTGGAGTAAATATATTTTTTAAATAATTATTTTCCGGGATGAGGCGAGAAAATTCACTACCAAAACTAATAATACAATTTTGATTATTTGCATCAACTTTATATGTGACGGGAGAATTCCATCGCAATTTTTGGTTATTTGGGGCAAAACCTTTTGCATCAAACGAAGCCCGTCGCAAGTTTGGTCATTTGCATCAACTTCATATGTGACGAGAGAATCCCGTCACAAATTTTGATTATTTGTGGCGAAACTTCTTGCGTCGACTGAAGCCCATTGCATATAATCCCCTTTTCACGGCGAATTAATTTGCTGACACAAATAGTAATTCACGGTCGTAAATGCATATCACGAAACGACGTCGTACCGTTATTTGCGTTGGTGTGTCATTCTTGCCGCAAATGACAGTTATTTGTAACGGTAAACGCTCGACGCAAAAAATCTCGTCGCAACAAGCTATATTTCTAGTAGTGGCATTTGATGTTCATAAGCAAAATTAACTATTCAGATGAAATGCTCAAAAAGATATAAAACGTACAACATATACTAATGGTCCTAGGGCACTACTAACATTATAATATGAGTGTAATATCCAACTTATACAAAATAAATCAAAAGATTTTATATACCACTATGACATATAATAGAAGTTTATATCTTTCTACTAATTATATTCTAATGCAAGACATATCTTTTTATACTACTCTAGAGTTTTTTTATTGGTTTTTTTGTTGGCTTTTTAGACTAACCTTAAGAGTTAGAGGTCTTTTTTTACCCCTAGTATTGTTGGACACAACAACAATAACATATTCATTAAATCCCCAATAATTAAGGGTATGAGCTAGTGTTATAAAGGTGCGCGCTTGAGGTGAGTGGTGTAGAAGCGATGAGATTTACAATTGAGATTTTGGGGCATGCCTAAAAATATTTAGGCGGTGCGCTTGAAGGAATGGCGAGAGGTGCAAGTCGTGCCTTAGGTACGTCTCTTCAATTTCTATTTAATAGGAACATAGAAAATGGGGAAAGTCAAAAAGAATTTATTTTTTATTTTGAAACTTCAAGTATAAATTACTAACATATAATATATGATAGAACTAAAACTCAAGAGATTAAGAGAAGGAGAAGAATTGTATTTCCTCTTGTTATTATTCTCAACAAATATACATGCCTATTTATAGGCTAGGAGATACATAACATACAATGAATGTTATGCCACTTGAAAAGCTAAGAGTCTTTAGACATTCAATACATTAAAGGAGATGGTATGAACCTTATGGAAATGCAAAGGGACATCCACAATATTCATAACACTCCCCCTTGGATGTCCATTATTTGGAACAATTTCCATAATGCGCATGAGATGCTCATTAAAAACCTTACCAGGAAAACCCAGTGGGAAAACCCATGGTTAAGGGAAAAAGAGTACAACGCGCATTTACTCCCCCTCATGATTACATCAATTGAGATCTTTGAGTGGACGCATTCTAATGTTGTGAACTAATTTCTCAAATGTAGCAATTGGGAGCGCCCTTAGTAAATAAATCTACCAAATTTTCACTTGAACGAATTTGTAGAACACTTATATCGCCATTTTTCTGAAGTTCATAAGTGAAGAAAAACTTTGATGAGATATGCTTTGTTCTATCACCTTTGATGTATCCATCTTTGAGTTGTGTATTGCGTGCTACATTATCCTCATACAAAACTATTGGAGCTTCTTTTCCAGACGATAGACCACAATCTTCTCGTATGTGCTGAATTACATATTTTAACCAGACACATTCATGACTAACCTCATGGATTGTCAAAAGCTCAACATGATTAGAAAAAGTTGCTACAATAGTTTGTTTCAAAGAACGCCAAGAAATAGCAGTTCCACCATATGTGAATACATATCCAGTTTGTGATCGAGCATTATGAGGATCAGATAAGTACCCTGCATCAGCAAAACCAATTAAATTTTCTTGTATGTAGCGTAGTACATGCTTAATCCCGCTCTAATGCCTTCGGGTAGGACATGAGCTAAACCTTGTTAATAGGTTGACAGAAAATGATATTTCGTGTCATGTATGACTAGGAAGATACATTAGTGCCCCAATTGCACTCACGTATGGCACTTCAAGACCAAGAATTTCTTCATCATTTTCCCGAGGATGGAAAGGGTCATTGTTCACATCAAGTGACCTTACAATCATTGGGATGCTCAGTGGATGTGATTTGTCCATGCAAACTCCTTTAAGTACATTTTTTGTGTATGTTTCTTGATGGAAGTGTATCCCATTCTTTCTGTACTCAATTTGCAACCTTAGACAAAATTTTGTCTTTCCAATATCTTTCTGCAAGTATGCCATTGCTACTAAAATCTCTTCAAGAGTTCCAATGATATTTAAATCATCAACATACACTGTAATGATGACAAATCCTTACCCAAATCTCTTTATAAAAATGCATGGGCAAATTGGATCATTTTTATAATGTTCTCTTAATAAGTACTCACTTACCATATGCGCCCATATTGATTCAATGCATAAATAGATCTATTTAATTTAATGGAGTAATGTTCTCGAGAACCTTAATCTACTGCTCCTGGCAGTTTTAAATCTTTCTGGAGTTTCATATGAATTTGCTTTGCTACAGCGGTGTAGATCCTTCCAGGGAGTTTCATATAAATTTCTTTGCTTACGGCGGTTTAAATCCTTCTGGGATTTTCATATGAATTTGTTGTCAAGTGGGTCATACAAATAGGCTGTGACTACTTCCATTAGACGTAAGTCAAGTCATTATCTTATCGCCAGACTGATTAAAAATCTAAAAGTAGTTGCATCCACCACAGGAGAATATGTCTATTCATAATCAATAACAGGTCTCTGTGAGAATCCTTGTGCAACTAATTGTGCTTTCACTACAAACAAAAAGACTTTTAGTAACGAAAATTTTCGTTAGGAAAGGTCAAAAAATTCGTTACGAAAGACCTTTAGTAATGAAAATCGTTTGTCACCAAGTTCGTCCTGAGAGCCCCGTCGCTAAAGGGTTTTCCTAACGAACATTTAATTTCGTTACTAAAGGTCTTTCGTAACGAAACAGTTTCGTTAGGAAAGGTAACCTTTCGTGACGAAATATTTGTTACTAAAAGTTTTACAAAAAATTTAAAATTTAAAGCCATTGAGCCGAGCCGTGCCCCAGTTCACCCACTGGAGCCGAGCCGAGCCCCTCTACAATAATGTTGACTAAAGTCTCCACATTTTCATAGAAGTGGGAATCGAACTCAAGACCTCCAACTTTTATGTCATGCACTTGCCCACTGAGCTACGTTGGTCATTTGTTACTTATTGTTCCTATTATATTTATTATAATGAAGTTTTGTATTTTGAACCTTTAATTATTTTAATTTCTCTTTGTGTTGTGATTTTTTTTTATGAATAAAATTAAAATTAATATATTTTCGTCAATGTATTTGTGTATTAAGTTGTTATAAAAAATCAGAATAAAATTATTCTAGTTGCATATATACTATTTTTTAGTAATACTTTTAATATAAAGACTAAACAAATATAAAAATTAAATTATATTCTAAGTTATATCATACTTATATATGTATATTCTTAAAAAAAAAAAAAAAAAGTTTAAGACGAAACTTTTCGTGACGAATTTTAGTTTCGTTAGGAAAGGTTGACCTTTCGTAACGAAAAAGCTATTTGTCACGAAAAGTTATACCTATCGTGACGAAAATGTGTTTTCGTTAGGAAAGGTAGACCTTTCGTAACAAAACTACTACTTTTAGTGACGAATATTTTTTTCGTTACGAAAGGTCAACTTTTCGTAACGATTTCGTATTTCGTTACGAAAAGTATACCTTTCGTAACGAAAAATGACTTCGTCACGAAAAGTTCGTCCTAATAGGTAGTTTTTTTGTAGTGTTTATATCTCAAAATTTATCTCTTTTCGTTTTGCTTTCGCACAAAAACCCATTTATATCCCACTGGTTTTATAAATTCAGGTGTGTGGACTGCAAGTCCAAATAATTTTCTCTTTGTAAGAGATTTCAGTTCTGCCTCAATTGCCTATTTCAATTTAGGCCAATCAATTCTTTATCGACATTCTTCAATATATTTTGGCTCTTAATCCTCATTATCATTCATAATATCAAGCGCTACATTGCATGCTTATTTCGGTTCCATTTTATTCCAGACATGACATAATTTGTTGAGATCTCATCATTCTCAGGTACCTAAATATTTTCTTGTCATGTTTAAGGTCTCTTCTGGAGATCTTTCAAAAGTTATTGCTTCCTCGAATTGGCCATTACCAATTATTGCTCCTTTTCTTTTTCGAGGATTCTTATATTTGGAACCAATTGGTCTACCACGTTTCAATCGTGCTTTAGACTCACTAGCAGCTTGAGTTTGTCTTTCTGGGACATCAATTTTAATTGGAGCATTTATAGCTGGGATATGTGACATAGTCACTCTTTTCGGGTCAGTAAATTCTTTTGGCAATTGATTTGCTAAACTTTGTAAATGAATTATCTTTTGAACTTCTAGTTCACATTGTTAGTACGAGGATCAAGGCGAGGCAATGATAATTCATTCCAAGTAGTTTCTTTTTCCAACTCCTTGTTTTCTCCCCCTAATGTTGGAATAACTAACTCGTTAAAATGACAATCAGCAAAACGAGCCGTAAACAAATCCCGCGTAGATGGTTCTAAATATTTAATTATTGACGGGGACTCATATCCAACATATATTCCCAACCTCCTTTGAGGAAATTACTAACAAATATACTAACATATAATATGATAGATCTAAAACTCAAGAGATCAAGAGAAGGAGGAGAATTGTATTTCCTCTTGTTATTATTCTCAACAAATATACATGCCTATTTATAGGCTAGGAGATACATAACATACAATGAATGTTATGCTACTTGAAAAGCCAAGAGTCTTTAGACATTCAATACATTAAAGGAGATGATATGAACCTTACGGAAATGCAAAGGGACATCCACAATATTCATAACATTTTTACCCTTAAAAGGAACATGGTTTTACTGCGAAAGTCACTTTTTTCCTATCGGTCTATGTAAGAAGTTAGGTAGGCCACCATCGATATCAATTGTTACCCTCCGTCTTTTTCACCAATCGTCGGGTCATTGCAGCTGCACTCACTGTCCGCTAACATATATATATATATATATATATATATATATATATATATATATATATATAATTTATATATTAATTATATGAGTAATATGCAATAAATAGCCACCAAATATTTCACTATTTCGAGTTCTGGCCATAAATAATGTTTATAGCGTCTTTTAGCCATGATCATTTTACAGGTAACGAGTTGTAGACTCCGGCCAAAATTCTGGCAAAGTTTTCAAAATAGCCCCAAATGTCGGTCATGTGAAGGGCATTTTCGTCCTTTTCTTTTCTCATTTTTTCTTCCCAACAAAGCCACCATCTCTTCTTTCTCCTTGAATTCTGTCATCCAGAATCGAAGCGCTGCGTCAACCTTGGCTTCAAGGAAACGTATATGGTCCAAGGCGCTGCCCCTTACGCTTTCTATATTTTCATGGCGCCTATTTAATTCGTTTTTGTCTTTGGAGGAAACCATAAGAAAACGGGGCTTTCATACAGTGACTTGGTGCTCTTGCAAGAATGGAAGTGACTCATATAACCATATTTTTTTGAAATGCTTTTTGGCGGAAGGCTTATAGAGGTATGGTTCACTATGTCTTCTGCTCAAAGCTTGGTGGTTAGGGGCTTTGAGTGTGGTCATCGTTGTTGCTCTTATATACTCGAGTGCAACGGCATGGTATTTGTGGAAAATGAGGTGCCATTTTGTCTATGTGGGGAGCGCTACCACTTTGCGGGCGGATATGTCGTTGGGGTGCTGCGAGCAAAGGGAATTAAGGTGGCCAGCCGGCCTATTGAAAGGGCGTTAGAGGTGGTTTATTGGCATCAGCCTTCGTTCTCGGCAAGGGATGTTGTTCTTAATGTGGATGGGGCATCAATGGGGAACCCGGGAGTTTCATGAGCGGGATGCTGCTTGAGGCGTGGTAACGGCAAATTTATTGCAGCTAGCTATTTTGGAGGGAGGGTGTGACCAACTCGAAGGCTGAGATTGAAGCCCTTGGCAAGGGACTAAGACTTGCACACAGCCAAGGTATTGCCACTGTGAAGGTGCTCTCGGATTCCAAATTTCTGGTGGAAGCCATTCGGCGCCAATCGATAGCTTCATGGTCATTAGATGCAGGGTTCTTTCAAGTAATGAGATTATTGGGGAACTCGAAAGTGGAGCATGTTTTTATAGCGGCAAACAAGGTAGAAGACTCTCTAGCAAACTTGGCCTGTGACACTAGGCGCTCGAGCAGGCTATTCTGTTTTGAAGAGCTTTCAGTGGAGATTAAAGGATTGTGCAACCTTGATAGGCAACGAGTTCCTTTTCTTCGTTGATTTAGATTGCATATACGTATACTGATTTTTTGTACTAGCCTTAGCTGATTTATTGTTGTGTTTCACAAGGCTTCCTTGTTTGACCTCTGATGTACCATTTAAGCCTTTCGGCTCATTCAATAAAATTCCATGAATTCAGATTAAAAACAAAAACAAAACCACCATCTCCGGCGAACTTCTTCTTCCGGCAAGCTCCACCATCAACAAATTCATGAAACAAACAATTAACTCACCATAAACACATTCTTGAATTGGTGAAAATTTAATGAAACTCATTTCCATTTGTGACCAAAACCACCCATCTTTTTAAAGCGGCAAGCATTTGGTTGAGAAAAATTAATTGAGATCATGCTCTTGTTCCTTTTCGATTTGCTAACATCGAGTTATTCAAATTCACAACAAAAGCCACCGTCGTGGCACTTGACGGTGACGACGGTGGAATTGCCGTATTTATTTTTCCCATGTTCAATCAAAACGATGTCATCCCAAGATGGAATCCTCATTTCCATTTCCATGATTAATGTTTGCAGCTTTTTTTATTTTGGCAAAGGAACCATTCGTCCCATGTAAATTGTTTGATTTTATGCATTTTGGAATTCAATGTTCTTGAAAGCTTTAATTTAGGGTTTCAACTGGAATGTTCTTGAAAACTAAAAGGGTCTAAAAGGGGCCTTTCCATTTCCATTTCAATGATCATTTGTTTGTTATTGATGGAGTTGTGAATCCTATTTTATCTCTTATTATCTCAATTCTCTTTAAATTCTTGAAAACGGGATTAAGACTTTATTATAAATTGGATGAAGTGGAGAGAAGGGAGATCGGAGAAGATGGAACATGGGAAGCGGAGCTACCTGCGGGTCAGTTCGGGTCGGGTCGGGTCATTAGGGGTAGATTAGTCTTTTTGAAATACCCTATTAGGGGTAATGAACCTAAGAGGGGTGAATTAGGTTCTTAAATTTTTTTTAGTTTTTCTAAACTTCTTTGCCTTCGTGATCACCTTAACAACAAGTATGTTGTTTAAGCACATAAGGTGAGTTAATTATGATCAAGGCAAGTTAGATGACTAAGTGAAGCAATTGTATAAAGCAAATGAAAGTTTACTATCCTAAGCAAATAGTTCATGTAGACAAGTAAACAAGTTATATCAATTCATGAACTATAAAGTAAAGGAGTAGGGATAGAGAAAACTAACACAAGGATTTATAGTGGTTCGATTCACAAAGAATCTACATGCACTACCTTAGAACAAACTTAAGGTTTTCAACATCCACTAATGGATACCCTTCACAACAAATACAATGTGGGTTCTACCTTTTACAATTTGCCCCAACAAATGAGGACTTGTACTTCACTAAGAAGACTCCACTCACAAAGAGTGTTAAGCTCACAAAGAGCTAATATCTCCAAAGAGATACCTCTAAATAGAGTATTTATGCCTCACCAGTGAAGATTTAGAAGCATTCACAAAGACTGAAACTCACCAAGAGATTTTTCCTATTTCACAAAGAACTAGTTTATTAAAAAGAGAAAAAGAGGAAACTAGTCTCTTTCAAATGAGACTTTACAATTTAGCTCACTTATACAAATCCCTCAAATGGATTGGATATTACAAATGAAATCTCATCACTCTTGAGAATAGAAAGATAGATGAAGTTTTAACTCAACTCAAATATGTTTTTCAATGATATGGAAATTAAGCTCAAAAGTGTTTCTTTGCTTGTTTGTATAGTGTATATCATGTGCCCTCTAATGGCTTGATTGGTTATGAAAATTCATCTTTACACGCTTTATATAGGGTAAAAATAAACAAGCAAAGTTGGCCACACCAGCAATAATTTTGGCATGGATTTGACATCTTCGGCCTACCGGACTATGCAGTTTGTCGATCGAGGTGCCTCTGAAGTAAAGAGAAAAGGCCACAAGGAGCAAGGTAATCCGAGAGAATATAGCTGTTAGAGCTTTGGAACATTCAAAATCTTACTAAGGACAAAAACAACCTCGGTCGACTTGACAACACATGTCGGTCGATCGGACTTCATCTGGTCTTCTAAGGCTGGTTCTAGATCGACCGGAATGCAGTCCTATAGTGGTTTTTCCACTTAGTAAAGTTCATAATATTCTCAAACTCATACATAAATGTTTTGTAAAGAGTTAAAACACATTTTAAAAAACTTAGGCATTAACCAACATTTAACAAAGTTTTCAAAAACCTTTTAAAAGAATTGAACAATATAAAACATTACGTTTTGAAAACATGCATGGTTGAGCTTTAAACATCTACATATCCTAGTATTCCCAAAGGTAAGATTAGTCACAATGATGTACCTATAAAGTACAGACTAATCTTAGAACATGCCAAGGATCCTATCATTAAGAACATGCTCACAAAAAAATTAGAACTATCAATGATTTGTTATCATCAAAACAAGATTGATCACATTAGCCCTTAGGGCTCACACTTTTTACATTTTCAGGGAAAAATTGAGAAGAAAGTGCCCGTAAAATGTTCATGGCCAAAATTCGCTAAAAACTTTGTGCACATTACTCTAATTATATTTAATGTGCGCTTTTTACCAAGGCGCACGCCTTTTTTGCGCCTTGCGCCTCAAGGCTTTAGATTCCCTTTGCGCCTTTGTGCGCTTCATCACCTTAACAACACTTGTATGGGCGAGGATAAATAAGAGACATACCTAACATTTGCTAATTAATGCACAAAGTGGATGCTCCAAGAATATCACCGAAATAAATGGATTGGAAACTTATAATCTTTGGTAGTGAATACACAAAGTGATTGCTCACAGAATTACCACTAAAACAGTAGTCCTCAACAGTCACTTTTGTTACGAAATCATGCCTCAAAACAAAGGCAAAAGATATTAGAGAATGTAGACCCAATAACTAAACTATTTTGATTTATGTACACATTAACATTCTTCTTTCATTTAGCATTCAAAGCATTTATGAGCACCTATTAGTTGTTGGACAGTTACAGTAAAAGGTGTTGATATCTATATATGCACATTTATATTCCTCTTTCCCAAATTATCTGCCCACATTTCCTTTTTAATCTGCCCCAAATTATTTGTCCATTTTCTAAATAAATTGCTCATTAAGGATGATTTTTCCAATACTACCTCTTACATTACATGTTGGAGAAAGAAGAATCGAGAGAGAAAAAATTGTGGGCCAGCGGAACACTCCAGACAACAAATTATAACGGAAACGAAAAGAAAGTAGAAAAACAACTCAAGAATTTAACGTGGTTCGTTCTCAACGCAGACCTACATCCACGACCCTGGAGGGTACAAACTTTCACTATGTAATTTTTGAACGGAATAAAAAAATTACAAACCCTCTTCTAAAACTCCAAGTCTACACACCAACAAGACTCAAAGAGACAAATAAACTCAACACTATGTGGGTCTATTTATAGGCCCTCTTGTCTTAACCTTTTTCTTTTTCTAAACAATGTGGGATTTGAGAAATATTGCCTAAAATATCCTCCATTTTCTCAAATTCCCAAATTACAACAGAATCAGAAAACCTAACTTTCTTCTAAGTATTCACGGTCTCCTTCTCTGTTCTTCCTCCAGCTTTACTTCCTTGCTTCTTTAAGGAATGACCATCAAGGTGGTATAAATTCTTACATTTCTTCCTTCCTCGCATAACCAGACGGTTGCCTCTATATACTTTGTAAAACTTCCCAATTCCAACATACTTGTAACCATTTGATGCCAATTCACCCAATTTGGGGTCTTTTGAGGGTCGTTTCAGGTATGAGTGTTTACCTAATTTTTGCCATATGATAAACCACGTCTCGATCAACTGTCCCGATCTGCCTCATGTCGTCAGGCCGGCTGATCAAGACCGGTTTGAGTTTGACTTTCTGTTGGATGCTCCCAGAAATGTTAGATCGGAGTCGGTGGACACTTTTTAGCTCGGAGAAGAATAATTGGTTCCTGATAATGAGAATAAGGAGCTTGTTGTGTATGGGGTGAGGCAGATGAGGCAGTGGTTGTTTCCGGCGTGGTAAAACTACCATAGTCAAACCAGAAGAGACCAGTGGTGGAGCAAACCCATCCCGATGGTCGGAAACCATTGCATTCGACATTAGGTTTAGACATAATGACATGAGAAGCATTAGAAACAAGTTTCGACGTTGCTTAAGCCTCATAAGAGGCAGAAAACCCTAGGCGCCGTTGGGAGCTTTTTCCTTCCTAAGAAAAATTCTGATTATTTCCTTTGTTGCCTATGTATTACATTACATTCTTCTCTTTTAAATTTAGATAATTGTACTTACTGAAGGATAAAAGTGAAAAATATACATAAAATGTACATTAATAATACAAATGGAGCAAATACAAAGAGAAACATAATACAATAAATAGAGCTAATATTCTGAAATGGAGGCAGTAACTAGTAATACTTTTTCTCTCTATAATTTACTAGTGAGACTAGATTTCACAAAATTTGAATCGGGATGTTAAGCCTAATGCTAAAACTTTCTGATTTTGTATAGCTGTTGCAAGAGTTTTTCTCAACCGTAAGATGGACTCTGAAATATTTAGTTTATTGCATTAATCGTGTTCTTACTTATGAACTGTTGCCACCTAACTATAAAGTTTTTTATGTTTAATTTAGATATGGAACAGGAACCTACTAATAATTCAGAGACTGTTAAGTCTCAGGTTTGAACGGAGGCTATGATGGCAGAAATAAAAGTCTTAGAGGATGACAAAACATACGCTTTGGTAACCTTGCCAGCTATTGGTAATAAATGAGTTTCAGAGTTGACGTTTAAGTTGATGGTAATTTAGAAAGGCGCAAATTAAGGTTAGTTGCTAAAAGTTATACACAACATGAATGAATAGATTCTCTGAATAATTTTAAGGTTAGTTGTCGTTTAAGTTGATGGATACCTTAGTCTTGATAGCAACTTAGTTTGTAAACTGAATAAATCCCTTAAATATAGTAATTAACACAACTCACAATAACAATTATGATTAACATCCCTTAAAATTTAGATGGGTCTCTATTTTTTCGCATTTTTTATCCATATCCCACTGAATAAGTCCCTTATTTTAATACAGTAGATTTGTTTGATGAAGAAGGTTGTCTTGATAGTGCAACACTATTGGATATAGTGACCAAATATTCTCATAAAGATTCTTGGCCTTTAGAAAGTCGTACACATTACAGGAAATAAGTAGAAATGTTGTTACATCTAACAGTGACAAGACTAGACTTGACTTGTGCAATTTAGCAGCTTAGTCAATTTTTCGACAAGCCTACCATACTGTATTTGATGGTAGCTCAAAAGGTCCTTAGATATTTAAAGAATTCACCAAGACAAAGCTTATTTTATCCTGAAGAGAATGATTTTTGTTTACAAGCTTACATTGATAGTGATTGAGCAGGATGTGTTGAAACTATAAAATATGTAATTGATTTTTTTTTGTGTGTGTTTTTGTGTGATGCACTTGTGTCTTGAACATCTAAAAGCAACACACAGTTATGTTGAGGACAATGCAGGGTAATGAAAATGACAACTTGTTAGATACAATGGCTAATGAACTTGCTTAGAGATCTAGGAGTTAAACAAAACAAATCAGTTCCACTTTCTTGTTATAGTTTGAATTTCTTATATATCGAATAAAATTTGGCATTTTATTAAAAGAACAAAGCATATCGACTGTCATATTATGAGAGAGACATGTTGCATGTTTGATGAAGCCTTTGTCTATGCCTTCATAGAATCAATTAAGAGATATGTTCAATAAACCTCTTTCTGCACCGAGGGGATCATATTTGATGAAGAGTCTTTGACTTCACAACATGTACACGTAGGGGTGTTCATGGTTCGGTTTGGTTTGATTTTATACATTTTTTAAACCAAACTGATATATTCGGTTTGGAAATTTTAAAACCAATCCAAACCATTTAAAATCTCAAACCGATGCATTCGGTTTGGTTTGGTTGCTCGGTTTTGCGAGACACAAAAATATTGATTATAAAGTTAAAAAAAAAAAACTTTATTTAATTAGTTTGTTGCTAAAAATATTTTTAAAAAAAAAATATGCCTATTATTTTTCTCAAGGTAAACAAAATAAAGAAAACAAAATAATAAAACATAAATTCTTGGTCTTGATCCTTACACTTCAAACAAATTACTTCAAAATCATCCTACATGAAAAAAGAAAAACACAAAAATTACATAATTATTAGTTCAAAGTAGTGAAATATAGTAAAATCTTTTGGTAAATCTAAAATCGCATACCAAATGATGACTTTTTAATCTCTTAGTTTAACACTTGAAGAACTTGCACTTGAAAATTCTAGAATGAGATACAAAAGTTAGCAATTATACTAGAAATCATTTTAAGGAAAATATATTTTATTGCAAAAAAGTCCTTTAATATATATTATATTATATATTATATATATTCGGTTTGGTTTATAATTTTTTTTAAACCAAACCAAAAATTTGGTTTTAATTTAGCTCAAACCGAAACCGAAGCCAATCCAATACACCGCTCAAACTGAAAATTCGGTTTGGATTGGTCAGTTTCGATTTTTCTTGAACACCTCTATGTACACGTATCTATCTTGTAGGGGACTGTTGAAGAATGAAGTTTGTCACACTGTTAATCAAGCTAGAATGGTACAAGGTTAAAGAAAAAAAGTTACACGAATATTGAAAGCCCATATCAGAATAAATAAAATCTGGTAATGGCCTTGTCTACATATTGGGCTAATAATAGATATTTTGTATAGTATAGACTGGCCCATTTTGTAATATATGTAAAGCTAGTTTAATTAATTAGTATTGGAAATTAATTAATTAGATTTTACAGCTGGAAAATAGAGCAGATTTTTCTTTTTCTTTTTTCTTTTTTAGGGGTTTACCCCCAAAGGGAGCACATACAGAAATTCTCAATCACACAAATGCAAGCCCATGCCAAAGTAGAAATTTGAAAATATTTTCAACCAACAATAGACGCGCTTCAGTTAGAATCTCACTACGTGCGTTATTGTCCAAGCACAAAGATGAAAAATAGAATAGTTGGAGTTAAATTCTCGATATGTGTAAGAAGAAATTTTCTCAAAATTGCATCTTTTAGTTTCCAATTTCATCACAACATAATTTAATAAACAAAAAATAATGAGATAGGAAAGGTTTTAAATGACAAATCTAGACATGGTAAGTAGGGGTGTCAAATGAGTCTATTGAGTCCATAATTTTGGATTCAGACCCAGACTCACCAAAAAAATATTTGAGTCCAAATCCAATTATATTGGGTCTGGACCTTTTCACTTAAGGTCCAAATCCAACTATGTTAGGTCTGGATGAGTCTGGATCTAAACAGTCTGGAAATTTCTTTTTTTCAATTTTTTATTTTGTTTTTTCAAGGGGTAAAAAGATTAATATAGGAGACAGGAAATATGGTAATTTTTTTTTGAGGAAATGAAAATGAGGATTTGATTTGATCTTTCTGGGCTTTAATTTTGATTTTTTTTCCCTGGGATTTGAAGAAGAAAGTGTTAGAATATTTTTTTCCTGGTAAACTGGAAATATAATTTTGGACAGAAAAATTGCACTGGAAAAATAAATTCTGGACAGAAAAAACTGCACTGGAAAAAATAATTTCTGGACAGAAATCCTGCACTGGAAAAATAAATTCTGGACAGAAAAATGCACTGGAAAAAATAATTTCTGGACAGAAAATAAAATTCTGGACAGAAATCCTGCACTGGAATAATTAATTTTTGGACAGTAAAAATTAAAGGAATTTAGATTTATAGAGTTTAATTTTTTTTTCTTGCTCTGCGAATAAGATGTGCATTATATTATTCTTTTTTATTAGAAAAAGGAAAAAAAAAGCATTGTGTCACTTCAAAAAAGAAAATTATGTATTAAAAAGATAAATTAGTACCCTTTTCGTGATTTAGACACTAGATATAATACAAAATGTTTTGTCAAATTACAAAATTAGAAGAATTATAAATAGAGAAAGAAAACTAGAAAATTTCAATAGCATATTAAAAACTACAGAGAAGACAAAGTTTTGTTGAAAGACCATTAATCCTACTGCAATCTGTTTATAAACAAAGATATATAATTAAAATTGAATTTGGACCTAACATAGATTTAGTGAGTTTGAGAGAAATCTTGTTATTTGTTTGGGCCATAATGGGTCTTGTTGGGTCTTAGTGAGTCTGGTGAGTCTTAGTGGTCTTTTAAATCCATTATTACTTGCTTTGATAATCCATGAGTCCAAACCTAATTAGATTTGGGTATAAAAAAAATGAGTCTAGATCCAAATCAGATATGTTGGGTTTGGGCTTGAGTCTGGGTCCTTGGGCACAATTGACACCCCTAATTGTAAGGGTCAGTTCTGATATCCCTGGTCCACTTGGTGGAGAATGTGTCACGTCGCCCTTCCTTTTTAAAAAAAAAAAAAATTTGCCAGTCACAGTTAAAATATAAAAAAAATAATTCTGATATGGAGACAGTTAAAAGTACAAAAAATGTACAAATTTGTCACATCACTATAAAATAAGGAGAGAAATATTTTTGTACTTTTAACTGTATCCATATCAGAACTATTTTTTTTTGTATTTTAACTGTGACTGGCAAAAAAATTTTTTTTTTTTTTTTTAAAAAGGGAAGGCGACGTGTCACATTCTCCACGCCCTGGTCCATATCAGAATTTTCCCATTGTAAACCTTAAATTAGGTTTTAAGGTTTTAAGCAAGGTTGTCAAAATCGTATTTTTGACTCGGAACGGAAGGGGTCTCAAGAATCGTATACTCGAGGATCGTAACACGGATCGGAAGATCCGAAAAAATTATTAAAAAATAAATATTTTATTTTAAAATTAATATCTCAAATATATTTTATTTTAAATCATTCCCTTAAACATCTCATTTTGTTTTAATATCCAATTAAATACTGAAAATACAAAGTAAATAGTTTAGGTCTTGTTTCAATATAATTATTTTATAAGGTTTTATATGCTAATATTTTAATTGCACTTTTAGCCCTAACTATATATATATACTCCTAAGCACCCTAACCCTAACCCTAAATATTGTATATCATATTATCATCCTTCTCCCATCCCAGCCGCTCCCTTCTCTCTTTCTTCTCCGCAAGACCCCTCAGCCCCACCAGGCCCACCGCCATTTTCCTCCCCTCCCCTCCCTTCCCCCATCCTTCCTTCCTTCTCCCCCATTTCTCTTCCTCCCCGCCTCAGTGGAATCGTCTCCTTTCTCCGTTTTCTTCATCACCGCCGCGACTCCATCACCGCCGCGACTCCATCACCGTTTTCTTTCTCCGTTTTCTTCATCACCGCCGCGACTCTTCGACTCCATCACCGCCGCTGTCACAGCGTCCCATTTTCTTCTTCTTCTTCACAATTCCGTTTGTAAAAAGAGAAAATGTTGGATCGTAATGGATCGTTCGATCCTACGATCTTACGATCTGGATCGACGATCCAGAACGATCCAACACCACAGCGATCCAAAGTTTCGCACCTGCGGAACCATCCTAGCCGTCGGATGAAATTTTGAATGGTCCAGATCTGGAGAGAGAAAAATTACGGCTGACAATAAAAATAAAAATAAAATGTTATATAATAAAAGGGTACATATGTAATTTTACAAATAAATGATTGGGTTACCGAGGAGGAGAGAGAAAAGTTGCTTCTCTAACAAAAAACATGTGTTCTCTAAAGAAGAACATGTGTTTTTGTTCAGCCGCAACTTTTCTCTCTCCTTCCCGAGGAGGAGAGAGAAAAGTTGCGGCTTAACAAAAACACATGTTCTTGGTTAGAGAACACATGTTTTTTATTAGAGAACACATGTTCTCTAACCAAAAACATGTGTTCTCTAAAGAAGAACATGTGTTTTTGTTCAGTCGCAACTTTTCTCTCTCCTCGGGAACAAAAAGTAACACGCAAAGTTTATCCCTAAAATACCCCTATTTTTATACAGTCGTTGGATAAAAAAGGATAAAATCCAACGGCTGGGATCGTGACCCGCATCGTACGGAATTTTGAGGATCCGCACTGGAGCCACGACGTCTTTTGATCCACAAATTTGTGTGCAGTCACTATTGATCTGACATGTTCCTCGAAAGTTGCATTGGCCGCCTTCGTCATTTGGGACAACATTTATGCCATCTACATTTTTAGAAGAAAAAAAATATCATTAAAAATTCAATCGATTTTCAATTTAAACAATAGCAAACACCCAACTACGTGATAATATTATTGTGACCAAATATTTTATTTTTATATTATTGTATATATCATGCCCGGCAGGTCACTTTTGCATGTAGTCGCCTTTGTGAGGTTGATCTCACAACACTTTAACAAGAGTTGGTATGGAGCCTACCTGCACAGTAAGTCTCGCGGCTCCCACAAGAGTTAGAATTTTTCCCAGGCCCGGCTCTTAGCATGTTCAAAGTGACATGTAGAATCAGGCCTCTTATTTTGAGGGGCCTCAAAATTTTTAAAATCACTTAATTTCTATGTTATTTGGATTTGGGTACAGGTGTCATATGCAAATACATATCTAAGTGTTAAGTGTTTATATATGTAAAAGTAAAGATACGAAGACGCTTCTTAAAATTCGGACACGAGAAGATGAATACGGAAATAATTATGGGCATACAAAAAAATTAACGAAAATTATGTTTTGACACTTGTTATAATTTATATTTAAAAAAAATAAGGGCCTAACTTTGATAACTAGTATTTTGCCTCAATATTATCAATATTGTATGTATGTGTGTTTGTTAGAATTTAAATACAATACCTAACTTAGAGCATTCAACAAGGGCAAGAGTGAGGACAAGAATACAAATAATTTGAGGCTTCATTGACGCCATTTTTCTCAATGGAGCAAAATAAACTTCAAAAACAAATAAGAGAAATATAAGAGGAAAAATGAAGAAGAAAAATTGAGACTGAGAAAGGTTGTTTTCCACACATGTAGTGAGTATATGTTATTCTCTATTTATAAAGACAGAAAATGGTATAACAGAGTGGACCTACCTAAATAATAATTAAGAAAATGATAAATTATAGAAACAGTGGAAAAGTAATTTAATTAATACCAATTAGCACAAATTAAGAGAGTTGACAATTGTGTATAAGGAAAGGATATATAATATGTCAATTTTTTCCTTTTTGTTTTGGTACACAGATTGAGTTCATTATTAGACTGTATCATAGCTGCACCCAAGCCCATCCTCATAATCTCTTGGTCCAAGTTTTTGGTCCATATGCAAACCATATTTCCCAGCCACTCTCCGACCCGTCCCAGCCACAGTATTGTTTGCAGAATGTTGTCTCCAAATCGGAGACCCACCGTTACCGAATTTCTCAATTAATTTCGACGCCGCTTCCACCACCACCTTCCTCACACCTACCACCTTCCTCACCTCCAATTCAATCTCATGACCATCTACTCATCTCGCCATGTTTAGAAGCCCAGCAATAAATAGTCTCCAACCAGTGTGCCCACCACGACGGCCAGCCATCTTCAACATCGCAGGCGACAGCCCACATGCCACACTCATATTACTTTTATAAAGTTGAATAAGGACGGGGCTCCCCCTAGCTCCCCGTCAAGTTCCTCATTTCCGGCCAGCGAACAAAACCAAATTTCGGCCAGAGTCTGAAATCAAAGACAATATGTCGGTCAGTGATCATTGTTGGCGACAACAAATGCCCAATTTCTCCAAATCCTAATCGATTGGAGATTAATAATTCACCCCCATATATTCCAAAATCAATAGCCAAAAAACTCTATCCCCTGCGCCCCCCGCTCCAGTGTTATACACTGAGAATTGGCACAGAAACCAGAGCTCTGGTTCAGCAATGGAAACTCTAGTAGACAAGAGAGACGGTAAAAAAGAGATCACATATTCCGATTAGAAGACGCGCTCAATGGCGGCCTAGTAAACCGACATTACTCCAGTTAATTGTTACTCCCCGCTAAAAATAATAATAATAATAATTGCACATGTCATCATTAAATAATAAAAAGAAAATATATTTGTATTATTAATTTAGGGGACAATGATTAGACTGACATTGAAATTGGTGAAAGCACAAAACATGGCAGTGTTTTTTTTTTTACCCAACATTTTTAGCAAGGACGGATTTGCCAAATCCGTCCCGGATTCAAGACGGATTTGTCAAATCCGTCCTACGCTGACCTGTCAAGCCTCAAAAAAATTTTGCCATGCATTTAGGAATTCCATTCAAGCCTCAAAAAAATTTTGCCATGTCAGCCCAAGTCGCATTTAGGAATTCCGTCCTGGATCCAGGACGGATTTGCCAAATCCGTCCCGAAATTGCCCTAATTTTGCCCGCAGCCTCCTCCTTCCCTTTTCCTTTAACAGTTTCTACAAAACACCCTTTGACAAAAATGGCGATTTTTTTCCTAGGTTAATCATCTCCATCACACCCACGCTCACCTCCACCCAAAATCAACTCCATCTACGTTAGAAAACCCACAATCAACTCCACCTCTATCCATCTCGTCAAATTAAAAGGTATAATCCCCCTTTATAATTTTTTTTTTTTTTTGAATTTTTTTCGGATTTGTTATTTAATTTGTGTCTTAAATTAAATTCGTAATTTGAATTGATGTGAATTTGAATGAGATGTCAATTGGTGTGAATTTATTTCTTAGAATAAATTTATAATTTGTAATTTGTAATTTGAATTTGTGATTTTCACCATTGAATTTGGAATAGTGTTGATGTTCACATGCTAAAAATTTGTTTGGCATTCTGCAGCTCCATGGTTTCCCTGATATGTGTTCCCTTAAGATGGTATTAGAAAGGAATGAAATCTTTTATTTCAGTTGGTTTTCCTTAATTAATCATTATGCTCAAATTTCTCATTTTCTACTTGGAATAGATTTTCTTGTCCAATATTGGGGTAACCTCGAACGAACTAAAACAATTTGAGGGGAGGTGTAATATTACTTTTTCGTAGAAATTGACATTATAAAAATATTGGGGTAACCTGTGGATTCGATAGTTTGTGAACCACCATTTGAAAATTACTTATCTTTGTGTGTATGCTCCAATCTGCCAATTAATTCATTTTAATTAGTACATTTTGGTTTCGTTGTTTCCGAATGTGAATAAATTCCTGATAATGTCTTTAATTTGATTTTTTTTAATAATGTCAAGAATTTTCTAATTTGGGCATCTGAGCAATTGACGAGTGCTTTACAGGCTGCTGGGAGAGCTATGAGTTGCAGACCGCGGTCATCCGACATATCAGAGGCGGTGATAGAACGTCCATTGACTCTCCCAAGAACCCATTTGGAAGGCCGTAGTAAAGTTGGTGCTAGACAGGGTGGTCGTCTGACTCGTCAGGAGACAGATGCGTATTATCAGTCCATTCAGCGTACACAATCTGGTGGAGATATTCCCGAACCTTGGGACGCTTACATACCTCCGTCTCTGCCACACACCGACCCTTCTTGGTTAATTGGATCTACTCACGAAGATACACAACCTTCATCATCCACAATGGACGATTTCGAAGCTAGTCAGTGGAGAGATTTCCAGATTCCCAGCAACTTTGATTGGACTGCAGCCGGTAATCCATTCGCCAATCAGGGCTCTCATCAGGGTGCGTCTTCATCAGGAATGCAGGTAGGGCACATGGATGACCTACCATCGTACTCCCTCGGACTTGATCAGACTCAGACACAAGAAGAGCCTGAACTTCAACCTCCACTATCACCGGAGGATCAGGTTTTTATCGACACTGAAGGGGTTCAATTAGAGAACACCGCTCATGGTACGGTAGTCCGCGATAACAAGGGACGGAGATACTGGCTTAGGTCGAATCGCAAACTAAAATTTACGTATACGCCTTCATGAATGTTTGATAGTTGTATTACATGAACCTTGTGGCTATTGAATTTGAATTTAATCAATTGAACCTTCTGTATATTGTTTATTCACTTTGAGTTTGATTTATTATTTATCGGTGTATTGAATATATTTTGGTGAATTAAACATATACCAGGCATGCACAAATTGAACGTGTTTGGCAATTTTTTAAAAATGTCACTGCCAGGTGAGGACGGATTTGCCAAATCCGTCCTCATCTGATGTGTCAAGCCTCGTCAATTGTTTGCCAGGTCATCGTAGGACGGATTTGGCAAATCCGTCCTTGCTAAAAATATTGGGTCCAATAAAAACACTACCATGTTTTGTGCTTTCCCCAATTTCAATGTCAGTCTAATCATTGACCCATTAATTTAGTGGCAAAACATACCCAAAGATAACAAATTTAGTGTTCAATTCCGGCCCTATTTTATCAAAAATAAAAAAAAGAAAAAGGGAGAAAATGGTTTAAAATAAGGATGTTTCTGATATGGACCAGATTTATTGAATCTTACGATTCAGAGCTGACCACATACTGGAGAAGTAAGAGAGAGAATTTTGTGATAATGTGGTCAATTATGTGTCCGACTATACCACGTTATTTTTGCATCCTCCTGTGTCGCGCATGAGGGTGTCCGACTATAACGTATCAAAAAATTGGATTTAATACTTATCGTTTTGTTCTCCCTGCGGGGGACGACGTTTCTCGCATTCTGAACACTGGTCCATCGTGTTTCGAGAATGTGTTGTTAGTTGTTAAACACAGTTCCTCAACTGCATTTTGAGGCCCACATTTTTCTCAACATCGAAATGGAAAAGAAAATCATGCGCATGTTGAGGAACTGTGTGACACTGCAAATCCAGGAAACTGCTGACGAACTCCGCTACTACCGCTTCAGAGCTGACCTTGAGGTCACTATCCCGACCAGGCGGGGTTTTCTGGGACAGGCACCCAATTTGGGGGTCTTTTGAGGGTCGTTTCAGGTATGAGCGTTTCCCTAATTTTTGCCATATGATAAACCACGTCTCGATCAACTGTCCCGATCTGCCTCATGTCGTCAGGCCGGCTGATCAAGACCGGTTTGAGTTTGACTTTTTGTTGAATGCTCCCAGAAACGTTAGATCGGAGTCGGTGGACACTTTTTAGCTCGGAGAAGAATAATTGGTTCCTGATAATGAGAATAAGGAGCTTGTTGTGTATGGGGTGAGGCAGATGAGGCAGTGGTTGTTCCTCCGCAAGGGGTGACGAAAACTGGGCATCCTTTGGGAAAACAATGTTAGTGCTAGAGAAGATAGTGGTAAGAATGTTTTTGTGGGAAAAAATGTGAGTGCTAGAGATGATGTAAAGGGGAAGGGGAAGATGATTGATGTATATAATAAACCTCCCCATTTCTACTACCTGTGTCTCTCTCCTCTTCCCACATCGTCCTCCTTTCGTCCTTTTTTTCAAACACTTTTAAAAACCCAAACAAATTCTTTTCTTCTTCACAAAAATTATTCATTTCTACTTTCTCTCTCTAGAAAATCAATTCGAAACATGGCAGAGATTCAAGGTTTTGGTCCTTCTTTGGGTACTGGCATTGTAGATCTGGTCGAAGAGTTCATGAATTTGGACAGGTGGCCTTTCCCGCCAATCGAAGAAGATGGCGGCGGCGATTTATATCAGTTACAGTTGTTTAAGGTAGGATTCATCATGGTTCATGTGGTTGTGCTACGGCATTACTCGAACACAATCAACGGACGAGAAATGGTTTATCTTGTTCGTGACCCAATCAATCCGTATGATGAGAATGTCATTAGAGTTCTCAACACTAGGGCGGTTTAGGTTTGGTACATTGAAGTCTCCGCTGCTCGAGTTCTCGCTCCGTTAATTGATTCTTTTTCGATCGTCATCGATGGTATAATTTCTTTTCTGAAAATTAGAAATGCATACATTTTACTGAGTGAAATTCTATCATTAGTTTCTCAATGTTTGTTTCAACTACTTAGAATTCGTTACATGTTCCATGTCTGCTAGTTGAAAATGTAGAATTAGAAAGAATATTAATTTGGCGAATTTTAAATGGTCGAGACAGACATTGGAACATCAGTTGGAGACACGCGATTTTTTTCAGGATTATGAGTTAATCGGCATTGTAATGGTGGTTGGCGGTGGTGCCGAGGCGGTTATGAGTTAACCACCTCCCTTTTGTCTTTGATTGCATTTGATAAATTTTGTGGTGAGAGTCCTTCGAGTGAAACTGGGGATGTGAATGTTGAGAAGGATGCGAAGATCTACAAAAGATACAAAAAGCTGACGGGAAAGGGAAATCAATGTGCGATGTTGATAGATCCGAGTCGTTAACTTCAAGAGTAACACTGATCATTTGTCCGATATCTGTGTTAACTACATGGTCAACGCAATTAGAAGAGCACACAGTCCGTGGAAGGTTGAAGATACAAGCGTAGAGTCACCGGTAAAGAAGTTAGAGTGGTGGCGAGTAATCTTGGATGAAGCACATGCTATAAAAAAATGTTAACGCTATCCAAAGTCGCGCAGTTACTAAGTTTTTTTTTTTTTGCTGAATAAAAATTGTTTCTATTAATCATAAATAGCTGAGGCCATTACAATTAAAGAAAATTCTGAAAATACAGAAATTAAAAGTTATACAATGGTTTAGAAAACTATGATAACAGACAAAAGCCACACCCAAGAAACTTAGATGAGTATGAGATACTAAGATTAAAACTAGTAAAATAAAACAAATACATAATCTTCGTCTTCGCATCATCTTCAGCAGAATTTTTGAACCACAGATATAAGAGAAGATCAGTGTCAACATCATCCTTAGAATCGACAATTTGTAGGACCATGGGCGTATCATCCATCCTACAAATTGCCTCGGTAAGATGTAGAAAGCTGATAAAGGGCCCAGATCAAGTCCGGGTTGAATGACTTCTCCTAGAAGCAGAGAAAAATAGTCTAGATCTGAGAAGATCTGAGACAAATCTAACCTCTGTGTCTTGAATCTTGAAAAAAAGTACTTAGAAAAAAGTTTCATATGATTTGTGATACAAAATAGAGTTATTAAAACTAACCAAAAGGACCAAGATCTGACCATTGGCCGGAGCTAATGGCCAAATCTGACCAAAGGCAGAGAAAACAGGAAGAACAGTAAGAACGCAGGGAGGAGAGAGAAGAGAGAGAAAAGTTTGGCAGAATGGATTAGCTAAGGAACCATCGCAGTTACTAAGTTGAATGCTGAGAGAATGTGGCTTGTTACTGGAACGCCCATACAGAATCATTCTTTTGATTTATTCTCTCTGATGGCTTTCCTTCGATTTGAGCCACTTTCCGTTAAAGCTTATTGGACTAGATTGATAGCACGTCCACTTAGTCTTGGAGATGAGAAGGGGATCTCCCGGCTTCAGGTAGCTTATTTCGCTTATCCTCTCCTTGATTTCGTTTATTAATTTCCATTCAAAAGCCAAACCAAATCAGTGTTGTAAAAAAACGGCTTAGTCGGGAGGGGGGAGGGGGGGTGGAATTACTTGACCAACTTAGTCTGTCAAAATCGGTAAAAAAGTCGGTTAAAGTCAGTCAAAACAACTCTGCTGACTTTTTTTTAAACTCAAGTTTCTACCCAAAATTACGATTATTTTAATATTTGAACTTGTTATTACTTATCATTGTATTGAATTTAATTATTATGGATCGACTTTGTGTACTTTGATTTGACTATTATTTAATTGCTAATTTTTTATAAAATTTTGTTTGGATAGTATAATATATAGTACTCGCTCCATTCCCTATTAATTGTCGTTTAGGAGATATCTAGGTATCCAAATTAATTGTCGTTTAAGGTTCTTTTATTAGTTGTCAACAATTTATTTCAATTATACCCTCAACATTTTTCTTTCTTTATAACATAGAAGTGAGAGAGAGGGAGAGTGGGGGGTAATATTGGAAGTTTAAGTGGATATGACAACTTCCTTAATTTTCTCAAATTGTCTAAAGAGTCTTATATTTAGGAATGGAGGGAGTATAAGTGAATTTTAAAAAATTTCTTATAATTTTGTTAAGCCGACTACATTTGTGAGGCGGTGCGCCTGAAGAGAAAGCGAGAGGCGCAAGATGCGTCTTAGGTGCGTCTCTGTAATTTTTGTTGAAAAAGAAAATAGAAAATGGGAGAAAGTCAAAAAGAATTTCTTTTTACCCTTGAAAGGAATAGGATTTTATTGCGAAAGTCACTTTTTTCTATCGGTCTATGTCCATTCTCTCTCTCTCTCTCTCTTGGCGTTCCTGCTTTCTCCTCTGCCTCTGGCCAGATTTGATTATTGACTCTGGCAAATAGTCAAATCTTGGCCAGTTATATACTTTTGTTTAGTTTTTATATATCTATTTTGTACCACAAATCATATGATAGCTCTTTCAAAGTGATTTTTTTCAAGATCCAAGACATTGAGGTTACATCTGTCTCAGATCTTCACAGATCTAGACTTGTTGTCTCTATCCCTAGGAGAAATCTTTCAACCCGGACTTGATTTGGGCCCTTTATCAACTTTCTACATCTTCCCGAGGCAATTTGTAGGACGGTTGATTCGTCCATGGTCCTATAAATTGTCGATCTCTAAGGAAGATGTTGAAATTGAGTTTCTCCTGCCTCTGTGGTTCAAGGATTGCGATGAAGATGCTGCGAAGAAGAAGATTATGTATTTGTTTATCTTACTAGTTTTTAATTTAGTATCTCTTAACCACCCAAGTTTTCTTAGTTGTGGCTTTTGTCTGTTATCATGGTTTTTTAAATCATTGTATAACTTTTATTTTCTTATAATTTCAAATTTTTCTTTGATTGTAATGGCATCGGCTACATTTTAATTAATGGAAAATTTCTTATTCATCAAAAAAAAAAAAAAAAAAAAAGTTAGGTCCACCACTATCGGCATCAATTGCTACCCACTGTCTTTTTTACCGATCGTCGAGTTGTTGCTGCACCGACTTTTTTTTTTTTTTTTTTATTTATTTATTTAATTATGTATGAATCAGAACTTGAGGTTCATTTACATACAACATAAAAGTAATTTTTTCTTGCAAATGACAAACAACCCATGTGAATATTTATTACTACTATATTTTTCTAAAATTATACATTACTAATTTATATATTAATTATATTTAATGTGCTCCTTTTCTACAAAGGCGAATTTTTTTTTACGCCTTGTGCCTCAAGGCTTCAAAACCTCTTTGCGCCTTTATGCGCCTCATCCCCATAACAACAATAGTATGGACGGGGATAAATAAGAGACAGGTCTAACATTTAAAAATAAATGCACAAAGTGACTGCTCCAAGAATATTACTGCAACAATTTGATTGGAGATTTATAAACTTTGGCAATGAATATACAAAAGAGACTCCTCACTGAATACCATTGAAACAATAGTGCTTCTGTACCTTCACGTTTGTTATGGAATCATGTTTTTAAATCAAAAGTAAAAGATATCAAAGAAAGTAGACTCAATAACTAAATTATTTTGATTTATGTGCACATTATCATTCTTTTTTCATTTAACATTCAGAGTATTTACGTACATACAGATACAGTAGTAAAAAGTTTTGATATCTATATATGATCATGTATATGGACTATTTTAAGGTCATTCTTCTAGATTAGATCAGAGCTTAGATTTCCATCGACCTTTATTACTGATACTGGAAAGGTTCAAAGGTTCATTTAATTTACCGATAATGGTATCACCAGCATTTAGTTGGTTATAGTTTGCTGAAAATGATGGATGATAAATATATTTCTAGGTTTTTCATCCACTAACTGAAGTTAAGATTATATCAGAGTTGGATTTAATTTAATCTTAGATGTCCCATTTTCTTTTGAATTTGCATAAGGATCATCAATATATTTCTCGTGGTTTGTTGAAGGAACAGATTCGGGAATCACTTGTTTGGCGATTAATTTATGATTCAAGTTTTACCATCACTCCCTCCTCCCCCAACCCCAACCCCTAACCCAAACGGAAAGGAAATATGAAAATCTGAAACATGAAAAATGACTTCTCAAGTTGCAAATTACATTGAAGATGATTCATTGATGGACGAAAAATTATCAAAAATATTGATTATGTGCTAAAGATGGCGAGGGAAGACCGAAACTCTATTCTGATGCTAAATTTTTTTCCATATTATAGACAGAGAGAGAGAGAGAGAGAGAAAACTTAACGTAATATTCGAGAGTTAGTATAACACATGAAGTAAGGAAGTGGGAATGATCATTATGTATAGAGGGTATTACTAGGGGTGTCCATTCGATATATCGTTCGTGATATACCCGAAGGGCAATTGCATAGGGGTGGTGAATAAGGTTCTCAAACTTTTTAACTTTTCTACCAAATTCTTTTCCTAAGTGATCACCTTAACAACAAATATGTTCATTAAGTATATAAAGGTGATTTAAAGGATTAACACTTAGATGACTTATGTGTGTGTATGCAACACATAGGAACACAAGACAATGTATATGATCAAGGATTGTATATGTCAAGATTCCTATATACAAAGCTTGTAAGGACAAACACATAAGTCATATGAACTAGCACTTAAGCAAGATACATAAAGCTTGTAAGAATACTAAGTGCAAGTCCTATCCCCAAGCCAATATAACAAGCAAGTCATCTAACTCAAGATAAATATTTAAAGCTCATACAATCAAGTTAATGTGAATATAAGCACAAGTATAATGTAAGAACTTGAAAGAAAATAGATAGAGTTAGAAGATCAAACACAAGGATGTACAATGGTTCGATCACAAATATCTACATCCACTACATAGGGATACACCCAAGGATTTTGGCAAATTCCACTAGCTTATCTTGAGAGAGTTTTACATGGAAGGACAAAACCAACCCATTGGTCTTTTATGCACACATGCAACCCTCCGCCTTATCACCGTCATCAATCATCTGCTTCAAAGATGGGAAATATGTATCTGGATCTCCGTGTACATCTAAAACCTGCACCATATCCGTCGGTGATGCCCGAACTTTCCAAACTCACTCCAGATCAACATCCAATTTCCCATTTGCATTGAGTTCTTCCAACACATGAGCTTTAGACACGTGAAATTTCCGGACCTAAGGCGATTTCCTACTTCCGATTTGTTTTCGGCGTGGTAGAACTACCATAGTCAAACCAGAAGAGACAAGTGGTGGAGCAAGCCCATCTTAACGGTCGGAAGTCATTGCACTCGACATTAGGTTTAGACATAATGACTTGAGAAGCATTAAAACAAGTTTCGACATTGTTGGAGCCTCATAAGATGCAGAAAACCCTAGGCGGCCGAGGAAATCCTAGGCGCCGTTGGGACCTTTTTCCTTCCTGAGAAGAATTCTGATTATTTCCTTTGTTGCCTATGTAACACATTACATTATTTTCTTTTAAATTTAGACAATTGTACTTACTGAAGGATAAAAGCGAAAAATATATATATAAAATGTACATTGATAATACAAATGGAGAAAATACTAAACATAATACAATAAATAGAGCTAATATTCTGAAATGGAGGGAGTAACTAGTAATACTTTCTCTCTCTATAATTTACTAGTAAGGTTAGATTTCACAAAATTTGAATTGGGATGTTAAGTCTAATGCTAAAACTTTTTGATTTTGTATAGTTGTTGGAAGAGTTTTCCTCAATCGTCAGATGCACTCTGAAATATTTAGTTTATTACATTAATCATGTTCTTACTTATGAACTGTTGCCACCTAGCTATAAAGCTTTATGAGTTTAGTTTAGATATGGAACAGGAACCTACTAGTAATTCAGAGGCTGTTAAGTCTCAGGTATGGATAGAGGCTATGATGACAGAAATAAAAGTCTTAGAGGATGATAAAACATGCACTTTGGTAACCTTGCTAGAAGGAAAGAAACCTAATGGTAATGAATGGGTTTTTAGAGTTATGTTTAAGTTGATGGTGATTTAAAAATTGCAAATTAATATTAGTTGCTAAGGGTTATACACAACATGAAGGAATAGATTCTCTGAATACTTTTTCTCATGTTGCAAATATGACATCCATTAGGAGTTTACTAGCTTTGGATACAACTAAGTGGTGGTTAGTTCACCAATTAGACATAAATAATGTGTTCTTGCATGTAGAGCTTCATGAGGAAATATACATGTTACCCCCTCTTGGATACATTAGTCTTGATATCAACTTAGTTTTTAAACTGAATAAATCACTTTATGAATTGACAAAAACTAGTAGGGAATATAACGAAAAATTTACTTGTTCATTATTGAAGTTAGTGTTTGTGCAATTTAGCAGCTTAGTCAATTTTTTGACAAGCCTACCATACTGCATTTGAAGGTATCTCAAAAAGTGCTTAGATATTTGAAGAACTCATCAAGACAAGCTTATTTTATACTGAAAAGAATGAATTGTGTTTACAAGTTTACACTGATAATGATTGGGTAGGATGTGTTGAAACTATAAAATATGTAACTAATTTTTATGTGTTTTTGGGTGGTGCACTTGTGTCTTGAACGTCTAACAAATAACACACAATTTCAAGGAGTTCTGCTGAGAAGAATACAAGGTAATGAAAATGACAACTTGTTAGATACAATGGTTAGTAAACTTGACATCTAGGAGCTAAACAAAGCAAATCAGTTCCACTTTTCTATTATAGCTTGAGTTTGTTATATATAGCATAAAATTTAATATTTTATGAAAGAACAAAGCATATCGATTGTCATATGAGAGAGATATGTTGAAGAATGAACTTGTCAAACTGTTAATCAAGCTAGAATGGTACAAGGTTGAAGGGCAAAAAAAAGGTTACACGAATGTTGAAGGCCCAGATCAAGCTAAATAAAATCCAATAATTGGCCTTGTCTACATATTGGGCTAATAATAGATATTTTATATAGTATAGACTGGCCCATTTTGTAATATTTTGACAGCTACAGTAGTTTAATTAATTAGATAGATTTTACAGCTGGAAATTAGAGTAGTTTTTTCTTCTTCTTCTTTTCTTTTTTAGGGGTTTACTTCGAAGGGAACATTCTCAATGGCACAGAGGGAGACTCAGGCTAAAGAGGAAATTTGAAAATATTTTCAAGCAACAATAGACGCGACTTAGTTACAACCTCATTATCCGCGTCATTGCCCAAGCACAAAAATAAAAAATAAAACAGTTAGAGTTAGATTCTCGATATGAATAAGAAAAAATTTCCTTAAAATTGCATCTTTCAGTTTCCAATTTTCAATTTCATCACAACATAATTTAATAAACAAAAAATAATGAGATAGTAAAGGTTTTAAGTGACAAATGTAGGCATTGTAAACCTTAAATTAGGTTTTAAGGTTTTAAGTGAATCTTTTCTTGTCCTCCACGTTTTTCTTGTTTTTATGTGGGGGATCAGTTTGAATACAACAGCACTGACGAGCCTGATTTGACTTAGGTACACATAAAACCTCGTGTGATCCACAAATTTTTATGCAATCACTATTGATCTTACATGCTCCTTGAAAGTTGCATTGGCTGCTTTCGTCATTTGGAACAACATTTATGCCATCTACATTTTAAGAAGAAAAAAAATATCATTAAAAATTTAATCAAATTTCAATTTAAACTGAATTTTGAACAACCTACGTGTGACCAAATATTTTATTTTAATAACATTGTATATATAAAGCCCTGCTCCTAGGATGTTCAAAGTGGCATGCAGAATCGAACCTCTCATTTGAGGGGCCTCAAAAAATTTAAAATCACGTAATGTCTATGTTATTTGGGTTCGGGTACGAGTATCAGATACAAATATACATATATAAATATTAGGTGTTTATACTTCTAAAAGTAAAGATACGAAGACACTTCTTAGAATTCGAACACGAGTAATGGATACGGAAATAATTAGGGGCATACATGAAAATTAACGAAAATTGTGTTTAGACATTTTTTATAATTTATTTTAAAAAAAAAAATTAAAGATCTAACTTTGATAATTAGTATATGATTTAATATTGTTCGAGACTGCCCTAGTATATACGTTTGTTTGTTAGAATTTAAATACAATTCCCAAAAAAAGAACAAAGTGTACCTATCTTAGAGCATTCAACAAGAGCGAGAGCGAGAGCGAGAGCGAGGCCAAGAATACCAATAAGTTGAGGCTTCACGTATGCCATTTTTCTCAATGGAGCAAAATGAACTTCAAAACGAAGAAGATTAAAATAAGATGAAAATGAAAAAGAAAATCTGATATTAAGATACTAAAAAATCTTTCAGTACAATTTTTTTCCACACATAAAGTAACTATATTTATAAGACATAAAATGATATAAAAGAGTGGACCTAAAGTAATAATTAAGAAAATAATAAATTATAGAAACAGTGGAAAAGTAATTTAATTAAAGACTTTCCTAGGCTACTAGAATTATTGGATATAAATTGGCTAAAACCCAAATTGGAGGGTAAATCCCTTATACCAATAGGGGGGTAAATAGTGTTAATTTGGATTTTATTCAATTTCTATCCAAAAATTTTAGTAGTAAATCAATTTTCTTTAATTAATACCAATTAACACAAATTAAGAGAGTTGGCACAAATTAATATGTCAAAAAAATTCGGCAAATTGGCTCTACATGTCCAAAAACAATTTAACTTTGGTGATTTTTGTCCAAAATCTATTTTTTTAGTGAGGAGGGTCCAAAAATAATTTATGTTTGGCGGAGTAGGTCCTTCCATCCAAAATTCCGTCAGTCAACCGTTAGTTCAAAATTTGAATTTGGTCAAACAAAAAACTATGAGGGGCATTTTTAAGATTTTACATTAAACTCTCCCACCCACTCACAGCACCCGCCCTCCACTACCTATCCCCTCCATGAACCACATCCCCTACCACCCGTCCCCCTCGCTGAACCACATCCCCTAACAGACCCCCACCCTTCCCTACCCGTCCCCCTCCATGAACCACCTCCCCTGCTGTGAAGGCTAGCGGTTCTCCTTCCTGGTGCCTCTTTCTCTCTCTCTCTCTCTCTCTCTCTCTCTCTCTCTCTTCTCCGGCGACCTCCTGCTCCCTTTCTTTCTTTTTTCTGGCCGGCCACAGCTCGCGGTACTTCTCTTCTCCGGCTACCATAATCGGTTGCAGCTCACTAATGGCGTCCGTTCGTCTCCTCCGGTGGTCCGTTCGATTTCTTCTCTTCTCTTTCTTTTTATTTTTTGCGGTTGACGATCGGCCCTCTTCTTCTTCCTCTGGTGATGGGCTGGGTTACGAGGGAGGGGAGGGGGGCGGTGGCGGTGGGGGGTGGGGAGGGCAGGGGATCGGGTAGGGTGGGGGAGCTGGCGGAGCTGCTGAGGTAGATGGGGCGGTGGCGGTGGTGAGGGGAGGGGTCATGTATTGGGGGTGGGGGGTGGGGGGGTGGGGGTGGGGGGTTGGGGTGGGCGGGGGAGCGGGAGCGGGAGCGGGAAGAGTGAGGTATAGGCGGGTCTAGTGGTGGTTTTGCTGGGGTGTAGTGTAAAATCTCAAAAATGCCCCTCATAGTTTTTTGTTTGACCAAATTCAAATTTTGAACTAACGGTTGACTGACTGAATTTTGGATGGAAGGACCTACTCCGTCAATTATAAATTGTTTTTGGATCCTCCCCACCAAAAAAATAGATTTTGGACAAAAATCACCAAAGTTAAATTATTTTTGGACCTGTAGAGCCAATTTGCCAAAAAATTCCCCATTTTTTGTTTTGGGTACACAGATTGAGTGACTTGGCAGCAGTTAATTGTTACTCCCTGCTAAAAAATAATAATAATTGCACATGTGATCATTAAATAATAAATAGAAAATATATTTGTGTTATTAATTTAGTGGCAAACATACCCAAAGTTAACAAAAATTAGTGTTCAATTCCTGTCCTATTTTATCAGAGAAAAAAAAAGGTTTAAAATAAAAATAATGTTATTATGGATCAAGTTCATTTAACCTTATGATACAGAACTGATCACATCACCACAAAAAGAAGAGAAAGACAATTTTGTGATGATGTTGATGCGAAACCTTGATGGGTTATATCAAGATTCGGCTGAAAACAGATCTTTCTCTATCTCGAATAGTTTCTATGGGAATACACTTAACACAATCCCGGAAAGGCTAAGTATCAATGGAGGTTGAAACACCACAACTAGAGAAACCAACTAGTTGATACAGTAACTTAAAGGAATATGAAATTCAACCGGAAGGTCATAAACAAGTATCAAAGGATTAACCTTAATCAAAATATCAATATATCAAGTCTAAATAAAAGAGGTGGCCGAAATTCCCTTTAAGTAGAAGGTAATTCGGTTCCAACTCAAACTAGGAAAAGGGAAATAAGAGTCCTTGAAGAATTAGGACTCTTGAATAACAACTTGCTATCAAGTAACTACCCAAACAATGAAGAGTCCTAGTTGCATTAGGACTCTTAATAACCAACTAACCAGGGGCGGCTATGAGGGTGTTCGAGGTGATCGACCGCACAGGGCCTCCAAAAATTGGGGGCCTCCAATTTTATGTTAGTTTATATATATATATATATAAAAGTATTAAAGTATATAAATAAGTTTTATTTTTTGGGGACAAACTAGCTCATTTATAGGCAAAGGCCCAATTTGGATAAAAATATATATACATATATATCAGCAAAGGCCCAAAACAGCCCAAGAATCAAATTCCTTTGTCTTTCAACATCATCTTCCAAGAATCAAAATTCCTTTGTCTTTCTGGTCCTGCTGACAGCCGCTTTCAACATCCATTAACCATTAGCCAATAGCCATCTAAGGTTAACAAATCAAGTTAATTGCTAAATCTTAGGTTCTTTCGTTTAACTTGTATTTGTTACTTCTCTATAAGTTGGTTTATTTATTTATTTATTTTTTGGTGGATATTTGTTTTTTAGTATGTCATCTAAAATTAGAAAATTTGACTCTGGATATGATAAGCGTAAGAAACAGAAGAGGGTCAATGAGTTAATCGAATCTCAAAGAGGGGCTCTTTTTAAGTTTGTTACTAAGGAGCCTCAGGTTTCAACTAATAATGATGTTGAAGATGTTGTAAACTCGAATGATAATGATGCTAATATTGATGGTGGTGTATCTTTGAATGATGAAACTGTTTATGGTGGTGATGGTAATGTTGAGCCTATTGTGAATAATGATGAAACAGATAATATTGAATTGATCAATTCTCTTGATGATGAGAACGATGATGTTGAGCCTATTATGTTCGATATATTTGATCCGAGAAACTGGGATTCCATTGATTCTAGAATGATTGATGTTTTAGTGGTCAAGGGTCCTAAAAGAGATTTGTCAATTGAGAAAGGACCTAAAGATAAATTGTCTAGACGATTTTCTCCAATATTTTATACTAGAGTTTTACCAAATGGAGAAAAGTGTGATAGAGACTGGCTTGTGTATTCAAAGGAACTTGACAAATTGTTTTGCTTTTGTTGTAAAATATTTAGAAACGTGATCGGAAGGGGTCTACTAGCAACAGAGGGTTTTGGAGATTGGGCACATATTAGTACTAGACTTAAAGAGCATGAGACAAGTGTAGAGCATGTCAAGAATATGGCTACTTGGTATGATTTGCGTTTAAGGCTCCTTAAAAATCAAACTATTGATAAAACGACCCAAAAACAATTGGAGAAAGAAAAAGATCATTGGAAAAAATGTTGTTTAGAATTATTGCAATTGTGAAATTTCTTGGAAAACAAAATCTAGCTTTCCGTGGTAAAAAAGAGAGGTTGTATGAAAATAGAAATGGAAATTTCTTGGGATTAATTGAGATGTTAGCAGAGTTCGACCCAGTTGTTCAGGAACATGCCAGGCGTATTACAAACGATGAGCTTCATTTTCATTATCTTGGTCACAACATCCAAAATGAATTGATACTTTTGCTTGGTTTTTCAATTAAATCACAAATCATTAAGAAAATAAAACAAGCAAAGTATTTCTCTGTGATTCTTGATTGTACTCCTGATTCTAGTCATCAAGAGCAAATGTCATTGATTTTAAGATATGTTGATGTTTCTTCTAGTGTTGTTCATATTGAGGAGTCTTTTTTAGGATTTTTGAATGTGAATGATACTAGTGGCCAAGGACTCTTCGATGTTTTGCAAAATGAACTAAAGTCCCTTGAACTTGATATAGATAATGTGAGAGGACAAGGATATGACAATGGATCGAATATGAAAGGAAAGCATCAAGGAGTACAAAAAAGACTTTTGGATTTAAATCCTAGAGCTTTTTATAGTGCTTGTGGTTGTCATAGTCTCAATTTAACATTATGTGATATGGCCAACACATGTGGTAAAGCTAGGGACTTTTTTGGGATAATACAACGTATTTACACAATATTTGCAAATTCTACTAAGAGATGGCATATTTTGAAACATAATGTGAAAGGATTAACTCTTAAATCGTTGTCAACTACTCGTTGGGAAAGTCGTGTTGATAGTGTTAAGGCTATAAGATTTCAAATTATGGAAATTTGTGAAGCTTTACTTCAAGTTGCCGAATCTGATAATGATTCTAAAATAAGGAGTGAAGCTAAATCATTAGCGAGAAATGAGCTTGGTGACTTTGAGTTTTTACTTGCAGTGATCATTTGGTATGAAATATTATATGCAATTAATTTAGTGAGCAAGCAATTACAAGCAAAGGATATGCTTATCGATGTTGCTATTGAAGAAGTGAAGGGGTTGATTTCCTTTTTTGAGAAATACAGAGAAAGTGGTTTTCCTGAAGCTATGATTATTGCTAAGTAGATTGCCATTGAAATGAATATTGATCCTGTGTTTCCTGTAAAGCGTAAAATTCGAAGAAATAAGCATTTTGATGAGAATCCAAATGATATGTCATTATTATCTCCTGAGGATTCATTTAGAGTGCATTATTTCTTATACATTGTTGATCAGGCAATTGCTTCACTCAATAAGAGATTTGAACAATATCAGGAATATCAAAATATTTTTGGTTTCTTGTTTACATCAGATAGGTTGCATTCTTTGGATGATTTGAGCCTCAAGTCTTGTTGTACACATCTTGAAAACGCCCTTAAGAATTGTGGGCAATCTGATATCGATGAAAATGATTTGAATGTGGAGCTTAAATTGCTTAGAGAAATCTTGCCTAAAGAAAAGATGGGACCTATTGATATTTTGATATTCTTGAAGCGTGTAGATTGTTTTCCTAACACAATAATTGCATACAGAATTTTGTTGTCTATTCCGGTTACTGTTGCATCTGCTGAAAGGAGTTTTTCAAAATTAAAGCTGTTGAAGTCATACATGCGTTCTACAATGTCTCATGAAAGACTCAATGGATTAGCGATGATAGCAATTGAAAATGATATTTTGGAGCAAATCAAATATGAAGATTTAGTTGATGATTTTGCTACAAAGAAAGCTAGAAGGATCGCTATTTTTAAGTGAAGAAAGTTTGTCTGTATTTATTATTTTGAAAATCTTGTTTAAAATGCTTTATTACATTTTGGAGAAAAAAAATTATAATACAATTGTACTGATTTTTTTGTTATATTTACATGAAAGTCATTTTTCTCCGGTTATGTAGGGCATCATTCTTTAATTTTGCACAGGGCCTCCAAAATGTTTGAGCCGCCCCTGCAACTAACTAACACGTGGACAACATGTCCTTTATTATAGCAACTACTTGCTATACACGAAATTATAGTAATTAAATATGCTGAAAATAATTAAAGTCTAGTATAGACTTTAATTGTACACAAAAAGACTAAAATGCCCTTAAAATTCGTCCCCATTCTGGACAGCTTGTTGGGCCAACTTGTACGACAATATTGGATATCAAGAAGGCAGAATCTGATCTTGTGATCTTCATAGAAGTTGTAGATCTTCCTCTTATCTTTAATATGCAATTGGAATCAGCTTCATTGGATACCTATATCGAAAGATATGATCATTATACCAAACAGTAGTAAAGCTGTCCAATAATTGTATACTTGTGACACTTAAGAGGTTGACTTGAGCAACATTCCTATATGTAATTTAGAGTCCTCTTTGTATCGTAGCACACGTTCCCTTGAGTTGGGCAGCCCCAAGGTTGGTACCGTATCAGATGTGGTCAGTTCTAAACCACAAAGTTCACATGAACCCATTTTAGAAATTTCCCTAAAATAAAGATAATGATTTAAAATAAGGATAATTCTGATATGTACTTGGTTTATTGGACATCGTAATTCAGAACTGACTACATCACTACAGAAAGAAGAGAGAGGCAACTTTACGATGATGTAGTCAACTCTAAACCACAACGTCCACATGAACCTAGTTTTATTGGGCCTCATAATTTTAAGTGGCCAACAATACTTTGAATCCAAGTCCAGGGAACAAAATGGGCCAACCCATTTTAATTTAAATAATATCCAGGCTTATTGACGATTTCATGTTTTTCTTTTTTCCTTTTCATTTTGTGGTGTTTTTCTTCTTTCTCAAGATAATTGAAGAGATTTTCTAGTCGCAACACTATACTTCGGAACGGTATAAGTGTCAATATATATTAAATATTTTTGAATAAATATTATACGATTTTGGATAAGTTATTACATTTTTATGTAATATATATTCTTTTATTATGAACATCTGTCGTAAGAAATGTAACATCTCTCTTACCCAACAAGTGTCATGAAAAGCACATGTGTCCGCTCCAAAAAAAATCTAAAGCGTCGGAGTTTCTATATGACAACTCAGAATGACATAAAATGTTGAGTACTCTCTCTGTTCCCATTTATCTGTCGATTTAAGACAGTGAATTCGAATTAAGAAAATAAATGGAATATATTAATTTAAAGATAAATATACACTTTTACCCTTCAATTAATACATTTATGTTGACACAATTCAAATTAGTTGTTGATTGAATAATTAAAGATAGAGGTAAGAGTGGAAAAAATACATTTAATACTCTCTCGATTTTTAAAGTGACAGATAATTAAAAATTGATAAATTATGTTTAGGAGACAAATAATGAAAAACGGAAGGAGTAAATTTGACCATTCTACACCATTGCCGCACAGTTTTCCCTTAGCTCATAGCTTTCAAGAAAACCCACAAAGCAAATATTAATTTTGACTAATGAAAATTTGATGTTTTGCATAATTAATGAACATCCCTTTCTAGGGAACTCTTCATGTCCATTATGAATTTGAAAAATGAATAAGGAAGAATTCAATGTTTGGTTTTTTTACAGCAAATCAGCAATGATTAATATCTTTTAAAATATTGAAAGTAAAAAATTGATTTCTTCCAACTAGGTTAATTATTATAATACTCAAGTTTACTTCTAAGTAGTTTGACAAAGTCAAAATTATTAGATTGAAGATATACTAGTATTATTGACTAGGTGGTGATATTGCAAGAGCAATCCTTATCCCGCAAGAGCAATTTTTGCTCAAATGATCATATTGCCCTTGGTTAGATTAGGAAATAGTCATATTAATTGATTTTCTACTTTTTTAAAAAGAAATTGGATATTCTCCCTATTCATTCCTCATTGATTAATACTAATTGATTTTCTTCTTTTTTTTAAAAAAAGAAATTGGATATTCTCTCTACTCATTCCTCACCGATTAATGGTTACTTACGCTCCATTTGTTTGCATAAATTTTGACATTGAGATTTCATGTGCTAGGAGAAAAGGGTCTTGAGAAGTCTCAATTGGTTAGTCTTCCCTCATTTTCCTTTACTTTCATAACTTTTTAGTAGATTTAGAAGTAACTTTAAATTATTATTTTTCCAATGAAAAATAATATTCTCTTCGAACACCTATGCTTTTCATAACAGATCTTCTGATCAATGTTTTTTTTTTTTAAATCCTCCCCTCGATTTCATATGAACTTCATCCACTTAATTATAACCTAAAACATAGAAAGTTGCATCAATTAAATATTATTAGAATAAATTTTAATATGTGAATCAAAGAAAATACAGCATTCTAACTAGGAGAGAGAAAGGTTGAAATCACATCTTAAGATATGAGAGGGAGGAGAGAATTAAGAGATTAGAGAGATAAAAGATTTGGAGAGATTGACATAAAGGATAGTTTTGACATTTAGTTAAATATTGCTCTTGCATGAGGGATTGACTTATAAAAACTACACTTGCTATTTAATAGTGCTAATTCGACGTGTCAGTGTTTACGCTAATAATTACTTGTATTCTATATTGAATACAAAACCTAAACATAAAATAATGAGGGTGTTGAGCATCATTATTTGCACATTCTTCTTATCCATAAAGAAAAAAACTTCGATCACTTGTTTAATTTGATTACTACTACGGAAAAATACTTTATAGCCATGTTGTTTGAAATGTCATACTTAATCATACCATTGTTCTTTGACCGACTACTACGTAAAAGACCGTAATAAAAGTTCTATATTTTTATGGTCTAATAATGGTACTAAAAGTTACTCTCTCCATTCCTTAATAGAAGATTTTTATTACATGTTATGAAAATAAAGAAAGAAAAATAAAATATTTTGTTAGTTAAAATATAAATATTATTTTATTAAATATGACTTGTATACCACTAATTTTATTTAAAATAATGTTACATCACATAACCGTAATGATGAAATGGCAGTGTATCATTAGTAAATGAGACATCAAAACGTCCACAATAGAATTTACTAGAAAATTGAATTCATTTATGTAATATCTATAAGTTCCAAAGTACGTTAGCGGTAGTTAAATTACTGAAGTGAAATACCACTAAGTATTACATTATCAAAATGAGTTTAACAGTTCCAAATGAAATAATGTTACAACTACATAGATTATAGTCACTCGTCATATGGCTTCTCCCAATCATCCTCCTCATAATAAGCTTTTGCACCGACATCATCTGTAAAATAAGAAAGAGAAAGGACTAAGCTGCGAGGCTCAGTAAAGATCATACGACCCTGAGATGAAGTATCAGATAAAAAACAAAGATGGAAAATATTTTAAGTCAATAATAGAGGCGCCTCAGTTAGAACCCCACTACGCGGGTCATTGCCCTAAGCGCAAGATGGAAGTTGGAGCAGTTAGATTCTCTTTTATATAAACTGAGCAAGTTACTGTATTCGAGTAAGAAGGAATTTCCCCAAAATTGCATCTTTCAGTCTCCAGTTTCAATGCAAAATAATTTAATAAACAAAAAAGCTATGAGATAGAAAAGGTTTTAAGTGACAAATCTAGGCATTTTTTTTTTTTAATTAAACTAGACCATACTTATAAATGGTCTAGTTTATTACAATTATTTATTATAAGACCTCACCAGAGGAGGAGTAGTAGAAGCCCGTTGAGCGGGTGCCCCGTGAGGGGAGTAGTAGAAGTCTCGTTGAGCGGGTGTCGTAGAAGTCCCGTTGAGCGGGTGCCCCGTGAGGGGAGTATAAGACCTCACACAAGGGAACCCAAATAAATGACAATTAAATCATTCCCCTTGTGTGAGGTGGTTTCGAACCTGAGGCCGAGAATGTTACCACTGGGCTACCATGCCTTCGATAAATTAGGCATTGTAAACCTTAAATTAGGTTTTTCTTGTTTTTATGTAGGGGATCATGTTGAAGACAACAGCACCCAGTCCGGCTCCTGTGCGGAACCCCCAAAGTTCCGCACGTGCGGGCCGCAGATCCGGCCGTTGATTCAATTTTTTTTTGAATCAACGGCTGGATTTTAAAAATGATTAAAAAGGGCACAAACGTAAATTCACAAATGAAAAAGAAAAAGAAAAAGGGGACACCGAACCGTCACATCAGTTCGGCGTCCCCAAAAATTCAGAAAAACGTCTCATCTTCTTCTTCCTCTTCTTGCTCAAGAGTGAAAAGCTTTGATTTTTTGCTGCTGTTCATTCTCCAAAATTTCTTCTTAATCAAGAGTTCTCATTAATTTTTTGGGTCTCTTTTATCTATTCAAAATTTAAGCAGAATGGGAAGAAAAAAAATAGTGAAAAACTTGGATTTTTTTGTTGTTGTTCGATTTATGCTGTTCAGATGATTTATATTGTTCGATTTATGATTTGTTTCAGATTTATTTGGTTTTTGTATGGAACAAGCTGATTTTTAAAGAGTTTTTTTATAGGTTTATGCTTGGTCTATTGAATCTTTTTGGGATATTAGGAGGAGAAATTAAATAATAAAATGAAGATAGAACTTGCTCGGGTTTTATTTCAAAGAAGTCATTTTGGTGCTTACGGAATGGATTTCTTGTGAACACTCAAAAACACGTGTTCTTGTTAGCATGTAACGTGTGTTCTTCATAACTTTTGGATTGAAATGCTACTTAAACGAAGTTTTCAATAAAAAAAATATGTGTTCGATGAGACAAAAACACGTGTTCTTCGTAACTTTTGGATTGAAATGCTACTTAAATGAGTTTTCAATAAAAAAATATGTGTTCAGTAGACAAAAACATGTGTTCTTGTTAACAGAACATGTGTTCTTCGCAACTTGTGGATTGAAATGCTACTTAAACGAGTTTTCAATAAAAAATATGTGTTCAGTAGACAAAAACACGTGTTCTTCGTAACTTTTGGATTGAAATGCTACTTAAATGAGTTTTCAATAAAACAATATGTGTTCAGTAGACAAAAACATGTGTTCTTGTTAACAGAACATGTGTTCTTCGTAACTTTTGGATTGAAATGCTACTTAAATGAGTTTTCAATAAAACAATATGTGTTCAGTAGACAAAAACATGTGTTCTTGTTAACAGAACATGTGTTCTTGGTAAGAGAACATGTGTTTTTCGCAACTTGTGGATTGAAATGCTACTTAAACGAGTTTTTAATAAAAAATATGTGTTCAGTAGACAAAAACACGTGTTCTTGTTAACAGAACATGTGTTCTTCGTAACTTTTGGATTGAAATGCTACTTAAACGAGTTTTCAATAAAAAAATATGTGTTCATTAGACAAAAACACGTGTTCTTGGTAAGAGAACATGTGTTCTTGGTAAGAAAACATGTGTTCTTCGCAACTTGTGGATTGAAATGCTACTTAAATGAGTTTTCAATAATAAAAAAATGTGTTCAATAGACAAAAACACGTGTTCTTGATAAGAGAACGTGTGTTCAGTAAACAAAAACACGTGTTCTTGGCAAGAGAACATGTGTTCTTGTTAACAGAACATGTGTTCTTTGTAAGACAAATGTCTTCTTGGAAGAGGTTAAAGAGATTTGTAAAGTTAAAAAGGCAGCAGGCAATGGTCAAGCATATTGAACAACGACAAAAAGATGCATAAACCAGTTCATATCTAGATGAAGAAAACATTCACCAGACACTTTGTGCAAAAGATTACCAGAATCTACTAATTCATTAAATTACCAAAAACAAAAGGTCAATTATCACAATATACATAAATTCATTCAGAATTTACTACATTTTGTTTACTAGTATATAAAAGGCCAAAAATACAATTAATTAAACGACCACAAAAAAAGTGTCAATTAACTACAAAAAAGAGCCAAGAATACAATTCATTAATGCCAAGAATACACATGTTCTCCGCAGATATCTCCTCCACCATCAACTTCCTATCTCGCAATCTCTTTGTTAATGTCTCATTTGCCATTATCGAAATCACCATTAGTGAATAACCTTTGAATGAGATGCTTCATATTTTCTATGTCCCGGATATTGCAAGTGTATCGAATCATTGCAGGATGGTTGCCAGTCAAGTAATCCGGACAATGTACCTATACACAAAAAAGAACATGTGTTCACGTGACAAAGAACATGTGTTACGTGAGAAAACGCCTACAAAGTTTAAGCAACATTTACGCGTAAAAAACAGTAGGGCGAAAAAACCGGGTTCTTCAAATAAAAAGTCCAATCTCTACACACCATTAAATCGAAAACCAAACATATACTCTTGTTCACGGTTAAAAGACGAAACTAATCGTAAAGTTTGAGCATCAAACTCTTACCGAATCATCCAAAAATCGCAAAAATGTGAGTGAAGCACGAGTTATGCCGTAAAACCAAGAAAAACTTACCTTCGATCCCTAAAATTTAATTTAGGCAAAGAACCCAAAGCAATTATCACCAAAATCGGACTTTGTAACCCTTAAAACAGCTTCCTAAGGAAGTATAATCCAAGAAATGGGCTTCCAAATCTTCAAGAAAAAACCCGTAAATCAAAGTATTTGTAGCATGAACCTTCCGTAGAGCAAGAACAACACCCAAAAAAACCTCAACTTTTCTCCTGATTTCTGAATAGCACCAAGAGAGAAAGTGTCGTCCAGAAGAAAGAGGTTGAACACGATTAAAAGTGAGAGAAGATGATGAAGCCTCAAGAGGAGCAAAAAGATGAAATAGTAGAGATTTTATGGATCTTAAAGTCTCTTTTACCAATTAAAAGGAAGAGAGAGAGAGAGAGAGAGAGAAAAAATAGGATTCAAAATTCATTTCCCGCTTAAATGGACAGCCAAACAAATCGGGTCCCATAAATACCCTGCTTTGCACATGCACTATCGGATCAAAAGATAAGATCCAACGGCCATGCGTCGGCCGCACATACTGAACCTTTTTGGTTCAGCATAGGAGCCGCGACGTGCCTGATTTTACGTAGGTACACATAAAACCTCATCTGATCCACAAGGTTTTATGCAATCATTATTGATCTGACATGCTCCTCCAAAGTTGCATTCACTGCCTTCTCATTTGAGACCACATTTATGCCATCTACTTTTGTAGAAAATAAATATCATTAAATTCAATCGATTTTCAATTTAAACTGAAAAGTGAACACCCTACATGATAATACTATTGTGACCAAATATTTTATTTTTATAATATTGTATATATAAGCCCGGCAGGTCACTTTTGCATAGAGCCGTCCATGTGTGACTGGTCCCACGACACTCTAATATGAATTGGGGTGGAGCCTACCTGCAAAGTAGGTCTCGCCTCAACTAGGTAGACTCCACCTCAACTCATATGAGAGGGTTGTGGGGCCAGTCCCCACAAGGGCATCCCTATATTTGAATTTTCCCATGCCCGGCTCCTAGCATGTTCAAACTGATATGCTGAACCGGCCTCTCATTTTGAGGAGCCTCAAAAAAATTAAAATCACTTAATGTCTATGTTATTTGGATTCGAAAGATGACAGTGATACAGATATATATATATATATATATATATATATATATATATATATATATATATATATATATATATATATAGTGTAGGTTTATACTCTAAAAGTAAGGATACGATGACACTTCTTAGAATTTGAACATGAGTACATTAATACTGAAATAATTAGGGGCATACAAGAAAATTAACGAAAATTATGTTTTGACACTTTTTATAATTTATATTTTTAAAAAAAATATTTTAGAGGCCTAATTTTGATAACTAGTATAGGACCTCAATATTGTTCTATATATATGTTTGTTAGAATTTACATGCAATTCCAAAATAGAGATGGGGAGAAGGAAAATACAATACCTAACTTAGAGCATTCAACAAGAGCAAGAGTGAGGACAAGCATACAAATAATTTGAGGCTTCATTGACGCCATTTTTCTCAATGGAGCAAAATGAAGAAGAAATAATAAGAGGAAAATTGAAGAGTCTACAATTTTTTTCCACACATAAAGTAATTATATGTTATTCTCTATTTATAAAACAGAAAATGATATAAAAGAGTGGACCTACCTAAATAATAATTAAGAAAATTATAAATTATAAAAACAGTGGAAAAGTAATTTAATTAAGACAAATTAAGAGAGTTGACAATTGTGTATGAGGAAAGGGTATCTAATATGTCAAATTAATGTTCCTTTTTTTTTTGGGGTACACAGATTGAGCGACTTGGCAGCAGTTAATTGTTACACCCTGCTAAAAATAATAATAATTGCACATATCATCATTAAATAATAAATAGAAAATATATTTGTGTTATTAATTTTGTGGCAAAACATACCCAAAGTTAACAAAATTTAGTGTTCAATTCCGGTCCTATTTTATCAAAAAGAAAAAAGAAAAAGGTTTAAAATAAAGATAATTCTAATATGGATCGAGTTTTTTGGACCTTATGATTCAGAGCTGATTACCTAACTACAAAATGAAAAGAGAGACAACTTTGTGATATATGGTCAGTTATGAATCCCAAAGTCCACATGAACCTAGTTCATAATAGAATTTTCCTTAAAAGAAAGAAAATGTTTAAAATAAGAATAATTTGTATATGGACCATATTTATTGGACATTGTAATTTTGAGCTGACCGCATCATTACAGAAATAAGAGAGAGACAACTTTGTGATAAGATAGTCAACTCTTAATCACAAGGTTCAAGGGTAGTGATAATGCCAAAGCAAGAATCCTCCTGCAAGAGCGATTTACGTGCATGTGACAAAATTACTCCTCTAACATATTAACTAAATCTTTTAATTATTTTTTCTATTTTCTCTCTATACTGACCTGATCTTTCTCTCTCCTCTAGATTCTTTCCTTATTTTTCTCTCAATCTCTTGTGATTTTTGTTTCTATATCTATTATTATTTTTTCGTTTTTTCCTCTCTCTATCTCTCTGTTTTTTTTTCTTTTTTTTCCTTCTCTACATCTCCAAGTGATTTTGTTTTCTTCTCTGTTTTTTATTATTTTTTCTTCTCTCAATTTCCTCACTGAATAGATCATTTTCTTGGATTGAATCATTCAACAACAATATAAAATCGAAAGCTCAATAAAAATAATAAAATTTACCTCTTTTACCGAAAGTAGTTGAAAATTATCTGGACACACACACACACACACACACACACACACACATATATATATATATATATATATATATATATATATATATATATATATAATTCAAAGTTAGACAAAAGAGCAAGAAGAGATAATGAAAGAGAAGAATAGAGAAGAAAACAAAATCACTTGGAGATGGAGAGAAGAAAAAACGGAAAAAAAAACAGAGAGGAAAAAACGAACAAAACAACAGATATGAAAATAAAAATCATATGAAAATAGAGAGATTGAGAGAAAAATAAGGAAAGAATCTAGGGGAGAAAAAAAGATCAGGACAGGATAGAGAGAAAATATTGAGAGAGAAAATAGAAAAAATAATTAAAAGATTTAGTTAATATGTTAGAGGGGTGATTTTGTCACATGCACATAAATCGCTCTTGCAGGAGGATTCTTGCTCTGGCATTATCACTACCCAAGGTTCAACCTAATCCATATTACAATTTTCCTTAAAATAAGCAGCCTGACATTAATCTTTGTCTTCTGGGCCGAGTAGCATTTGGGCCTCGTGATTTTATTGGGCCAATAATACTTGAATCCACGTCCATAGAACAAAATGAGACAACCCATTTTAATTTAAACAATATCCAGGCTTACTGACGAACGACGATTTCAGATTTTTTTTTCCTTTTTCCTTTTCAATTTGTGGTGTTTTTCTTCTTTCTCAAGATAATTGAAGAGATTTGCTAGTCGCAACGCTATAGTTCAGAACGCTAAAAGTGTCAATATATACTAAATACTTTTAGATAAGTGTAATACAACGTTGAATAGGAGTTACACTTCTGTGCAATAAGTATTCTTGTTTATGAACATTAGTCGTAACACATGTAACACCTCTCTTGCCCAACAACTGTCATGAAAATCATAACATTGTTCACTCCAGGGACGAAGTCAGGAATTATCTCTAGAGTGACGAAAGACTGCAAAAGTTTGTCAAACTACATATAAAACTGTAAAAAATATTTGGGGGGCGAACTTGATAAAATAATCTAAACTATATATAAAATTTACCATTTTTAGTAATATTTTTAAAAATCTCGCCCCCATAGAATCATCTCTGGTTCGCTCTAAAAAAATCTGAAGCGGCGGACTTTCTATCTGACGACTCTAAAGAACAAGAAAATTGTTGAGTATATATTGAATTTTAACTATATTGCATCATAACTGTACAGTTTTCCATTAGCTATTCCCTTTCAAGAAAACCCACAAAAGCAAATATTAATTTTGACTAATGAAAATTTGATGTTTTGCATAACTAATTAAAAAGAAATGCTTGGGATTAGGGTGCTACAAAAGTTTGTAATTTTAAATTTTTAGAGGAATTCGAGACTAAAATATTTATTGTCCTTTTTAGAAATATCAATATTATTAATTTATCGATGTCAAAAATTACATGTGGAAAGATAAATGTCCAACCATGTCCTCTTCGTCTCCTATTCAATGTCGGATCTGTCAAAATATTCTTGTGATGAATGATTATTGCTAACAGATGTGAATAATAATTATTTTTATTTCTTACCATGTAATTTACTTTTATATCTACATGACTAATGTATTAAAGAAAACATTAAAATGAATATTTTAGGTATTATAAAAAAAAAAAAGGTTAACAAGTTGGCAATGAAAAATTACTTAGTTGACTGCATCAAAAGCTTACTTTCAAACTCATGAATCGGCACTTTCCTCTTCTTGAGAACACATCCAATGAATTGCAAGCTGTTCAACTTGTTATCAGTATAAAATAATCTCTTTTTTTTTTAATAAAATAATCTATAAAATAATCTGAAAATTAAAAGGTATAATTTCTTTCTTCTTCTTTTTTTTCCGGTCAATAAGTTGAATATACACTGTTCTCTTAAAAAATACTATAAAATAAAAAAGTATATATATATATATATATATATATATATATATATAAAGCAAGTGAAATTATAAATATTTATTGGCTAGGGTTTTGGCAATTAACTCTATAACAGTACTTTTTTCAGGAAACTCTATAAACTATGAGACAAGACTTTGCAAATAAATAAATAAATGAGACAAACAAGAAAGTTCGTCTCTTTTTATCTGTAAAATGTAAATCATCAATAGAAAACACATAAATTCGTACACACTCTCTTTAATTTCTCTAATTTATCTTGTTTAATTAATTTTTATTTGGGTAAAAAGTGTCCACACCTCCTAAACTATCTCAAATTTTGGTTGTTGACCCTCAACTAAAAAAAGTTAAGTGCTTGACCCTAAACTTTTTTAAAGTATCAATGGTGCCCCTTCCGTCCAATTTCTTCAATAAATAATAACGGAAGGTGCCCATGTGACACTCATATGATAAAAAATGAGGGCAAATTCGGCAAAAATAAATTAATCTTTAAAAAAATGGATTAGAAAATGAAAAACCCTCCCAAATTTTCTGATCCCTCCATAATTTTCTTAACATCCCAAAATTAGAAAAATCTAAATCCTTGAAAAGAAAATGTGATCTCCCACTGGAAATTGATTCAAGAAATATGATAAATGAGTAAATAGTATTTTTAATTTCTGGCAATTTTTTTTTTATGGAAGTCATGCTTAGGTTGTTATGGGATATGATGAAGACATTGAATATCTTCTTTGCTAAAAATCATGTTAAAAAAACTCGGTTTAATTAGTTACAGCTTTCATTGAATTTAACATAATTTCATGGTAGTCATGCTTAAGTTATTTAGCAAAAAAAAAAAAATGCTTAAGTTGTTCTAGGAGAATTTGCAAAAATTTTATTTCAGAAAGAAGTGAGATTTCACTAGACATGAAATAAAGAAGAAATTAGGGAGAGATTTATTCGAACCTCGATTTTCTAATCCATTTTTTTAAAGGTTAAATTATTTTTGCCCAGTTTGCCCCATTTTTTATCATGTGAGTGTCACATGAACACATTCCGTTATTATCTAACAGAGAAATTGGACGGAAGATGCACTATTGACACTTAAAAAAAGTTTAGGGTCAAACACTTGACGTTTTTTAGTTGAGGGTCAAAAATCAAAATTTAAAATAGTTTAGGGGGCGTGGGAACTTTCAACCCTTGTTATTTCTTAATATTGTATATATTCGTTTTTTTCTTTTTATTTTGAATTGGCGGGAAAAGAGAAATTAACATAAAAATAAGTAATATAATCTTTTCATTTATAAAATAATGAGAAATGAGTGTAAGAAAAGATAAATTTAAAGTGCGAATATTATTTCTTATATATATATATATATATATATATATATATATATATATATATATATATATCTCTTGAACGGGTAAGAATCTTCGTCTCACGTGTGCTGTTTCAACTCCGCACTCACTAATAAGAAATTGACATGTATTAATTTTTTAATTAAAAAAATTATAATTTAAAAGAAATAGTAGAACGCGTAGGAAAAATATGAATACGTGTCAATCATCTATTTGTAGGGATAAGGAACGAGACACAGAACGGGGATATAGGATTTTTTTACCCTCTTGAACCATATTGTCACGATTTAAATGGGTTCATAAAGTAAGTACAAGTCAAGTCTAAATTGTATTAAATAAACAACTATGTTAAACATGTTATTACGGGTGATTAGCCTTAAAAAAAACATCTTCATGTCCATTATGAATTTGAAAAAAAAATAAGGAAAAATTCAATGTTTTGGTTTTATTCTTATCCATAAAGAAAAAAGCTTCAATCACTTGTTTAATTTGATTACTACTACTAAAAAAAAAAAAAAAATTATAGCCATGAAAGACCGGAGGATCGAAGCACATGATCGTAATAAAATGGACAGGCACATGATGTTGTTTGAAATGTCATACTCAATCATACTATTGCTCTTTGACCGACTACAACGTAAAATATGGTAATAAAAGTTCTATGTTTTTGTGGTCTAATAATGGTAATAAAATTTATTTTGTTACTTACCATAATGCAGTACAATTAAATTTTAAGTACATCATATTTGCATTTTACATTTAAATTTTTACATTTCCTTCCTTTTTATTTTATAAATAAAATTACTTACATATATTAAATTCAATAAATTTAACTCAAATTTAAAATTTTAAAAAAGGTAAAAGATAAGAAGCAGTAACTCAATTGATTATCGTTCACCCCACTTATAATAGTGTCTAGATCTTGTAGTCCACTTATCTGCTATATCCTCTGCTATATTCTTTCAAAAAAAAATTTATACTTTCGAACAAAATTATTTAATTCTGCAACTTCTATTGTCATACTTAGCTAATTCACAACTAAAATCAACTTAAAATTAAAAGAAAAAACATCAAAAAAATTAAAATTAAAATTTTCTTAGGATTAAAATTGAAATCATAAGACTAAATCTTAAGAAAATCAAGATTTTGAGTTTTGATGTTTTTCTTCAAAATCTCAATTGATTCTGCTTGTAAATTAGATAAAGATGAGAGTAAAATTTGCGGAATCGAATAATTTTGTGCGAAAGTATCAAGAATATGCACTAAATTAATGATGTATTGCTATAAGATTCGGACACTATTTTGTGGTAAGGCTACGAATTTGAGTCACGTTGTGAGCGATTTCATCACGCAACTTTTATTTATATTGTGGCAATGAGAATTGGTCATTATTATCGGCGATGGATACCTTGTTTCAGACAAAAAAAATAACTGATATCTCTGCATGACTTTTTTTAGTTCACAAATTAATTACCTAAATACTAAAATAAAAAAGTTAAAAAAAAATCAACTCAAAGTTAACAATTCAAAAAAAGGTTATGGAGAATGTTGAAGCCTTTCCAATAACAATATAAATAAGACAGTGGAAGAAGCTGATTATGGACACAACTATCATTTCTCCAATTTTTTACTTTGTAATCTTTAACAATAAATAAATGCCTTTCTTGTCTAAATTTTCATAATCAATAAATCTCCTCAATACCCGAAAGGGAAAAAATTACGAAGAAATTTTCATTTAAAGGAAGATGAAGTTTAAAATAAAGTATTTTAATTGATTTAAATGTAACTTTGTAGTAGTGTGGATTCTCATTATCTCGACTGTATAGACGGAGAAACAAATTGTATACCTCAAAAAAAAAAAAAAAAACAAATTGCAAAAATGACCAGAAATTGTTGTTGGTTCCATTACATCTTCTTGAAATTCAGCCCAACGTAACACATATCTAAAAATTTATAATATCTATTATAAAAAAGTATTAGTTTATACTTCTACTTGCTTGTTCTGCATTATAACCACAATCAGTGACGAAGACAAGGAGAACAAGTGGCCGCAATCGCTCTTGAAAATTTTAAAATAATACTACATATAGTACATTTTATATGTAGTTCGGAATATTTAATCAAATTTGCCCCCTCAACATTTTGTGCGAGATACTGTTACAGTTTTTCTCTCCCAACCGAAAAGTTCTTACTTCATCCCTGACAGCAACCATTAGTGGCGGAGCCAAGGGGAGGTAGGAGGGGTACCCGCCCCTCAACATTTTCAGAAATGACAAATTTTCTATAAGAAAAAATTATTTTTTTAATATTTTCTTATAAATATTATATTTTGAGCCCCTAAAAAATTTCAATAAAAAATTCATCACCTAATAATAAATTTTTGACTCCGCCACTGGCAACCATGATACACCAACAATGAATGTGCCGTAATTAACATAACCAGGAAAAAAATATCGCTGGTTATTTCTTTAATTATAAACCGACTCGTCAAAGATAAAAATGGATACGAATGGGTATTACCAAATGACTCATCTACCAGTACAAGTTTATCATCCTTTGTCCTACGTTTGACACGTAAGATTATTACCCACACAATACGACACGTAAGTTTACCAGAAATTAATGTTAAATTTTAACACGTGGTGGAATTGTCATCTACGTCGTCGAATTTCTTTCACCACGGCAATGGGCTGGCGATTAGGTAATTAGCACGTTGAAAACATTATTAACTAAAAATCAAAATGAAAAATCTGTAAAACACATAAACAAATATTGATATCACTTTACATGTGGTAAAAAAAAATTCAGAGAATTTTCAAATAATTGAGATGATGATTGATTCTTCGTAGTTAATTTACAAAAAAAAATAAAATTTGAATTGTAATTTAGAAGTTTGGAAAAAATATTTGAATGTTCTCTTTTTTTCCCTAAGGAAATAACTTAGTGGTTCTTAAAGATATAAATTGCGTGAAGTTTTGATGATCACCTAGTATATCAGGGATGAAGTCAGAACTTTTAGATTGAGGGAGAAAAACAACAACAGTATACTGAATTACATATAAAAACTGTAAAAGAAAAAAATGTTGGGAGCGAATTTGATCAAATATTACGAACTACATATATTTAGAAGGATTTTTAAAAAATTTGGGGGTGGGACAACCACGGGGACGGATGCAGGTTGTTACCCCATTATTTACTTCTAATTTTTTTACTTCTAATTATATACTTCTAATTTGACCCCCACTATTTTTTTTTAATTCTAATTATATACTTATATAATGATTATAAATATATTATTAAATTAGTGACCCCATTATAAATTTTGGTAACCCATACTCAAATAACACCAAACGCAGAAAGCAATGGCATGGCTATTGTTAACTTAGAGAGAACAATAGAGTAAATGAGACTTAAACTTGTATTTTATTCATGAATAGAGCAGCCTTTATATAGGCTAAGAACATAACAAACCTTTCACAAAATTAGCTAACAAATAGGAACAATAACTCCTAAATATCTTATAACAACTTCAACAAAAATCTCAACTAAGCTTTCTAAAGACAAGGTCAAACTTATACTAAATCAATAATTTATTTCAACACCCTCCATTAAACTTATGTTGCAAACATAAGGTTAATGGGTCAAAACACCCTCCCTTGCACACATACTTCTTTACTACCAACACCAAGTAGCATTCAAAGTTTCTGAAATGCTACTAATTTGAGGGGTTTTGTGAATAAATCAGCAACTTGATCCTTACTTCTGCAATAAATTAGTTCTATGACTTTCTCCTTTGTGAGATCATGCAAGAAGTGATATCTCACGTCAATATGCTTACTCCGGCCATGCAAAACTGAATGTTTAGACAATTTAATAGTTGAACTATTATCACAGAAAATTGGAGTAGGATCTCCTTGGACAAGACTAAGCTCCTTAAGAATATTCTTCAACCAAATTGCTTGACAAGCAGCCCCTGTTGCTGTAACAAATTCAGCTTCAGTAGTAGAGATAGTGACAATAGGTTGCTTTTTTTATGACCATGAAATTACTCTGGACCCCATCATGAAAACACAACCAGATGTACTTTCTCTATTATCAAGATCTCATGCATAATCACTATCTGTAAATCCAAACAAATCTGATTCCTTTTTTTTGTACAAAATTCCATAATCTCTTGTGCCTTGCAAGTAACGCATAATTCTTTTTGCAGCCATAAGATGCATCACCTTTGGAGATTCCATAAATCTGCTGATTAAACTTACAGCAAACATGATGTCTGGTCTCGTTGCAGTTAGGTACATCAAGCTGCCCACCATTTGCTTATAAAGTGTACTATCAACTCTTTTCCCTTCAGGATCTTTGATAAGCTTAATACTTGGATCTGCAGGTGTGTTAGCAGAATTGCATTGCTCCATTTTGAATCTCTTCAGAACCTCAGTTAGATACTTCTGTTGGCATATAAAGACACCACATGTAGATTGAACAACTTCTATACCAAGGAAATAATGCATTAGACCAAGATCAGACATATCAAACACATACATCATGGAATTCTTAAACTGCCTTAACATCACATCATCATTACCGGTATAAATTATGTCATCCACATATAAACAAACTATGAGAACTCCTCCATCTCTCTCAAATCAAGTAAAAAGTGTATGCTCATAAGGACATTTAAGGAATCCTTCTTCTAAGAAATATGATTCGATACAACTATACTAAGCTCTTGGCTCTTGTTTTAGTCCATACAAAGCCTTTTTCAATTTATACACTTTTCATTCTTCTCCAGCTTTAACAAAACCAGGGGGCTGATCAACAAATATTTGTTCATCCAAAGTTCCATGTAAGAAAGCAAACTTGACATTTAATTGAAAATCGACCATGAATTTTGTGATGCAAGTGCAATCACTAACCTGATTGTGTCAAGGCGTGCAACTGGAGCATAAAGGTCGCTTTGTTATTCTGTGTGGACACATTTCAGGCGTAGGTGATTTTATAGTTGTTTCTTCTTCAATCGTTTCTTCTTTAACTGCCTGAAGTGTCTGTTCACTTTCATCAAGGTCAATGGGTAGATTTTGCGGCTGAGAAGTATTTTCATTCCATTCCCAAAATTTTCCTTCATCAAATATCACATCACGACTTATGATGATCTGCTTAGAGTAAGGATTGTACAATTTACAAACTTTAGAACAACCACTTACTCTAAGGAAAATACATTTCTCACATTTGTCATCTAACTTCTTTCGTTTCTGATCTGGGACATGAGCATAAGTTATGCATCCAAATATTCTGAAGTGATCAACTGCTGGTTAACGACCACTCCAAGCCCCTTTAGGAGTCATATTTCTAACTGCTAGAGTTGGACTTCGATTCAGAATGTGGAGACTCCAATTAACTGCTTCTGGCAAAAAAATCTTTGGCACCTTGCTCATTGCCAAAAGACTTCTCACCATATTCAAAATTGTTCGATTTTTCCTCTCACATACGCCATTTTGCTGTGGCATATATGCTGTTGTTAATTGTCGTTTGATTCCATGTGTGTCGCAAAACTCTACAAATTCATGTGAGTTATATTCTCCACCGCGGTCTGTACGTAACACCTGAACTGGACAACCTGCTTCTATCTCTACAATTGCTTTAAAACTCTTGAAAACAGTAAAGGCTTCAGATTTTGCTAGCAAAAAATAAACCCAAGTTTTTCTACTGAAATCGTCAATGAAGGTGATAAAATACCGTTTACCTCCATTAGAAGCAGGATTTATTGGTCCACAAAGATCAGAATGTACAATTTCTAGCAACTTCCTTGCTCTTTGAGTCTTTCCTTTCGGGAATGGATCTCTATGTTGTTTTCCAACAACACACTCTTCACATATTTTCGTTGGAGCTGAAAACGTGGGAAGGCCAGCGACCATTTTCTTTTCCTGGAGTGTCTTCAAACCTCCAAAACTCATATGAACGTAACGTAAGTGCCATAACCAAGCATCATCTTTAAGACTAGAAGAAAGACAAGTTTGTGAGATATTATTTAAATAAAGTGGGAACATTCTGTTTGATGTCACTTTAACTTGAGCAATCAAGCCTAACTTGTCATCATAAATGCGACACACACCACCTTTTATTATGACCTCATATCCATTTTTCTTGCAATTGACCAATACTCAACAAGTTGGTTTTCAAATCTGGAACAAAAGGAACATTAGAGATCATATGAAAATAGTTCTCTTTAGTTCTTAAGCTTACCTGTCCTTTTCCCATAACAGAGATTTTGGTATCATTACCAAACTTCACATTATCTCTGTATGATTCATCTATCTCATAAAATATTGTTTTATCACCACACATGTGATTGCTGCAACTAGTGTCTAGGTACCATATATGCTTGTAGGTCTCTTCCTTGGTGTGGCAAACCATCAACAAAGATATATCCTCCTGCATTTCAGCAAAATTGGATGCTTCTACATTGTCCTGAGAAAGATTAGTTCTACATTCATATTAATAGTGACCATACTTGTGACATTTATAGCATTGCACATTTGACTTATCAATATGTTTTGGATTTTCAGTCATGGATTGACTTCAACGCCCTCTTCCTCGGCCTCTACCTCTTTCTCTTCCTTTCCATTGGAATGTAGATGTGTTATAATCCAGATAATGCTGATTATGTGAACCTCTTCCTCCATTATAGCTTCTGCCTCTTCCTCGGCCCCCTCTCTTTGAAGCAGAATATGGAGTATTAGATGAGACTTGTAATGCTTGCTCCATCTCTTCATGTTGATTTAATTTTTGCTCATGAACTTGTAAAGAACCTTGAAGTTCATCAATGGAAAGTTCATCAAGATCATTTGATTCTTCAATGGAACAAACCATATAATTGAATTTTGGAGTCATGGAACGAAGAATTTTCTCAACTACGGTGACATCCTCCATCTTTTCACCATATACTCGCATCTTGTTGACAAGTACCATTGTCCTTGAAAAATAATCAAGGACTGACTCTCTTGTTTTCATACGCAACAATTCAAATTCTTGACGAAATGACTGAAGTTGTTGCCTCTTTGCTCTCGTTGTATCCTGAGATTTCTTTTTCATAGATTCCCAAATGTGTTGAGAACTGTCCTTCGAAGGAATAGTTTCCAAGGTGGCACGATCAATAGCTTGAAAAAGATAATTCTTCGCCTTGAGATCCTTTAGTTATAGCGCCTTAATTTCAGATTTTTGCGCTTCTGATATTGGGCTGTTGTGAGCTCAGGAATTCCTTCATAGACAACTTGCCAATATTCTTTTGATCTAAGGAAATTTTCCATGAGCATGCTCCAATGATCATGGTGATCATCAAAGCGAGGAATTGCGGGTTGAACAAAGTTTTCGGTTGTCATGTCTAAAGAAGAGTAATAGTTTTGCTGCTGCAAAAGAAACTAAAATACTCTACGTATTTTACTGCTCACTCTCACTCTTGTTTTATTTATCTCACTCTTGTTTCTCTCTTTCTCTCAAGCTACTGTTGTAGCACTCTTACTCTTAACAATTGCACTGATACCACTGTTAACTTAGAGAGAACAATAGAGTAAATGAGACTTGAACTTGTATTTTATTCATGAATAGAGCGGCCTTTATATAGGCTAAGAACATAACAAACCTTACACAAAATTAGCTAACAAATAGGAACAATAACTCCTAAATATCTTAGAACAACTTCAACAAAAATCTCAACTAAGCTTCCTAAAGACAAGGTCAAACTTAGACTAAATCAATAATTTATTTCAACAACTGTCATGTGGGTCCAATCGCTTTTGTTATAATTTTTTATTTATTTGAAATATTTTTAATTTTTTTCTTCTAAATTTTTTACTTGTCTTGCTCATAATGTGAGATTTGTTTTGAGAAATCCATTAAAAATATTTGTATTTACTAACTAATTTTCACCGGAGTTATAGATATTTTTGTCCCTTCACTTCAGTATCTTTCCTTTTAGTTTTAGTCTAAAATCATCGCGTTTGTTAATTTGTCAAAACCGTACTAAAAAAGTAGTTCATTGATGAAAATATTATAATTTAAGATTTCTACTTAAAATAGAATTAGTTTATTGAAAAAATATTATAGAAAATGTTACTTTTTAAAAACATTGTAGGGTTAGTCTCCCACCAAAACTGTGGACGGTACTCCTCCAACATTTTCAGAAACGTCAATTTTTTTATAGAAATTTTTTAGTTTATTTTCTGATTTCGTCTCTAGATAAATGATCTCACTATCCCTATATTTTGGATCCGTCACTGCACCCAACCCCTTATCTTCGTCTTTGTAGTATATATTATTAGAGACTTGATCTAATATGTATTATTTTGGATAAGTTTTCACGCATAAAGATAATTGTCTAAGCTTAATTACAGACATCGATCATTGCATATGTTACTAGAGACGAACATTCACCCGAAAGTTAAGCTAATGATTTATACTACACCTAGTATGTGTTATTAGAAGGAATTCTCAAGTATGAATAAAAGAATTATTAACCTAGTTATTTTGTATTAATATATTGTATATTATTTTATTTTATTTAAAAAAATAGTTTGAACATAAATTATTTTTAAAAAGTGTCGATTATAAATTGTTTTTTTTAGTTTATTTTAAACTAAAACTTGGATCAATAAGCAATCGTGCCTTTATTTTAAGCTAAAATATATAAGTACCACTTGTAATAAGTAGTTACTTATTTTAAGCTAAAATATATAACTAACTACTTATTACAAGTGGTACTTATTAATGAAGAACTGAACCATAAATTCAGAAACTCTAGAGTTTTATTTTCTTTTGAAAAAAAAAAAAAACTCTCTACATTTCTAAAGGGTGAAAATCGCCTGTACCCGCGTAAGAAATGTTCTACTTTTGTGCCCGACCACTAAGAATTCGTCATTTGGATATTTTTTTAATTATATATATATATATATATATATATATATATATATATATATGTGAATTAAAAATGATTGAACACATAAATAAATACATACGTGAGTACAGACAAATAACATTATGTGATTATAATAACTTCTTCTTGTCTAACTAATTAGTCAAATATATTAAAAATCAAACGATTCTTCGCATTCCCATGTCGCCAACGGATGTGACAATCAATAGCAAAAAAAGGACCCGCCAAAAGAAAAAGGAAAAAAAATGCTAGTTGTGATGTAGTGTTTAAAATTTGATATTGGCCACAGTGACCAAGTTTTTTTTTTATACAAGGATTGTATAATTTTTCATTTCGTAAGGTATTTTTTTAGAGTTTGAATTATATTTTAGTTTATTTTTTAACATAATATCAGAGCCATTAAAACATAATGTTAGACTACTCGATGGTGTCTAGACTCCAGTCTGCAAATTCCACGCATCAGATATGTAACTCTACAAGTGATGTAGTGTATTGAAAATCGCACATTTGTTTGTGAACAACAAGTTTATTATTATAAGGACTAGACAATTCTTTTCTTTTTGAGATCAAAGGTGAATCCAACATGTGCACTCTAATTGGAAAAAATTTATTCCTAAGGGAGAGTGAAATATTTTTTACACAACAGTAAATAAGTTTTTTTTTTTTAAATATTGAAGGTGATCAATGTCATTTTTGCCACCTCTTAGATTCGCTACTGCTTGAGATACCTTTTAGGATTTTGAGTTAGATCAAGTTTATTTTTTTGACAAGTAGCAGAGTAAAAGCTGATGGAACTTTGAAAAGCAGCTTTGCTAATGGTCAACAGATAAGAATGAAATTTCTGGAAAGAAGAAAGGTGAGTTGAAAAAGAAAAGAAAGAAAAAGAAAATGGAAAATTGGTTTGCATGAGTTTGACACCCAACATTCTTAGGCCAATGGCAAATTTTGCCTCATCCTACAATCTTGCAATTGACTGAGTCACTTCATTGACTTTTTATTTATTTTTACAAGGAATTTCCAACTGCTATACGAAGATGAGCCCCTAATTATTAAATTCCTTATAAGGATGGTTACGTTACAAGCGTTTTTGTTGACACTAACAGCTCAATAAATATTAATACACTTAACAAAATTTGATTCTAAGGACCTCAAAATGATTCCTCCGAGCCATAGCTGATAATAGACTCAGTATCTCACCTCGAAAAAAGCCAATTTTACAAAAGAAAATGGTATTTAGTAAAGAAAGACAAGAGACGATAAAAAAAGACGTTATGGACCTCTTGCCGTCTAGGATCATTATAAAGATCGTCGAGCATCATTATAAAGATAAATTTTCCATAATGACTGTCTAACCTCGTGGTGGTAAAAAAAAGCCGGATGACGCGTGCACTGGCGGAGCATAAGAGGAGCATATACTAGGTATATATATCCAACGGTTAAAAAAAAAAAAAATTATTCTACGGCCCCCCCTAAATTTCAATCCTGACTCCGCCACTGGACACGTGTGTATCGATTTCAAAGATCTGAACAACGCCATTTCAAGGAAGGCATACCTTTTACCACGTATAGACCAGTTGTTTGATTCAGCGGTCGGGCATGATGTCATATGTTTCCACCAGATATCTATGAAAGTTACTTGCTCCCCGGATTCAATTCCTATGACATCTTGCCTGAAATGTCTACTTCCTTAATCGAGACACCAGTCTTCTTCGAAGCAACACGAAGGCTTCCCAATAAGGAAGAGACCAAATCCTCCCCTACAAAAGCTGTTACGACAGGTTTTGTAGAGGAAGAATCAAAGAAAGACACTAATGTTGTGTTTATGGCAGCAAAAACGTGTGGGCTGAACAGGCCATAGAAAGAAGCCTGAGTCTTATGACCAATAGCTAACGGTCTGAGTCCTGAAAAAATACATGGGTCGAGCCCCTCGTACGATCCATCTCGATCAAGCCCCCTGAGACGATCGGGATCATGCGCGTGTAAGTCACACGTTCGCATCGAGCTAATGAACAGTGAAGAAAAATACAATGACAAAACTATTTAAAGTTATGGTTGTTGCACCTCGGTCAATACAAGATATTGAAATATTATTTGGGTGTTGCCCACTATAAATAATGTTCACCTCATTTATGTTAGAAATTCTCAAGATCCCAATAGAGATATGTTTCCTTATTTTGTTTAAGTTGTAAATTTGGAAAATTGAGAGAAGGGAGGATATGTTGAGATTCTCTCAATATTCCACATCGGTTGTGTTAGGAAACTATGAGGGAGGAAAAGGAAAACCTTATAAATAATGTTCTCATACCTTAGTATCGTTTGTGTGTGTTGCGTTGGGCGCCACCAACTCAGGTGCTGAGTTTTCTGAGTTTGGTTTGCGAGAGGGTATGTTATTTTGTTCCGTCCAAAAATTACATAGTGAAAATTTTTACCCTTCGGGGTCATGGATATAGGTCTGCGTTAAGACTGAACCACGTTAAAAATATTGGTATTCTTTCGTGTTGATTCATTTGTTCTTCTTTTCTCTCCATATTATGCACATGTTTACTTCCGCTGCACACAATTTACTCCACATGATATAAATGCTCTTTGAATATTGTGTTAAGTTCACTCTCTCTATAATCTAAACTTACTTAAACATTAGATTAAGGTTGAGGTCTTTTATCGCCCTTCTTTAACCTTTTTTTTTCTTAGCAGGTTTCACCTCTTCTCATTTTTAGCTTGAACTTAACATGCTCGAACCCTTGGTTCTTAACCCAAACATTTCCCTTAAGTCGGGTTCCGAGGAGATCCTTAGTCCGATATTCAACAATACACTATTGAGAGAGAGAGAGAGAAAAGGGAAATAGGAGAAAATGATCGGATTGTATCATTTACGAGAAAGAGAGTATGGGGAAGAGAGCATTTTTCCACTTCTCAAGAAATTAAGGGTCAATCTAGTCATCTTCTGTAAATAATTAATTGTTAATCTATAATTGATCTAATAATCATGTTCGTAATCTTTTTATGACAACTATAAAGGACAATATATATTGAGTGAAAAAGATTAAAACTGTTCTTTGTAAATAATACTACCTCCATTCCTAAATATAATAATTTAATTATATGTTGCGAAAATTAAGTAAATAAAAATTAAGATATTTTTGTAATCAAAATATCATTATTACTCTCTTAAATAGAATTAGTGATACACAAATTATATTTAAAAAAATAATATTAATATTTTAATTACAAAAATATCTTAATTTTTACTTTTCTTAATTTTTAATGTAATGAAAATTATATATTTATATACCCGGTGAAATCAGAAAGTCATTAATGACCGGTAAAGTAAATCTAACTGCTGACAACCTTTTTGACCTTTTGAAAAATACATTGACAAACTACTAAAGTAGATTGGGTTCGTTGAGGATTACAGTCTTAACTTTTTCGACCCAAATAAAGAGCTACTCAACTTTGACTGGAAATTTTTGACCAGTTTCATGTTGACCAATTAGATGTCAAGACGAAATTAATAATAAAATATATCTTATTCTTTTTCACGTTTTTTTTCCTAAATTACTGTCAAATTAAATATTTGTATTTGACTTACACAAATTAATTTGATCATAGATAAATTAGTATAAAATATTTCTTAATTAAAGAGTTTAGTGTTGAGTATATGTCAGTGGAGTTTGAATCACATCAACATAGAAAGTTAGTTATGAAAAAATTAGTGATAAGGAAAATAAATTTTATTTTAGGACAAATTAAAACAATAATGCGAATATTTATTTTGAGTAGGAAGAATAATATTTATTCATCTCGAATATTAAATGTACGTTTTTTTAACAAAATAAAGATAAACATAATTTTCTTATTTTAGATGAAGAGTGTATTTTTTTTTTTTTTTTTAATCTTTAAGCAATACCACCAAAGAAAAAAAAAATCAAGAACTATTTTCTTCTTCTTTTTTTTTGGGTGAATTCCTAATAATATTTTAATTTTCTAACGACTTATTCAGCCTTAAAGGAAACTTTTGCTCCATGAAGCTACCAGAATTTAATTTGGCGGCAAGCTTGTGTTCTGTTAAATCATAATCATTTTTTACGTGAAAATTAAGGTTTTACATCATTAGGATTTGGAAATTTATTCTCTTTACTACATACATTTCCTGGACTATATATGATTTGATTCTAAAATGACATTTTATGTACTACCTCCCATTCCTAAATATAAGATATTCATTACATGTTGCGAAAATTAAGGAAGCGAAAAATTAAAATATTTTTGTAATCAAAATGTCAATATTATCTTTAAATAAAATTAGTGGTATACAAATCAAATAATTCTTAATTGGTTCCTTAATATTGGTATTTTATTTTCGGATTTTTATTTTTAATTAGAACTTTTATTTAGAATAATTTTACTTATGAATTATTTTCGAGATGTCAATTTTGACATATAAATGAAAATATAGTGGTTTCAAACAAATTTGCAATCAACAATCAATTTTCAATGGAGTTAGGGAGTAATTTTGTTTCAACCCTCCAATGAGGGGGTGACTTCTTGCGGTGTGTTAAGACAAGGCCTCCCACCAATCGAGTTGCTGGGTCACCGTAATTTACATCTTTCACAATTCCTGTCAGATCGGGAGGTGGGGGCCATGTGAGCGTGGTTATCGCTTTTTGTGTAGGAGGAGTATTTTTGTTATTTCACTCCATTCTCTCCCTTTTGAAACATAAAAATTAGTTCTTCAGATACACTTTTGTCTTGAAACCACCATGCTTTTGTTAATTTTTAGAAACTATCACCAGGAAAATACTTTATTGGTAGAAAATATTCTGATTTTGACTAGGAATAGAAACTCGAAAATAATTTTGAGTAGAAGTAGCTGATTACTCTTTAGTTATTTATCTCTTACAAAGTAAAAGGAAAATAAAACCACTTTGAAGCTTATGGTTTACCCTTATTAATTAGAATATTTTCCATTAAACTTTTTATTCCTTTCTCGAGAAATCCATAAATTTTTTATTCCTTTCTCGAGAAATCCTTTGTATACTCCGAATGAGAGGACTACCAAATAAATTAGAATATAAATCAGAACTCAAAATAAGTGTTCTGGTTATGGTGTTAATTGGCAATTCTTAAGCACATGCTTATAAATTTAAGTCATCGATCAAATAAATAACTGTCATAAATCAGTATTCAAAAAAAGTATTTTAGAATAATTATAATTTAAGTTGTTATATCAAATAACCCGATAACTCGATTAATCAGATTTATCCTCAAATTTTCCTTATTTGACCCTAAACATTGTAGCCAAATTAAAAATAATTACCAACATGACAAGAGGAAATGTATCCTCAAATTTTCCTTATTTCCCTTCAACTACTACATTAACTATCATTGTTTTTCCCCTCAAAAAGAAAAAAAAATGTCATGGCGTTATTATTTCATCAAAAAAAGAAAATTCAATTACTATTTACACTAGAAGAAGAATAATTATTAGAGAATCGAGATAAAACGCTAGCTCAATTGAAAAACAACTTTAATATACATTAAATTTTGATTTGCATATCGATTATTAAATATACTTATAAAAAACATGGTTGATTTTAATTATTGAAAAAACACAAATAAACACGACTACGACTTAAATATGTTTATTTAATTATTTGAATTTTAGTTTTTTTACCAAGAAATTTTAACAATTTTAGAAGACGTTTTGATATTATTATCATCCATACATTTATATGTTTAAAATATTTAGTTGCCTTGCCGAACTTATATTTTGAAACCTAATATAACATTTTATATTTAATATCTATTTTTTACATACAAACAATTTACTTTCTAAAAACCTCAAACAAGTTTTCAAATATAAACTCTATTAATAAGCATTAGTTGATTTAAAAATGATGACAAACTACATAACGACTACCCCCCCCCCTCCTTTCCCCTACATGCTCATAATGATTCATACTAATACCCTACAATTACCAATCTATTTGCACCAGAAAATTGTTTAATTTTTTTAAAAAAATAAATAATTTTTAAATTTTTTTTTTATAAATCTTGTAACCCTTTGATTCCTGAATTAAGTCTTGCCCTGTAATTCCACATGGACCCCACACCAAATTCAATTTTTATATCTGTCCATTTAATTTTATTTTTCAAATGTAAATTAGTATCAAGTTACAACATTTAATACTTATATCAAAGCTAGGAACATTTCAAGCTTGATTTTAACAAGTAGAAAAAAAACTATTACCTGACTCTGTTTGAAATAGAATACGACAAAGGTAAACAATAATTGTTTTCTTTCTTGATAAAGATAACATAATTAACTAGCCATAATCTTTACATTTTTTGATAACTTGAACTTGATGCGGAAGTAAATAGCTCGTATTAGTAACGTGTACGATTATTTTATTTTAAACCTAATCGATCAATGACGTCAAATTAACTGTTGCGAGATTTTGTAACAAAATCTAATGATTACATAGATCAAGACATTACTTCGATTATAACTAATTTAACATTGAATTGTTCACTCCACGTTTCTTCACACTATTTTTTTTTCTAATTCAAAATATTCTAACCCCAATTAAATAGAATATCAACCCAATATCAACATAATTTTTATTTAATTTCTCTTTCTAGGGAAAAATATATGAAATAAGTTGAGTTTTAGAACAAAATAATGTAATTACCTAAATGTAATCTTTATATTTTGAGGTTTTGACAACTTGAACTTTATGTTGTAGTATTAAACTCGTGATAGTTACATTTATAATTATTTTATTTTAAGCAAATTTTCTTAGTAATAACACATTAAATTTCGCAATAAAAATTTAATGATTACATAAATTACAAGACATTACTCCCGAAATAACTAATTGATGACCTCTTTGTTCACTTCACATTTCTTCACAATATTTTTGCACTTCAAAACCTAACCCTAATTAAACTGAAAATTGGCAAATATCAATAGGGTTTTTTTTTTTTTTTTTTTAGTTTTATATTTCTCTTTCTTGAAGAAAAAAAATACCAAATAGGTTGAGTTTGAGAATTTCAAGATAGGGCCCATAAATTTTGACATTTACACACAATTGAGCAAACAAAACAATAATCCTCCTACAATGCAGTCCGGAACCTATGCGGAACGCTTTTTTCAGTACGTGCGGGCGGAATGTCTCAAAATAGGTATTCTGAGGCACAAAAAATAAGACAGGTATTCTTAAAAATAAAATATGTATCGTACAAATTAGGACAATTGTTCTTTTTAAATCAATTTTAACCGTTAAAATTTTAATTTGACAGACAATATTAAATTTCACACGTATTAAAAAAACGTTCCGCACATCAACCCTCCCTTTCCCACCACTTATTCTCTCTCTTCCTCATCCTGATTATAATAATAAAATAAAATTTAGACAAGAATATGTAAAAACCACTTAAAAACAACAAAGAGTTGAACTTTCTTCGAACCCGCTTCTTTGTGCTGATCACCTGCCCTTTGTTTTCAATCTTATGTTTTTATTTTTACCCTTTTTTTGTCATCTTAATATTTCAATTTATTAATTTAGTTGGAATCTAATAAGCATCATAATCTATATCAATAAGTTTTATATACTTATCCCGTCATAAATTATTTGTCCTTACTTTCTTTTTAATTTATCTTAAATTAATTGTACATTTTCTAAATAAATGGTTAATTAATAATAGTTTTTTCAATCCTAACTCTTACATTGAACGAGAGAGAAGAATAGATAAATAAAAGAATGTATAATTAAATAATAGTCATATTTGATATTTTATAATGAAAAATGATTAATGGCTATACATTGATTAAAATTGACTAAAAATCCAAATTAAATATTATTCATCCATGTTTGCTTAAAAGATTTAACGACTTATTTATAATTATACCACCAATTTATCCAATTAATTGGATAAATTTTAGCCACCTACCATTACCCAATATCCTACTTTAAAAATGTGATGAAACTTAATTCGGTATAAAAGACAAGTGAACATATAAATTGAAATGAAAAAATATATAACATTAATAATTTTCAAAATATCTCAAACTCACGACACGAACACACCTTTAAAATCGTAACGAGTTAAATATAATTAGTTGACACTTCGTTTTCAATCTTTATGCCCAAAAAGAAAAGAAAAATACTCAAAATATTAGGGAAAAAGCATTTCTCTCTCTCTCTCTCTCTGTATTATATTTTTAGAGAAGTGGAAACAAAAAAAAATACAGAAAATCTCAACAGAGAGAGAGAAAGTGAAAGAGAATATCTCTCCTACTATTAACATATATATTCTCTGCTGAATTTCCCTCAATTAGAACCGGATTGTTCCTGGAATATATTTGATATTCCCTTTTTCTTTTACACCTCCCCGGATTAAACCCAGTTTTTTTGGGATTTAATTTTAAAAAAAATTAAATTTTCTTGATAAATTTCAATCTAGAAATGTTCTTTCTTTTTTCCGGTTGATTTCTTGATCATTCTGATCAACAGTAACTGTTAAAAAAAAGTTGTCAATTGAATTGAACTTCTGGGGGGGTCAAAAGTGAATTTTTTTAAACTCTGTTTTTTTTTATCGATAATTGTATTGGAAAACGAGTAATTTCGATTCTGGGTATCATCAAAATCTGATAAAGATCGAATTTTGATACCTGGGGGATTCGATTTTTTTTTGTCCGGGTTTTTTATCTTTGATCTGGAGTCATGGACAAGAAGAGTTCAAGAGGTCTTGATAAATGGAGGGAATATTTTTTGAGTGTTAATGATTCTGCTGATATATTCGATCTAATTGAGGGTGCAATTAAGGTTGCTGCTATTGATTGTCCTAAAGAATTTAAGTCCAGAAGGGATCAAATTGCTGAATTGCTTTTCTCATGTAAAGTTACCAAGTGTTTTGGATGTGATAAGGTTGAATTAGCAGTTCCAAATTATGAAGAGAGCAGCAAATTGAATAGTTTTGGAGATGATGATGATCATGGTGATGAAGATATGGAGATTAATATAAATCATGATGGTGATGAAAGCAATTTTAGCTATAGGGATGCTGAAGCATTGACTGATGAAATTGAGGAAGAGTCTCAGACGTTTGGTGAAGTCTTGAGGATCAAAGAAATTCTTGAAAACAGTGAACATGAGGTCTATCTCAAAATCTCTTTTCAATTTTTAATTGAATTGAATTTACTGACTGAATTCATCTGTTTGACTGTTTATGGTTGAAGGGTTCATTTTCTGTTTATGATCAAAGTTATTAAGTTTAATGCTTTGCTTGAAAGAAATTTGGTGAACTGATTTTTTAATTTTTTTTGGAATTTGCTGTTAGTTGAACAATTTGATTAGTTATGCTGGTGTTGGGAGTAACTTTGGGACATTGTAATATACTTGCTGCTTGATGATAGAATTCGTCGTTTTGAATCGAAACTTCCGACGTGGTTATTAGTTTGTTTAAACCTGTTTTGGGTTCTGATTGATTTTGTATTTCTGTGGCAGTCTGAATCTGTTCTGTTTGATTCATTAAGAAGGCTGCAGCTGATGGGTTTATCAGTGGAGATTCTTAAGGTTTGCAACGAAATCTTTACTTACTAAGTCACTAGATTTAGTTTGCTTTTGTTGTTGAAGTAGTTATTCTTATTTGATTTGTGACACGTAGCTTACGAGGAATGATACTTAATGTAGCCGTTTCTGTTGTAGGCGACGGAGATTGGGAAAGTTGTTAAATGTTTCCGAAGACACGCGTCAAACCAGATTAGGCAGCTCGCGAAGACACTTGTCGAGTATGGAACTTGCCCTCTCTCTGTTATGGCTTTAAGATATAGTTTTTCACATACACTAAATGCATACTTATTAACATAAGGAAAATGTAGCAAATGCCGTTCTCGTGCTTTATAAGGATTGTTATCCCCTGTCTTTGAATAGGAATTTAGTTGGATTTTCATTATTACCATATTTTGTGTCCAGCAAGGCGCTTCCTAAACTTGCTTAGGTTTCATACCATATTATTAGTCGTCATTAATAATTACGATCACTCTGTGTTGCTAATTTCCGCTTCAAATTTGGTTGCATCTGACAGTTGATAACTCTAGATTTGATAGTAATACATTTTTCTGCTTGCCATTTAGATTTCTTAGCAACTGTCAGTTCGGTTTCTATTCCACCCCGAGCTAGTTATTGCTTTTATCTCCTTGGATTTTAATCTCCAAAATCTTATTAATGTAGATTCTGATTTTTTCTTTGCATTGTCAATTGCAGAAGTTGGATGGTCATGGTAGATGAATGGATGAATGCTACTGCTGCTGTGGCAAATGGTAAATTCAGTTCCGAAGGTTTACGCATTTTCTATTCAATTAGTTTCGTCTGTCTCGGGAGTGATCGGTCTTTGTTTTACGCGTGAATTTCAGTTACCGGAGGTACTCCAGAATCTTTAAAAACATCTGATGTGGTCGATGAAGAGGAAGAAGGGCTCCCGTCTCCTCCGTTGGATGAAGGAGCTTTCTTTACAACTCAGCCAATGGAGTTATCACAGGTATGGATTATGGATGCTACTTTTTTTAGATCCTAACTAGAAGAAGCGTTTTTGCCACTTTCTTGTAAACTGACCGGGCTTTCGTTCTATTTTCCTGTCCTGGAACCTGAAGTTCTTCGATGGCATGGACGACGATGGAAGTGAGTTGAATTTGTCTCCTTCTCATTTGTAGTTTGCTTTTGCTATTCGGTTCTTTATTGGAATTCCCCACTAATGGAGATTTGTCCTTTTTTATTTGGAATTTTGTTTCAGATCCTCGAAACAGTGGGGAACTAAACAAGAACCGCGAAAATGGCAGAAAGCCATCGCTGGAGAAGCAGAACGCTCCTAGGAGGAAGCAGCAGATTCATGATGATATGTTTGCTCCTCAAAAGGAAAAAATTATTGAAAAGCCGAAGAGACAGGTAACCGCAGTTAAGCAAGAAAAACCGGCATTAAAGAAACAAGCGCCTCTTGTAAAACCGAACAAGCCTTCAATGGCCGAATCAGGGCTAGGGAGACCGCCAAAAGCAAGTCCCCAACAAAATGTAATGAAGTCTCAGCAAAAGCCCGAGAAAGGTACTATCCAGAAGAGGGAATCCGCTCCTCAACAAAACGTGAGTATCTCGAAGAATTATCCCTTGACATTACATGGATTCCAATGCGATTTTCCTCGTTTGACTGTTATTTATATTTGTTTGAATAGAAATTGAAGGGTTCAGATGATGCAGCAGTTCTAGTAAAACTCGAAGCCTCAAAGAGGAAACTCCAGGAGCGTTACCAAGAAGCTCAGAACGGTTAGTCTGAACTAATTGCATTTTTTTTACAATTACTTAGAAAATAGAAACGAAGTAAAATGGACTTTTGCAAACGTGTCTGATGATATATCGCGGTCTCTTTGGCAGCCAAGAGGCAAAGAACAATACAGGTTATGGAGTTGCAAGATATACCGAAGCAGGGTCTTGGCAACAGAAATTCTCACTTCAAACCTGGCGGAAACAACCTTGGTAGGCATCGGGCAAATGGACGTCGCTAGGACTTTTTAAATCTTCGAGTTTCTTCCAATTTTGCAAGTCATTGTCTTGGATGTGGCTTGACCTGTGAGAGCATTAGACAAGTGATCCTTCTTACAAAAGGCCATTCTCCAGGTGGGAGAAGCTTTGTTATGTCTGAAAATAACCATATCTTGGGACCTTTTAGCTTTAGGCCTTTTTCACTTGAACCTTAAAAAGAAGGGTATATAGAAGATAAACTTTGAACACCCCTTCATTTTAGAGGACCAGATCAAATTTGAATCCCCCCCAAGGATCATTATTTCTAATCATTTTTCAGATATAGATCAGACATAAATATTTGCACTAAGTTGGTGCATTTACAATGCATGGTTACTCTTGTATAAAAACATTTATACAATTAATACAAGAAAATTTGATATGATATTTTACTTGCAATTTTATTATTTTTGAAATTGTGCGCTATAAATGTCCCCAACTATTTACGGGGTGCCATTAGTGTCCAAAATTAGCAGAATCCGGTGAGAGGGTGCTGTGATACACATGTGCATGCGAAATTTTAGGGGCAAAATGAACTATGATTGATGTTGGCTTTAGGGTCGCTTGCAATGGCTGGTATTTATCTTGATATAGGGCTTTGTATATGGAGAGTAGTAGATATAGGTTTTAGAAAAGCAGGGGGCAACATTCATACCACTTGCACACACCCTTTTGGACCACAACACTTGTGATAACTTTCATGTTTTCTCCGTACCATTTTCTATAATACTTTCGGTAGCATTTTTTATTGGAACGTATCAACAAGTGTTATAGAGAATGTAAACCACTGGCATTAGTGGTAAGATAAAATTTCTTGTTGTTGGTATGGGAAGAATTTTATAGCCACTATTACAATTATTATGGCTGGTGGTGGGAGGCTAGAGGCTAGAGGGGCACCTAATTGTTGTACAATAATGGATTTTCTTTAGCAGAAAAGTATATGCAAAAAGTGTCCTCCAGTGGAAGACTTCTGAGTCATGCTCATGTTTTGTGCAAGAAAAACTAGCTCCCGACTATAGTACTAAAGACGTTTCTCTTGATCCACTTCTAGATATTATAACCAGATAAGTAGGAAAAAAAAATGATTTCCAGGATATTTGTAAAAAAGTCGTATTTTTTCATTTTTTTTTAAATGCAATTAGATCTAAATAGCACTTTGGCAGACTTGGTAAAAATTTCTTCAAGTATACGACAATTATAACTTTTTTGTCCAGTAAAACTTCTATACAGTAATACTTTATATAAGAATAACCTCGTTATAATGATAAAAAATTACGGTCCCAACTTGGACCAGTTATAAATAAGAATAAACTCTACATTATAATATTTCATGTTATTTTAAGGACCATCCTTAAGAAATTTACCTCCATATAGTAATAAAATAACATTAAATTTTAAATATATTTATATATCCATATAAAATATCTATAATTATTTAACTATGTTACATTAAACTTAAGATGATATGAAAATTTTATTATCTTGGATGTTGCTGGCTGCGACAAGTTAAACTTATGGGTATCTTCTAACCATTTTGCAAGATCTTTTTGCTTCCAATTGGGGTTGGTTTCTTTCATTTTGCGCAACTCGACATGAATACTTTCAGTTATTTGAGTTCGTTTGTTTTGGGTGTCAGGACTTGCTTGAAGCAGAAAATGTATGATTTGAAATGATAATGAAAGTTATGATTATGCTAGCATTTATATATGTATAATAAAAAGAAAATAAAAGAAAAGACTTTTCAAAGTTACAACGTAGATGAGTGGATATTTTAAATGCATAAATGATGTACATACATTTTTTTTTACGTTTCCTAGATACTGTTATATATGAATGAATTTTCTAAATCTAATATATACACAATGTAAATGTATGATGTACGTACATTTGTTTTTTTTTAAATTCATGAATCTTATATATCTTTTAAATTCATGTTTTTAAGTTTCTTGATATAGGGCTATTAAATATGACTTGTATATTAATAATTTTATTTAAGAAAGTGATATTAATATTTTGATTATAAAAATATTTTAATTTTTTTTTCTTAATTTTTGCAAAGTATAATGAAAGTCTTATATTTAGAAATTGAGGTAGTATATTTTTTAAAAAATGGTTGTTTTACAAAAGTCCACGCGGACCATATTGACCAATTCTATTCTTTAGTAGAATTCCAAGACCCCGCACATGTATAATATTCTTATTTATCTCATAATAATATGCAAATTTAAGATCATTTTTATTCCTTTCCTCCATATGCTTACACCCGAAATGGCTGCGGAACTAATTGTTATACTGTATATGCAGAATAATTATTATACTGTTGGATAAAAATGTTTAATAAATAATAAAAAAAATTATATTTTTGAAAAAATTAACGACTATTAAAAAATTCTCTCTCCAAATTTAAATTGTGTTTCACATTTGTACAAAATTGTACGTTCCACTTTTATAATCTGGCTCGTCTTGCACCCTAGTGTATAAAAAGTTTAATCTTATAATTATTTTTGTGTGACTGACCTCATAACTCTCTCGCATTAATTGAGTGGGACTTAACTACATATATGAAATTCGCTCAATTTATATGAGAGAGTTGTTGGGCAAATCTCATAAGAACGGTCCCACTCGTACCGTATCTTATTATGCTTTGTCTTTGTCCCTTTTATAGTGGCTCAACTTTGTTGACTCATTTATTTTACACAAAAACTTTCAATAGCCATTCAATACTGTCAAATGATGGAAAAGAATCCAATCCAAATTCTTTAAAAAAATTTGATTATTATTTTGTTGTTGTGGCCTGTAGGGGTAAATAATCGTCTGTACCCGTCTGTTTACATATTTTTGTGCTCAATTAATCACAATTCACTGTGTATATATAATTAAAAAAATGATCACATGACAAATTTTTATTGGTTGGGCACAAAAATGAGTACTCAGATGGATACAGACGATTTTCACCCGCCTTTGGGTGCATTAATGTATAATAATTTATAAGTTGGATTAGTTTAATCTTTTAGTAATGGAGACAAATTGTCAAATGCAAAGAACTTAGATAATATTAATTAAAATATTAAATGATCCCCTTAGATTCAGATCTTGCACATTACTGGATATTTTACTCCCCTAAGCGTTTGACAACAGTTCCTAACCTATCCAGTTGAAAACTTGTCTTCAACTGTTTCTCATTGTATAATTTATAATGACAATGCCATTTGCTGATTAAGCTGTAAAAATATTGTCATTTTGATAAAAAAAATTAATTTAAAAACTTGATTTTCTGTGTATCTATGTGCCTTCTTCAGTGTACTTTTTTCTTGCATGCGAACTCGGCAACAAATCATTTGTCATTATCCTGTGTCCCCTTAATTATCCATACGATATGTATTCATTTTTTCCCTACGGATTTTATTATTATTTTTAGGTTATAATTGTTTTAATAAAAAAATTAATATATGTCAATTTCTTATTAATGAGATAGAGAATGAGATAACAATAATTATAAACTTTTCTAATAGATGTTAAATGTAATAAAAAAAAATTTATTCATCTTAACCGATAAATAGCGTTTATTCAACAATTTTACAGCTGTTTTGTATGTTGAAAATAACGTTCTGCTGGTGCATTTTTCAGATTTCAATATATGATGAAGTAACACTAAGAATTATCTCCCCTACTTGGCCTTCTACTTATTATATTGTTAAAAAAGGCTGTGTTGTCCGCAAGTGAAACCTAATTGATTTTGAGTGGTAAATTGTGCATAAGGACACATTATCGGATTTTGATAACCGCAATATATAAGTTTCAATCCTCTAACGTGCGAGTGGCATTTTGTGGTGGGTTAAGACAAATCCTCCTACTTAGTCAGGCCACTGAATCTCTTTAATTTACTTTATCCAAATTCTTTATCGAATTGTAGAGTGGGAAAATATGGGCGTAAGTAACCGTTTTGTGCGCACAAAAAAATTGTGTTTTACAAAAGTCACACGCGGACCATAATTGACCAATTCTATTATTTAGTAGAATTCCAAGACCCCGCACATGTATAATATTCTTATTTATCTCAGTAATAGTATATGCAAATCTGAGAAATGGCCGCGGAACTAATTGTTGTACCGTATATACAGAATGATTGTTATAATATTGAATAAAAATATTTAAAAGATGAGAAAAATTATTATATTTTTTGAAAAGATTTTGATTTTTGTTGTTGTTGTTGTTGTTGTTGGCCTTTGGGGTTCATTAATCATTAATCTATAATAATTTATAAGTTGGATTGGGTTAATCTTTTAGTAATGGAGACAAATTACAAAATTGTCAAATGCAAAGAACATAGATAATATTATTTAAAATATTAAATGATCCCTTGGATTCAGATCTTGCACATTACTGCATATTTTACTCACCTAAGCTTTTGACAAAAGTATCACAAGTCCTTAGTACAGTGGGGTAACAGCCTACTCACGACCTCAAGGTCGTGAGTTTGATACCCTCCCTGCGTATGAGGCATTCTTTAAATTGTCTCCCTTTCTAAGATTATCTTCTCCTCCTCTTTTGAAGTGCTACTCTCCCCAAGATACGCCCGTCTGGGCTTCAAAAGCTTTTGACAAAAGTTCCTAACTTATCCAGTTGAAAACTTGTTTCTCATTGTATAATTTATAATATCAATGTCATGTGCGGATCAAGCAGCAAAAACACTATCATTCTAATAAAAATTTAATTTTCTGTATATATATGTGCCCTCATCGGTGTACTTTTTTCTTGCATGCGAACTCGGCAAAAAATCATTTGTCCCTAGATTTTTTTAGTTATTTAGGGGTGCATTTGATTTTTAAACTATCCACAAATGAGTGTCTTCTTTTACAATATAATCATATTTTCTTAAAATTTCACAACTAAATTTTTTTTTTTGGCTGGATAAAAGGTTATAAGTTTCACGAATTTATGATCCCCACCAATAACATTTTTATTATTAATAAGGGTTAAATGGTAATATGAATATCATTAAACCTCTCAATTAAATATTTGTACCCAGTCAAAACAGGAAATTTAAGATGAAGAGAGTATCTTTTATTCTTTTCTAAATTTTTCTTCCAGCAAGAAAATGAAAGGAAAAAGCAGGGACTGGAATGTCCAGTGTTGAAAACCCCTTCTGAATTTTCATAACTAACCTTCTATATTTAAGAAATAAAAGCTACACTAACAAATGAGCTCTCCTGTATTTAAGGATATCATTGTAACTTACTCATTACGACCCTGGCATTCCTAATTCTTGTGCATATCAAACATGAAATAAAAGCTCCACTAACAAATGAGTCCTCCTGTAATTTAAGGATATTTTCGTAAACTTACTCATTACGACACTAGCATTCCTAATTCTTGTGCATATCAAATATGAATATTCAATCTAGGACAGAAAAAATACAAAAAGTGAATTGGAGAAAGATGGGCATTGTCATTTTCTTTTCACATTAATTTTTATTGATGATTAAATTTCTAACCAAAATGATGATTAAATAGAAATACATGAACTCATGTATATTGATGAAAAAGAATAATAAAATGACAGAAGAATAGTTGGTTGACAGAATTTTGGAAGGTAATCCATGTATATATGTTTATATCTTCCAAATGTACTAAGTTGTTGGCTTTTGTCCTAAATGTTTGGTGAAGTTCTAAAATTAATATTTTTTATTTTCTATTAGGAGAAATAAATAAAGGAAAATAGAAGAAATAAATAAATTTAAGCTTTCATATGCAAATAAAATGCAAACTTTTCTTTCACAACACTTGAACAAGAATATATTATCCAGGATAACTTGAGTTTCTAGCATGGATTTGATCGTTTAAGTCGTTTAGTAAATGTAACGAAAATTAAGAAAATAAAATACTAGGTACTTTATTAATTAATATATCAATGTTATTTTTTTTTAAACGAAATAGTAGCATACAAATTATATTTAAAAGAATAATATTAATATTTGAAAAGATGGGAGAATTATTGACAAGAAGTTTGGTCGGTGATTATTATTTTAGTAGTCATAAAGAAGGTTGGTCTTGATGTCAGTGGATGCTTAAATTTAAGCTTTGCGTGCACTATCGCTATCCATTTAAGTGGCAACAATTCTTAGGCATCATGAAATATAGTTACTTTGGTGATCTACAAATTAAATCGCCTAAATATATTTTATCAGTTTTTAATTATTTATCACTTTAAAATTAAAGAAAGTGTTAAATATATTTTTTTCTCAAATTTACTCTTATCTTTTATTAATTTGGTCAACAACTAATATTAATTATCACAATATAAATGTATTTTTTCCTATTAACAATATTCCATTCAAGATTTTGAATTAATTATATGTCTTCTACTCATTGGCAATATAAACTCATTTGCTGATTTGGTGCATTAGCTCTAACTATGCGTAGTAAAGTGTGATGATTTGTTGCATTAAGTCAAATATGTCATTTAAAGGGATTATGAGATACTTCACTTTTGTCTTTGAAATAAATCTTTAGGTTAGTATTAATAAAGGGTAAATGTGTCTAAATATCTTTAAATTTATATATTTCAATCATTTTCTTAATAATAGCGCACTGATATATATATATATATATATATATATATAAAAGGTGATGGAAGCAAGAAAGTGGATCCAGCTCATGGGGAGGAACCGTATAACGTTGTGCAAGAGTTTATTTATTTGTTTCGGGCTTTGAATTATGACTTATGTCCAAGTTCAGTTTATTTAGGGTGTACTTGGATAAGGTTTGATTTGAGTTTGGGTTTGGTTTGATCTCACTTTTGGCGGGAAATGCTCAAAATTTGGTTTCTAAAATAGGCGGGAGAAATTCAAATTCAAATTTTTTTTTCAAATAATCGTCCAATTTCAAATTTTGGTCTCAAAAATTTGGAATTTGAACATTTCTTGACAATTTTAGAGGCCAAAATTTGGAATTGAACGATTATTTGAAGAAAAAAATTTGAATTTGAATTGCTCCCGCCTATTTTAGAGGCCAAATTTTGAGCATTTCTAGCCAAAAGTGAGACCAAACCAAACCCAAACCAAACCTTGTCCAAGCACACCCTTAATTGTAATATGCATTTCATAAGTATACGTTGTCCATTAGTTTATTTATTTCGGCCTTAGTTGTTAGACTTTAGTATATTAAGATTTTTATTCTTTAATTTCAATCTAAACTAAATTTCAGTTTGTAGGTTAGGTTATGGACGGATTTTTTTCTCTATAAAAGTGAGAATACATTTTGTAACATTCAACTTTGAGATGAATAAAAATAGAATGTGAGATGTTTACCTACAAAGTTCTCATAAGGAGTTCGTAGGGTTGATGTGGTTTTGAGTCATTGATTTGTTTTTGAAGAACTCTAGCTGGACGAACATACTAAAACCTGATAATCAAAAGCATAACGCAGAAGATTGGACAGTCAACAGGGATGAAGACGGGGCAGCCCCAAATTTTTAAAAATACTATTAGGTATAATAATTTTATATGTAGTTCAGAAAATTTTATTAGTTTCGCTCCAAAAAAATTTTTTTTGCGTTTTTTATATGTAGTTCGACATATTATTGCAGTTTTGCCCCCAATACCAAATTTTTGACTTCTTCGTCCCTTCCGGTCAACACCTTGCTTAGACAAATTTTTTGGTCTTGTCTTAATTAGATGAAGCAATGAAGTAGCCACCAAATCTACCAATAATTGACTTTTGCAACAATGTAGGCCAAGCAATTTCCGATTTTCAATATTTTTTGCCCACATCCCCACTTAATTAGCTTTCTTAAGTTAATCTTTGTTCTGCTAATTTTGATAATGCCAACAAATGATGAGTACACGAAATGAATCACTTAGTTAACATTGTTGGACTTTCTCCCAAATCCATCGGATGTGATGGAACTAGTTTGAGAATAACTCCCTATAAATAAGGATCTCCTAGGTTAGTATTCTTTGTGTGTGTGTCGCGTTGGGCGCCACCAATACAAGTGGTAAGTTTCCTGATTTTGGTTTACGAGATAGTTTGTAATTTTATTCAGTCCAAAAATTAAATAATGAAAGTTTTTACCCTTCTGGGAGTCGTAGATGTACGTTTACGTTGAGATCGAAACACATTAAAAATATTGGTGTTCTTTCGTATTGATTTATATGTTCTTCTTTATCACTCTATATTATTTGTGTGTTTGCTTCCGCTGCCCCCAACAAATATATTTAGTTCATACTCTTTTTTTTTTAGAGATATTGAGTTCATACTTGAAGTACAAATAATGAGGAAATGAAAAATCTTGGCTTTAAAGAGAAAGAGTTAAGAAAAATTATACATATAGATCAAAAGGAATAGGGCAGTCAAATTATAACAGTCATTTTGATTATTAATCTTTGGAGGAACGAACTCAAAAATTTGGCGTTGGGGGCGAAAACTGCAACAGTATGCCGAACTACATATAAAAATTACAAAAAAAATATTGGAGTAACGAATTTGATGAAATATTCCGAACTACATATAAAATTTATTATATGTAGTAATATTTTTAGAAATCTCAAGGGCTACTGCCAACTCCGTCCCCCTCTGTCTTCGTCCCTAATCTTTGGTTTAGGTTTGATTAATATTTTTTATACAACAATCATTTCTTATTATGGGTTTCCATTATTACGCATATATTGAGGAGTGGGTCAAAAAGGCCAACGCAATTAATGTTATGTTTCTGACTCGTGATAATAGATTACATATTCGATATCCATGCACGATATTAATAAAAAATAATTAAAAATATATATATATAAGGAGGAATAGAAAATTTTGTCTTTGGTAATGGACTTTTAATGGGATTTTGGCTAGTTGGGCTAGACAAGATAAGTGCAGTGTAATACGCCTATTACAAAGAAAACATTAATATCTGGACCTTCATGGGCCCGATCTGCAGTTGGCCTAATTGGTGGAGTTATTGAGTTATATGCTCTAGTGGCGGACCTGCTAATTATTCGACACCAATAATCTCAAAAATAATAATTATGAAAAGGGTAAATGACTTGCCTCATCATCAAACTATTTAGGAAGTTACGATAACATCCTATAAGTTTTTTATACTTTCTGAAAGGTCCCAAAACAATTTTCGTATCTGTTTTGTCGTCCTACCACCAATACACGCGGTGGTTTTCGGCCAAAAGGAGGCACACTCTCTTCATGTGATATTTTATTAAGGGCAAAATAATCCAAATTGAAGCGTTATTCTGTCCATTCAAGTGCTCCATCCCAATCCTCTATAACAAATAAAAAGAAAAACATAGCTTCATCTTCTTCTCCAACAAGCTTTTTTACTTGGATTAAAAAACTTGACAGATGCCAACCAGCTGAAGATGAGAGAATTATGACATGTCATCATGGTGAAAAATGTATAATCAAAACCAGCTGGACCAATTTAAACCCAACAAGAAAGTATTTGAAGTGTGCTAGATTTGTGGTGAGTGCAATTTTATCTGATTAGTTTGGTATATATATTTCAATATTGTTCATATTACTCTTGTAATTGTGCCAATTTTTCAAGTTTTCTGTCATAGACCACACATGATTGTGGCTTCTTTGAATGATATGACCTCCCAATGAATGATAAGAGCACTAGGGTGGTTCGTTGGTCATTGAATGAGTTAATGAAAGTTGAGGCTGAAAATGCTACATTGAAGAGGAAGCTGAAGGTTTTATGGTCTGTAATTATTGTGTCATGGTTCATGTTTGTGCTTTCTAAAGTTGGTTAGTGTGTCGTGAATGGGTGTATATTTGTAGGATTTGTATGTGCATTTCTCAATGTTCTTGTGCTAGGTATTATCTTGGTGTAGTTTAGTCTTATGACCAAAATGTTGTGTACTTTAATGGTGAATGTCCTTTTGTTATTTGGTACCTTCTTGAACATTCAAATGCTTTATGTACCATTCCACAAGAGCAAATTGAAAACCATCAGGTAAAAGATAAATAATCCCATAATTGAAATTGTCATTGTAACCATAGCATTACATAGCTCCATAGTAATCATAATACAAACAAAAGAAGTACATGTTCACTAAAGTGTTAATAACCTTACACACCAAGTCAAAGACACAACATCAAACAACCAAAAACTTATACTAATGAAAGCAATGCATCTATGAGCTGCAAAAACTACACAGTGCACAGACATTTTCAATTTTTCATAAGTGATCTTCTCAGTCTCCCTCTCTCATATGGACGGTGATTCCTTGTGTGTCCTGTATGTTTGTATAGTGAGCACTTTCGTTGTCTTCCAGACACACTAGCAACCTGCACAAAAATATCATGTTAATAAGTAATATTTGAAACTTAACCAATAATCTCCAAATATTATGATGCAATACCTGAGATGATTGTGTCAGCTGGGTTGAGTTGACCTCTTGCTGACTTTCATTGTGTTGGACCTCAAAAATTTCCTTCTCTTGATTTTCGGGACAAGTTCTTTTATTGTGTCCCAATTGTTGGCAGATTTTGCACTTATTCATGTTTGAAGGAATAAAAGTTTGATTTCCTTTTCCCTCAACTGCCTGGCCTGCAGTAGGTGGCATTGTACACTTTTTGATGTTGTGCCCTGGTTGATGACATCTACTACAAGTACCATTTCCAATTTGTGGCTCCTATGGGAGTTCAACATGTGTTTTTTGTTTCTTTTTCTTAGGCTTAAATAGTTGCTTTTTGCTTTTTGCTTTTTGCTTTTTGCTTTTTACAGGACCATTAGAACCCTTCCCTTTCTACACCTCAGATTCAGAAGCACTAGCAATATCCCAAAACTTTGACTCTTTCCTTACCCTTGCTTAGAAGACTAGCTTTTTTCTTCACTGCCACATGTTTTTGCCTTTGCTTAGGGCTCTAGGTTTGGATGCTTTGATTCCCATCATCTTCATTATAGAACAACTGACCTGCATTTTTCAATATTGTTTCATATTTTTCCCTTACTGTATTATAGTAGAAATCACATACAACTGGTTGTCTATGCACAAACACCATTAGAATGTTATCCAATGGCTGTAATACTATCTCTACCAGACCATTTTTTTCACTAAAATTGACCAATTTCTCAACATCTTCAGCACATAACAACCTACACCATTCTTCTTCACCATCCACAAGTACTTTCCAATTATAGTTTACATGGAGTTTATAGCGTAATTTGAATGCAATCCCATCCAAGTAAAATAAGAATGTCTTATTTCTATTGCAATTCTCAAAATATCTAACAATACCCCCGTGATAAGTGGTCACCACAATTTTACCCCCCATAAATTGCCTTCACTGTAAAACCAGCTCCATTGTTCCTATATGCCAAGTATAGTAATGTGGACCAAAAACAGATTATTGAATAATATATGCAATCACGAACATGAGTAAGGGCACCATTTACATATTCAACTGTTATTATTCCTCCACAAAAGCCGACCAACAGAATATACAACTGATAAGAACATCACTTTTTAAACATGGACCACTAATCACATACAAAAATTAGGGTTCTCAATTAAATTGTACCAAATTGCACTCTGGAAATTAACAAGTTCGAATCAGAAATTACTAATTTTTAGGAGTTACCATTGGGAGTATTTCCCATTCTGAATTAGGATTAATAGGTTTCACCGTCTTCAGAACCTTCGATGTCGAGAAACACCTTCTTCAAACACTTCAACACATGATAAGATGAAGAGTAATGGATATTTGAGTTTTTGATATTTGGGTAAAAACAATTAAGAATGGGTAAATGAGAAGATATTAATTCTCTTTTCTCACCTTGACAATTTTACCCTTGACGGCACATCACGTGCAAGGAGCGTGAAATCTTTTGAACGGAAACCACCGTGTGAAGTGGTGATGGGATTACTTATTCGCCACGATTTTTGTTTAGGGACCTATCAGAAAGTAAAAAAACTCTTTAAGATCTTATCGTGTCTTCATAAATAGTTTGAGGATGAAACAAGTCATTTTCCCTTAAGACAAACACATTTAGGAAAAACTAACAATTATAAGCATTTCAACAATCATAGTGCGTACAGTCGTCCACGACAACCCAGGACAGATTCAGGAAATCTGTCTTTGACCAGGACAGATTTTGGAAATTCGTCTTGGCTACCCCATTCCAAAATAGGTCATTCGGTCGTTGACCAACTCTACGCTAAGTAAAACTATGAAGAAATGCTAAAATTTAAAACTTGTGGATGATAATGTGAAATTGTGAAAATTTAGGTTTCATCTTCCCCAATTTTTTTCATATCAATATTTTTTTATCGCATCTTTCAAAATCTGATTGGGATAAGTAAGATTCTATAACAATATGTGTGATGAGGATGGTTGGTACAATTTTGTTAAAAAAAAAAAATTAACTTTCTAATTATATAATTAAAAATAAAATATTATCTTTAAAGGTTTTTGTATTTTTCTTTATAAGTGCTACAATGTAATCATAGATTCTATAATACTTTTCTAAAACTATCAAATTATTGTAAAAATTTAGCATGTTTGTTACAGAAACTTGAAAATCAGTTACAATATACTGCTTTTTTCTAGGAAATTCTTTAATTTCATGGAGATCAAAGAAGCAACAAACTGTATCAAGAAGCTCAACTGATGCTGAGTATATAGCCATAGCTATGACTACTTGTGAGATACAATGTCTAGTTTATTTGCTTGGAGATTTGGGAGTTCATCAAAGCAAGCCAGTAGCTCTATTTTGTGACAGTTCTAGTGCAATCTATATTGCTGAAAATTCGATTTTACATAAAAGAACCAAGCATATACATATAGATTGTCATGTTGTGAGGCAAAAGTATAAAAGAGTCTTGAAACCTATGCATATATCTTTTCATAATCAATTTGTAGATTTGTTCACAAAACCATTGAGCACAGACAGGTTCTCATTCTTGTTAAGGAGTGTGGGACTGTTGAATTTGTACCAAGTTTCTTCTCCAGGAATGGTGTTGAAAAAGGAAAAGAAAAGATGAAGTTGGAGCTATAGGAAAGTGTAAGATTGTAGCTGAAACTAGTACAAGTGAAGAAGAAGAAATATTGATGAATAAATAAGAGAAAGAGGAATCGAACCAGAGAACAAGTGACAAGGAGTCCCAGGTCAAAATTATAGAACACGCAGATCCGGGTATCTATACCGGATAGTTGTTAGAATATTAGTTAGGGTTTAATTAATGTTTTAGTTACTAACAATTAGTTAGTTATGATAGTTAGTTAGGAGCATTAACATACTTGTATATATACTCTCCTTAATCTTGTATCATTTATCCAAAATATCATAAAATTTCCCAAATTCTCTGTTCTTCATTTTCTTCATGGTATCATAGCCACCTAATTCGATGTTGGGCCCTTATTATTGTTCACGGTCCAGATGTCCAGCCTTGGCCGTGAGGGTGTGTGTTAAAGATCCGACATCGCCTAGTTTGTGTGGATATTTTCAACATATAAGGTTTGGGCAATCCTCCTCCTCTTAAGGTACCTTTTGAGAGATTGAGTTAGGTTCAAGTCCATTTTTAACATGGTATCAGAGTTATGTAAAATTACATCACTCTACTCATTATCATAATCTTAAAGTTTTTGGTTGCTTGAGTTATGCATGTACTCTTGATCATGCTAGAGGCAAATTTGATCCTAGAGAAAGAAAGTCTGTTTACCTAGGACAATCTAGTACTTCAAAGGGTTACGTTCTTTTAGATTTTGAGACTCAACAACTTTTCATTTCTAGGGATGTCATATTTGTGGAAAATGTCTTTCCTTTTCCCACTCATTCTATTGATTATTCTCCTGATTCTTTTGTTTCATCACCCACATCATACATACATGATCTTCATCTACCTGAAATCACAAATGATCATATACATACTCCTAATGAACATGCTAATGATTTACCTCTTGCTGAGAATGCACCCATACCTGAGGCTCTTCCTTTATCTACTTATGTGAGTCCTGATAGTGAGCATACTTATATTTCTGTTATTAGGAAGTCCTCTAAACCATCCAAAACTCCAGCTTACCTACAAGACTATGATTGTCCTACTCTTCATTCTTCTTCTTCCACTTCTCCTCAAACACTCAATCATGTTCTTTCTTATGACATGTTGCATCATAATCATAAATCATTTGTACTACTGTTGAATGTTACCAAAGATCCTTCCACTTATCAAGAGGCAGTTCAATTTCAAGAATGGAGAAGTGAGGCTTTGGAGGATAATAACACAGGGATGTTAACATATCTACCACCAGGAAAGAAAGCCATTGATTGTTCATTGATTTTTAAGGTCAAATTTCTATCTTCTAGTGCTATTGAGAGGTATAAGGTCAGGCTTGTAGCCAAGGGATATACACAGCTTATTGGGATTGATTACGTTGACACATTTTTCCTCAATGTGCATTACAGTTCACAAAGAACAAACCATGTGGTGAGAGTGGACAATAACAATTAAGCAGAAAATCATAATTGTTCAGTCCTATTCCATATACCCGGTTTTGTTTTCACTTGTCAGCCTATAATGTTTAACAATAAAAATTGTATATGTAATTAAATATTTTTTGACCACCTGATAAAAAATTCGACGATCCAATTTTTTTTTAAAACCGTACCGTACGAGTGTTATAATTTTATAGCACATGATAAAAAAAACAAGCCTTACATGTCTCTGATTTCACAAGTTAAACATGACTAATCTTCATCCCTATTACCTCAAATATTTAGGCAAAGCTATTAAACCACATATAAGAGGCTCACATTATGCTTAATTTAACCGAAATCCAAATTAGAATCATATAATAACAAGCAGAAATTTACTACACATTAAACAAAGGGTAACAAGTGTATGAAAAACACAAGGACAGACAGAATTAAACATATACTCTCACTCATAGACAATATGCAACCCAAAATCCTCCCCTCATATCTATCTCTCGCAGCAGAGCCAAAAACCTAGGGGAAGTTTCCCGACTCCACTAGCATAAATTTCCCATATTTTCATAACCTGGATTAAAACAACCTTTGCAGTTTCCAGAAATGCCGTAACTTTACATTGGCTCGCCTTCCTCTTCCTCCTCATCATCGTAAGCTTCCTCATCTGCAGTAGCATCCTGGTACTGCTGGTACTCAGAAACAAGATCGTTCATGTTGCTCTCGGCTTCAGTGAATTCCATCTCATCCATTCCTTCGCCAGTGTACCAATGTAAGAAAGCTTTTCTCCTGAACATAGCAGTAAACTGCTCGCTCACTCGCCTGAACATTTCCTGAATGGATGTTGAGTTACCAATGAAGGTAGAAGCCATCGAAAGTCCTATAGGTGCAATGTCACAGACACTAGACTTAACATTGTTAGGGATCCACTCGACAAAGTATGACGAGTTCTTGTTTTGGACATTGATCATTTGTTCGTCGACTTCCTTGGTACTCATTTTTCCTCTGAACATGGCTGAGGCAGTGAGGTAACGTCCATGGCGCGGATCGGCAGCACACATCATATTCTTTGCGTCCCACATTTGTTGGGTAAGCTCAGGTACAGTAAGTGCACGGTACTGCTGAGAGCCACGTGAGGTCAAAGGAGCAAAACCCACCATGAAGAAATGCAAGCGAGGGAATGGGATAAGGTTCACAGCAAGCTTCCTGAGATCAGAATTGAGTTGACCAGGGAATCGCAGACAGCAAGTAACCCCACTCATGGTAGCAGAAATCAAGTGATTCAAATCACCAACTGAGATATTAAGAGAAAATAAATCAGAACATTGTCAATAAAAAATCAAAAGAACCAAGTTATGTTTAAAAAACTATAGAGAGGCATGAAAGATGCAACGAAATTATCATTTTCAGGCGGCGTATAAGAACAGAAAAAAATCAGCTGCCAATAGTTAAAGCCAGATTATGCAATTAGATTCAGCACTAAGAACAGAGAGTAAAATATTTAATTTAGTTGGGTGCCAATGCATATAAGTTACAGAGATATAAACTCTCAAGCAACCCAAAGTCAGGACAAAGTACTTGGGAGGCCCCAAATTAAATCAATTAGATTGTAAACCATGGTCATCACAGCATGAACTGTCACCAGAAATAGGAGCAAGAAATACTAGAAAAGTTTTGAGCTCCTTTTGCCTAGAACCAAAACAGGGTCACACAGGATAACATGATACTAACTACATAAAAGTGCTATATCTATCCCATAACATATACAGTGAGACACAGGCATTCAAGTGCAAACTGCTTAATCATGAGAGATGTGGCCATAAATATAAGTAGTATACCCCACAACCAAAAATACCTCAAAATACATTTTAAGCTATAGAACGAGGAAGATCTACAATAAAGGGAATCTCATATTCATCATAGTTTTAATAGCAGATAAAATAGTGGGAAGAATTAATACAAAAATCCACTCACAGCTTGGAGTAGTAAGCTTAAGAGTCCTGAAGCAGATATCATATAAAGCTTCATTGTCAAGCACCATACATTCATCCGCATTCTCAACAAGTTGATGCACTGACAAAGTGGCGTTGTATGGCTCAACCACTGTATCAGAAACCTTGGGAGATGGGAACACAGAAAATGTGAGCATCATTCTGTCTGGGTATTCCTCCCTGATCTTTGAAATCAGCAAGGTACCCATGCCAGAACCGGTACCCCCACCAAGTGAGTGGCAAACTTGGAAACCTGAAAACAAACAATGAAAGCAATCAGGCACAAATTACCTTTACAAATCATAAAGACCTACATAGCAGGGCTTACTTCGTCTAACATTATTTTTTTTAATTTAAGTATTCATATTACAACTATGACAGAGAAGACTATTTTCAAACCAGAATGCGTCAACAGATAATGTATCAATAAATCCAATGAGAAACTATGTTGGCTCACCTTGTAGGCAATCACAATTCTCGGCTTCTTTCCTCACAACATCAAGGACAGAGTCAATAAGTTCGGCACCCTCAGTGTAGTGACCCTTGGCCCAGTTGTTTCCAGCACCAGATTGACCAAACACAAAGTTATCGGGCCTGAAGATCTGCCCAAAGGGACCAGTGCGGACACTGTCCATAGTACCAGGCTCCAGATCCATAAGAACTGCACGAGGAACAAACCTCCCGCAAGAGGCCTCATTGTAATACACATTAACACGCTCTATTTGCAAATCTGAAGTTCCAACGTAACGTCCAGTTTGGTCTATTCCATGCTCATCGCAAATAACCTCCCAGAACTTTGATCCAATCTGATTACCACATTGGCCACCTTGAATGTGAAGGATTTCTCTCATCTTTTCTGAAGTTCAAAGCAAATAGATGTCAATATAATATAATTTCAAAAATGAAATGTAGAAAACAAATAAACTAATAAAATTAAAAAAAAACTGAAAATCTCACGACCCACTACAAGATCTTAAACAACATAAAATTCAAGTTTAATTTCAAAAGTAATGTTAACTGAGTACTAGGTATAGCATAATTCTTCTAAATAAATATTAAGGATGCATAAACATGTGTCGGTATCTGCTAATCAGATCCATAAATAATCAAGTAAAATTATTTTAATTACAAAAAGAACTAATTCGATATACTCTATTAGATCTACAAAATCCTAATGGTCAAACAAGTAAAGTAACACTAAATGCGCATTAGCCTATTGCATCCAGAGCTGATAGTTGTAATCTAGAATGATCAACATCTATATTTTAACCGTTCATCTCCGTAAAATAAATCTAAATTATATTTATAATATGCTGCTAGAAATATCAGTAATTCTAGTCAAAATGAGCAGATTCATCAGAAATAAACCAAAAAAATCGAAATAAGAACAATTTAATAGGTAAAAACCAAAAACCAAAAAAATTAACGGAAATGTTGTTTAAATAATCCATAGATCTACGAGTAAAAACACAAAAAAAAGCAAGAATTTAACAACTTACCTGGAAATAGTGGAGAGAACTACCGATATTCTTCTTGAAATTATCGATCGAGTGAAAATATCTCGATCGATGTAGGGAGAGAAACAAGAGAGTGAGAAAAGAGAGTGAGAGCGTAAGTGGAGAGAACGTGAACCCTAAGAACAGATTTATATAAAGTGGAGAACGGATCTGACGGTTGGTATTTCTTCCCTCCTATTTCTTTTGGGTATTTATTTACCGTCGGATTGCTTCAAGGACGGTGTAGATGGGAGGAGAATACAGCGGGGATTGGGGTGGTAGAGGTTAATGAGATTTTGAAATTTTTGGAGACGGTTATGTGACGGTTTTGCCCCTTTGGAAGATTACGATAATGCCCATTTCAACCGTTTTTAATTTTGGATTAGTTTGTGGATTTTTTTTTTTGTAAGGAGTGAACAATTAGGATTTGAGACAGAATCTTTTTTGTTTTTTGACTTTCACATATATTGGCAGGAAAGTTTTCAAAGTTTTACTCCTTGGGTACCAAATTATCGTCCACAGTTACTTTTTGACTTATTTCAAATTAACAATCTAATTTTTAATCTGTCTCAGTAACTGCACAAATAAAAACAAATATCATATGCGGAGAACAAGTGAGATATTGTTAAACCAACGCCCTACGCCAGGTCTCCAAAAATTATCGAAGTGTCGTCCGAAATATCCATGTGAGGTAAAGATTGATTTAAAAAGAATAAATGTTCTGATCTCAGAACACCTATCATGTTTCTTACCCTCTAGAACACCTATCTTGAGTATCACAACACTTCTTCTGAGGCGTTCCGTACGTACTGGAAAAAAAAGTATGTTCTGCATAGGATCCAGACTGATTAGTTTTGTTTTCTTTTCCGCATGTAATGCAAGACGGTGGCTCCAATGCGAAACGGGGTAATCCTGTACGTGCGAAACTTCTCTTTTTCCGTTGAATTAAAATTTTGAAGGTTAATATTGATTTTAAAACGAACACCTACTCTGAGCCTCAGAACATATATTGTGTATTTTAACCTCATAACACTTGTCCTAAGACGTTCTGTATTTACTGAAAAAACGTTTCCGAATATGATATGAACTGCTACTAATATAGGACTAACTTGTATAATATGTTATCCCCCCTCCTCTTTTCCTTTCTCTCTCTATTTTTGCCTTCTGCATCCTCATTTGTCTTTTCTATTAGCCACATCTGATTATTGACTTCGGTTAATGATCATATTTTTGTCAGTTATCTTTACTTACTATTTTTATTCGTGTTTCTTATTCTTTTTTTGTTATGTAGATTATAATTAATGTTATGGGTTATCTCTATTCTTCTACTTTCTTATCTAGTTAAGAAGTTTAAGAATCTTCTGATTATAATGATTTTGTAATTTTATTATTAATGAATAATTATTTAGCCCAAAACTGTATAAAATGTTAATAAATTAATTATAAATTAAGATAAAACTACTCAATTCCTTGAATTGTTTTTTGTAATATGATATTAGTATGTCATACCTACTTAGTTGCTCTAACAAAAAAAGGAGAAGCATATACACACATATGGTACTTTATTTACACAATTTACCAAATCAAAAATGACTGGCCAAAGTTGATGTCTCATTATATTAGGACAAGAAACAAATATTCCTATATCTATTTACACAATGAGCCAAATGACAAGCCTTCACAATAGCCTCTATATAAATAATATTATTAGCATTTTCTATAAACATTTTTATATTGATGAATTAAAGGACAATATTCAACAAGTGGTTAATCTATCGTTGTCGACTAACTATTACTCAAAAGGAGCTTATCCTCTTGAATGATCCATTTCAACTACACTAATTAATGAGGTTATAATTATGGAAAAGCAAATTAATTTTGGTAGACGACTTTTGGAGACAAATTATTGGGTATTTGGTAGAAAGTCTTAAGATCAAGAGTCCTAAATATCGCATCGGAAAGAGGTAGAAACTCAAGAGATGATACATATATTGTATGAGACACTGAGAGATGGACTGGATTTATTGAATAGATTCTACCATTAATTACCGGTTGAAAATCGTCTGTACCCGTTTGTATACCCATTACTGTGCGCAACTCAATAAGAATTCACACTTTGTAGTCATTTTTTTTAATTATATATACACATGGTGAATTGTGATTGGTTGGGCACATGAATAAGTAAACAAACATGTACAGACATTATTTGCCTTAATTACCCGTATCATGTGACTGAGAATAAATGGTAAATGTATAAAACAAATACAATAAATAAAAGAATGCGTGCATGAATTTCTGTCGTAAGTGGGTTAAAGCGTATTAAAATCTCAACCGAATTAGTCAAGTCAAACCCCTGAATACCATTATTCGGAGAAAAAAAATGTATTCGAGTGTTTGTAAATAAAGTAAAGGACTAAATTTACCAAGACGAGAAATTGTAAGAGGAGAGGTGTTAACCCATAAGCTTATATGTTATTTGGATCTTCCTTAGGCAATCGATGTGGACTTCATATTTCAACACTCCCCCTCACATCGAGGTGAGAGTCAATTTAAGGTCCGCCGACCTTCTTGGGTCGTACGGTGACCATTCGAGCCCACTTTGGGCATTATGAGTCCACCATCCCGCCTAAGGGCCCGCTCTGATACCATGTGAAAATTAGCTCATGGGCCTCCATATCCTCTCAAAACCAATTGGCAAGGAGAGGTGTTAACCCATAAGCTTATATGTTATTTGGATCTTCCTTAGGCACTCGATGTGGGACTTCATATTTCAACATCGATATATATATATATATATATTTTATTTTGTCGATCTTCATTATTTGCTTTCTTGTTTTTTCTTCATTAATCTTTATAAGCTTGCCAAAATCTTGGATCTTGATAACCCAAAATCAACAAAATATTCATAATCATTTATTTGAATTTGATGTCGATATGATGTGCATTGATAATTGTAACAATAATTTTGATACAAAATATCTTTAATTTAGTTTTGTTAAATTTTAAAGTGGACGCTAATTCAACCTTAAATTGGTAATGAGAGGTTTTAGTTCATTAACTTATTATATGCGATCGATTCTCCTCATGTAGTTGATGTGTGACTTTTTATTTTAACACTTTCTTCACTTTGTTGTAAGAATTAATTCAACATCAGTCGCCTTGATTGGGTTACACAGGGATAGTTTCAAGGTCTGTCTCTCCCTACTTGGGTCACATGGGGATAATTTCAAGCACACATCAGGGACATTCTGAGACACACATGAACCGCCTAAGAATATTTCTGATACCATGTGAAAAATAGCTCATGTACTCTCATATCTTATCAAAATCAATTTTATTTTTTTTTTGGTCAGCATCTTAATTCTCTCCTAGAGAATTTTATTTGCCTCACCTAGGAGACTCTTGTCGAACCTGGGACCTCCCGGTCGCAGGTCAAGGCTTGCCCCACTTGGCCACGGCCTTCTTGACTTATCAAAATCAATTGACAATGAGAAATGTTAGCTCATTAACTTTTTTTTTTTTGAATAGTAAGTGCATTATTGTATTAATGAGAAATATCGTGGAGTACATGTGGTAGGAGAAAACTCGGTGGTTCTCCAAACCATTGAGAGGAGGCTTTAAGCCGCATTGCATGATTGGCTAATCTATCAGTAACAATGTTACAATATCTGTGCGCAAAAGATAAATTAGCTATACTAGTCCCCAACAAATTCCGTATTTGGCTAACAATATGTCCTAATGGGGATAAATCTTCTTCATCATGATGGACTTGGTTCACCAGTGCTCGACAGTCACTTTCAATCATCAGTGGCTGATAACCTTGATTCATAGCAAACCGAAGTCCTTCCAGTAGTGCCTTAGCTTCCGCGTATTCAGGACTGGGTGAGTTCGGAATAAATTTTGCAGCTCCCGCTATAAATTTTCCTTCCTTGTTTCTGATGATGATTCCAATCCCTCATAAGTTTCCATACCAAGCTCCATCTACATTGAGTTTTAAAACCCCGTCATGAGGAGCCTGCCATGTAAGCCTTACTTGCTCATTGTGGTTTTTGGGAAGCTTTTTCGTATTCTCTGGTGAAAACATTTTTGCCTTTCCTTTCAACATATATTAGATCTGGTCAGTATTTGGAAGGGGCTTGTGACCTTCAATAGATGGAGAATAAATGCTACTGTATTCAGTTGCATGGATTAGAGCCAGATTGGCTACTTCTTTAGGCGTCCGTCTTTTATTTTCAAAAACAGCTTTACTTCGATTGCACCATATATGCCATGCTATATATGAGAAAGGAGTAGATACCTCTTCACCGGCTGTTAGAATAGGCAGGAGACAATAAGGAAAAACATCTGTTTTTATCAGAGTTTGTACATCGAATTTTGTGCAATTCCATACTTCCAAAGTTGATGGGCACGAAAAAATGGCATGTAAAGTACTTTCAACATCATTATGACAGATAGGACACTGTGGCTTTATGAATTTCACCTGTTTGGACAAGTTTTGGCAAGTAGGCAGAATCTGTTGGAAAATTTTCCATATGAAAATTTGTATTTTTGGGGGGATAATCAACTTCCAAATGTCATTCCAGTGCTCAACGACATTGTTTTTTTATGTAGAAGGATTTTCATGTGTGCCATCTTTGATATCTATTTGTAAGTGGTATCCAGACTTGACAGAGTATAGACCATTTTTGGTATACCCTCATACAAGGCGATCAGATGGTCATGCATCACATAGGGGAACTTTTAGTATTTCCTCGATCTCATAAGATGAGAAAAATTCTCTTAAAATATCTATGTTCCATACACCTCTCTGATGGTCTATCAGTCTAGAAACAGGCATCATTTTTTGCCAAAGGCCCAGATCAGGTGGGGTTGATAGTTTGAAGGATTTTGGGGTATTTAGCCATTTATTTCCCATATGTTGACTCGTGAGCCATCACCTATCCTCCATTTTAATCCTGTTTTGAGTAGCTCTCGTCCTTTTAAGATATCTTGCCATACTATGGATGTTCGTCCTCTGAGTTGGACAGTGAGGAATCTATCTTGAGAAAAATATTTTGCCTATAGCACTCTGGAGCAGAGTGAGAAAGGTTGATGAACAATGCGCCACCCTTGTTTAGCTACTAAGGCTTTGTTAAAAGCTTCTAGGTCACAAAAACCAAAACCCCCTTGTTCCTTGGGTTTGCATAAGGTAGACCAAGCCCTCCAGCAGATCTTCCTATGGTTCTCAAATCCTCCCCATAAAAAAGTTCTCATCATGCTTGTGATGTAATCTATTGTATGTTTGGGTAGAATGAAGCAGGACATTACATATGTGGGAATAGCCTGTATCACTGATTTGATAAGTACTACTCTTGCTGCAAAAGATAGTGTCGTTTCTTTCCAAACTCATCGAGTTTCTTCCGGGACTTTGTCAACAACAAACCGAAAAACTTCTTTTTTTGATCGACCTGTCATGTAGAGCAGCCCCAGATACTTCCATTTTCCAACACCCTCCGGAATTTGAAGGATAGAAAAAGCGAGTTCCTTAAGATTTTCAGGAGTGTCCTTGCTATAGTACAGGTTAGATTTATCGTAGTTTATCAGTTGTCCTGAGCATATTTCATATGTGTCCAGTAACTCTTTTAGGTGCCTTAGACATGATTCTTCAGCTTTAGCGAAAAAAAGAGAATCATCTGCAAACAACAAATGTGTGACAGAAGCACCCATGCCGAACTGAAAACCTTGTAAAGATCCTCGTTCTTCAGCAGAACGGACAAGGGAGGATAGTCCAGCTGTGCAGATGAGAAAAAGAAAAAGGGATAAAGGATCACCTTGTCGGATACCTCTAGTTGGTTTGAAAGATCTCGTGGGCACTCCGTTGAGCAAAATGGAGTAGCTCACAGTTCTAATACAGTTCATTATCAAAGAGAGGATTTTGGGTGGAAAATTAATGCAAGCCATCACCATTTTCAGATAGTTCCATTCGACTCTATCAAAAGCCTTGCTCATATCTACCTTAAGGGCTAGTTGATGAGTGCTATTTGGACGGACAGTTTGAAGGCTATGAAAAACCTCAAAAGCAATAATCGCATTATCCGTGATTAGTCTTTTTTTCAAGAAAGCACTCTTCAATAAGAGAGTCCATGACTAGCTTGAGTCTGTTTGTTAAGACTTTTGAGATTAGCTTATATATAACATTGCATAGACTGATGGGTCTAAAATGCGTCATGGATAATAGGTTTTTAGTCTTGGGAATGAGGGCAATGTGTGTTGAGTTGACAGCTGCTATACTATTACCGTCATTTAAAACCCCCAAGATAAAGCTGGTGACCGAGTCTCCCAGAATATGCCACAATTTTTGGAGAAACAGGACATGCATACCATCTGGACCTGGTGCTATGCATTTGTTTGAGAGCTTTAAAAATTTCGGCCTGAGTAAATGGTCACTCCAGGGCAGCAAAATCACTAGGATTCAATTTATTTGTGAGTAAGTGGGGTGAGAGACTTGCTCCACCAGAATTTGCTTTGAATAAATTCTCAAAGAAATTTATGGCTACCTCTTCAATTTCTTCTTCTTCTGTTATAAGGTTTCCATATGGGTCCAATATTTCATCAATGTGATTCCTTTCTTTCCTTTGAGACGCCTTATTATGAAAATAGATCGTGTTGTGATCACGTTCAGCTAGCCATATTGCTCTGCTTCGAGCCTTCCAGTAACTTTCTCTAAGTTCTTCAATTTTTTCCAATTCCTGAGCGATTCCAAGCTCCTTTGATAGAGAGTATTGGGTAAGCCCTCTAATTTCCTGAATATCTTCAAGCTCTCCTTGCTTAATTGCTGGCTTACGTTCCAAGTCGCCTATAGTTCTGGTACTCCATTCCAGAAAATCATCTCTGAAGCTTGAGAGAGCTTGAGTGAGGCCTTCTGATGTGCCTTCAGAAGGTGATTTCCACACCCGGTTTGCATATTCTAAGAATTCGGGCTCCTTAAACCAAAGTGGTTCAAACCGGAGGGGCCTTGGCTTATTATTGGCTCTTTTCCTTTGTTTTTTCCTTGGAGGTAAGCCAAGTAAGATAGGAAGGTGATCACTATCTTTGGTGGCTAGGTGCTGAATAATAAGTTTTGGAAAGAGTTTTTGCCATGCTGGAGTGGCTAGTCCTCTGTCTAGACGAACAAAAACTTCGCCAGTTTTTTCTCGAAAATTGCACCAAGTATATGGACTTCCAATAAAGCCCAGATCACATAGACCACAAGTAGTGAGTGCTTCACGAAAATTGTTTATCTGCTTTTGACTTCGCGGGAAAAAGTCCGTTTTTTCATTGTGATCTAGAATTTCATTAAAGTCTCCAATGCAAAGCCATGGAAGTGAATTTATCGAGTGTAGTCTTTTAAGTAATTTCCATGAATGAATGCGCATAGAGACTTCTGGATTTCCATAGAAGCTGGTAAATCGCCATTCTATATTGTTTTCATTTTTTACACAGCAGTCAATATGGCCAGGTGAGTAAGATAAAATATACAGCTTTATTGATGAATTCCAAAATAAACACAAGCCACCACTAAGGCCATTGCGGCTTACAGGGAAATGGAAAGAAAAACCTAACTTATTACGCACATAGTCCATGGAACTAGCCAAAGACTTTGTTTCAGATAAAAAAAACAATAGCTAGATCGTGCACTTTGCATAAGCGCACTAGCTCTTGAATTGTCTTGTAATTATTGATTCCTCGACAATTCCAGGCTATGTAACTCTTGGGTTCTGGTGGGGCTGTTTAGCAGCCTCCACCTTACCCTGATTGACAGCAGGAGCCCCTGTAGGATACAAATCATCTAAGACAAGTAAATCATCCACAATAAAAATTTCATCAGAAAACTCGTTATTTTCTTGTGTAGGCCTGTGTTTCCAATTAGGTGAATAGTTAGAATTTTTTTCTTTGACAGCTCGACTCTCCATTCCACCAGAAATAAAATTTTCAGCTAGATCAGTGTGCTCATAATGGACTGGAGCGCAACTGATTGGATACACATTAATTGGCCTAGCACAAACTGGCAGCCCGGTTGGCCCAGATCCAACCGCAAGACCCATATTCAGCTGCTCATTTGGGTTAGCTCCAACGTTACCCTCAAACAGCCTTGTCGGCCCAGTTGGGCCAGTTCCAGCAACAGCTTCCAACGGCCCAGTCGGCCCACTCAGGCCAGCTCCAGCCCAAAGTCCCAGCGGCCCAGGCGTAACAAACTGGCAGTCTTGTCCATTCAGCCCGTGTGTAGCAGCCAGTCCATTGTTTCCTTTTTCAATTTCATCAGTCAAATTAATTGGCCGCTAACAGATCTATCTCCCTCTAATTTAGCTTCTTCCTTAGAAACATTATTCCCTTTTTTGGCCAGACTTTCCTTGCAAGTAGAATTCTCTGCAGATCGCTCCCCTCTTCTTCGCCAATTGGGATTTCTCCGGTCGGCTTCGCGGCGCTTCGGTGGTGGTGAGCCGCCACTAATTTTCCCAGACTTCCTCTTTTTCTGATTCCCATTTTTTCCAATTAGTCCTGAGCTCTCATTTTCAGTTTTCTTGTTAACCCGGTTGACCCGACCCGCTTTATTTCCACCTCCTCTGAACTTGCTGTTACCATGCCTATTTTGGCAAGAATTAATGGTTGAAGCCTTTAGTTTTTCGCCTTCTCTATAGCCCAGTCTTCTTTTAATTGGTAATCGGTCCGAATTCCAGTCTCCTCAAGCTTCTCTTTACCCTTTCGATTGTGTTCTTCTTCATTATTCATCTTTTGCTTTTTTGAAGCTTTATCGGTCTGGCCCAAATCAGTAAAAGTAGCATCGGATTGCCCTTCAAATGCGATAATAGCACGGCCATCGACAGCATCTGCAGGTTCATTTCCATCTATTTTAATAGTATGGTGAGCTTTGGAGATTAACTCTCGCGATGCTTTAAGCAGTGGATCAAATTCAAAATTTGCTCTATCAGCCGGGCTCACACCCCGAGGCAGTTACGGGCAAGAGATGGGCACATGATCCAGTTTGCCACAGTGATTGCAGAAACCTGGTAATCTCTCATACCGGAAAACGCCTTCCAAACAGCCAATGTCTGGTGCTTCGCCCCGAAAGTATCTTCGGAGTGGTTCAGCTACATCAATATCCGCCCTAAAACGGTAAAACCATAATCCTTCTGCTGTAACTCTGGTTTGCATTATAGTACAATTTTCCATTGTCTTTGCAATTTTTAACCCCATTTCTGGTGTTATAGGTGTTCCGGTTTGAAAAAACAATTGAACCCAAAAGGGACATTTGTAGAAAGCATCATCAGTGATGATAGTATTCAGTGCGATTTTTTTCGTCACCAGTAAGACATTCTCAAAGCACCATGGTCCGTCTTCTACGATGCGATTGACCTCTTTCTCTGTTGGGACAAAAAAACGAAAGGTATTCTTACCCAATTTTTGGAAATTAACCTTGCAATTCCAAGAATGGGCTGCTTATCAGTGAAGTAACGCGGGAGGTGGTCGCTTATTTGTACGAAACGTCCAACCAGCGAGACTCTATTGCCGCTTTGAAAATCTTCTGCATAAAAAATCGTTGTGTGCTTCTCAATGCCGCGTAGAGCACAGTTCTTCATATTTGTAATGAGGTCAGTTACATGAGCCATTGGTGGAATTGGTTTGTAGGAAAATAAATTTGCAAGGATTACTATAAAATGCTTGATGGATTTGTAAGTGTAGGATAAAAATTGTTTGTGTTTATAAAGCGGCCTACGCCGAGAGAACCCGAGTGATTAAGGATTCCTAGGATAATACTCCGATTTTGTTGGAGAGAAAAACTCGAGAAATCTCGACAGAGTCGTATTATTTCCATTTGAGGAAGGAATTGATATTCTGATGATCTTTGTTTTTGCTAATGTTCCCTTTGCTATATTGAAACTTGTGGTGTATTACCTTGTAAATGGTCTTGAGGAGTTTCTAATAATCTCGATAGATGATACACAAAGATTTGCAATTGAGAGTGGCCTCAATTGTTTCTTTGAGAGAAGGAAAGAAACTCTCTCTGTTGAGAGAGAATTTCTTTAGAAGGTATTAAGTGAGATCGATAACTTATTAAGTGAGAATTTCTTTAGCTCATTAACTTATTAAGTGAGATCGATATTTCTTATGCGACCTATGTGCAATTTTATATTTTAAAAACTCCCATCACATTGAGGTAGGAAAATTTCATAAAGACACACATCTCCTTTTTTAACTCTTGAGAAATTCATAAAAAAAAATTTCAAACCAAATATTATCATATCTCACAAGAATAGCAACAACATTCATTCTTTATATCTTGCTGGCAACCAAACTTTATCTCGGTCTGATTATAACACTAAAAATTTATTTATTTTTACCATTAAATCAAAAAATTTGAGAAGCATCAAATTTTTTAGAGCTAATATGTTTATGACTTTAAAATACATGTTGAGTAAGATAAATGTTACATTTTTTAAAATATATGTTAATTAAAAAAGAATGAATATTACTTAAAGATGTAGCACATATTAAAAAATATATAACATTTATTAAAAAATATATAACACTTGTTACATTGTGTTCGGTATATTTTGACATTTGAATTTATGGAGTATTGCCGCCGCCATTTTGTTAGTAGTCATTGGTAAAACCAAACAAACCAAATGAACGGGGGTATAATGACAATCCATTCTTAGTAATTCTTCAAAAAAAAAAAAAAAAGAAACCTCAGTAGTTTAGGGTAAAATGGTCAATCTATATCCTTAGTGAACTGAAACAATCATTGGAGATATTTTATTCCTAATATTATATCGGCAGATCTTGTATGCCTTTTAAATCCAATCGCGAGTTTCACAAAGATGATACATCTCTCGCGTATACGCACGCCTTGTTTTCATTGGTCCGAACTACAAACTGTAAAATAGTTCTGATATGGGGATTCTGTGGTCCAAAATCAGACACTTTATCACAAGATAATCCTAAGAGAAACAATTTTGTATTAATTTCACTCTATAAATATAAATATAAGTCGTTTTAATAATTATTGTTGGATAAAAAAATTGGATCAAACAAGAATTAAGAGTATAAAATAAAAATAATTGTTAAAATTTAATGTGATATTATTCCTTCTTGATCCAAATTTGATCCCAAATTTTTAATGCAATAATCACTACCCAAGTCGTATATGACATGTAATGAAAAGTAAGTACGTTAAAAAATAAGTACTTCATCGGTCCCAAATTATTTGTTCACTTTATATTTTATACGGGATTAAGGTTATACCAAATTCCAAAGTAGATAGGAATCAAATAGCCAAGTGGGTAAGGCTATTCTCCCTTGGGCCATAGGTCCAGGATTCGATTCCTGTATCTCCCCGTTCATGGGGCAATAATATCTCCTCCTCTGGTGAGGCTAGGGATGGCAATGGGGCAGATCGGGTCAGATATCTGTATGATCTGATCTGCTCCGCACTGTCCAACCTCCGCTTCGTGATCCGCCTCGGATCAAAATTTTATGCTCCGCGATCCGCTCCGCACGGGGCAGATTTGATCCGCTCCGATCCGCCCCACCCAGTCCTTTTTTTTTTTTTTTTAAAAAATTATTAATTTTACCATAAAAATCATTATTTTTTTTAAATTCATAAAAATGGAGCCTCCAACAAGTATAATTAATAAATTTTATACTAAATCAATTTTCAAACAAGTACAAATAGTATATTAAAATGAAAATTAAACATAATTAGGCCTAATAATAACAATATTATAATAATATAATATATATGGGGCAAAACGGGGCGGAGCAGACAAATACCAAATCCGATTTGCCCCGTTCGCGGGGCGGTGCAGATCTGCTCCGTTTTCTATAGGGGCAGAGCGGATCTGCTCCAAAAGACGTTGGGGCAGAGCGGGTCAACGGATCACGGATCAAATTGCCATCCTTAGGTGAGGCTATAACTACTACTCATTGCTGGTGAGGCTTCTCCTCCTCCTCTGGTGAGGTTAAAAAAAAAAAAAATTCCAAAGTAGAAAATGGTAAAATGTCAAACATAACTCTATTTAACTTTACTTCCAATTTAATTATATCATCTTTTCTCTCTAGCATTCTCTCTCCAGCATTCAATGTAAGAGATATGATTGAAAAAAATAACATTAATGACTCATCTATTTAGAAAGTGGACAATTAATTTGGGACATATTAAAATAGAAATGTGGACAAATAATTTGGGTTAGAGAAAGTATTTTTTAATTAAAATATCAATATTAATCTTTTAAATAGAATTAATATCATAATACTACATTCGTTCCAAATTGTTTGTCATATTTGGGGTTTTCACCAAGATTAAGAAAATGATTGAAAAATAATTAATATGACAAAAAAGTCTTAAATACCCCTCAATTAAAGACTAAAAGTTACTCCCTCTGTCCCAAATTAGTTGTCTATATTTCTTTTTTTGTTTGTCCAAAATTAACTGTTCACTTTCTAAATAAAGTATGTATTAATGACAATTTTATCCTTCTTCCAACTCCTCATTGAATACTATTAGTTAATTAAAATTATCACTTTTCAACACATTTTTAAGAGGCTAATAATTTTAGAGGAAGGAGACAGAAGACATAAATTGTAAATGAGATTAATAAAATTAATAAGGGTATTTTAGACTTTTGTTTATATTTTATCATCAAAGTCATGAAAACTTTAATACTCGTGCATTTGTCAAAGTGGTCAGATAATTTGAGATTGTGGGAGTATTATTTGGTTAGTTGGGTAATAAATTTGGGATATAACTAGAAAAATAACAAGAAAGATGCATTGATTTATGAAACGCGAAAAATAAGTTGGGAGGTCTAAAAACTGAAACGTTTCAAACAATTTGGGACGAATGTAGTACTTATATTTAAGAAAGTAATATTAATATTTTGACTTAAAAAATATTTTGTTTTTACTTCCTTAATTTATATTATATATCTTAAATTAATTATATTATGCAATGAAATGAATAATTACTTAATTGATTATGATCTATAAAATACATATGGATTTGATAAAATCAACTTTAGTATTTGGAAAATTTTGATATGGACTGGGTCCATGTGGTCCAGATTTGGACACATCCCTGCAGAATGAGGAGAGAGAAGGAAATATAGTGATGTGGCCAAATCTGGATCGCATGGTCCAGTAGACCCGGTCCATATCAGAAGTGTTCTTAGTATTTAGATATGAGTAAACCTGTTGACGTGGGTATTAATGATTGGATAAAATTAATCTGGAATGCACGTGCTGGAGGAGGCGAGTGAAGAAGACAGAAATGGTGGGCAAGAAAGAGACAAAACTGGTCCTAGCATATAGCACCAGGTCACATGTGGACTACCTGTCAGCATGTGGCCACCCAATCAAATCTATCTCTCATGCTCATACTTTTTAACCATGGTTAAGGTTTTCAAAGAAAAAAACAACATTATGTGACCATGGTTATAATATTTTCCTTTTTTATCTTTGGGTAATTAACCGTGGTTAGATTTCTACATCTTTTTTTTTTTTTTTTGCTAAGTTAGATTTCTGCCTCTGCTATTATGATGATTTGGATGCTTTTGAGTTTCCTTTCCTTGCGGTTTAAGCATCTATCTTATGCCTTTTATTATTTTCCTTTCAGATAAGACTCTAATTGAATTAAGCCTCGTTTAAATTTTTTTTGCCTCAAAATGTCAAGTCCAAATCAAAATTTATATAATTTAAAGTTTGAGATTTCATTCACATACTCCATTCATAAAGAATTTGGATTTCAATTTGAATTTTAAATCTAGATTAAACTCAATCTAATTATACCTTAATACTTTCTCCACAAGTTTTTGGTTGATATCTAGTAGTATTATCTTACATTTAACAAAAATTAAAGATCAACTTGTTTTTTGATAGACTTGGAATTTTTACCCAAATTTGTGGAGATTGTAATTTTGACTCGAAATTAAAGGTGTATGAAAATTCGTAAACATGAGAATTGTAGTACGGATCGAAAAAAAAATCTACAAAATTATTTAAATAATATTTTATAATAATTTTATGTCAATTCAAAATATGACTGCAATTCTTTAATATAAAACTTTCATAAGAGGATGAGAAATAAGAGAGTTAATCAAACGTGGTTCTTGATTGAAGTCGAAAGTCGACAGTGCTGCTGTGAGAAACAAACATAGATGAAGTTGGGAACATTCTGATATGGACAGAGGTAGGGGGTAGGGCGCAGTCCATTCAATTGTGAAAGTCGCACGTCACTTCTTTCGCAAAAAAAATAAAATTTTTTTTAAATCTCCGATCATGATTAAAATACAAAAAATATAGTCCTGATATGGACACAGTTAAAAGTAAAAAAAAAGTTCTCTCCTCATTTTATAGTGATGTGACAAGTTTGTACAATTTTTTTACTTTTTAAGCGTGTCCCATATCCCGACTATCTTTTTTTTGTATTTTAATCGTGATCGGGAGATTTAATTTTTATTTTTTTTAAGAGACGAGGGTGACGTGCGCTACTCAGCCAGTGGGCCGTGCACTCTACCCTGGCCTGGTCCCATACTCGAAATTTTCCATGAAGTTGAGGGAATTAAAGAGTTGAATCCACCTGGATCCTTCAATTTTTTAATTGAGGGGACCCGAAACAACCCGTCGAACCGGTTGAATATACACAAAATTGAATCGCACCAGATAGTCCGATCCAACGACCTTATCCTCCAAGGATGTTTTAAAGAAATCAACTCGATTTATATATTCTGAATCGTACGATTCTACGATCCAACTCACGATTTTGACAATCGTGTTTTTACCAATAATAAGACTAATATGAATTCGGTTTGCGAAGTGTTTATGGAATCAAATTCTTACTCGAAATATATCTAGCTAAAACTCTTAAAAATAGAACGGACTGCTCAAGATGAAAATTTGAGAATTCTATCAGGGGAATTTAAGAGTAATTTGCCTATTTTAGACTTAAACAAATTTTGCTTTTCGCTTTTTAGACATAAACTTTATTTTCGACTTTTTGTAGACTTAAACAATTTACGGGCACCCCAATATAGATTTTTTTTAAATTTCCGACAAAAAATTCACCGACGTGCAAAGCTGTGTCGTTTTGACAGGGACAAAAATGTCATTTCATCTTTAGAAATCGAGTGATCCACTTTAAAACATACCCACTCCAACAACTACCATCACCACAAACATCACCATCTTCTCCACCATCACATTGATGTTATTGCAGCATTTCGGACCTCCGTTAGTAGTGAACAGTGGTTGGAGTGGGTGGGTGGATAAAGGGAACAATAAAGCTGATTTCAAATTTTTTTAAGAAATGAAATTGGAGGAAAGGGAATAAAATATAAAATAAAAAAAAATAAGAAGAAAAAATCATAAAATATGAGGAGTGGTGGTGGTCCATTGACGGAAGGAATAGATCAGGACTTTCCTTTTTGAATAAAAAAAACAAAAAAAGATCAGGACTTTCCTTTATCTTTTTCATTTTCTTCTATCGGATTATATTTATATTTAAATTATGTTCACCTCATCAAATTTTGATGTGAACAAAAATGACATATGATGATTATGGTTAATTTGTGGGCGAAATTGGACTTGCAAAACTGGGGTGGTTTGGGTTGTGAGAGTGGTGGTGGTCGGCGAAGGGGGAGGTGGTGGTTGGGGTGCGGGTGGGGTGGATGAGGGAGAGGGAGGGTGCTTATGGCGGAAATGATGGAGATGGAAAGATTAAAAGAGTCATTACTCTTGGGTCGGTCTTATCTTTGGAGCAGCTCACTTCGGATTGGGGTGTTTCTCATATGACTCATCTCAAAGTGTTTTTCTTAAAGGCAGGTTGATAAATGATAACACAATTTCTGCCTTCGAAGCATTTCATAGTATGCAGGTGGGATACTCTGGAGCGGATCATCATTGTGCGCTCAAATTGGATATGCGTAAAGCCTTTGATCGCGTAAAGTGGCGCTACTTGGAATTAATGTTGGAGTCTATGCGGTTCCCGCCTAGGTTTCGATCATTGATCATGACTTGTGTAAGAACCGTCACTTACAGAGTTCTTATCAACGGGAAGCCATCACAGACAATCATCCCAACTCGGGGACTCCGTCAAGGGGATTCCTTTTCCCCAATCCTGTTCATTATTTGTGCGGAAGGCCTTTCGGCAATGTTACGCAAGGCAGAAAGGGCGTCTCTCTTCGAGGGTCTCAAATTTGGGCGTGTTGGACCTTCTTTATACATTTTTTTTTTGCTGATGATTCACTGCTTTTCTTGAAGGGATCTCTGGAGAATGCTAATGTCATTAAAAATATTTTGCAGGATTATGAGACATTCTCTGGACAGTCTATTAATTTTGAAAAGTCTTCGATGTTCGTTAGCAAAAGCTTCGATCCGGAGTTGTTGGCAGCACTTGTTGCGACCTTGGGTGTTCGTCTAAGCCAAGAGAAGGGGACTTATTTGGGGCTGCCTTATTTAATTGGCAGGAACAAAAAGGAAGTATTTTCATATATTAAAGATCGGGTGTGAAAGAAGCTCCATGGTTGGAAAGAAATATTTCTATCACCGGCGGGTAAAGAGATTCTTATCAAGTCTGTTATCCAAGCTATTCCAACTTATGTCATGCAAAGTTTTTATATTACTCGTACTTTACTTGATGACATTATGGTTATGATCCGTCAATTTATGTGGAGTAAAGGGAATGGTGACAGGGGAATTCACTAGATCTCTTGGGATAAATTATGTGCGCCGAAGTCATGTGGTGGTCTAGGGCTCCGCGATATGCACCAATTTAATTTGGCGTTTCTTGCCAAGCAGGGATGGCGGTTACTTCAACAGCTGAACTCTCTTGTAGCCCGCATATTGAGCGCTAAGTACTTTCGCCATACGGGCTTTCTTGATGCTAGCCCTGGGTCTCGGCCATCACAGGTCTGGCAGGGCTTACTGAAAGGCCGGGATATTCTGAAGCTTGGCTTGCGCTGGCGTATCGGGAATGGGGTGGATGTCAAGGTTTGGCGTGACCCTTGGTTGCCCATTCCGCATACTTTCCGGCCCTCTATGTTTAATGAATAGCAGTAGCAAGCTCAATTCCAACACCTTTCTTAGAAATCAACAATCTACGAGACCATGGGCGTATCAACCGTCCCATAGATTGTCTCGGAAATATGAAGAAAACTAAGGAATGGCCCAGAACAACTCCGAGTATAGAGGGAAACTTCAGATCTGGAAGAATCTGAAGTTGATCTTGCATCTGAGTCTTGAATCTAGCTATTAAGGTTTACCTTGAATCTGACATCAAATAATCTGTCCAATATCCGTCTTCATCCGTCCTAATTGATATGTCTGTTACGGACAATCTGAAGCAACTCTTGTCCATATGAATTTCTTCAGAAAATTTCTACATGAAATAAAACAATTAACTAAGATAATTATGGAATGCTACTGACTATGGGATTCATAAATATGTTATACAAGCAAAAAAAATAATGTGACATTTAAATGTGTTAAAGTATCTACAGATAGTCACTCATGGAATAACTTGATGGTTGACAGTCTCACACATATCTCAGGTGACAGGTTTCTTTTGCCCATTCACAGAACTCAAAAAAATTTGGTTTCCTTTAAGTAAGGTTTTTGTTTCAAACTTTGTATAAGAAAAAAAAATTGTTCGGTGCTCTGCCTCAGAGGGAGTTTGATGCGAAATTTGCAAGTGCACAAAATCAATAAGTAACAAAGTAGTAAGTACAAGATCGTCCCAACGAATATTGTTTATTTAACTGGAAAATTATCTTACTTATAACCTAATTTAAACCAAAATAAGGATGAATGAATTAATTAAAACTAATTATGAAAAGCAATTAAAATAAAGTAAACATGCATTTAAAAGAGAATAAAATATATGTAATGAATGGACTAAGACACCTCTAATCCAGTCTACTCCTTTTATGAAAAAATAAATGATTCCTCAATTTAAGTCTCAACTAGGTTAATGGTAGAAATTCCCGAATATAAGCTAGACCCAATCTCTTGCGAGAAGATCATAGCTTTAGAGAATAAATCAATCGTATCTCTACATAATTTTAAGACCTAAACCCGCATAAAACTCCGTGGACTTTCCCTAACTTTTGTTTCCTACTCGCTAGAAACCACACAAGTAAATCGAATCTATCTCTAGTCAATTTTACGTCATGTTGTTATTATCCGTGATCCAATCGAATATAGAACTTCTCAGCCTCTACAAGTAATTTAGATTCATGCAATAATTGATCAGAAAATCGCAAGCATTAAGAACAAATAATAACAATTAACCATATTGTCGAGATTACATAAATTAATAAAAATCAAATATAGACATAAAAGTTTCGACATTCAAAGAAGGTATTAGTCTAAAGAAAAACTAGTTAAAAAAAACATAAATAAACTAGTTAAAAATAAAAGAAGTAGCCTGAAACGAGGAGCTGGTCTCTTCGATCCGCTGCCCCAAGCCTTAGCCGAGACTTCTGTACCAGGATGATCTCTTTTGTCCTTCACGAGGTCTCTTTATATAGATGCATAACTGCCTCCTTTTCCTTTAATGTTTCGGATTTGGAATTTGGATGTACTACAACAACTTAGACAATTCCTTTCTTGTTCTTCTAATCCTAATTCCAATCATATTGATGTGCTTTGTGAAATAATGGCCGTTGATGAACTTTGGCTCCTTTATCCTTTTCCAATTCAACTTTCGATAAGTAATAAATTTGTACATCTTCAATCTTTTATTTTAAGTTGGATTCGGTAACATTTTAGCGTATGCCAAATAAGATTTTTCCTTCGATGTTCAAAATGCCCTTAATCTGTATCAAATATTAGAAAATTAGTGAATTAAATCAAATAAAATTAATAAGAATATTTTTAGGTATATTCACTCATAAAGACTAATTTAATATATTATTATCTCAATTAAGCTCAATTCAAATATTAAAATATCCAAATAATGGTAAAATATATGCTCATCAGAGTTCAACCGTAAGATTAGACCTGGTTACAAAATATGAACTATAAAATGAATACAGATATCAAAAATGGAAAAGAAGGAAGGGATGGAGAGTGTACCAATTTCATTGCTTATTGATAGCTAATACGATGATATTTTAAGGGAAAACCGTATATCTCCAATTGGTGTCCTCATTCATGTCATGATCACACATAATTCGTCACATGAATATCTTTCCAATTCTACTTTTTTAGACATTAATATTCTAAAGATAGGAGATATGAGAAGGAAGAGAAACTAGTTAATGAATGTGAAAAATGACGACTGAAGAAATGGAATTGGAGGGGTATCCATCTGACGAATTATGAGTGGTTAGTCTAGAAATGTTAACATCAGTTGGGGACATGCAATTATTTTGCCATTTTTGAAGTATGGAGAAAACTGTAAGGAACAAATTTTCGGCGTGCACACGAATATTTATAATACCAGGATATTATCAGATGGGTTTCTTTATGGAATTCTCAATCCCTTATATTTGGAGGAATGATCCAGTTGTTGGTTATAATAAAAACAACTTATTATGTCTTAAAAGATGTTCTTATACAAGGTTTTGGGACACTATGATGAAAGAAGATTCCCATACTAAACAATTAAATTGTCATGATACCTTGGAATTGATAAGACAAAGGTTAGAATCAGGGGGTCAGGATCTCTAAGCCACCAGCATACATGGAATAAATTACAGATTATGCTTTAGCATAGAAGCCATTTCAGAACTTAACAGCCATTAAACCTCGCCTTAACACCCTAACGCCTTTATCCTCTCAACGGCTTAACGGGTTAACAGGCTTAACAGTAAGTTCGGCCATTCCTTCCTGAACACAACTTCCATACTTATTCATATTCTAACCATAACGCCAGATTTCTTGAAAACCCCTAGTCCTAAGACATCTTCATCATGAATTTTCAAGTTATTTATTAATCAGCCATAATTCAACACAAGATAATTTAGCCTATAAGGCTAAACATAATTCAAATAAAATAAAATAAAATAAAAACAAAACAAAATTAAAAAGACTTACAAAATTAAAATGCGAAAGCCTTCTTGTACAGCAAACTTGGAGAGATATTATTTATAAGAGTTTTACAAAGAGAGAGAGAATAGGTAGGGAAAAGCTTAGATCTAAACTAAAACATATCCGCCCTTTTATAGGAGTCTGCGGACTTGAAATAAAATACATATTACTTAAACAGTAAACTATATTATTACACTGCTTTATAAAAGCTACTTTATAAAAGTTAAAGTAGACAGCATCTAATCCTGTCGATAAAGTTTTTTAACTTTTTCCTAAAAGTAAATATTCTTACTTATCCCGAGAAATCTTCTCCTTTCCTTTGCTTTTAGCTGATTCCAATCTTGTCAATAATAATTCTTGTGCACTTGCCAGCACATCTTTGATATTCAAATCCAAATCATTTGGATCTTGCGCATCTTGGAAATCTTCCAATTCTTTGAATCTGTTTGAAGATATCATCGAGCTATCACTTCTATTAGAATTTTCTTCCTGTTCAATATATTCTTTTTCTTTTAGAGCTTGCTCTAATTTTTCCATATGTTGGGCAATTATTTCTGCCTTTGTCATAGTTGCTTCTTGTCCAAATTTCATCTGGAGATTTTCTTGAATCTTTTTCTCGTTATAAACATCTAACCTTTGTCTTATCAATTCCAAGGTATCATGACAATTTAATTGTTTAGTATGGGAATCTTCTTTCATCATAGTGTCCCAAAACCTTGTATAAGAACATCTTTTAAGACATAATAAGTTGTTTTTTATTATAACCAACAAGCTGGATCATTCCTCCAAATATAAGGGATTGAGAATTCCATAAAGAAACCCATCCGATAATATCCCCGGTATTATAAATTCAGATTTTCTTGGTGTAACTTCACACCATTCTTGGTAATATTCTTTGAATAATAATGGAAGAATATCTTACGAGGCACCATAAAATTGCCACCAATCTGTTAACCACCCTGGAATGGGTTTGTTATAAACTTCTGAACAAATCTTAATAAACCAAGTATGACTTTTCTTTCCATTTTCATATAAGAAAACTCTATCAAAAGCTTGGATATAATCCCAATAATTGCATTTCATTTGGATGTCTTTAACAAAGACTATCTTTTCTCTAAACGGAGATATACCCCATTCTTCAATGGTTATTACCTTTTTGATTATAATTTTCGAGAAATTATAAACTTCTTTATTAGTCCCTGTAAAGTGACTAAATTCACAACCATGATTAGAGAGTATCATCTCATAAAATTGTTGAGATTTATAAACCTCTGCTGGATATCCCAAATTATTAAGATATCTCTCATAAAGAGTCCAGGGCTGATCTTCCCATCTTTTATCTTCATTATTTAAGAGTAAAATAACTCTTTCCTCATAGTTTTTAACCATCAATTCATCTTTAGATTTTCCTTCCTCTAGAATTCTAGCGAAAGACGGAGCAGTAGAACTGCTATTTCCTTCTTCTTGAGCTTTCTTCCAAGCCCTGAATTGTTGGATTTCATCATCATCTTTGGATAAACCAGAGATATTAGAAGCTATTAACTTCTTGTTTCCATGTTGTGCTAGGATTCTATCAGAACCTCTTCCACGACCTCCTCTTCCTCTATAAGAGGAATTTCCTCGGTAACCTGACATGACTGCATCAGTAGAATATGCATAAAACCAGTCATCAGGATGTTTATCATATATCCAATTATAAGGATCATTAAATATATAATCATATATTGGTGTTACATGATTATTAACATGTTTATCAATTCTATAAGGATCAACATGACTATTAATATTATAAGGGTCATTAAATAGATTTATATCTATTTCCATTTTTTCAGAAAATATTTCTTTTTCTAATTCTTGTATTTGATACATAGTTTCTATTTGTTCTTCCATAACCTCATCAGGTTTTTCATAACACTTTAAATCAATATCATTTTTCTTAATAGTGCTATCTATATAATCTTCATATGAAACACATTCATTTAACCATTTTTCAAAATACATATCTTGAACAATATCATTTAAATGAATCATAAATATTCTCTTGTTAAAAAGTCAGGTAGACTATTATCCTGTCCTTTTTTATATACCACTTCAAAATCAAATGGTGCTAAATTAGCTTGCCATCTAGCAAACATCTGTTTAGAAACATCATGTTTAAAATCTTTATTAAACATATATTTAGCTGATTGACAATCAGTCTTTATGATAAATTTTTGATTATATAAATCATCTTGAAATTTTAATACACATTTAACAATTGCAAGTATTTCTTTTGCTATAGTAGCATAATTCTTTTGAGAATTATTCCATTTACCTGAATGAAATCTAATAAGATTTTCATTTCTGCTTTCAGGGTCAACCTGTTTCAAGATTCCTCCATATCCTACATCTGAGGCATCTGTTTCTATAATCTTATCCCAATTGGGATTACTTATCATTAAGCAAGGCAAAGTCTTAACTTTATCCTTAATCTTTTGTATAACTTTTGTATGACTATCAGTCCAAGGTTTAGGATTCTTTTTTAGTCTATCATATAAAATAGCTGTATCTTGTGCTAGATTTTTGTAATAAGGTAGGATGTAATTTAAACTTCCTAAAAATCTCTGTAATTGTGTTTTATCAGTTATTACATCTGGGAATTTTGATCCAAATTCTATACTCCTATTGATAGGAATAATTTCACCCTTTTCAATGTTATGACCTAAGAATCTAATCTTAGTTTGAAATAAAACCATTTTTGGTTTAGATATTACTAATCCATTAGCTATTACTAATTTTTTAAATATTTCTAAATGTTTAAAATGATCTTCTATTGTTTTAGAGAAGACTAAGATATCATCAATATAAACAATAATAAAATCACCGTAATTCATGAAAATATCATTCATGATTCTCTCGAAAATCGAGAGGAGCATTCTTTAATCCAAAAGGCATAACATACCATTCATACTTGTCCCAAAAGGTACATTAAAGGCAGCTTTTATACCTATCCTTAGGATCTATTTGTATTTGCCAATATCCTGATTTTAAATCAAATTTGGAAAATATCAAAGCATCATATAATCTATCTAATAAATCTTTTTTATTAGGAATGGGATATCTTACCCATTTCAATACCTTATTTAAGGGTTTATAATTTATTACCAATCTTGGTACTCCTCTTTCTATTTCAGAATGTTTATTAACATAAAAAGCCGTACACGACCAAGGTGAATTAGAAACTCCTATAATTTTCCTTTCTAGTAAATTATCAATTTCTTTTTTGCATAGATTCAAATATTCTGAATTCATCTGACAAGGTCTAGCCTTTGTAGGAATATTTTCCTCATTAAAGTTTTCCTCATAAGGTAAACTAACAATATGTTTTTTTCTATCCCAAAAAGTATTAGGATGATCATTACAAATTTCTAAGGCAAATTGATTAGTTATATTAACTATCTTTTCCTTTAATTTAGGATTATCTAATTTTTCTTCAATAGTAAGCATATTAACTTCAAATTTCAAAAATCCTAATTGATTTTCTTTGCACATTAATTCATTATATAAATTATTTAATACCTTAGTAAAAGGTCTAGTTATAAACTTAAAAGTAATTGGTTCTTCTTTATAAGTAGCAATAATTTTTTCTCTATCTATCCATCTAAAAGGATAAATCTTATTAATGAATGGTTGTCCTAGTATCACAGGAACTGACAACTTATTCTTAGTTAATAAGAAACTCATTGGTATACATTTACCATCATTACAAACTAAGGATTTGGATAACTTATATTTTATATCCATCCTTTCACCACCTGCATGTCTTATATTATGAGTGGTTTTTTCAAAATATTTTGTAGGTATTACCCCTTCTTGAATAACATTCAAATCTGCACCACTATCAACTAATGCAGTAAATTCCTGAGAATAATAATTACCTATTAATAAAGTAATTTTAATATGCCATTTTTGTAAAGTAACAAATTCAAGAACTTGTAAAAATTCTTCTTTTTCTTCAATTTCTTCAATTTTAAGAGAAGTTTTTTCAGAAACTTTATCCTTCCCTTTTTTAATTTCCTTATCATTCTTATCAAGTATGTATAAGGTTTCTAAATTAGAAATTCTAGTATCACTTTCTAAATTTTTCTTTTTTAAAGATTTAATCTCAATTTTCAGATTATCAATTTCTTTGATAATATCCTTAACCGAAGTTGGTTTTTCCTTAACAGTTTTTTCAGATATCATTTTATGAATCTCAGACATAGTATAATCTTCTTTATACTTATCAACATTAAATTGTTCTTCCTTTTTAGGTATAACCTTAGAAGTACTAGGTGTATTACCCATTTGATCTATAATTTTTAATCTTAATTCTGGATCCTTAATTGTTTTTAACAAATCAATCCAATGATCAGCTTCAAGAACTTGTAGATATTGTTCTTTCTCTTGAAACTGTGATAACATCTTATATAAATACTCATCTTGTTTGGGTTTCACACAAGATTGCCCTATTTGACAAGGTTCACATTCAGAATCACTAGTACTACTATAGTAGTCACTTTCTATGATATCTAAACTATTATCACTTTGTTCCGAACTATCAGTCGATTCTAAGAATAACTTAGATATTCTATCCTTAATTTCATTAGGATCTAAATTATCCAACTCTAGATTTTTAATCTCTTTCTTGGTCCAACAATTCTTTGCAATATGACCAACTTTCTTACATTTATTGCAGACAATAATCTTGTCTTTTTTCTTATTATAATCTTTTTGTTTTCTAAAGGATTTCCTTTTTTCCTTTCTATCAGCCTTGTCCTCTAATTTTTTCTTAGAGTACTTCCTTTTTTTCTTTCTATAAAAAGGTTGTTTATCAACAATTTTCTTTTTACCTTTAGCCCTATTATAAGCAGGTAAATCCATTCCAAATTGACCACAGAATTCTCCTAATTGTTTCCTTTCAACAATCTTTTGGTTTTTCAATTGTTGATTTAATTTGATTTCATTACAAAGATTTAATCCTTCTTGTGTACAAACTCCTATAAGTTTGCCATAAGTAAATTCATTATAAGGAATTGTAGGTTTATTACCTTTCAAAACTTTACGAATTCTTTCCGCAAATAAATGAGGTAGACCATCAATAAATTTGGCCTTCCAGTGAGTACTATCACTCTCTGGGAGTTCTAAAACTCTATTTAGAAAAGTATCTTTATACCATCTAAAATCAGTAAGTGTTTTACACCTAAGGTTTTGTAATAAAGTCCTTACAGTATCATAATTATCAGAAAATGTTCCTGTAAAGTGTTCAATAATCTGAATCACAAGTGTATAAACAGCATTTTCTTTGGTTTCACCATTTTCTATTTTGACAGTTCTTAAAATGCCTTCCTTAGCTTCAGGTTTTAAGTAATTATCCCACCAACCTTTAAGTTGGCCTGTAAATCCTGCAACTATCATTTTTGCAATATTAAGATCGGTATTACCATCATTCTTACAAATAGTAGAATACATAAGCATTCTGTGCATGTGACTATAAACTTGCTTTTGAGTAAAATTATCTATATTCCATTCATAGATATGTTTACCACTATAGCTATTATTAAGCTGAAAATTATCCTCTTCATTAAGAGTATCCATAGGTGATGGCTTACTATAATAAAATAACCTTTGCACAGGTTTTCTAGCCCATTTTTCATCTATAATAGCATTAATATTATTATCAGAATCATCAGATTCTTGACCAAAAGGATTAATTTCCTCATCACTCAGAGTATTTAAACTCAATTTTTCTTTTAGAATTTCAGCTAACTTTTCAGTTACATCTTTTTCCCATTTTGAAGACTTTTTTGTCTTGAAATTACTAATTTCAGGAGGACCCTGTAAATTAGTTTCTATTTTAATCGGTTCAACAGTTTCTGGTTTTACCATGATTGTAGAACTATTCATAAGTGTTATAATAGTATCAACTTTCTTATGTAAAGAGAGCATCTGTTCTCCTAATATGTTTAAATTTAAATTAGCAAAATTATGCTGTCCTATAAGGGAATTAATTTGTTTAGCAGTAATACTCAAAGTATCATCTTCTATCAATTTAGATAGAGCTAAAAAATCACAATTTTCTACCTTAAATGATTTCAAAGGAGGAAAAACATCCTTTATTATATTACCATTTAATAATTTATAATTTCTTTCAATAACATTAATATAATCAAATATATAGGTTGAATAAAACCATGGAACAAAATATATTATTTCATTGTGGATTTCACAGAATTCATAGAATTCTTTTTGAAATTCCTTTTGTCTAATTTTATCAAAATTCTCAAAGAACCATGTTCTAAAACTATTCCATTTGGAATCTTTAAATTCATTCATAATAGTTTTTCTGGCTTCTGAGCCACTACTAAAATCAATTTTAGTTGTACTATCCATTACCAAAATTGTAACTCATTTGAGACATAGTCTCTATATCTCTTTTCTTTTCAGTATAACCTCTTAGAATATCATCATCATGTAATTTTAACCCATCAATTTTATTATCTTTGATAGAATCATTACTATTATTATCTTTTATATCTTCTCTGATATAAGAAGTAGATAACCTAGAAGGTACAGGAATTTCTTCAAAAATTCTTGAGGGTCCAGGTATATCTGGATCTAGAGGAGAAATAAAAGATCTATAAGATCTTGCAGATCTTGGTGTAGAGGTTGTAGAGGTTGTAGAAGTATTCCTTAACCGATTATGATCACCAAAATTTAATGTCACAGATCCTTCAGGGGTCTGAACTACATTCAATAAATTTGTCTGTATTACAGGTTGAGGTTTCATTGCCCTTTCTATTGTCCAATTTTCAGGAAAAGTTATTTCTTCCCATTTAATTGCTCTTCTAGTAGTTATATCAGATCTACTAAAATTAGTTTCAATTATAATTGTTTCATTTTTTGGTTTATCAGCCAATTTACACATAGGATTTAAGGTATATAAAGGTTTATAATAAATCCTATAACAAACACATATAATTTCTGATCCAGGAGCATAATTATACTCATGAGTCTTAACATTTAATGTTAAAGCATCAAGTAAATTATCATCAGTTAAAGATAACTGTAAATTTGGATGAACATTAAAATAAACTGGTCCATGTGCCAGACTGGATTTTATCACACCCATTATAGATTTTTTCCAATCTAAGTTTCTGCCATCTCTTAAAGCAGCTATAAAACTTTCTGGTAAACCTTCTAAAGTTAAAGGTTTAAAAGCAACTTGTACTAATCCAATATGAACATATTTATGTCCAGAGTACCTATAAGGTGAAATATCATTTTCATTCAATAAATGAATTATCATTTCTTCATTAGTCAAAGAAATAGATTCCTCGATTGTTTTAACAACTGCTTTTAAACCTAATTTTTTCAAAAGTACCCAATTGATAAATTGTTCTGGTTTCAATCTTAGGGATTGTCCATCTATTTAATAGATCTAGATTCGAGGTAAATCAGATTCTTGAGTAATACTGCTTTTTAACGATGAGGTTTTCTATTCATTATGTTTTTTGAACTTATTGTTCATAGCATAAAAAATATATATATATATATATATATATATATATATATATATATATATATAGAACACCTTTAATTTTAGAAGTACATACCTCGTCATTGAAGAAAAACTTGGCAGCGAGAATTTGATCTTCTATTCCACTCACTACTTTCAGACTTGGAAGATGAACACATCCCAAAGAAAAGGTCTCCATTATTGGACAACCTTTAATTATTAAGGTTTCAAATGATGGCAACTCTAAGTCATTAGTCAGGTGGCAAAACCTGGAAGACAGAGCAATAACTTAGTTGGTAAAACATTTTTTTTTATCATTTTGAAAGGTTTTGAATTCGATATTTATTGAACGCACATCCATCCACTTTCCTTCAAATAAATAAATAAATAAGTGGCAAAACCTGCGAATCCTTGGTAGTTTTATGAGCTCTAAGTACGTAAGTTTAGGGAACGCGATCACTTTAACTGCTCTTTGTCCCTCGTCGGGTGCAATCACTTCTTCCAACTCCGAACACTTGTTTAAAGTTAGCATTCTGAGGTTTTGAAGACCTCTGAAAATTGGAGGTGAAAATATATTTCTCAAGCTATGACAAGATTCAATTTTCAAGATTTCAAGTGCACTGAAGTTTTCCAAAGGAATTGTGAAGTTGAATATTCCAGTTGCACCATTAACTTTGTAGAGCTTCAACCGCTTTAAATTAGTACACAGAACCTGCACACAAGAATATTAGATAAATGCTAGAGATTTTGTTAAATTATGATTATTCTCAGAGTTACGAGAGTTTATAGAGAAAATATGCAAATGTTAAAAAATTGAACATTCTTTTTAATGAACTTAGGACAAACCCAAATAAAAAAGTGCGCAATAAAAGAGGAAAAACGAGGAAAATAGTGAATAGTAGTCTTAATTGACCACTAACAATTTTACCTTTTCTATTTTTTAGCTACAAATATTTGTTTGTACGTTTATAACCATATACAGTTTTCGGGCTGTTATAATTAGAAATTCTGGTGGTTTCCGGTGGATGAGTTAACCTGCAGTGCGCATGCCAGCCATTTTAAGGATAAAATTGTAAATCTGAAAATAACTTTTGATTGAATAGCCTTAGTTGGCCACCCACAATTTTACATTCTCTCTTTTTATCCACAAACATTTACATTTATAACCATAAACAATTTCGGACTTCTATAATAAAAAATTGCGATGATTTCCAGTGAATTGTAGTCACGTGTTGTGTGTGCCGACTATATTAAGAATAAAATTGTAAATCTAAAGTTGTATTTAGATTGAGTTGCAATCTAAATTTCATATTTTAATAGAAGTCATACCTGTTTGGTAAAGAAATTTGTTGTGTCAGATCCTGAAGAGAATGTCTCGAACATTGGACAATCTTCAATTATCATGTATTCAAGTGATGACAATTCTATATCATGTGTCATATGGCAAACTCTTTGAATTTTTGGTAGTTGTCTGAGCAATAGTCTATAAAGTTGAGGAAACATAATTTTTGTTTGTTGTCCACATTGACCTTCTTCGAACGCAATTACTTGTCTCAATTCCTCACAATCTTCTAACTCCATCCCTTGGAGGTTTGTAAGACCTCTAAACATGGGCTGAGAAAATACGTTTCTCAACCCATGACAGGATTTAACCTCCAAAGTTTCAAGCCCACTAAAATTATCAATTGACACTCCACTCCCAAAAATTCCAATGAAACCATTAACCCCTGATAGTTTTATGGTCTTCAAATTGGTGAAGGGAACCTGAGTCAAAAGACTATTAGATGACCACAGTTATATGAAATTGTTGTACCCAAATTGATATGACACATGAAACGTACCTCTTTGTTAAATAAAAATTGTTGACTTTGATTGCACTTTGTGAGACAAAAACTTGTCATCTTTGGTAAGTCTGAAATTTGCAGCTCTTCAAGTGATGGAAACTCGAGGCTCTCGATCCCCTTACAGAAGGCTTCCAGGCTTGGCAGATTAAGAAGCGTTATCTTGCGTAATCTAAGAAATTTGATCGTGTTATTGGCTGTGATCTCTATTTCTTCCACTTTAAAGATCTCTTCCATCTCAGGACAATTACTTATGTGAAGGTCTTCGAGTTTTGACGAACCATCAACTATTGACAATGGAAATGCCTGTTTGAACTCTGGCAAATCCTGAAGCATTAGGTGTTTCAGTGAAGCAAAAGATCGAATGAGTGGCCGCGGACCTAAACATGAGATCCCTTTCAGACAAGAACAATTCTGAAGAGTTAATGATTCCAATGTTGCAAAGGAAACAACATCTCTTGTGCTCATCTGAAATGCCTGTACCAGATATTCCACATTTTTGCAATCAAATAGATGGACTTGTTTTACCATTTGAAATCCCTCTGTACCCAACTCATTCAATATCCCAACACAACCTTCTCCTTTCAAGTAAAGATATTCTGCATTCCTTATCATCGATCGAAAGAAACTTCCTAACCGCGTCACTTTCTCACATTCATACAACGCTAGTTCTTCTAACTGAACTAATCCCGATATAACTCCAGGTGCAATTTTTGCAATCCCCCAACAACGTTTCAATTCCAATAACTTCAAGCTTTTAAGTTGTCCAATCTCTTTTGGAAACTCTTCCATATTGAAAGCTTCTAAACTGAAGATTTCTAGATTCGCGAGCTTGCCAACAAGGGACGCCATTTGACCATCCAAATTCAACTCGTTCGGATCAAAGTTTAGATGCAATACTCGAAGATTTGTTAGCTGGCATGTTGAAGAAGTCAATGAAGCATTCATATATGTACTTAATACTTTAAGACCTCTGGTTCTAGCAAAGAAGTTATCTGGAGTTTCTCCTTCTCCCCAATAAAGATTCATACTTAAGAATTCTAGTTTAGGGCAATTTATACTCTCTGGAAAAGAACAATTTCCTCCAAGTATTACTGAAATATGAGTGTAATACTCGTAAGAATCTTTCCTTGGCCACTCGTTTCTGTCATCGTTTACAAGGAATACAAATCTATCCTTGGTTGCAATTGAGATGGCCATATCACGAAAAACATCATGCATTTTAACATATTCACCATCATTGTCGTCATCATTGCGCTCAGTGTCCATCACCAAGAAACGAGATTTTAACATCTCAACTAGTCCGTATACCCTGTCTCTTGCTTCTTCCAAATTTTCAATGCCATTGAAGAAGCCTAAACCCCATCCGTATCTAATTAGTCTTTCTACCGGAATTTCATAGTCTTCTGGAAATAAACAACAAAGGAGAAAGATGCATCTGGCTTCTTCACTTTGTAACTGGTCGTAGCTCCATTTGAGAGGTACATAAATTTGTTGAAGTACTTGCGGAATATTTGTTGGCGAAAGGTTTCTTTGCAGTTGACGAAGTGCGTCCTTCCAAGACGCTTCTCTTTTGTTTCTCAATGCACTACCAACGGCTACAAGAGCCAGAGGCAAGCCTTTGCATTGCACTGATACTTCTTTTGCTGTTTCATACGGAACATGTCCATCATCTAAGTACACAGCTTTTTCCTTAAAAAGATTCCAAGCTTCTTCATCAGTTAAGACTTTCATTGTCACAATCTTTGCATCTTCTACCAAAGTTAATGCATCTCGAACTCGAGATGTCATGAGGATTTTACCTCTGCCTTTTGATGGGATTCCCAAATTCTCCAAATCTATAACTTTCCAGACATCATCAAGGATTATGAGGAAGCTCTGTGCCTCCTTTAGCCTTGCATATAGTTTTTCTGCTCGGATCTCTAGAGTATGCTCTTCCAATGGGAGACCTATTCCTTCAGCAATTTGTTTTTGGACGTCTTTCAAGTCCGGTGTTTGAGACACGACTGCTAGAACAACAATCTCAAACATAGATCGCATCTTGGCCTTGCTCCTAATGGTTTTCACCATCTTCGTCTTACCTGTTTACATTTCAATAATTATAAGAGTTTCTTTTCTTCTTTAAGTTCCATCTAACTTTTTTATAGTATTTCAATTAGATTGCAACTGCCGTTTTAAAAATAATACTTATACAACTTTAATGTTATTAAAATTTAGGGTTAAATCGAAAAAAGTTTCGAAAGTTTAGGGTCAGTTTCAATTGTGTACCCAACGATCTACGTCTATCAATTGGGGTACCAAAATTATGGTTCCATGCAAATCGTTCTAATAGTTGGATAAAAAATCTAAAAAAATACCCCTGAAAAGCTGAAGGTTCCAGGATTGGTGAGAAGAGTTATTGTGGGGGAAGAGTTTCTACCGGAGAGAGGAAGTGAGAGGAGTTAAAGGTGAGCAGTCTCAATTAGGGTACTAACTGGACCGAGTCGATGTCCCATTAGCTTAGAAGGGGACTATTTAATACATTTGAAATTCAGCTATCAAAGTAATTCAAGTCTAAAGCACAAGGTCTCTAAGCGATACTATTAAAGTTATGGTCTCAATTTAATACATAAATTTTATATTAATATGTAAATTTATATAAAATGTAATCATACATATTAAAACAGTTATTAATTGGTCCGCAACTAAAAATTTCACCCTAGTCAGCTAGGGTTTTCTCTCCCTTTTTAGGGTTCCTACGCTAGGGTTTCGTTTCTTCCTTTCCGGCAACCATCTTTCCCACATACAGCTTTATTCCTTTTTTACTCTCATCTCTACACGTATACACACTGTGCAACCATCATGGATCAAGACCTTGCGCAGCAATTGGGGGCCATCACCCTCACAGAAGAAGAGTCCGAGGCAATCGACCTAGCGGCCACTGACTTGGTAGCGGGGGCTTGCGGAATGTCACCGGAGCCTCATTGGGATTGTCCACGAGTATGGCTCTATCAACCATATGGGGTTCAAATCAGCAATGGCACGACCGTGGCGGTGTGGGGATTTTCACATTCAAGGATTGGATAATGGGTTCTACCAATTCTTTTTGGGTACCGACGAAGCAGCAGAATTTGTCCTTAACAATGGTCCTTGGAGTTTTGATAACCATGTAGTGGTTCTACGTGCATGGAAGCCCGATCATGTCTCTTCCCCTATTGGGTGCATGGGGCGGTGGGTGACCGACTTTTAGCTACTTTGGAGATGGCAGCTAGATTGGCTCGGGGATTTAATCAGTGTCAAGAAATTCAGGTTTATGTCGTAGTGGGTGGCAGAGGTGATAGTTTTCTCCGGCTACGAGTGTTGATCGACTTACTGAAACCCTTGCGCCGCTTCAATAAACTGTGGCTGCATGGAGGTGGGGAGTGACTTTTGAAAATAAGGTATGAAAGACTTCCAAAACTTTGTTTTTACTGTGGGTTACTTGGGCATAGGTATAAGAGTTGTCCAGCGGAGCCGGCGGAGATTGTGGATATTAGCAGCATGCCATTCGGGATCAACCTTGACGGAGTGACAGAGGTCCCGTTGGATATACTAGTTCGCCATTTTGATCCAACTTCCTATTTAGCCAGTCTTGCGGCAGTGGGAAAACTGCGGTGCCTAGTCAACCAACTCTGGCTCCGGCAGTATCGGATAATCTAAGGAGGATAATTAAAACAGCTAAGCAGCCTAATGAGGTGGGTTCTACTGTGGGTGCAATGGGTGATGAGGCTAGAGCAGCGAAACGAGTCACCTTGGCTTTGGATCAAACTTTGCAGTGTCCTTTGAATGAACCAACGGCGACATCAATAAGTACTTTAGCATGGAATTGCCGGGGATTGGGAAGTCTTTGAGCAATTCAAGATTTGGGCAGTCTAGTTAGGACTGTAAATCCCAATGTACTTTTTCTTTCTGAAACTTTACTTTTCAATTCAGATATGGTAGCTGTTCTATTAAGTTAGGATTTCACAATGTTTTTTGTTGATCGTGTAAACCGTAGTGGTGGTCTTGCATTACATTGGAATTCTGATATTAATCTTACTATTCTTAGTTACTCTCTTGGCCATATAGATGCTTATATTACTGAGAATGATGGATTTATTTGGCGTATAACGGGATTTTATGGAATCCTAAACATGAGATCTGAAATGAATCATGAACCTTACTCGCACGGCTATCGCATTTGCAAAATTTTCCTTGGCTGGTTTTGGGAGACTTTAACGATATTTTATTTAATCATGAGAAACCAAGAAGGATCCAACGGCCTCAGGGACAAATTAACCGCTTTCGGGAAGCCATCGTAGGTTCGGCCCTCCATGATCTTGGTTACTCGGGACCAAAGTTCACATGGAATAATTGGAGGGATGAACCGCATACGGTATATGAAAGGTTGGATAGGGGCTTTGCAAATGCTACTTGGAAGGTGAAATTTCCGAACTCGCAACTTTATGTACTCTCGCATAAGGGCTCGGATCACCTACCAATCTTTGTCACATCTCAAAGGATGGTGAATGGAAGATTATTTCGTGGAAAAAAATTAAAAAGGATTGAACTTTATGGCTTAAGCACCCGGACTGTAGCAGAATATGGGAATCACTTTGGTATCCTTTGCATCCGGCAACAACGGATAATGTCACCAGGAGGATTGCGGATACTCATACGGCTTTACAAAGCTGGGGAGCTGAGACATTTCATAAACTATCACATCAAATCTCGGACGTAGATGGGCATTTGCTAATAATGCGCACTCACGGGCCATTGATTCATTCGGAGGAGAAACACCTTATGTCTCGGCTAGAATCTCTCTTGGAGGATCAGGAGCTTTATTGGAAAACGCGATCCCGGGCAGATTGGTTAATGCAAGGGGATCGAAACACAAAATACTTCCATCATAAAGCTAGTAGTCGAAGGAGTAGAAATATTGTGCACCGACTTCTGAAACTAAATGGGGAGGTGACGGAGAATGTTACCAAAATTCAACAGATTGCACTTTATTTTTTCAAAGGTTTATTCTCAACAAGTCGCGGAGCCACTCATTTGGCTTTAGACCAATCACTTTTCGGCAGACGGCTTGATGCTGAGGCAACCGCCTCTCTTGAAAGGCATTTCACTTCGGCTGCTATGGCTAAGACTTTGAAGGACATGCCAGGCATGAAATCCCTGTTAGTAGTGCCCTAGGACCATTAGCACATGTTGTGCATTTTATTATCTTTTGAGCATGTAATTGAATAGTTAATTTTCTTTTGATTATCAAATGTGTGATTTGATAGTAAAACTCATTAGCTTATGTAATTACTATTCTAGAAGTACCTAGTTTTATGTAATGCTTAATTACTATGAAATAAAACTAGTATGATTGTTGATTGATGATCTTGTTTTACTGATCATGTGTAATGGATACAAATCACATCATAGATGCAATATATAGGGATACATTGTATCGACGTGATCCGTCGGAGAAGTAATACTTCATGGTCTTAAGTCATAAGTATTACTTCTCAATACTATTTTAGAATCCTTAGACTTTATGTCTTCATTGATTCTAGTATGAATGGAGCCACGCTTTTGACTCAGTCGGACGTTACTTGTAACAGAGTAATCAATACGATCGATGATCGGATGTAGTGTCCTATCATAGCTTGAATGTGAGAGACATTGTAAGGAATTTGTCCCTCTCTATTATTAGAGAGAGATATCCATGGGCCCCTCGATAGGGAAAGACTGTTTAAATGCATGGCCGTGCTCAAATGTATTTGATAAAGTGGTTATCAAATGCTATTTGTTGAAACAGTCTACCTGGAGATCGAGCATAAATATAATTAAGCTTAATAAGGGTGACGACCACCATGCCTTATGCTTAATTAGGATATCGCGAGACAAAGGGATTAAATAGTAGATTGATATTAGGTTCCGTTGTAAATTCATTCACTTTGGGTAGTCACAATGTCCTGCTAGGGGCCGCTTGTGATTTATGAACTCACACAACTACTAAGTGTGTTTTCATTGCCACTGTGAGATGAACCTACAGTGTCACACGCATAGACGAGCTAACGAGCTTCGTGTCCAGATTCAATGAATCTAGAATGTGTCTAGGTTCATTGTATCTGACATTCACCTTTCTGAGAATGATAAAGCGCTATCATTCGAATTAGAGATAAGGGGCATTTTCGGTATAGCTGGGATTACGTGGGAGTCATTATCCGATAAAGACTCCCACTACCAGGCAGATTCTAGGGAACGTGGGAGTTAGAGACTCCCACCGCCGAGAGGAGTTGGGGATGTGAGAGTTGGTTATGGGAACAAACTCTCACACCCTATATAATTATCTCTTGGCCGAAACCCCTAGTGGTAAGGATTTTTTCCAGCTCGCAACCTTTGCCATTCTCTAAAAATCGATTTCGCTTTTGGTCTCCCCTTTTTCTCTCTAATTTCCGAAAATCAGAAAGACGAAGAGCTAGCACTCGCCGCCCGTTTCGTCGCGTGGATACCGGTAGAGGGATATTCCGCAAAGGGAATTCCGTTTGGTGGCAGCAACACATCCAATAAACATCATCCTCCATTCAAGAAGTAGCTTCTTGAATCCAAGAAATGTAAGTTTTTCCGCTGTTTTTCGATTCGTTTACGTATGAGCGGATCCTTCAGGGGAGGACTCATGGGTGTTTGGAACGAGTTTCCGTCCATGAATCCCTTCAATCCCCTGGGCTGGATGGTATGCACGCTTGTTTTTTACATAAAATGTGGTATGGTTGTGGAAGTGATATCACTAACATGGTGCTTGGTATACTTAACAATGGTGATGATGTGTCTCCTCTTAATTACACTTATCTTGTCCTTATTCCAAAAATAAAATCTCCATTGATCATGACAGATTATCGCCCTATCAGTTTATGTAAAGTTTTTTATAAGCATGTTTCTAAAACGGTGGTTAACAGACTTAAGGCTATTATGGGAAAGGTAATTGATGAAGCACAGAGTGATTTCCTTCAGGGGAGACTTATAACAGATAATGTGATCGTGGCGTTCAAGGCTTTTCATTCATTTGCAGGTTAAGGGGAACAGGTCTCCGGAAATTGCCCTCAAACTCGATATGAGTAAGGCGTTTGATCGGGTTGAGTGGGATTATTTGGAGGCGGTTATGAACATTTTGTGTTTCCCGCGGACACTGGTTCGCATCATTATGTCCTGCATTCGCACGATACGTTTCTTTGTTCTCATCAATGGTCAACCATCACCTATGTTTCGGCCCAGTCGTGGGATACCTCAGGGCAACCCCTATCTCCCTTTCTCTTCATCCTTTGCTCGGAGGGCTTCTCGACACTTATAAGGCGTGCGCAGGAAATCGGTGTTCTAACGGGGATCCGAATTGGTACCAATGGCCCAGAGGTATCTCACTTATTATTTGCAGATGATAGCATCACTTTTTGCGCAGGAAACAATGCAGAATATTGACACTATCCAGGAGATCTTAGCAGAGTATGAATATTATTCGGGGCAGTGTATAAACCGAGGCAAATCCTCGGTTTTCTTTGGTAAAGGTACGGATTTGTCTCTGAGGGAGACGATTTTGCTCCAACTCGGGGTTTTGGAGGATGATGGTAGGGGTAAGTATCTTGGCATGCCATACATTGTTGGTCGGTCGAAAAATAAAACTTTTGCCTATGTGAATGATATAGTATGGAAGAAGCTCAATGGTTGGAAAGAAAAATTCTTATCTCAAGCCGGGAATGAGGTTTTACTTAAGTCCGTAGTCCAAGCCATGCCTACGTATATTATGTCTTGTTTTCTGATTGCCTGAGGAAACGCGAAATTCCATCACCTCTATGATGAGGCAATTATGGTGGGGAGGTAATGATGGTTCACGTAAGATTTGTTGGAAGTCATGGAAGAGCATTTGTACTCCTAAATCTCTAGGTGGTCTCGGATTACGGGACCTGGAGGGATTTAACCTTGCCCTCTTGGCAAAACAATCATGGCGCATTGTTCATAATCCGCAAAGTTTAGTCAGCAAAGTACTCCGAGCAAAGTATCACCCGAACACAAATTTTCTCAATGCAACAGTTGGTACGCAAGCGTCATATGTTTGGAGGAGTATTATGGATGGGCAATATTTGGGGGACGGGCGGAATATTCGGGTTTGGGGAGATCGTTGGCTTCCAATGCCTCCTAATTTTCGCATCACCACTCCATGCCCTCCTCATCATGACGACTTGCGAGTTTCCCACTTGATTGATTCTTCGATTGCCTACTGGGATGGAAGTGCTTTGCATAACTTGTTTAACCCTTATGATATCCAAAACATCAAGTCGATTCCCCTCTGCTCATCCAGGACGGATGATAAGCTAACTTAGGTATTCCACAAATCTGGGCGGTACACTGTAAAGTCTGGATACATAGCATTGATGAACTACCTACACCAAATAGAGGTTGGAGTGGAGGCCTCATCCGGAGCACCTGTTCGGCATTTTTTGAGCAGTATTTGGTAGTTGCAGGTACCACCGAAGATTAAGATATTTGTTTGGCGATGCGGCAATGGAATCCTGCAAACCAATGTGAACATCTCTAAATGAATCCCGAGTAGAAGCCCTAACTGCTCACGTTGTGGCACGGAAGCGGAAACAGATCGCCACATTTTCTTTGATTGCCTATACTCGTCCTCAGTATGGGATCATATGGAGGGGTTTGCCAAATGGAGAAGATTTGAAGCGGCTAGTCTGCTGGACTTTTTTGATAGTTTTCTGCAACAGGAAGACTCTCGGAACAGCAGCCTTTTGGCGTTCTTCTTTTGGTTCCTCTAGCTAAGAAGAACTTTCTCAAGCAATTTAACTTATTAATCTAGAAATTAGTGTAATTTTTTTTTTTTTTTTTTTGTCAGCAGTCCTAATTCTATCCTCACCAGAGGGGGAGAATTTTTATTGCCCCATATATAGGGAGGATGTCGAATCCGGGACCTCTTGATCACGGGTCGAGGCTTGTCCCAGTGGACCTTGACAATACACAATACTCCCGGGGAAGTTATTTCTTTACAAAATGCTCCCTTCTTCAGGAACATAATATATATCAACATTTGACAACATATAATGTTATCATTTTAAATATATATACATATATTATTACCGGGAGAAATTGTGTTAAACTCAACACACATAAAGTCTGAGTTAGTACATACCTAATGCGCTGGCTCTTTTTTTTCTTTTCTTTTTTTGAGAAAATAATTTTTGTATATTAACTTAACATAAACAACAAATACATATATAAAATGAGAAAACATAGACGAACAAACTAAGCTCACTATTATATGTACACCTTAGCACATCACCTTTTGTATTATTTAAAATATAAAAAGTGGTGACGTGAGCTCTATTAAGCTAGCAGTGATTAGTGATCAATGATTTTATTTCGTCTTTCTAATTAAATTGTTATCCATTACTATTTCTTTACAAATATGACTCTTCGACAAAAACTCTAGATGTGTTAATTATTATAAAACGGAGACAACAGAAGAATTAAACCATCGAAAATGAATGTTATTATATATATATATGATCACCGAAACTAGCAAGATAACAGAGAAGAATTTACCTATTCCACCCATTCCGCACAAACCAATCAAGTAGACATTTTCGTCTTGCAAAGCATCCATGATATCTTTCTCAATGACCTCTCGAGATTTGAACTGAATTTCCGTTGCAGAAGCCAGCGGTATCGGTTGTCGATTTTGTGGATTTGAAGGGTTTGATACCGTGTCGAACTTACCGGTAGTATTACGGAGTTCAACACAATCGTAGGTTGTCTTTTTGGCATCTCTGCTCAAAGAATAGTGAAGAATCGGACACCATTTTGAAAGACAGCGTTTTCCAACATCATCTGCATTGCTAAGGACACTATCGCTCCTTGTCTTTGTAGCTTCTGCTCTTTTAAGCCAATCCTTAACATCAGGTCTAATATCTTCCAACTTTCTTTCAGCCGCTTCGACTGCTTGCTGCAATGTCTCCCTTTCAACTTCTAGCCTCGTAATTTCATCGTTAAGGCTTTCGACATTGCAACGGTAGCAGCACAGATAGCTGACTTGTTTCTTGATCAGACTCACAAAACCCTTAAGAATAGGTTCTACTATTGGCATAACCAATCCAATATATTCAACAGCCATTTTTTTTTTTTTTTTCCCTCTTGGATATTAATGTTTTTTCTAGCTTATTGTTCGTATTGGAAATGAAGTGGAATAGGGAAAGCATTATAAGCGTTAGTAACATCTATGACAACATTATTTTTTGGGTATTCTTACCATCAACTTGAGCTCCCTACAGGAGGACAGAGATGCACATGGAATGCATTGACTTTGTAACCGGTCTTTAGCTGAAGATTAGTTGGAAAATCTATAAAAATTAACTCTGAATACAGATGCACATGAACATTTCAATCACCATAAGAACGTTATTGAGGGAGATGCATTGAATTTGATCTAGGGGTGTGTCCAGAGAATAGAGAATGACACTTAGGGTCGTGTCCAGATAATGGCCATGTTAGGTGAAACCACTTTGAATCCTCCCTACCATGAAACATTTTTTTTATTACAGACATCTTCTTTGTATATAATGTTAAGAATTCAAGTGGAGAAATATATTAATATATGTAAAACCCGTAACTTTTGCTTACGTGATATTTGGCGTACAATTAATTTTACGTGATTGGGCGTACAAATAATAAGTCTGACTGCTTTAGCATTCTTCATGTTGAATTCTTCGCTCATTGGGCTTGTTTCTAAACACCCATTAAATTAAAGATGTTCACACCATCTGCTTTTGGAACTAGTTTCTTAACATTATTTCTTTGAAACTGTTGAAGTCTTTCTTGCATCGACTGTATACAAAATTCTTCCTGCAACTTCTCCTTCACATTTTTGGGTTCAATAATGGAAGCACAATTGCGCATGATCATTATTTTGTTACTGACTTTAGAATTTCAACGAGTTTTTTTTTTAAGGGTATCAAATTTTCAATTATCTACTCAATCGAATGATTTTCTTTTACTTACCCGACTTGTACCTGTTCCTTCGGTTGCATACTTATATATGAGTAAGTATCACAATTTATCATGTTCACTCATTGTATTGATGAGATGTTCTCGGCTCTTGTTATTGAGACTTAGTTCGCTCAACAAGTTCACTCTCATCAAGTTTTGTGAGACAATTTTAAACAAGATTTGTAGTCAAATCTTGTAATATTACATTGATAGTTTCCATCTCTTCAAAGGTTCTTTTATTGTCTACCCTCTGTTGGAGTAACCCAAAAATGTTCTCCATCGATTCTTGCAGCAAACTCACCCAACTTCTCCCCGTTATCTAAGGTGTAACATTATGTTTTACCTTTTGTTATTTGCAAACTATTCGGCGTAACCTTTTTTAAAAGTTCTTCTTTTGCTGCTATTTGCATTTATTATCTTTCGCCTTCTATTTGCCGCCATTCTTGGTTTCCTCACGTTAGTTCTTTTAGATTTCTGTTTATCAGCTGCGTTGCGACTTGAGGAGACATCACATGCACCTTATGTTTCGCTCAGACTTAGAACACTTATTTAGTTCTATTGTATGTCCTAAGTCTTTGCGTCTTTTGATGTATTCAGCTGTTTTTCTACTGGTACGTTGTTTCTTCTAAGTGGAGATGCTTAGTCTGGATCTGTTTGCTTCCCGTCTGGGTTCGAGCATCACATAATTTTATCTCTCTTTACTCTTGTTCCGCCACCCACACATGTATATATTTTTCTTGTGGATGTGGGTGTCTATTATATGATATTCTTTGGAAACTTTCTGTCATTTGTAGAATTTTCGTTTCTTTCTTTCCGGTAATGATTGTGTTCATCATAATAAAATCGTCATTTATAAACGTCTAGTTGTTTTTAATTCTTTAACGACCTTTGTTGGGAATTAAGATGTTTTCTTGTCGGACCTTGACTCCTACCATCATATCACAAACCACGGTGATCTCCATCTTGTTGACCTGTTAATGCTAGATCATCGGAATTGGTCTTTCCTTTATTCCATTTATGGATTCACTCTTTAGCTACTTCCAACTTCATAGCTTTGTTTGGCCAATGTTCGATCGCGAATTGCAATTTCCCTTTCAAGCGAATCAGCTTTCACTGCCCATTTTTTGATTCGTACACTTTGATTTACCATTTTATTTAACAACTTGGATCCCCATCTCCCGCAATTGTTTGTATCCATTCTTCACCTTATCATGATTCCCCTCAATCATCTTCGTCATCAGTCTTGGAATCACCTCAGATTGAGGAATATGTTTTTATCATTTTCGCCATATTCGTCTCAATGAATGCTATTGTGTGTGGTAATGCTTCAGCTTTTAATGCCAAACTTATTTTCTTAAACTTTGATTTTCTTTCGACATCTCATAGGTCTGCAGAGAACTAATCAGTTAATCAACTATCATGTTAGCCCAATCTCTGATTCCCACAATGGAGCACACTTTTACTCAATTTCTCTATCAGGGGTTCATAATTTTACTCATCAACTTTTCACTAGAATATTTTTCATCTAGTGAAAATATTGATTTCCAAAATCTCTTAGTTTGTTATTGACGTTGGTCATGGTTTCATTCTAAACCATTCTAACGTTCTCAGATTCAGCGGTCCAACTGTTCGGAGCACGAAGCCACTTGAGAATTGGAAGAAAAAGCCGGTTGAGGTATCATCATCCTTTCAGCAACAAGGGTTAGTAAATTTCGAGGACGAAAATTTTGTAAAGGGGAAGAATGTAAAACCCGTAACTTTTTCTTACGCGATATTTGGGGTATAATTAATTTTACGCGATTAACGGTGTAGGCGTAATTTATTTCGTGTGATTACCTGCTTAGTTACGTGTCCAATTAGTTGTTACAACATGTTACATATTTTATTTTGTCTACGTTTTATTGGGGCATTTCACATGTGTATTGTAGTCGAATTATTTAATTGTAAGTCACCATAATAATAATGATAGGAATTTAAAGGGAACATGGGTTTCAAAGATTTCAAGGGTCCTGGGTAATTAAGGGGTGATTTAATAAAAATAAAAGGAAAAGGAAAAATAAAACAAGCAGCTCGCTGGGATTGGGGGAAGAAACGAAAATAATAAAAAAATATAAAAAGAAAGAGAAGTAACGTGGGATTGGTGGGTCTCTCTTGGGGGATTGTCCAATCAAAAACAAGGGAGAGAAAAATTAGTCCGGCTCAGGTGCGGAATAGCCAAAGTTCCGCACCTGCGGAACACTCTCAGCCGTCGGATGATATTTAAACGGCACAGATTTGGAGAGAGAAAAGTTGCGGCTGGACTTAAAAAATTAAAAAAAAAACTTTTTTCTCTTTAGATATGAACCGTTAAAAAATCACATCCGACGGCAGAGAATGTATCCCGCATGTGCGGAACATTCCGCACCTGA